>OZ014520.1:405323840-406523840 GCA_963966055.1 Lathyrus aphaca
ATTTAGACATAATATTTTTTTACTGCATCACAATTCACCGGGTGTTTCAGTTGTTCACCATCCATAGTTACGAGGATTAGGGAACATCCGGAGAATGCCACCTTCACAAGATATGGGCCTTCATAGTTAGGACTCCACTTTCCACGCATGTCTTTGTGGACTGGCAAGATTTTCTTGAGTACAAGATATCCTTCTTTGAATTCTCAGAGATGGACTTTCTTGTCAAATGCTCTCTTGATGCACTTTTGGTACAACTGGCCATGGCACATGGCAGTCATTCTCTTCTCATTAATGAGGCTTAATTGATCGTATTTGTTCTGGACCCACTCAGCCTCCTCCAGTTTAGTTTCCATCAAGATCCTCAAAGATGGTATCTCTACTTCGATAGGGAGAACTTGTAAACACCCCAAATTTGCCCTCACCCATTCATACCATGTCTTGTGATCTCTTCATATGCATAAACTCAATCATAGCATCCCATACCACATTTTTGATTCACTGCATTGGTTCAAAGTCATCTGCATCTAGGGTTTGTGATCTGAGCAATCCAAGAGCTTCTTGAGCCACTCCAAAGGTCATCAATCACTTCAAAGGGGTCCATGTATGTTCAAGCATCATATTATACCCCCTCAAAGTCAAGAATGTCAAAGAATCACAAGAACTGAGAATGGCATGGAAGCAGAGCCAGGTTTGACTGCACAGATGACCTAGAATTAGGGTTTTGGTTTCAAAGGCCATAACTCCAAATTTTTTGGTCATTCTTGTTTCTATTGACATCTATATGGTATAGGGAGCATGCATATCAATTTTCATGAAGAAATTCCATGGGGAAGTCATCTGATCAAGAGTTGACTTTTTGAGCAAGCCAGTGCAAAATCAGGGCATCTGAGGCCCCCAATGACCCAACCAAAGGGTGTTCATCATCATTTTGATTATGTATGATCTTTATTTGATCATAGAAGATGTTGGAAGTTCACAAAATTGGAGAATTTCAAGTCATTTGCAAAGTTGACTTTTTGGGAAAGTTGACTTATATTGAAAATTGCCATTTTGGGAAACTTTTTCAACCCTTGCTTTTTGATTCAAAAATGCTTCAAATGAAAAAACTTTGGACATGAAAGTTGTATAATGGATCATTCCCTTTTCAAAAAGTACAAGAACATGACCTAATTCATTTTGGATCAAAAGTTATGGCTTGTCAAAGTTGGGAAAAATCACAAAATTTGAAGTTCTCCACCAAAGAGGCAAAGTTGCAAAATCACTTGCCAAGGCAAATTGTGCTATCAAATGGACTTCTAATCTTCATACAAGCATGAACCAAGACCTAAAAGTCAGATTGTATCAAAGGATCACTCATTTTCATGAGTTATGGAGCAAGAAATTTCCAAAGGGGCAAAAATGAAGCAAGTTGCAAAACCTCACTCAAAGATGAATCCACTTGCTTGCTGACTTCATAATCAATCCTAGGGCCCTCCATACTTCTTCTTGCGCAGGACACCCCATTTTTCCTTGGCTAGCTATGAGCCCATGCTTCTCTTACACAAAGTTTGACATTTTGGCCAAAGACCCATACCAATCACCATAGGCCACCAACAACTCTCTGACCTATCACCTTTTGATACATGGACCAAAGCCAGCATAACACACCACTCACTTCAAGCTGAAACACACCCAAGACATAGTTATCATTTTTTGCCCCAACTTGCATTTTCATTCGAAACACTCAGCACAGTCCTCAAACACATAAACAAACTTCACCATTGATCTTAAGAGGTTCCACTGATCACAAACCACCCATCACCATAGCCTGAAAGTCACTGAAACCAAAACACGATCACCACCCCCCCTTGAACAGAACTTCTGCCATCTCACAAACCAGCCATCCTCAAAGCTTTCTAAGCTTCATTTCATCATCAGAGGGTTCAAAGGAGTGGACTTGCAGCAAAGGAGAGGCCAGAAAGCTCTACACCAGGAGATTCCATCTCAGGTAGCCATCTCAAACTTTTTTCCAGAAACTCCATTTTGAGTTCTTAAACGATTCTATGTGCTCCCCTGATCATGGGGATATGTTTATTTTTGAAAATGGTTGAGAAACCAGGATGTATGATTGCTCTGAAACTTTCTGCCCTAAATGTGTTTTGCTTCGATTTGCATGATTAATGAATGAAAAATGATTTTTGTTTGGGGGTTTTGATTCAGTGTTGAATGGGGATGGATTCTGGGCAATTAGATTTCATTTTCATAGTGTTTTGAGGAAGTTGGCAACTTTCAGGTGAGGGTATGGCCAGAGAAGACGACCGGAAGTCTTCTTCGGCCACCTGAAGTTAATTAGGGTTAATCTGTGTAATTATGAGAGTTTGAATTGTGGCCCTTGGATGCGTTGACCCGCGCGCGTTTGGATGCTCAGGATCTCACCATTTTGCCCTAATCCTCATTTGACTTTTTAAAACCAGTTTAATTAATTTTAATTGGAAATTAACTCAGTTTGAATTACAACCCTTGGATCTGGCGCGCAGTCTTTCCCTTCTTCCTGAGTTTGAATGCTGTCCCTTGGATGCGCATACTTTTCATTTAATTCAATTTTATTTTCATTTAATTCCATTTGTTTTCTACATTTTATTTAAAATAGTAAAAATCATTGAAAAATTCTGAAAATTTTTATCCAAGCTTTTATTAATTTTCAGAAACCAAAAACATTTTTATTTTTATTTTTTGCATTAGAATTTATTTTTAAATCATTTAAAAGTTTATTTTTAATTAATTAATGAGAATCAATTAATTAAAAATACTTTTAGGTATTTAAAAATCACAAAAAAATTCATGAAACATTTAACATCATTTAGAAACATTCTCCAACCCTCAAACCAAATTTCTTTTTTGATCTTGATGTCTTTTGACAATTTTCCATGGAATTAACTCCATTTCAAGGCATTATTTTGATCCAAGCTTCAAAAATTCATTTCTGCCTAGTCATTAAGAGTTGGACAATGATTCTTCTTGCATTGCATCTTGTTTAGCATGTAGTTTATAGGATTAAATTGGCATGAATTGATCTTGCATTTCCATTTTGTTTGGCATTTTTATTGACAAGGTACCTTAAAACCCTAGTAATCTTAGGAAATTCATAACTTTCACTAGGTTAAGAGTTAGATCCCCTCCTTTGGGCAGTGAACTTGTATAGGTTTAGGGTATCCTTGATTGCATTTTCAATTTTTTATCATGTCATTTGCTTCTGATTTTTGATTTTGTGTTGCATGTTGTTCATAAACCCTAATTCTTGCCTTCCTTTGCATCCTTCTTTCATTTGCTTGCATACCATGACTTGCCATGACATTTTGTGCATTCATTTGATTCATAAGACATCTTAGGGCATATTAGAATCATGTTTGATCATTGCATCTTTCATTTGCCATGTTGTATGTCATTTGCATTCCATAACTTTTCATGTATGTTCATGTTTCTAAGCATGCCTCATTTGCATCCATATGTTTGTATGATCATTCTAATGCCTTGCCTCATGTTTGCATCATCTCTTAGCATCATTAACATCATACCCATGCTTCTGGTTTTGGTTTGCATCATCACATTTCATCTCATTTGCATTACATTTCATTTCTTTTACTAACTTTTCAGGTGGTAAGTTGTATTGAGAAGTGAATTTGCCTTCACTTCTCACAATCTCTTTTCATCTCTCTTATGCATCATTGCTGCATTTTGTATGTGTATTGGGTTGAGCTTGCTCATTCTTGTTCATCTTACTTTCTTTCTTGAAGCAACTTGACTTCTTAAGTGAAGCAAGTTGTTTTGCTTCTCTTTGCTCCTTTCATCTGTTTCCTGGTGGGTTCTTTGAAGATCTTTCTCTTAAACCTCACAAACCCTAGGACTTCCAAGCATGATAACCCCCTTTTTAGGATTGTTTAGTCTCCCCATTAGTTTTACCTTTGTGTCATCTCTTGATTCTTCTCTTCTCATCTCATAATCAGGAACTAAACCCTAAAGGTTTTAAGGCTTTGTGATTAAGCTTATGTCTGCATCCTTCTATTAGGATGGAGTGTATAACTTTAATCCTAAGTGTTAAACCCTTAATGTGTTTAACTCCTTTAATCAATCCACTTAATAATCATCAAGACATCAAGCTTGTAACTTGGGCCTTGCATTAGGGTTCTAATTCTTCCTTAATTGGTTAAGAAGGACTAACCCTAGTGTTAATGGACAAGTCCCCCTCAAGTTGTCTTACACACCATAAAACTCACTTCTTCATCTTATCATTAACTAAAATCCACTTAATAAAGGCTTTGTTTTGTCATGAGGTTAATCCCTAATCATGGATTAAGTTGAGGAGTCTTCCTCAGCTTAAACATTCTCATCTATTATCCTTCTATTAGGATGGTGTAATGAGTCTGTTTAATCTCTGATTATGGCTTAATCTCATTACTCAACACTAAACAAAAACAACAAAAACATCTAAATAATCACAAGTAGGTTAATGATCTTAATCCTACATCAGGGTGATTAAGTGTGAGAAGCTGACTTCACACTTAAGGTATTCTCATTACCCCTAATCAGATGGAAGATGTGATGAGTTTACTAATCCATTGATTTAGACTTAAGCTCATTAATTTATGACAAACTTTCAAAAGCAATAAAAGACTGAAAACACAAAAACAAACAATAATCGTCTCCTACGGGATTCCTTTCTCATCTCATTCACTCACAAACGAGAACTTGCTTCTTCCGTCTAATGCAAGACAGTTTGCACCTGAGCCAGACAGGTCATACACTTGAGCATAGACAAGTAAGTAGTTCACAAGTCAATTCACCTTTCAGTCTCTTTGGGTCGAACTACGGTGTTCTGACTTCCTCATTGCACGAGAGGATACGTAGGCATAACTTAACAGTTATCGAACAAAAGTCTCTGTATATTCCCCCTCCTTCCAGCATTATTCTTTAAGCCTCATGGTCTTGAGCATTTCACTCTTGTTCTTACACTGACACTTCACATACTCCACTTCACACCTCTTTTACACTGACACCTGTACAGTTGTTCCAGCTCTTGATACACAAATTGCACTGACACTACCCTTTTAAAACACAAATCTTTTAAACGTGGATCCCGTCGAGTACGGCGGACAATCTGGGTGCTAATACCTTCCCAGGTTGTAACCAACCCCCTTTCTCAGTCTCTCTGGTTCGCAACCGTCTTATCCATATCTTTTCTTAGGTATATGCAGCATTACCTTTCCTTCGGGATAAAAATGCCTAGCTGGCGACTCTTTTCATTCCATCCTTTCGCCGACCGTTCGCGTCTGTACCTTATTTGAGCCAGTCTCATTTATTGGGAGCGACAGCTTGGCGACTCTGCTGGGGACCCTTATACTGTAACCAGGGCTTTTGGTTCTTTTTGTGGGTTCCTCCTAGAGCTTGTTTGATTTGTGTTTATTGGGGTGTTACGTGCTATTTGTGTTTGTATATTTGCTTTATTTACTGCTTTATGTACAGTTATTTATTGCTTTCTTTACAGCTTTATATCATCATACTATCATCTGGCTGGATCTGTTTTCTGTCTTGGTGGGTGGGGTTCTATTGAGAGTTTAAGGTCCTATACCTGGGACCTGAGTGACACCTAGGCTAGAGTGGTTCATGTTCTTTCCCATTCCATTTCGGTCTGGTGCGGGAATATGAAACACGGTTCAGATATGGGTTTCTTCTTGAGAACTCTGTGCTACAGATTTCCTGTAGTGCTAGGGCTATCTGGGAAGCCTGCTAAGTCTGGATGACCTTTACTATGACCTTCAGAAACTGAGGTGAATTAGAGGAGGATCTTTTATGGTTATTGTAAACACTGTACCTCCGGGTTAGAAGTGTTTACACTTCTCATAACTGATCCAAGTCTGAGGATCCTTGTTTTAGAACACCACCTGTGAGGGGGTTGGGCTGTTTACAGGTTTGCAGGAACCATTGGCCACATCATACCCTGATACTTATTGTGTTTGAGAATGCTTCACTTTGGACAGTTCTTGTGATTTTAACCCTGGACATGTGACTCTTTATTTGAGTCCCCCACCTTGGTTACTGGACTTATGAACCTCCATCTGGATTTCTTGAACATACATGGACTTATATCAAGGCAGTAGTCAGATCCAGCTTGATCACAAACCCTTTGCATATCATTTGCATACATCATCATTGCATCATTTAACATGTGTTTATTTGTTTTTCAGGGTATCCATATTACATTTGGCTTGGTTTTGACCCCTTCATCTGCATAGGCCTCTGTTCACCAGCTATCTGCTTCAACTACCTTCATCAGCTACCCGCTTCAGTCACCTGCATCACCAGTATCAGCCTATCAGTAGTTCATCTCCAGTGTTAGTCTCCATTATCAGTATTTGTTTCAACTCTTCATCAGCAGACATGGCACCCAAGAAGAGCAACATCTCATATCATTTCTTTGAGCCTGAGTTGACTAGCATCAGGAAGGTACAGGCCCTTATCACTCCAGACCATATACCACTATTCAGAGAACATTATGGAGGCATTCTTGTTGTGGTTATGGATTTGGATCCTTCTCAGAGGAGTTTGATCCACACTTGTCTACAATTCTATGATCCTCCTTTGAGATGCTTCACTTTTCAGAATTTTCAGTTGGGACCCCTGTTGGAGGAGTATTCATCACTGATTGGAGTGCCTATCAGGGGTGGTATCCCCTTCAACCCAGAAATGGTTTTTCCCAGCAATGAAGAAGTGGCAAAAGCACTGTGCCTGGAACCTATTCTGATTGAGCAAAACATGACAACAAAGGCTGGAATCTCTGGTCTACACTTGGATTTCTTGACTTCTCAGGCTATCCTGAAGGCCTCCCTGGGGGAATGGAAGGCAGTTTGTGCATTGTTAGCCCTCAGTATATATGGGGTTATACTTTTTGCAGATGAGCCCAAGTTTATTAGCAACAATGCCATTCATCTTTTCATTTTGAGAAACCCAGTGCCCACCTTACTGGGAGATTTCTACTACTCTGTTCACCAAAGGAATGAAAAGCAAAGAGGAAGATTGGTGAGATGTTGTGCTCCCCTGTTCCATACCTGGCTGCTCAAGAACTTGCCCAAGACTGATGCATTCTTGAATCCTCACCAACAGAAGAATTGGGCTAGGAGACTTGTTGCTTTGACCCCAGATGACATCAGGTGGTGCACCCAGAGCACCAAGGGTAGGGACATCATTACTAGTTGTGGGCAGTTCCCCAATGTACCTCTGATAGGGGTGAAGGGTTGCATCAACTACAACCCTCTGCTATTCAAAAGGCAATTGGGCTATGCATTGGTCCATCCTCCTAGAGTGCAAGATCTAGCTGAGACCCTTTATTGTGAGATTAAGCCTAATCTGGCTATTGTCAGGCAAGCATCCTGGGCTTGGGACAATGTCCAGACCAAAGGGATGGCCATTCTTGGGAGATGCAACAATGTGGCCTCAGCTCAGTATTATGAGTGGTCTCATGCCAAGGCTCAAATTTCTGGGATGCCCTTCACCATTGAGGATGCACCTGGACCATCCACAGCACCACCTCCAGCCACTGTCAGCCTGGAAGAGTTTGAGAAGCTCAAAGAAAGGAATGAGAATTTGTCTGAAGCCCTGAAGAGAACCCTCTGGGAGAGGAGTGATGGTCGTCTGGACATTGAAAGGTTAGAAAAGCTTAAGGTGGAGCATCTATCCAGGATTGAGAAGTCAGAGGACTACATCAAGAAGTCAAGAGCTGGAGAGAAGATTTTGAAGAACGCCTGTAAAGAGGCCCAGTTTCAGAAGGCTAGGACTGACCTCTATCTGAAAGAAAGTCAAGCTAGGTGGGTCAGGATCACTGAAGCTCGCACTCAGTAAGATAAGAGAACCAGGATAATATTGAGCAGTTGGAGGCTAATGCAAAGGAGCAACAGGAAGCCTTGCTAGCAGCCCAGAGGGAGATCTCAGAATTGAAGCTTCGGGCTGGTGTGAAGAGGTCAAAGGACCAGGGCAGACACAAGAAGCTAACCACAACTATTGCCACCAGGAATCTTCTTATCAGGAACCTCACGGAGCATCCAGCTGATCCCGTAACTGAAGCACTCCTGAAGGAAGTCAGGGAGGATGAGTTTGGTCTTGGTGTCTGACTTTTGCTTGTTGTTGCTTTCATGTACTTTGCTTTTATGTTGTATTTTTGACCCCTCAGAGGGCATGTATTGTAAAAAAACAAACTATGTATGATTCACCTTTTGTAATATATTCATTAGTTTGTTTCATCTCTTTCTCCCAAGCAACATCAAAAGCATCTTCCTCAGGGGTCTGGAAAGGTCAAAACCAAATGCCAAGCCGGATACCTTGGAAACAAATAAGCATATTGCATTGCATACTGATTTTTGTTTTGTTTTGTAGGTCTTTGTTTTGTTTGTTACTAACTCTGTTGTGATTCAGGAACTATTGCTCGACGACGGGTGTTCCCTCTCAACCGTCCGCACAGATATCCCACTCGCAACAACCTTCCGGGTATACAAATGGACCAAGTACAGCAGGACCTTACAGAGGTCAGGACTCAAATGGCCAATGAGAGACTGGAGATGAGAAATCAGATGACCCAGTTCATGGAGGTGATGAATGGCTTGGCTCAAAGTCAAGAGAGATTAAGGGCATTGGTAGAAAGGAAGACTCAGGAAGAACCCCATTTAGGGACTGGAGGAACGAGCAACAATGAGAGGGTTCAGCCTCATGTTAATCCACCTGTGTATGGGCCCCACCTTCATCCAGAGATCAACATCCCTGCTAATGTGCAAGGGAATGCTACTGCAGGAAGGGTATTACAAGAAGACCCCCAAGAGGATCAATTCACTGTGATGGGAGCTGGGGATGAAGCCTATGATAGAAGGCTAGATGAAATTGCTGGAAAATTGAGATCTCTGGAGTCTCAAAATTCCCTGGGCTTTGATGTCATGGACATGGGATTAGTTGACGGGGTAAGGATTCCCCACAAGTTTAAACCTCCGTGCTTCGAGAAGTACAACGGAACTTCCTGTCCCCGAACCCACTTGCAATCCTTTCTGGGGAGGCTGAAGGCATACACCATGGACGAAAAACTGTGGATGTTTTATTTCGAAGACAGTTTAACTGGAGCTTCAAGGGAATGGTACTCTCACTTGACTAGAGCAACCATCAGATGCTGGAAGGACCTAGCTGAGGCCTTCATCAGACAGTACCAGTACAACTTGGATATGGCTCCTAACAGGACCCTCCTGATGGGAATGTCTCAGTCATCTAGGGAAAGCTTCCGGGAATACGCCCAGAGGTGGAGACAGCTTGTTGCTGCTGTTCAGCCACCTATGTCGGAAAGGGAAATGGCCGACATGTTTATGAACACCCTCCAAGGGACATACATTGACAGGCTAGCTGCCTTTTCTTCTACCAGCTTCACTGACGTAGTCATAGATGGAGAAAGAATTGAGAGCCTACTAAAGATGGGCAAAATCTCTGATAACGGTGCGAGCTCGTCCAGCAACCCCAGAAAGCCTTTTGTGGGGCCAAGAAGAACCGGTGAGACTAATGCTATTCAGGCCAACAGGGGCAGACCTCAATATGTTCATAGGTCAGTGGCAGCTGTCACTATTCCCGCTCCAATTCCTCAGCAACCGGCATATTAACCACATCAACAACCTCACTACCAGCAACAAGTCCAATATCCGCCTCAGAGAAACTACAACAACAACAACAACAATCAGCAAAGACCTTTTCAACAGAGACCATCTCAGGCCAACAGGGTGATCGATCCAATCCCTATGCCTTACGCCGCTTTATTGCCACAGCTCCTGAAGCTCAACTTGGTTGAGTTAAGGACGTTGGCACCACCAGATCCTTCCAGTCTGCCAAGAAATTATGACGCCAACGCCAGATGTACTTTTCACTCCAATGCACCTGGCCACAGTACAGAGAAATGCAGGGCTTTACAGATGAAAGTACAAGACTTGGTGGATTCTAAAGCTCTAAACTTTGCACCCCCGCCAAATGTTAACAAGAATCCCATGCCCAACCATGGAGGACCAAGAATCAATGCTATTGAGGAAGATAAGCCGTCTTTCTTAATAACCAGTGTTGGGCAGATTCGGACACCCCTGGTAGAGATTAAAGCTCAACTCCTAGAATGCCAGATATTCCCCGGGTGTGAGCTCGGGTGTGGTTATTGCAACATTTCGGTAAATGGGTGTGATAACTTGAGAAGCGGTATAGATGGTCTTATCCAGAGTGGCCTACTTCAAATCACAACATCAACACCTTCAAATCCAGCAAACTCTTCGACAACAGTTCCTGAGTCTCCTACAACTGCAACAACAATTATTCCAAATAATTCTTCAGTTTCATCAACAAATGCTTCAAATATCACTTCAACGAACCAGATATCAACCACCATCTCTTCTACAACATCAGCACCCCTTTATTCAGAACCTCCTACAAAATCAACAACCATTTATCCAGCAAGATCTTCTACAACACCAGCAGATATCTCAGCAGTCACTATTTATTATGATCCGTCAAGTATTCCTCCGAACAACAATTTTCAACAACAAACAGTGGCATCTCCTGCCAGATCACCAGTTACCATCTACTACGACCCGCACACTATTTCAATACCCTCCTCTGCTGCAGTCAGCCCGGTTACCATCACGGTACCTGGGCCAGTTCCATATGAAAGCAGTAATGCCATCCCTTGGCATTATGGCTCTGACCTTTACTACAATGGGGAGAAAATCACTCTTGACTCTTCAACTTCCTCTCCACAAATTGATAATGTCGGGGGAGGCGGAGGCTTCACCAGAAGCGGACGCCTTTTTGCCTCGCAATCACAAAGACCTAACACCGAAGCAGAAGCTACTGCCAAAGCAAAGGGAAAGAGTGTGGCAGTGGAAGAACCTATTCTCAAGGAAACTCAGAAGACATCTTTTGAACAAGATGTAGACGAATTTATGAGAATTATCAAGAGGAGTGATTACAAAGTGGTGGATCAGCTTCACCAAACTCCCTCAAAAATCTCCATATTATCTCTGCTGATGTGTTCCGAAGCTCACCGGAATGCATTACTAAAAGTCTTGCACGCAACATATGTGCCAGAGGAGATCACCGTTAATCAGCTGAGACCGTGGTAGCAAATGTCAATACCAGCCATGGATTGGGTTTTACCAATGCTGATTTGACCACTGAGGGATGCAACCACAACAAGGCTTTACACATCACTCTTGAATGCAAGGGTGTTGTTTTATCACATGTACTGGTAGACACTGGGTCTTCACTCAATGTTTTACCAAAGAAAGCCCTGGTGAAGCTGGAGTATGATGGCTTGGCATTGCGTCCAAGTAATTTGGTGGTGAGGGCATTTGATGGCTCTAAGAGATCAGTGCTAGGAGAGATTGATCTGCTTGTGATGATTGGCCCGCAGACTTTTAAAATTACCTTCTACGTGATGGACATTCAGCCGGCCTACAGCTGTTTGTTGGGTAGACCTTGGATCCATGCCGCTGGCGCAATTACGTCTACCCTTCACCAGAAGCTGAAATTCGAGTGGGAGAGCCAGATCATCACCATTTGTGGTGAAGAAGATATTTTTGTTAGCCATCTGGCTACATACAAATACATTGAGATGGGTGGAGAGATCCATGAAACCATGAGCCAGGGATTTGAAGCCTTGAACATTAATGAAGCATCTGCTGTACTTGGGACTTCCATGACATCTTATCAGCAAGCCAGGAAGGTTGTTGAAGAAGGGACTACCCAAGGCTGGGGCAAGTTGCTGCCTGTGGAGAAGAAGGAGGACAGATTTGGGTTGGGTTACAAACCAACTCAACAAGATCAATCAGAGGCTGCTAAGAAGCCCAGTTTTGTTAGTGGGGGGATGCTCACCCCTGATGCAGTAAACAACTTAGAAGATGAGTCGGAAGATGAGCGCAACCTGGAGAGCTGGATACGTCCAAGGATCCCGGGGAGCCGTATCTCAAACTGGTCTTCCCAGGAAATTATAAGGGTTACTCCTGCAGAGTAATTATTATTTCCTGTATATTTTAAGCATGCATCAAGTCTTGCATCTTGCCCAAGATGTCAAGACTCATTTTGTAATCGGGCCATCTTGTAATTTTGTGCAAACAGATCAATCAATGAATATCGGACATCTTTTGCAAATGAGTCTTTTTTCTTTTCCGCTCACTGTTTTTAATTTTTCTTTTTGTACAAAAATAAAATGGAAATGTTTTCCAAAATGATAAACTTCATTTCACTTTTTCTAAACAAGATTAAAATCAATCACTAAAATGAACAATCTAAACCCTTGCAGAGAGTGCCTTCCAGACTGCACCGACAACAACACTGCTATGACATCGTATGACTTTGACAATCCAATCAATCAAGCTGATGAAGGGGTTGAAGAAGATTATGAGCTTCCTGGAGAGCTAGCCAGGTTGTTAAGGCAAGAGGAGAAGGTTATCACTCCTCACCAAGAGGAGATTGAAACGGTTAATCTTGGTACGGATGAAGACGTAAAAGAGGTTAAGATCGGGGCCTGCCTACAAGACTCAGTGAAAGAACAGTTGATTGACATGCTTCGGGAGTATGTGGATGTGTTTGCTTGGTCTTACCAGGATATGCCGGGGTTGGACACCGATATCGTCATGCACAAACTGCCTTTGAAAGAAGACTGCCCGCCAGTAAAACAAAAGTTGCGCCGTACTCGCCCGGATATGGCAATGAAGATAAAGGAAGAGGTGCAAAATCAATGGGACGTCGGGTTCCTTGCTGTAACTAGCTATCCGTCGTGGCTCGCTAATATAGTACCTGTGCCTAAGAAAGACGGCAAAGTGAGGATGTGTGTTGACTACCGGGATCTGAACAGAGCCAGCCCGAAAGATGATTTTCCATTACCTCACATTGATGTATTGGTTGACAATACGGCTCAGTTCTCGGTGTTCTCCTTCATGGACGGATTTTCAGGATACAATCAGATCAAGATGTCACCTGAAGACATGGAGAAGACAACTTTCATCACACCCTGGGGCACGTTCTGTTATAAGGTGATGCCATTCGGACTGAAGAATGTTGGTGCAACCTATCAACGGGCTATGGTAACATTATTCCACGACATGATCCATAAAGAAATAGAATGTTATGTGGATGACATGATTTCCAAGTCCCTCACAGAAGAAGACCACCTGGTGAATCTGCTGAAGTTATTCAAGCGTCTGAGGAAGTACCAACTGAAATTGAACCCCAACAAGTGCACATTCGGGGTGCGATCTGGTAAGCTTCTAGGATTTATTGTAAGCGAGAAAGGGATTGAAGTTGACCCTGATAAAGTCAAAGCCATTCAAGAAATGCCTGCACCGAAAACTGAGAAAGAAGTTAGAGGGTTTCTAGGTAGATTGAACTACATTTCACGGTTCATATCTCACCTTACAGCAACTTGTGAACCTCTTTTCAAGCTATTGAGAAAAGAACAGACGGTCAGGTGGAACGAAGACTGCCAGAGAGCATTTGAGAAGATTAAGGAATACTTACAAGAGCCTCCAATCCTTATGCCTCCAGTAGAAGGAAGACCTCTAATAATGTACTTGACAGTATTAGAAGAGTCAATGGGGTGTGTGCTGGCCCAGCATGACGAGTCTGGTCGAAAAGAGTATGCAATATACTACCTGAGCAAAAAGTTTACCGACTGTGAACAACGTTATTCACTACTCGAGAAAACTTGTTGTGCTTTAGCGTGGGCTGCTCGCCGACTGAGACAGTATATGTTGACCCACACAACTTTATTGATATCAAAAATGGATCCAGTTAAGTACATTTTTGAGAAGCCGACACTTACCGGACGGGTGGCAAGATGGCAAATGATCCTCACAGAATATGACATCCAGTACACATCTCAGAAAGCCATCAAAGGCAGTGTATTGTCTGATTATCTTGCTGAGCAACCTATTGATGATTACCAGCCTATGGGATTTGACTTCCCTGATGAAGACATCATGTTCATAAAAGCAAAAGATCATGATGAGCCTATTCACACTAAAGGACCTGACCCAGAAGAAGAATGGACTATGATGTTTGATGGGGCTGTTAATATGAATGGTCGTGGTGTTGGTGCGGTACTCATTACACCTAAGGGGGTTCACCTGCCTTTCTCGGCAAAGCTCACCTTCAACTGCACTAACAACGAAGCTGAATACGAAGCTTGTATTATGGGACTCGAGGAAGCCATTGACCTTAGGATCAAAACATTGACTGTGTTCAGAGATTCAGCTCTGGTAGTTAATCAAACCAACGGCAAATGGTACACCCACCAGGATCATCTGATACCTTATAGGGATTATACAAGGAGGTTATTGACTTTCTTTACAACGGTCAAGCTTGAGTATATCCCACGAGACGAGAATCAGTTTGCAGATGCTCTGGCTACCATTTCATCCATGATCAAAGTCCAAGCTGCCAACTTTGTACCTCGGATTTCAGTGTCCGGACTTGACAGACCAGCATATGTATTTGCAACCGACGTTGCCAAAAATGATAAGCCTTGGTTCCATGACATTAAGTGCTTCTTGGAGGATCAAACATACCCACCTGGGGCATCTTCCAATGATAAGAAGACTTTGAGAAGGCTTGCTGGTAGTTTCTTTCTGAACACTGACGGTTCCCTATACAAGAGAAACTTTGATATGGTACTTCTCCGATGTGTTGATAGAACAGAAGCAGACTTGTTGATGCACGAGGTGCACGAAGGGTCCTTTGGTACCCATGCTGGAGGACATGCAATGGCCAAGTAGCTACTGAGATCAGGATATTACTGGATCACAATGGACGCCGACTGTTGTGCCTATGCCAGAAAATGCCATAAATGCCAGATCTATGCGGATAAGGTGCATGTGCCTCCCAATCCTCTGAATGTGATGTCCTCTCCCTGGCCCTTTGCCATGTGGGGCATTGACATGATTGGCAAGATTTAACCGACTGCTTCGAATGGCCACAGATTCATCTTAGTTGCCATTGACTATTTCACCAAGTGGGTCGAAGCAGCTTCATATGCAAACGTTACAAGGCAAGTGGTAGCCAGATTTCTGAAGAGAGATATCATCTGTCGATATGGAGTTCCCGAGCGAATCATTACTGACAATGGTTCCAACTTGAACAACAAAATGATGGCAGAGCTATGCCGGGACTTCAAGATCCAACACCATAATTCTTCTCCTTACAGGCCAAAGATGAATGGCGCTGTTGAGGCAGCTAATAAGAATATCAAGAAGATTGTGCAAAAGATGGTAGTTACCTACAAAGACTGGCATGAAATGCTACCATTTGCCTTGCATGGGTACCGCACGTCAATCAGAACATCCACTGGGGCAACACCGTATCAGCTTGTGTATGGTATGGAGGCAGTCCTACCAGTTGAAGTTGAATTACCCTCCCTACGGGTATTGATGGATGTTAAGCTGAACGAAGCAGATTGGGTCCGATCCCGATACGAACAACTAAGTCTGATCGAAGAGAGAAGATTGGCTGCAATCTGTCATGGGCAGTTGTATCAGAAAAGAATGAAGAAAGCCTTCGATCAGAAAGTCAGGCTCCGAGAGTACCAAGTAGGAGATCTTGTGCTGAAAAGACTCCTCCCTCCTCATACAGACCACAGGGGCAAATGGACTCCGAACTATGAAGGGCCATTCGTAGTAAGGAAAGTTTTCTCTGGCGGAGCACTGATGCTCAGCACTATGGATGGCGAAGACTTCTCGTCCCCTGTGAATTCAGATGCAGTTAAAAAATACTTCGCATAAAAATGACCCGCTGGACATAAAAACAGAATGAAAGTCCAGGCAAAAATAGGGCATCCCGGCGAGTCAAAAACAGAATAAAAGACTCGGGCAAAAATAAGGGAAAATAAACAAAAAGATGTACACCTGCTGGGTTGAAAAGCCGCATTGGACAACTCAGGCAAAAATGGGTATCCCGATGGATTGAAAACCCGAAAGGGCGATCCATGCAAAATAAGGGAATAAGCGAACAACTGCATTTTGAATTCGTCTGTATCACTTACAACTTGGTAAGTTTCGAAAGGATCAAGTTTCGTTCAGAACCAACCTTCTTCAGAAAGTAAGACGAGAAGAACGTCAGATGTCATACGAGTCATAGCAAAAGGGAAGCTTCTCGAAGCGTCATCAAACATTGCCAACATTTTGTTTCTCAATTTGTAACAATCTCCTCTTTTTAGGGGATATGTTTCTTTGACTGTATCTTGCCAATTCAGGGCATATGAATTAATAAAATCAGCATTTCAGTCATGTCTCGTCTCGTACATTTTATTTTCGTTTGCAAAATGTCCAACATCTTTAAGATACTGATTGCATAAAAACAGATGTTTCTAAAGTATACGTGCTTGCAGGAAATATATTTACTCCTGGGAGTGCCTAGACTCCTATGATGGAATCTGTTAAGGGATACCTCGGGATTACTGGTACGTTTCTATCTTTGCAGGATTGTAGGTATTCAAAACGCAACATGGGGCATGTAAACTTCATCCCAGCAAGCTGGAAAATCAACACTCACTCAGTCTTAGCACCCAAAGTTCTTTCTCCCCAGCTGAGTTGCCACTTGTTATTTTCTCCCCAGCCGAGGTGCCAATCATTCTTCCTCCTCATCCAAGTACAGAAGCCAGGGAACCATCTCCCCACGGAGTGACAACCTCTACCCGGAAAAACAAAACGAAGAAATCACAACAGAGTGACGAAGGCTTCTACAAACCCCAGCTGGGTCCCTCATTACCAAGGATGGGTCTATCAGTGACCTATTCCCCCAAGCAGATACATCTCATCAGATCTACCAATGATCTCATCCCCAGCTGGGATGTCCACTTCAAGCAGATCAGCCGGATATCTCCGCAGCATCAGGATCCGAATCCCGGATCGTTATCTTTTGCATAAGCATAGCATTCGCATCATATTCACCCCACAAAGCATAGCATTCCGTCTAACACTGAGCATTACGGCAAAAATCAAACATATTGCATAATCATAAGCCATGTTCTGAATAATGACTATCCATCAACCATATACAGAATGCTCCCCAGATTCCCTAGCAGAGAGCTAAAGCTAAAGCGGTTGCCTCACACTCACAAAACATCAGTACCTACTCCTTGTGGCACCCGTCCGTATCATATCCCCAGTAGAAAGCCAAAGCGTCCCCTTTGCACTGTAAGATATATATACACATATATACAACTCCCTTACATCCGTCCGTGTCACTTTCCCCAACAGAGTTACCTGAACACGTTGAAAACCATATACATATATAATCCTTGACACTCGTCCGTGTCACTCTCCTCAGCAGGTTAAATACCCGTCTATACACCACTCATACTTATTACCCCTCAGATTCGACACTCGTCCGTGTTCTTTGTTAACCAGTTGGTACTCGTCCGTACCATCATCTCAGAGCATGCGTCAAGCGTTTGTTTCTACCTGATACTCGTCCGTATCATAGTCTTAGGGATGCTCGCCCGCATCTTTAATCCATACACTGTGTCAAACACTCTTGTCTTCTTGAATATAGACACTCGTCTGTGTCTACTTTTCCCCAGAAGAGTCCCCTCAGAATCAACTCTCGTCCGTGTTCCTTGTTAACCGGTTGATACTCGTCCGTATCATCATCTTTGAACACGTGTCAGTATTTGTTTCTACCCGATACTCGTCCGTATCATAGTCTTAGGGATGCTCGTCCGCATCTTTAATCTATACACAACGTAAAAACACTTATACCTTTTATTTCTTGGATATAAACACTCATCCGTGTTTACTATTCCCCAGTAGGTCGACAGCAAAGCAAAATTTCTTTTCTATCAGACATTCGTCCTATGTCATGATAAACCCTGAGAGCAGCCGTACCCTGCTAGGTAATCGTCCTTCACCTCTTGATGATCGTCCTTCATCATGCTCGTCCGATGGCCGTCCCCATCGTTGACCTTTTATCCGACATTCGTCCTATGTCGTGATATTTAGCAGCCGTCCCCTGCTAGGTGATCGTCCTTCACCCCCCTTTTTGATGATCATCCTTCATCATTTTATCCGATGGCCGTCCCCATCGTTGATATTGTTATCTGACATTCGTCCTATGTCATGATAAACCTTGACAGCAGCTGTCCCCTGCTAGGTGATCGTCCTTCACCTCTTGATGATCGTCCTTCATCACGCTCATCCGATGGCCGTCCCCATCGTCGATCTTTTATCCGGCATTCGTCCTATGTCGCGATATTTTCGGCAGCCGTACCCTGCCAGGTGATCGTCCTTCACCTTAGATGACCGTCCCTCATCTTATCCCCAACAGAGCAGCCGTCCCCTGCCAGGTGATCGTCCTTCACCTTTGATGACCGTCCCTCATCATTATTTCATTTATTCTTTAACCCGATGGCCGTCCCCGTCGTGGTCCCTTTTCCTTTTCCTGATGATCGTCCTTCATCAGTTTAGCCCGATGGCCGTCCCCATCGTTGTTTGCATCACTTTATGAACCTGATGACCGTACCTCATCATTTACCTTCTTACATACTCCCCAGAGAATCTTACAGCTTTACTTGATGGCTGTCCCCATCACAATCTCTCACATCCCCAGCATGTCGGCCGTCCCCGTCATTGCTTTATTTCCCGCATTCTCCCCAGCATGTCGGCCGTCCCCGTCATTGCTCTTTCCCCAGCAGTCGTCCTCTGCTCGACGGTCGTCCTCCGTCGCCCGCACTTTATAATATACTTTATCTTCTTTTACAATCTATATCCCTTTTCTTCTTCATTCTGTGAGTGCAAATTTTGGACTGTCTTTGGTATTCAACCACAAGTTATCTTGTTTGCCTGATAAGCCGTCGCTTACATCCTGCACAGCTAACTCATGTTTGAATAGGGGCAGCTATAAACACCCCAAATTTGCCCTCACCCATTCATACCATGGCTTGTGATCTCTTCATATGCATAAACTCAATCATAGCATCCCATACCACATTTTTGATTCACTGCATTGGTTCAAAGTCATCTGCATCTAGGGTTTGTGATCTGAGCAATCCAAGAGCTTCTTGAGCCACTCCAAAGGTCATCAATCACTTAAAAGGGGTCCATGTATGTTCAAGCATCATATTATACCCCCTCAAAGTCAAAAATGTCAAAGAATCACAAGAACTGAGAATGGCATGGAAGCAGAGCCAGGTTTGACTACACAGATGACCTAGAATTAGGGTTTTGGTTTCAAAGGCCATAACTCCAAATTTTTTGGTCATTCTTGTTTCTATTGACCTCTATATGGTATAGGGAGCATGCATATCAATTTTCATGAAGAAATTCCATGGGGAAGTCATCTGATCAAGAGTTGACTTTTTGAGCAAGCCAATGCAAAATCAGGGCATCTGAGGCCCCCAATGACCCAACCAAAGGGTGTTCATCATCATTTTGATTATGTATGATCTTTATTTGATCATAGAATATGTTGGAAGTTCACAAAATTGGAGAATTTCAAGTCATTTGCAAAGTTGACTTTTTGGGAAAGTTGACTTATATTGAAAATTGCCATTTTGGGAAACTTTTTCAACCCTTGCTTTTTGATTCAAAAATGCTTCAAATGAAAAAACTTTGGCCATGAAAGTTGTAGAATGGATCATTCCCTTTTCAAAAAGTACAAGAACATGACATAATTCATTTTGGATCAAAAGTTATGGCTTGTCAAAGTTGGGAAAAATCACAAAATTTGAAGTTCTCCACCAAAGAGGCAAAGTTGCAAAATCACTTGCCAAGGCAAATTGTGCTATCAAATGGACTTCTAATCTTCATACAAGCATGAACCAAGACCTAAAAGTCAGATTGTATCAAAGGATCACTCATTTTCATGACTTATGGAACAAGAAATTTCCAAAGGGGCAAAAATGAAGCAAGTTGCAAAACCTCACTCAAAGATGAATCCACTTGCTTGCTGACTTCATAATCAATCCTAGGGCCCTCCATACTTCTTCTTGCGCAGGACACCCCATTTGTCCTTGGCTAGCTATGAGCCCATGCTTCTCTTACACAAAGTTTGACATTTTGGCCAAAGACCCATACCAATCACCATAGGCCACCAACAACTCTCTGACCTATCACCTTTTGATACATGGACCAAAGCCAGCATAACACACCACTCACTTCAAGCTGAAACACACCCAAGCCATAGTTATCATTTTTTGCCCCAACTTGCATTTTCATTCGAAACACTCAGCACAGTCCTCAAACACATAAACAAACTTCACCATTGATCTTAAGAGGTTCCACTGATCACAAACCACCCATCACCATAGCCTGAAAGTCACTGAAACCAAAACACGATCACCACCCCCCCTTGAACAGAACTTCTGCCATCTCACAAACCAGCCATCCTCAAAGCTTTCTAAGCTTCATTTCATCATCAGAGGGTTCAAAGGAGTGGACTTGCAGCAAAGGAGAGGCCAGAAAGCTCTACACCAGGAGATTCCATCTCAGGTAGCCATCTCAAACTTTTTTCCAGAAACTCCATTTTGAGTTCTTAAACGATTCTATGTGCTCCCCTGATCATGGGGATATGTTTATTTTTGAAAATGGTTGAGAAACCAGGATGTATGATTGCTCTGAAACTTTCTGCCCTAAATGTGTTTTGCTTAGATTTGCATGATTAATGAATGAAAAATGATTTTTGTTTGGGGGTTTTGATTCAGTGTTGAATGGGGATGGATTCTGGGCAATTAGATTTCATTTTCATAGTGTTTTGAGGAAGTTGGCAACTTTCAGGTGAGGGTATGGCCAGAGAAGACGACCGGAAGTCTTCTCCGGCCACCTGAAGTTAATTAGGGTTAATCTGTGTAATTATGAGAGTTTGAATTGTGGCCCTTGGATGCGTTGACCCGCGCGCGTTTGGATGCTCAGGATCTCACCATTTTGCCCTAATCCTCATTTGACTTTTTAAAACCAGTTTAATTAATTTTAATTGGAAATTAACTCAGTTTGAATTACAACCCTTGGATCTGGCGCGCAGTCTTTCCCTTCTTCCTGAGTTTGAATGCTGTCCCTTGGATGCGCATACTTTTCATTTAATTCAATTTTATTTTCATTTAATTCCATTTGTTTTCTACATTTTATTTAAAATAGTAAAAATCATTGAAAATTTCTGAAAATTTTTATCCAAGCTTTTATTAATTTTCAGAAACCAAAAACATTTTTATTTTTATTTTTTGCATTAGAATTTATTTTTAAATCATTTAAAAGTTTATTTTTAATTAATTAATGAGAATCAATTAATTAAAAATACTTTTAGGTATTTAAAAATCACAAAATAATTCATGAAACATTTAACATCATTTAGAAACATTCTCCAACCCTCAAACAAAATTTCTTTTTTGATCTTGATGTCTTTTGACAATTTTCCATGGAATTAACTCCATTTCAAGGCATTATTTTGATCCAAGCTTCAAAAATTCATTTTTGCCTAGTCATTAAGAGTTGGACAATGATTCTTCTTGCATTGCATCTTGTTTAGCATGTAGTTTATAGGATTAAATTGGCATGAATTGATCTTGCATTTCCATTTTGTTTGGCATTTTTCTTGACAAGGTACCTTAAAACCCTAGTAATCTTAGGAAATTCATAACTTTCACTAGGTTAAGATTTAGATCCCCTCCTTTGGCCAGTGAACTTGTATAGGTTTAGGGTATCCTTGATTGCATTTTCAATTTTTTATCATGTCATTTGCTTCTGATTTTTGATTTTGTGTTGCATGTTGTTCATAAACCCTAATTCTTGCCTTCCTTTGCATCCTTCTTTCATTTGCTTGCATACCATGACTTGCCATGACATTTTGTGCATTCATTTGATTCATATGACATCTTAGAGCATATTAGAATCATGTTTGATCATTGCATCTTTCATTTGCCATGTTGTATGTCATTTGCATTCCATAACTTTTCATGTATGTTCATGTTTCTAAGCATGCCTCATTTGCATCCATATGTTTGTATGATCATTCTAATGCCTTGCCTCATGTTTGCATCATCTCTTAGCATCATTAACATCATACCCATGCTTCTGGTTTTGGTTTGCATCATCACATTTCATCTCATTTGCATTACATTTCATTTCTTTTACTAACTTTTCAGGTGGTAAGTTGTATTGAGAAGTGAATTTTCCTTCACTTCTCACAATCTCTTTTCATCTCTCTTATGCATCATTGCTGCATTTTGTATGTGTATTGGGTTGAGCTTGCTCATTCTTGTTCATCTTACTTTCTTTCTTGAAGCAACTTGACTTCTTAAGTGAAGCAAGTTGTTTTGCTTCTCTTTGCTCCTTTCATCTGTTTCCTGGTGGGTTCTTTGAAGATCTTTCTCTTAAACCTCACAAACCCTAGGACTTCCAAGCATGATAACCCCCTTTTTAGGATTGTTTAGTCTCCCCATTAGTTTTACCTTTGTGTCATCTCTTGATTCTTCTCTTCTCATCTCATAATCAGGAACTAAACCCTAAAGGTTTTAAGGCTTTGTGATTAAGCTTATGTCTGCATCCTTCTATTAGGATGGAGTGTATAACTTTAATCCTAAGTGTTAAACCCTTAATGTGTTTAACTCCTTTAATCAATCCACTTAATAATCATCAATACATCAAGCTTGTAACTTGGGCCTTGCATTAGGGTTCTAATTCTTCCTTAATTGGTTAAGAAGGACTAACCCTAGTGTTAATGGACAAGTCCCCCTCAATTTGTCTTACACACCATAAAACTCACTTCTTCATCTTATCATTAACTAAAATCCACTTAATAAAGGCTTTGTTTTGTCATGAGGTTAATCCCTAATCATGGATTAAGTTGAGGAGTCTTCCTCAGCTTAAACATTCTCATCTATTATCCTTCTATTAGGATGGTGTAATGAGTCTGTTTAATCTCTGATTATGGCTTAATCTCATTACTCAACACTAAACAAAAACAACAAAAACATCTAAATAATCACAAGTAGGTTAATGATCTTAATCCTACATCAGGGTGATTAAGTGTGAGAAGCTGACTTCACACTTAAGGTATTCTCATTACCCCTAATCAGATGGAAGATGTGATGAGTTTACTAATCCATTGATTTAGACTTAAGCTCATTAATTTATGACAAACTTTCAAAAGCAATAAAAGACTGAAAACACAAAAACAAACAATAATCGTCTCCTACGGGATTCCTTTCTCATCTCATTCACTCACAAACGAGAACTTGCTTCTTCCGTCTAATGCAAGACAGTTTGCACCTGAGCCAGACAGGTCATACACTTGAGCATAGACAAGTAAGTAGTTCACAAGTCAATTCACCTTTCAGTCTCTTTGGGTCGAACTACGGTGTTCTGACTTCCTCATTGCACGAGAGGATACGTAGGCATAACTTAACAGTTATCGAACAAAAGTCTCTGTATATTCCCCCTCCTTCCAGCATTATTCTTTAAGCCTCATGGTCTTGAGCATTTCACTCTTGTTCTTACACTGACACTTCACATACTCCACTTCACACCTCTTTTACACTGACACCTGTACAGTTGTTCCAGCTCTTGATACACAAATTGCACTGACACTACTCTTTTAAAACACAAATCTTTTAAGCATGGATCCCGTCGAGTACGGCGGACAATCTGGGTGCTAATACCTTCCCAGGTTGTAACCAACCCCCTTTCTCAGTCTCTCTGGTTCGCAACCGTCTTATCCATATCTTTTCTTAGGTCTATGCAACATTACCTTTCCTTCGGGATAAAAATGCCTAGCTGGCGACTCTTTTCATTCCATCCTTTCGCCGACCGTTCGCGTCTGTACCTTATTTGAGCCAGTCTCATTTATTGGGAGCGACAGAACTGCATCCATCCCATACACCAGAGAGAAAGGGGTTGCCCCTGTTGAAGTGAGAATTGATGTTCTGTATTCGTGTAAAGCATACGGTAACATCTCGTGTCAATCTTTGTAAGTTTTCACCATCTTTTGCAGAATTTTCTTGATGTTCTTGTTTGCGGCTTCAATAACTCCATTCATCTTCGGACGGTAAGGAGAAGAGTTGTGATGTTCAATATTGAATGTCTCACACAACTTTTTCATCGTATTGTTATTCAAATTGGTCCCATTATCTGTGATGATTCGGCTTGGGATCCCATAACGACAGATAATTTGGTTCTTGATGAAACCGTCAACCACTTGTTTTGTCACATTGGCGTAGGAAGCTGCTTCTACCCACTTGGTAAAGTAATAGATCACAACTAAGATAAACCGGTGACCATTGGAAGCTTTATGCTCAATTTCCCCTAACATGTCAATGCCCCACATTGAGAAAGGCCAAGGCGATGACAGAACATTCAAAAGGGTCGGAGGTACGTGCACTTTGTCGGCATAAATCTGGCATTTATGACACTTCCTAACATATTTGAAACAATTTGATTCCATGGTCAACCAAAAGTAACCATCTCTCAAGATCTTCCTGGACATGGCATGTCCATTGGCATGTGTTCCAAATGATCCTTTGTGGATTTATCTGATCAATAAATCTTCTTCGCGCTTGTCCACACATCGGAGCAGAACCGTATCATGATTTCTCTTGTAAAGCACATTGTTGCTGAGGAAAAACTTGGACGCCAATCTTCTCAGAGTCTTCTTGTCTAGAGGTTTTGCATCAGCTGGGTACTCCTGATTTTGCAAGTAGTTCTTGATGTCATAGAACCACGGTTTCTCGTCAGTTTCTTCTTCGACCAGTAGACAGTAGGTTGGTGCAGTTCTTCGCTCAATTGTAATGAGTGGAGAACTGAATCCCCATATACTTCAAGGACCTTAATTCTGGTATCAATTGCAGCTTCGATACCCAAAACACACGCTTCATACTCTATAATGTTGTTTGTACATTCAAAACATAATCTAGCATTGAAAGGAGTATAACCACCATCATAATTCATCAAAACAACTTCCACGCTGTAAACACCCCAAATTTTCCCTCACTCTTCATCACACCATGGCTTGTGATCTTTCATGTTTGCATTAACATAAGCATTACATCTCATATTGCATATTTGCTTCACTGCATAAGTTCAAATTCATCTGCATCTAAGCTTTGTGATATGAGCAATCCAAGAATCCATCAGGGCCGTTCCAAAGGCCTTAAAGCTTTCCAAGAGATTCCATGTGTGTTCTACCATCATATTATGCTCCTCAAAGTTCATGAAAGTCAAGGGATCACAAGAACTGACAAAGGCATGGAAGTAGAGCTAGGGTTTTCACTGCACAGATGACCAAAATTAGGGTTTTGGTTTCAGAGGCCTTAACTCCAAATTTTTGGGTCATTCTTGTTTCTAATGTTCTTAATATTCTATAAGGATCATGTGTACCAAGTTTGATGAAGAAACTCATTGTGGAAGTCATATGTTCACTGGGTAACTTCCTGAGTAAGTTAAGTCAAAATCAGGGCATCTGAGGCCCCCAACAATGGAACCAAAGGGGTATTTTCATCAAATTGAAGTTCAATGATCTTTATTTGATATTATAAGTGGTTGGAAGTTCACAAGATTGAATAATTTTGAGCCAATTGCAAACTTGCCATTTTTGGAAATGACTTGAAATGCAAACTTTCCATTTTGGGAAAGGTTTTCAACCTCCTCTTTCTTGACCAAAAATGCTTCAAATAAAAAATTATTGGTCATGAAAGTTGTAGATTAGGTCTTTCCCTTTTCAAAAAGTACAAGAACATGTCTTGATTCATCATAGAACTCAAGATATGGCCTTGCAAAGTTGGCAAAAATCACATAATTTTCAAGTTCATGCCAAAGAGGGAATTTTGCAATTTCACTTGCCAAGCATTCTAATGACCTCTAATGTGCACAAACACTTCAAAACATGTCAAAACAACCTCTAAACACCAGAATTGGCCCAAGTTTTCATTTTTTCCATGACTTGATCTTCAAGAAATCTCAAAAGGGCCAAAACTTTCAAAATTTGCAAAATGCCTTGGATCCTTCCATCCATTTGTGCCAGCTGCATCAAACTGATTATATGGCTCTCCATGAATCTTACCAAGGCCAGACACCCCAAAAATCTAGCCCTGCCATGGCCCATACCTCAAGTACACATAAATTGACTTTTTTTTTGCAAAACACACCATACCAATCAGCCTGTGCCATAACAACTTTCTGATCAATCCCATTGGCTTAAACAAACATCATGGATCACATTTCATACAACACAATAGCCTGAATCATCTCACAAGCGAGAATTCACAAAATCCATCAAAAACTCCCCTTCTTCAAATTTCATAGCTCAGCCACTAAAACTTCAAACTTCATTCACCAATCAACTCAAAAACACCTCAGGATCATTTCCCACCCATCACCATAGCCTAAAACATTCTCAAGAAAAAACACGATTCCTGCAACCTCAGAACTGAAACTCACAAAGGAGGCATCTAAACTCCATTCAAGCTATCCAGAAGCATCAGAGGGATCATTGGAGGCACTTTGCACAAAGGAAGAGGTCAGAAAGCTCCAGATTGCAAAGCTTCAACTCAGGTAGCCATGATGAATATTTTTTCCAGAACTCCTTTTTTAAGTTTCTAAATGATTCCTTATGCTTCCCTGATCATGCTGATGTCTTTACTTTTGAAAATGGTTGAGAAATAAGCATTTCATGATGTTCTGAAAATTTGCCCGTGAAAATGTTCTTGTTCGTTTCTCTTGATTCATGAAAAATAAATGGATTGTTGTTGGATTCTTGTTTAGGACGTTTAGTTGAGTCAATCTGGAGAGTTTTGTGAATTTTTATGGCATTTTGAGAGAGATAGCATGAGAGGTTGGCTGGAGAAGATGACCGGAGCTAGCTCCGATCACCTGAAAGTCATTAGAACCCTAATTAGGGTTAGCTGCCCAGATGCATTCATGTGTGTACGGCCCAGATTAGATCACTTAAGTTAATTACGGATTAATTAATTTAATTAAAACCATTTACTCAATTTGAATCCCAGCCGTTAGATTGCACGCGCAGTCAACTCTCCCCTGCCCAGTTTGAATCTGGAACCTTGGATCTGCATACTTTCACTTAAATCAATTTTTATTTCATTTTTATTGCATTTTCTTTCTCATTTATTTTAAAATAGCAAAACATTTTCCAAAAATGTTTCCTTTTGCATTCTGACTTTAAATATTTTTCTCATTCCAAAAATAATTTTTATTTTATTTTTTGCATTAAAAAAGTATTTTTAAAATATTTAAATGTTATTTTTAATTAATTAAAGTCTTTTAATTAATTAAGAAATACATTTAGGTTTCTAAATATCACAAAAAAAATCATGAAACATCCCAATGCATTTAGAGACATTTTCAAACTCTTCACACAAATTTTTTTTAGGTTTGATCATAGTTTACCAATTTTCTTTGAATTAAGGGTTATAAAAATCACATTTTTGAACCCTAACTTTAAAAAATCATTTCTGCCTAACCAAGAAGAGTTTGAAGTTGATTCTTTTTGAATTGTGTTACATGTTTCACGTAGTTTATAGGTCTTTTTCCTCATGAATTTATCTTGCATTTTCAATTTGATTTGCATTTTTCCCTTTGAACCACCCAAAAACCCTGGAAAACTTTGGAAAATCATAACTTTTGATAGGTTAAATAGGGTACAAACGCGAACGGTCGGCGAAAGAGGGATGAGAACACACAGGAGTGAACTCAGAGGAAAAGAAAAGAGTCGCCAGCTAGGCATTTTTATCCCGGAGGAAAGGCAATGATGCATAGACCTAGAAAAGATATGGATAAGACGGTTGCGAACCAGAGAGACTGAGAAAGGGGGTTGGTTACAACCTGGGAAGGTATTAGCACCCAGATTGTCCGCCGTACTCGACGGGATTAAACAATTGTACTGGTAATGAGGGTATGTTGAGGTCAAGGGTTCCTGCAAACCTGTAAACAGCCCAACCCCCTCACAGGTAGTGTTCTAAAACAAGGATCCTCAGACTTGGATCAGTTATGAGAAGTGTAAACACTTCTAACCCGGAGGTACAGTGTTTACAGTAACCATAAAAAATCCTCCTCTAATTCTCCTCAGTTTCTGAAGGTCATAATAAAGGTCATCCAGACTTAGCAGGCTTCCCAAATAGCCCTAGCACTACAGGAAATCTGTAGCACAGAGTTCTCAAGAAGAAACCCACATCTGAACCGTGTTTCATATTCCCGCACCAGACCGAAATGGAATGGGAAAGAACATGAACCACTCTAGCCTAGGTGTCACTCAGGTCCCAGGTATAGGACCTTAAACTCTCAATAGAACCCCACCCACCAAAGCAACAAAACCAGATCCAACCAGAACAGTATGACAGTATGATGTATATACAGCTGTAAAGAAAGCAATAAAACAACTGTACATAAAGAAAAAATAAATACAAATACAAGCACAAATAGCACATAACACCCCAGTAAACACAAATCAATCAAGCGCTAGGAGGAACCCACAAAAAGAACCAGAAGCCCTGGTTACAGTATAAGGGTCCCCAGCAGAGTCGCCAAGCTGTCGCTCCCACTAAATGAAGCCGGGTCAAATAGGGTACAGACGCGAACGGTCGGCGAAAGAGGGATGAGAACACACAGGAGTGAACTCAGAGGAAAAGAAAAGAGTCGCCAGCTAGGCATTTTTATCCCGGAGGAAAGGCAATGCTGCATAGACCTAGAAAAGATATGGATAAGACGATTGCGAACCAGAGAGACTGAGAAAGGGGGTTGGTTACAACCTGGGAAGGTATTAGCACCCAGATTGTCCTCCGTACTCGACGGGATCCACGCTTAAAAGATTTGTGTTTTAAAGGGGTAGTGTCAGTGCAATTTGTGTATAAAAGAGCTGGAAAAGGATGTACAGGTGTCTGTGTAAAAGAAGTGTAAGTGTAATATATACAGTGTCAGTGTAAGAACAAAGATGAAATGCTCATGATAATGAGGCTAAAGAATAATGCTGGAAGGAGGGGGAATATACATAGACTTTTGTTCGATAACCGTTAAGTTATGCCTACGTATCCTCTCGTGCAATGAGGAAGTCAGAACACCGTAGTTCGACCCAAAGAGACTGAAAGATGAATTGACTTGTGAACTGCTTACTTGCCTATGCTCAAGTGTATGACCTGTCTGGCTCAGGTGCAAACTGTCTTGCATTAGACGGAAGAAGCAAGTTCTCGTTTCTGAGTGAATGAGATGAGAAAAGAATCCCGAAGGAGACGATTATTGTTTGTTTTTTGTATTTTCAGTCTTTTATTGCTTTTTGAAGTTTGTCATAAGATAACGAGCTTAAGCCTAAACCAATGGATTTAGTAAACTCATCACATCTTCCCTCTGATTAGGGGTAATGGGAATACCTTAAGTGTGAAGTCAGCTTCTCACACTTAATCACCTTTGATGTAGGATTAAGATCATTAACCTACTTGTGATTATTTAGATGTTTTTGTGGTTTTTGTTTAGTGTTAAGTAATGAGATTAAGCCATAATCAGGGATTAAACAAACTCATTACACCATCCTAATAGAAGGATAATAGATGAGAGTGTTTAAGCTGAGGAAAGATCCTCAACTTAATCCATGATTAGGGATTAAACTCATGACAAAACAAAACCTTTATTAAGTGGATTTTAGTTAATGGTGAGATGAAGAAATGGGTTTTATGATTTGTAAGACAACTTGAGGGGGACTTGTCCATTAACACTAGGGTTAGTCCTTCTTAACCAATTAAGGAAGAATTAGAACCCTAATGCAAGGCCCAAGTTACAAGCTTGATGTCTTAATGATTATTAAGTGGATTGATTAAAGGATTTAAACACATTAAGGGCTTAACACTTAGGATTAAAGTTATACACTCCATCCTAATAGAAGGATGCATGCATAAGCTTAATCACAAAGCCTTAAAGCCTTTAGTGTTTAGCCCCTGATTATGAGATGAGAAGAGAAGACTCAATGAGACACAAAGGTAAAAATCTAAATGGGGGACTAATCAATATTCACATGCTCGGATGGTCCTAGGTTAGTGAGGCTCACTATCCTAAAGAAGAAAGAAAGAAGAAGAGAAAGATGAAAGGAGAAGCTCCATGGTGGCCTAGGCACACCTCAAGCAAGGCAAGAGATAAAGAAGATGAGGAAGAAAAATTAAGATGAAGAAGACATAAGATAAGAAAATGAGAATGCAAAAATGGACATAAGATAAAGAGATGAAAGTGCGATATGGAGTAATGCACAAACAGAGCCTACACCAGTAGGACTTCCAGATGCAACAGTATGCAGTAAGGATAATCAGGCCTCAGCGGTACCTAACGGAGAAGGTCCGTTGCCTCTTCAATTCGCAAAAGAAACTCAAGAAGAAAAAAAAAATATCAAGTCCAGAATGATCTCAATAGTCAAGCACAATTGTCAAATATTATGATATCAGACAGATGCCGAATATAAACTTCCAGCATTCAGAATTATAACCAAGAGTTAATCCATGCAAAAACCGAAGTCCAGGTGCAAATTGCATCCAGAAATTATCAGTCCAAAGACTAATCGATCACCAGGCATCACCAAGTTACATGCTTCGTCATCAAAACCGAGCAATGAACCTATAAAAATTAAACACAACGCTAAAACCAAAATCAAATTAAACTCTATTTAATCAAACCAAATTAAACGGGAGAAATTAAAATTAAAGCTACGTTAGTATTGAAAATTGCAGTTAACTAAAATTAACATCCAAAATTCTATTCACTTAAACAAAATTAATCAAATTCTCAACTAAAAAAAACTTAATGTCAATTAAGAACTAATTAGCTATTAATAAAATTCTCACTAAAAATTCTAGCAAAAAAAAAAACTATTAATAAAATTCTAAATCAAATTTTTAATAAATGCAAATTAGAACTAAATAGTAATTGCTTAAACAAGATTAAAAAAGAAGTTAAGAGAAACAAAGAAATAATTAAAAAAAGAAAGATAAAGAGAGAGGGGGGAAGGCCGCAGGTTGAATTAGCGGTATGCATAGTGATCTCCAATGGGCTGAGCCCAACACCAACAACAACAGCAAGACCTTGTCATAAAATAAACAAAAATAAATAGGGGAAACGATTGAGTCCATTTCCCCTCTCAACATCGTCGTCCACTGTTCAATGTCAGGGAAAGAAAGAAGGTCAATGACGCCATGATCCTCGCAACGGCCAAACTATCTTCTTCTCACTCACAGTCTTCATTCTTCATCGCGCGAAAGCCCCTTCTCTCCCGCTCGTCGTCTCTGAAAAACCCATCTCGCGGTGGTTTATATTGATTTGGATTCCTCGATTTGTTTGCCTTCTGAAGTTTGTAATCTCAGATCGTCTCGAGCCTCCCGTCTTCAGCTTCGATTTGGCGGTTTAGGCCTCATCGTCGTCATAGAACGACTTCCTCAATCCCTAACCTTGGCTAGCAATCCACCGACGAGCACTGCTTCTTCCCTCTTCGACGATTTCGGTTCGCAACCTCTTTTCACCTTTGATCTGTTTTGCTAAAACTCCTCTTCATCTTCTGATTCTATTTTCTGTTATTGTTTTTGGTTCTGTGATATGGTTGTTGAAGGTTGTATGAGTTATGAAGGTTGAATGTTGTTGTTGTTGAAGATGATACGGAGGTGGTGGTGGTGATGATAGTGATGAATGGTGTTAACATGTGCGAAGGTTGTGATGGAGGTTCGGTGGTGGTGAGGTGATGAAGAAGAGAAATGGCGAGCTCGGTTTGGTCCGTGTGGTGTTGCAAAGTGATTTGGTGATTCGAAAGTATGATTGAGGTGTGAGCTGTTGAAGGATTTCTGAGAGTTTATGAGAGTTTTTCTGGTTTTATAGTGAATGGAGGAGGAAAAGAATAGTGAAAATTATTGTGGTTTTTGTGAGATTGATGACGGTTGAATCGTGTTGAAGGAGAGGTTTGTGTATTTTGCTGCAAAATGAATGATGGTTTTCTTGAAGAAACTGATGAAAGGTGCTTGGATTGTTTTGTTGCGTGAGTGAAATGTGTGTTGTGGTTTTGAAACATGGAGGTCTGTGTGAAAAATGTTATGCAGGTTTGAGATTTTTTAGTATGAAGAATGAAGGAGTGAGTTAGGAAAAGTTGTGGAAAATATCTAAAAAAAAAGAATGAGAAAGAGGCGCAGCTTTTTCTTGTTGCTAGGTCTTGGGATTAATTCTTTTTATACCCAGGATAACTATTTTTCCTTGGATAATGGGCTCACCATAAAATTAAATGGGCTTGTAAAAAAAACGTGGAAGAAAAATGGACATAAGAAAAGTGGTCTTAAGAAAAATGGTATATGGATCCTATATGAGTAATATGGAATAATAATAATAAATGGTTATTAGAAATGTGTTTGAAAGTGGAATTTAGGAAAACAAAAAAAATGGTTTATGATAGACATGTGGATCTAAAAATTACAAATAAAATTGGATAATCGGAAAATGGATATGTTTGAATAAAGGAAAATGGAAATTGGATAGTGAATGAATTTATTAGAAATGAATTTGCAACTCCTCCTAGTACAAACAACCATGAACTCTCAATCTTTAATTCGAGATTAACTTGCACTATTTTTCACCCGCCTCAAATAAGATGAGCACAAATGTCGCTGAATAATCTCACAATTGAAACGACAACCCTCTGAACGAATCACCATTTGAAGTTCTGACCAAATAATCTCTGAATTATTATGAATCTGTCTAAAAGAAACTCTGGCAAAATAAATCCACAGATGAACACAACTGAACCTTGGATACACCCTGAAATGTCTTAAAGATGAGAATAGCCATGTAACTTGATGGAGAAGAAACTATAATTCACACTTCACTGCTTGAAGAACCAGAAAAATCGGATGAATAGTTTTCGGACGTGAACTCCTTGAAGACCGCTAAATCAGGGAAATAAACCCTAAATTAGCAATCATAAGCATAAGAGAACAATACCACTGGTGGCTGCAAGCCAAAGCCTTGATTTCTTCTGATAATTCGCAAATAAAGCGTGAGACCCTAATTCCTCAGATGACCATGATCCCATGTCTCAGGAACTTATGCAAATGATGTGCAAAAATGTATATGAATGCAAAACGAAAAGCTGACAAAGACAAAAAAGCCAGAGGGCAAATTTAGGGTGTCTACAGCTGCCCCTATTCAAACATGAGTTAGCTGTGCAGGTTGTAAGCAACGGCTTAACAGGCAAACAAGATAACTTGTGGTTGAATACCAAAGACAGTCCAAAATTTGCACTCACAGAATGAAGAAGAAAAGGGATATAGATTGTAAAAGAAAATAAAGTATATTTATAAAGTGCGGGCGACGGAGGACGACCGTCGAGCAGAGGACGACTGCTGGGGAAAGTGTGGGAAATAAAGCAATGACGGGGACGGCCGACATGCTGGGGATAAAAAGGGATCATGATGGGGACGACCATCAAGTAAAGCTATAAAATTCTCTGAGGATTAATGAACAAACGATGGGGACGGCCATCAAGTTCATAAAGTAAGGTAACCAACGATGGGGACGGCCATCGGGCTAAACTGATGAAGGACGATCATCAGGAAAAGGAAAAGGGACCACGGCGGGGACGGCCATCGGGTTAAAGAATAAATGAAATAATGATGAGGGACGGTCATCAAAGGTGAAGGACGATCACCTAGCTGGGGACGACTGCTCTGAAAGGGGTAAGATGAGGGACGGTCATCTAAGGTGAAGGACGATCACCAGGCAGGGTACGACTGCCGAAAGGTTTATCATGACGTAGGACGAACGCCAGATAACAAGATCAACGATGGGGACGGCCATCGGATAAAATGATGAAGGACGATCATCAAAAAGGTGAAGGACGATCACCTAGCAGGGGACGGCTGCTAAATATCACGACACAGGACGAGTGTCGGATAGAAAAGGTCAACGATGGGGACGGCCATCGGATGAGCATGATGAAGGACGATCATCAAGAGGTGAAGGACGATCACCTAGCAGGGTACGGCTGCTCTCAAGGTTTATCATGACATAGGACGAATGTCAGATAGAAAAGAAATTTTGCTTGCGATCTACTGGGGATATAGTAAACACGGACGAGTGTTTACATCCAAGAAATAAAGGTATAAGTGTTTTGACATTTGTGTATAGATTAAAGATGCGGACGAGCATCCTTAAGACTACGATACAGACGAGTATCGAGTAGAAACAAATACTGACACGTGTTCAGAGATGATGATGCGGACGAGTATCAACTGGTTAACAAGGAACACGGACGAGTGTTGAATCTGAGGGGACCCTTTTGGGGAATAGTAGACACAGACGAGTGTCTATATTCAAGAAGACATGAGTGTTTGACACGTGTATGGATTAAATATGCGGACGAGCATCCTTAAGACTATGATACGGACGAGTATCAGGTAGAAACAAACGCTTGACGCATGTTCTGAGATGATGGTACGGACGAGTACCAACTGGTTAACAAAGAACACAGACGAGTGTCGAATCTGCGGGGATATAAATGGTGTATACAAGATACGGACGAGTATCTGGTAGAGTGAAAACAGGAGTAATAAGTATGAGTGGTGTATAGACGGGTATTTAACCTGCTGGGGAGAGTGACACGGACGAGTGTCAAAAGGAGAAAAGTATAGTAAACAAGTATTTGATATACAAAGTGTTTAGGTAACTGTGCTGGAGAAAGTGACACGGACAGGTGTCAAGTAAGTTGTATATATATGTATCTGTGAGTGCAAAGAGGATGCTTTGGCTTTCTGCTGGGGATATGACACGGACGGGTGCCACAAGGAGTATATACTGATGTTTGTGAATGTGAGGCAACTGTTTTAGCTTTAGCTCTCCGCTGGGGAATTCGGGAAGCATTCTGTATACTGCTGACGGGTTGAAAGCTTTTAACTCTGATGAGAACGAAGTGTTGGCAACCTGATGCTGGTTGGAGAGGTTTTCATTGGAGGAAAGACGACTCTGCGTGAGGTATACTTCGTTTAACTGCTTTGAACATCTGCTGAGGATCTGATCATCCTGCTCTGACTCCACTGGGGAGAATTTCTTCTTGCTCTGCTGGGGAAATCCCTTGGAAATGAGAATCCCGATGACTCTATGGGGAAAGATCATCTTTAGACTTGGCTAGGGAAGATGCTTGATCACACAATCCTGCTGAGGAGGGAATTCTGATAATTCTAACTTTGTGGGGAAACAAGGCCTCCAGCTTCCTGTTGGGAAAACTTCGCTGTGGAAAGATAAGTCCGCTTGGGGACGAGAACGATTCAATTAGCCTTGAAGTTCTGTTGGGGTTATCATTTGTTCCAACTCAGCTGGGGATGTGTCAACCCTTTGGCATGGTTGAGAAAAGATTTGGCAATGCTCTGCTGAGGAGAGACTTTGCTGGAGAATTAGAGATCGAAATAAGCCAAATTAAGCCCCATGTATAGCATGACGACTGTGCTGGGAAGATATGCCAATGAAAATTGGCTTTGACTGAATGCGAATAACCAACTCCTCATGAGGGAATCTTGTCGGCTGAAAGAAGATCTTTATACTCGGGGAAGAAATAAACTCCCAATGCCCTGCTGGTAAAATAAATACCAGACATTCCCTGAGAATTAACACAGTGCTTCAAACTTCTGAGCTCAACAAAAGCATTACTGATCATCCTGAGTGAACTAACATTCCCTTAACTCCTCAATTATACCATACTGCATCATCCATAAAAAGATCGTCTTCAGAGGATTTTACAGAAGACTTGGCATCCAGAATTGCCCCAGTATCTTCAAACTCTCGCAGAAATTCAACAAGTCTTGAGATAACTGCCCCAGATTACGTCTTGAAACGATTCTTGCCCCACATCAGAGCTAAAACAGAAACCATGCGGTATGAAGATGCAATGCAAATGATGTACAATGCAGACGTATGCTCATAATCAAAGATATGAAACAAGGATGGTTGGGCGCTAGGGCCAGGTTGATAGATATATTTTTTTTTTGGTTGCCAAGCAATTGGACTTTTGAAGGTGAATTACTAGACGAGAACTGGTTTATTAAAGGTAGGCCAACAGACAAGAACTGATGGGCAAAGAATAAGTCGTCAGACGAGAACTGACTCCTTGGGTTCATTGTCAAACGAGAATTGACTCTGAAAAAAGAATGACTACCAGACGAGAACTGGCGTTCAATGGGTTGAATGAAAAGGTGACCAGACGAGAACTGGTAAAAGGTTCACCTACCAGACGAGAACTGGTATTTGAAATTGGTTCGCCAGACGAGAACTGGACTTTGGGTTTGTCTGCCAAACGAGGACTAGACTTTGAAAAGTTTTGCCAGACGAGAACTGGACTTTGGATTGGTTTGCCAGACGAGAACTAGACTTTGAAACGGTTTTCCAGACGAGAACTGGACTTTGAACGATCAAGAAGTTGGGGTTACGAGGCCCTGGATGTGAGATTGATGTTTGGGGGTAGGATGCCCAATGCACTTATGATGCGTATGCTCTAGAGATGCGACATGGATAACGTATGCAAATGATTTATGCCATGATTATGAAGGGCCAGAAAAACTCCCGAGGTGGGAAGAAAGGTCTTATGTGACAAGGCTTCTAATGAGAAGGGTGACAAAGGCGAGGGTGGGTAATGCGATTTCCCAATACCCGTCATGAACTCGAAGATCACTGATACAAATTGCTCTGTGTAGCTAAAATTTGCCCCTGTTGGGTGACTCTCTGAACAGACTGTCACTGATTATCCAATTCTTGGAATAACAGACTTGGATATTCTCTCGAGGAGAGTTGCACTTAGTGATCTCTGGAAGTGTCCTGCCCCGGTATGAGCGTGGAAGCGACTTGACTCATTCTGACTATACATTGGAAGAAATCATGCTTGGACAATAGAAATTTCGGGTGTCCTGCCCCTGCTTGGTAATTTCAGCTCTGATCAACTGACTTTTGAATGATGTTCTTTCAATCCACTGATGCTTGGGAACTCTCTTTACCCTGACAGATTCCTTGGTCAACAAAACCACTGGATAACATGCCCCTGATTCATAGGCCTACACGATGCGCTTGATTCTGGTCATCATTGTTGAATAATCAAGTTTTCCTCTGATTGTCCTTTGTAGGAACTTCCCGGGTGTCACAAACTAACTTGCAATTAAAACTGTACATTCACAAATGGTAATTTTAATGCAGTGCACATGCAAGTTTTGAAAATCTATTTATTTGAATGTTGTGACAGTGTGTGACGAATGGATGATTACTCCAAACGTAGTGTTAAGTTAGCAAATCATTAGGAGTCAGTTTACGCAACCTTGTCGTAGTATGCTTTCAGAATTGAACCTGATTCAATTAGGACTTTCAAGGTTTATGACGTAGTCTGGTTCACGGTTTTTAGAAAGAAAGATTTATGGCTCAAAGTTTATATGTGCCCCACCCATTCTCCTTGATGTTCTCCAGTCCTATGTTCAGCTAATTCGACTTAAGCGCTCGCTTCTCACAAAGGTTTTGTAATGATTGAGGAACCAATGACGTTGATGGTTTACGCACCAATGAGGTTTCTTGGAGTAACAGTCACCCATTCTGACTTTGTGTCTGGTCACACGACTTTGTTCTAATGGAACTTTTACTTTTGATTTTACTCCCTAACTTTTGCCTGGACTGATTCTTTTTTTGAATTTTTTTCGATTTTGAAGTCCAGCGGGATGCCCTAACTTTTGCCTAAGTCATCTGTTTTCACTTTTTTTTTCCGACTTAGTGGGCTTTATTTCCTTTTTTTTTCTTTGATTTTTGTTGAACAAATCATGTGACACAGGTTTGTCTGACTTGCTGAAAGGGTTGTGACTGCCTCATTCCTTTGTTGTTGAGGGATAACCATTGTGGTTTCACGTCCCTTGACCTCTTGAGGTGTAATGAATAAAGGTAATGGATCCTCGGATGCACACTCCTTTGGAAATTTGAACGCTCGGTCAAATTAACTGATAACTACCCTGCCCCGGGTTGAATGTGAGGGTTTTTTCGTTTAGGAAAGAAACTCCTACTTCAAGGCTCAAAGGGGTTGACGAGGGTCTATCTCCCTTATATCTCTGGTGTTTTGGAATTGAAGCAATGCCTGTACATCGTCAGCAGGTTCTACCCTGAAAGCATACCTTGAACAATTATGGGTATTCAGTTGTCATCATCCTCCCTCAAACCTGCTAAACAACAGTGAAATAAATGGGAGGTATATGGATGCAATTTTTTTATTTTTCGTTTTTGATGCAAGGAAAGAAAAAATGAGCGAATGCGACATAATTGATTCAAAAATGCAAGATCACTATATTAACATTACCATTCAAAAATAACATTGCTTAAAAGACAAGTAGCTGCTAACAGGAAAGAAACTACAATGCAAATGATAAAAGGATACAGTAATCATCAGCTCTGATGACATCTTCTTGTCTGGACCACCGAAATCAGGATACGCTCCTTCGAAGTCTTTGAACTCAATCAGGCGAGAGGTTGACGTGCACAACCAAGCTTCCTTCTGGAAAGGAGATGTAGCCCTTGTCGATCAACTGTTGTACTTTGGCTTGAAAAGCTTTGCAATCTTCAGTTGAATGCCCCATTGATCCACCATGATACCCGCACTGCTCATGAGGATTGTACCCTGGAGGGTACGGCCCTGGTAACGGCTTGAGAGGCTTAGGAACCACCAAAGAGCTCTGAACTAGATGTGGCAAGAGTTCACTGTATGCCATGGGGACTGGATGAAGAGGAGCAATCCTTCTTTCCAGATTGTTACGAGGCCTAGGCTGGCTCTGAAGTTGATTCTGAGTTCTTCGACCATGAGATTGCAGATTTGGACGAGGAGGAGCCCAGGACTTCTGATATGGTGTTCTAAGCATTGTCGAATGCCCATAAGAGTAACCAGACACGGGAATAGATGATCTCTGAGAAGATGTTGGTCCAGAATATGCAACATTGGCCATGACTGCATTGGTATCATACCATTCTTCCTCTTGGGAGCTAACAACAGATTCACTTCTACTAGCTGGGATATTCGAAAAGTCCTGGATCTTTCCACTTTTGAGCAGGCTCTCAACGCGTACTCCAACTATCATCAAATCAGAGAAGCTTGTCATCCCAATGCTACTCATTCTTTCCAAGTATGGACCCTGCAAAGTGCCCACAAACAGGTCAATTAATTCTCTATCTGAAAGTGGTGGTTGCACTTGGGCTGCCAATTCTCTCCACCGCTGTGCATATTCTCTGAAAGATTCACCACTCCTCTGGGATAGGCTCTGCAAGTGCGTGCGATTGGGCGCCACGTCCATATTGTACTGGTATTGCTTTACGAAAGCTCTGGATAAATCATTCCAAGATCGGATATGACTGCTTTCCAAATCCATGTACCAACTTAAAGATGCCCCACTTAAACTGTCCTGAAAACAGTGAATCATCAACTTATCATTGCAGGCATAAGAAGTCATTTTTCTACAGAACATCACCAAATGACGCTTCGGGCAACTGACACCAGTGTATTTCTCAAACTTCGGAGTTTTGAAATCTGGAGGAATGACAAGACCAGGAAACAAACACAGGGTTAGAGCATCAAAACCGAAGGCAACAGGATCCGCTAAGGCTTTGAGTTGCTCGTCCAACACACGAAATCTTTCAGCAAGATCAATAACTTGTGGATCCTTGGTTTTCACAAGAGGGATTGCCCCTTGGAAGTTCGGCATAGGGAAAGCAAAACTCTAATAATCTGTAGAATCAGAAGTAGATGAAGGTCCACCTCGGGCAACAGATGGTTCAGGTACATTCTGATTCAAGATCGGGGTCTGTGCAGGCTGAGCTTGAGCAAGATTGTTCACTTGTGGAAGATCCTCATCAGGAGAAAGACCATACAACGGATTGGTCATTGAAGTGAAACCAGGTGGAAACTCAACATTCTGACGGTTTTTCTCTGACATAGCTACTGACGGCTTCCAATCTGACCCTTTACCTCTTGACACTGCTCAATCTTCCTTCAAACACTGTCGTCTTCCAACAGTTAACACTTGTTCAAACTGAGTACCGGGAAATCAACTGGCTGGTCATGGACAAAAGAGGAAGGATGAGCTCTCTGGAGGAGGAAAATGCAATGCAGATGCAAATGCAAAATGCAATATGATGATGCAAAAGATGCAAAGACAAAGGATCACAGCTGGAAATTACCTGGAATCTGGAATGCCAGACCAAGAATCGAGTGTCTGTAACCACAAGATCTCTGTATAGTAACCCGAAATAGTAACTGAAAACCAGAGGTCAATAACTTCAGGATCATAGTGACCGGATTAAACAATTGTACTGGTAATGAGGGTATGTTGAGGTCAAGGGTTCCTGCAAACCTGTAAACAGCCCAACCCCCTCACAGGTAGTGTTCTAAAACAAGGATCCTCAGACTTGGATCAGTTATGAGAAGTGTAAACACTTCTAACCCGGAGGTACAGTGTTTACAGTAACCATAAAAAATCCTCCTCTAATTCTCCTCAGTTTCTGAAGGTCATAATAAAGGTCATCCAGACTTAGCAGGCTTCCCAAATAGCCCTAGCACTACAGGAAATCTGTAGCACAGAGTTCTCAAGAAGAAACCCACATCTGAACCGTGTTTCATATTCCCGCACCAGACCGAAATGGAATGGGAAAGAACATGAACCACTCTAGCCTAGGTGTCACTCAGGTCCCAGGTATAGGACCTTAAACTCTCAATAGAACCCCACCCACCAAAGCAACAAAACCAGATCCAACCAGAACAGTATGACAGTATGATGTATATACAGCTGTAAAGAAAGCAATAAAACAACTGTACATAAAGAAAAAATAAATACAAATACAAGCACAAATAGCACATAACACCCCAGTAAACACAAATCAATCAAGCGCTAGGAGGAACCCACAAAAAGAACCAGAAGCCCTGGTTACAGTATAAGGGTCCCCAGCAGAGTCGCCAAGCTGTCGCTCCCACTAAATGAAGCCGGGTCAAATAGGGTACAGACGCGAACGGTCGGCGAAAGAGGGATGAGAACACACAGGAGTGAACTCAGAGGAAAAGAAAAGAGTCGCCAGCTAGGCATTTTTATCCCGGAGGAAAGGCAATGCTGCATAGACCTAGAAAAGATATGGATAAGACGATTGCGAACCAGAGAGACTGAGAAAGGGGGTTGGTTACAACCTGGGAAGGTATTAGCACCCAGATTGTCCTCCGTACTCGACGGGATCCACGCTTAAAAGATTTGTGTTTTAAAGGGGTAGTGTCAGTGCAATTTGTGTATAAAAGAGCTGGAAAAGGATGTACAGGTGTCTGTGTAAAAGAAGTGTAAGTGTAATATATACAGTGTCAGTGTAAGAACAAAGATGAAATGCTCATGATAATGAGGCTAAAGAATAATGCTGGAAGGAGGGGGAATATACATAGACTTTTGTTCGATAACCGTTAAGTTATGCCTACGTATCCTCTCGTGCAATGAGGAAGTCAGAACACCGTAGTTCGACCCAAAGAGACTGAAAGATGAATTGACTTGTGAACTGCTTACTTGCCTATGCTCAAGTGTATGACCTGTCTGGCTCAGGTGCAAACTGTCTTGCATTAGACGGAAGAAGCAAGTTCTCGTTTCTGAGTGAATGAGATGAGAAAAGAATCCCGAAGGAGACGATTATTGTTTGTTTTTTGTATTTTCAGTCTTTTATTGCTTTTTGAAGTTTGTCATAAGATAACGAGCTTAAGCCTAAACCAATGGATTTAGTAAACTCATCACATCTTCCCTCTGATTAGGGGTAATGGGAATACCTTAAGTGTGAAGTCAGCTTCTCACACTTAATCACCTTTGATGTAGGATTAAGATCATTAACCTACTTGTGATTATTTAGATGTTTTTGTGGTTTTTGTTTAGTGTTAAGTAATGAGATTAAGCCATAATCAGGGATTAAACAAACTCATTACACCATCCTAATAGAAGGATAATAGATGAGAGTGTTTAAGCTGAGGAAAGATCCTCAACTTAATCCATGATTAGGGATTAAACTCATGACAAAACAAAACCTTTATTAAGTGGATTTTAGTTAATGGTGAGATGAAGAAATGGGTTTTATGATTTGTAAGACAACTTGAGGGGGACTTGTCCATTAACACTAGGGTTAGTCCTTCTTAACCAATTAAGGAAGAATTAGAACCCTAATGCAAGGCCCAAGTTACAAGCTTGATGTCTTAATGATTATTAAGTGGATTGATTAAAGGATTTAAACACATTAAGGGCTTAACACTTAGGATTAAAGTTATACACTCCATCCTAATAGAAGGATGCAGGCATAAGCTTAATCACAAAGCCTTAAAGCCTTTAGTGTTTAGCCCCTGATTATGAGATGAGAAGAGAAGACTCAATGAGACACAAAGGTAAAAATCTAAATGGGGGACTAATCAATATTCACATGCTCGGATGGTCCTAGGTTAGTGAGGCTCACTATCCTAAAGAAGAAAGAAAGAAGAAGAGAAAGATGAAAGGAGAAGCTCCATGGTGGCCTAGGCACACCTCAAGCAAGGCAAGAGATAAAGAAGATGAGGAAGAAAAATTAAGATGAAGAAGACATAAGATAAGAAAATGAGAATGCAAAAATGGACATAAGATAAAGAGATGAAAGTGCGATATGGAGTAATGCACAAACAGAGCCTACACCAGTAGGACTTCCAGATGCAACAGTATGCAGTAAGGATAATCAGGCCTCAGCGGTACCTAACGGAGAAGGTTCGTTGCCTCTTCAATTCGCAAAAGAAACTCAAGAAGAAAAAAAAAATATCAAGTCCAGAATGATCTCAATAGTCAAGCACAATTGTCAAATATTATGATATCAGACAGATGCCGAATATAAACTTCCAGCATTCAGAATTATAACCAAGAGTTAATCCATGCAAAAACCGAAGTCCAGGTGCAAATTGCATCCAGAAATTATCAGTCCAAAGACTAATCGATCACCAGGCATCACCAAGTTACATGCTTCGTCATCAAAACCGAGCAATGAACCTATAAAAATTAAACACAACGCTAAAACCAAAATCAAATTAAACTCTATTTAATCAAACCAAATTAAACGGGAGAAATTAAAATTAAAGCTACGTTAGTATTGAAAATTGCAGTTAACTAAAATTAACATCCAAAATTCTATTCACTTAAACAAAATTAATCAAATTCTCAACTAAAAAAAACTTAATGTCAATTAAGAACTAATTAGCTATTAATAAAATTCTCACTAAAAATCCTAGCAAAAAAAAAAACTATTAATAAAATTCTAAATCAAATTTTTAATAAATGCAAATTAGAACTAAATAGTAATTGCTTAAACAAGATTAAAAAAGAAGTTAAGAGAAACAAAGAAATAATTAAAAAAAGAAAGATAAAGAGAGAGGGGGGAAGGCCGCAGGTTGAATTAGCGGTATGCATAGTGATCTCCAATGGGCTGAGCCCAACACCAACAACAACAGCAAGACCTTGTCATAAAATAAACAAAAATAAACAGGGGAAACGATTGAGTCCATTTCCCCTCTCAACATCGTCGTCCACTGTTCAATGTCAGGGAAAGAAAGAAGGTCAATGACGCCATGATCCTCGCAACGGCCAAACTATCTTCTTCTCACTCACAGTCTTCATTCTTCATCGCGCGAAAGCCCCTTCTCTCCCGCTCGTCGTCTCTGAAAAACCCATCTCGCGGTGGTTTATATTGATTTGGATTCCTCGATTTGTTTGCCTTCTGAAGTTTGTAATCTCAGATCGTCTCGAGCCTCCCGTCTTCAGCTTCGATTTGGCGGTTTAGGCCTCATCGTCGTCATAGCACGACTTCCTCAATCCCTAACCTCGGCTAGCAATCCACCGACGAGCACGGCTTCTTCCCTCTTCGACGATTTCAGTTCGCAACCTCTTTTCACCTTTGATCTGTTTTGCTAAAACTCCTCTTCATCTTCTGATTCTATTTTCTGTTATTGTTTTTGGTTCTGTGATATGGTTGTTGAAGGTTGTATGAGTTATGAAGGTTGAATGTTGTTGTTTTTGAAGATGATACGGAGGTGGTGGTGGTGATGATAGTGATGAATAGTGTTAACATGTGCGAAGGTTGTGATGGAGGTTCGGTGGTGGTGAGGTGATGACGAAGAGAAATGGCGAGCTCGGTTTGGTCCGTGTGGTGTTGCAAAGTGATTTGGTGATTCGAAAGTATGATTGAGGTGTGAGCTGTTGAAGGATTTCTGAGAGTTTATGCGAGTTTTTCTGGTTTTATAGTGAATGGAGGAGGAAAAGAATAGTGAAAATTATTGTGGTTTTTGTGAGATTGATGACGGTTGAATCGTGTTGAAGGAGAGGTTTGTGTATTTTGCTGCAAAATGAATGATGGTTTTCTTGAAGAAACTGATGAAAGGTGCTTGGATTGTTTTGTTGCGTGAGTGAAATGTGTGTTGTGGTTTTGAAACATGGAGGTCTGTGTGAAAAATGTTATGCAGGTTTGAGATTTTTTAGTATGAAGAATGAAGGAGTGAGTTAGGAAAAGTTGTGGAAAAAATCTAAAAAAAAAGAATGAGAAAGAGGCACAGCTTTTTCTTGTTGCTAGATCTTGGGATTAATTCTTTTTATACCTAGGTTAACTATTTTTCCTTGGATAATGGGCTCACCATAAAATTAAATGGGCTTGTAAAAAAAACGTGGAAGAAAAATGGACATAAGAAAAGTGGTCTTAAGAAAAATGGTATATGGATCCTATATGAGTAATATGGAATAATAATAATAAATGGTTATTAGAAATGTGTTTGAAAGTGGAATTTAGGAAAACAAAAAAAATGGTTTATGATAGACATGTGGATCTAAAAATTACAAATAAAATTGGATAATCGGAAAATGGATATGTTTGAATAAAGGAAAATGGAAATTGGATAGTGAATGAATTTATTAGAAATGAATTTGCAACTCCTCCTAGTACAAACAACCATGAACTCTCAATCTTTAATTCGAGATTAACTTGCACTATTTTTCACCCGCCTCAAATAAGATGAGCACAAATGTCGCTGAATAATCTCACAATTGAAACGACAACCCTCTGAACGAATCACCATTTGAAGTTCTGACCAAATAATCTCTGAATTATTATGAATCTGTATAAAAGAAACTCTGGCAAAATAAATCCACAGATGAACACAACTGAACCTTGGATACACCCTGAAATGTCTTAAAGATGAGAATAGCCCTGTAACTTGATGGAGAAGAAACTATAATTCACACTTCACTGCTTGAAGAACCAGAAAAATCGGATGAATAGTTTTCGGACGTGAACTCCTTGAAGACCGCTAAATCAGGGAAATAAACCCTAAATTAGCAATCATAAGCATAAGAGAACAATACCACTGGTGGCTGCAAGCCAAAGCCTTGATTTCTTCTGATAATTCGCAAATAAAGCGTGAGACCCTAATTCCTCAGATGACCATGATCCCATGTCTCAGGAGCTTATGCAAATGATGTGCAAAAATGTATATGAATGCAAAACGAAAAGCTAACAAAGACAAAAAAGCCAGAGGGCAAATTTAGGGTGTCTACACACATATGCATTTTGTATGCCTTTGCATCATCTTAAATGACATTTACATTGCATAAACACTTCTGAATTTGGTCTTTGCATCTCATTTCATCTCACTTCAATTCATTTCTTCCTGCTTTATACTTTATGCATTCATGCTAACACTTTTCAGGTTTGGTAAGTTATTTTGGGAGGTGGATTTGCCTTCACCTATCACTTCTTCTTATCTCTTTCATTTGCATTTTGTTTGTCCTTGAAGTGAATCTAATTCACTTATGTTGCATCTCTCACTTTATTTCTTTAAGTTACTTATCTTCTTCAATGAAGTAAGTAACTTGTTCTTTTTTCTCATCCTCCTTTCATCTGCTTCTTCCATTGGTGGCTTCCTTGAAGATCTTTCCTAAGACTCACAAACCATAGGATATCCAAGCATGATAATAATTAGGGTTGTAATTAGTCCCCCTTAGTTTTTTACCTTTGAGTCTCCTTGAGTCTCTCTTCTCATCTCAATAATCAGAGACTAAACTCTTACAATTTTAGGACTTTGGAATTAGGGTTATGCATGCATCCTTCTCTTAGGATGGAGTGTATAACTTTAATCCTAAGTGTTAAACCTTTAATTTGTTTAAACCTCTTAATCAAGTCATTTAATAATCACTAAGACTTTATCTTGTAACTTGGGCCTTACATTAGGGTTCTAATTCTTCGTTATGGTTAAGAAGAACTAACCCTAGTGTTTAATGGACAAGTCCCCCTCAAGTTGTCTTACAAACCATAAAATTAATTTCTTAATCTCATCCCTTAATTAAAATCCACTTAATAAAGGCTTTGTTATATAATGAATTTAATTCCTAACCATGGATTAAGTTGAGGTATCTTCCTCAGCTTAAGTGTTCTATTCTATTATCCTTCTATTAGGATGGTGTAATGAATCCACTAACCTGTGATTAGAGATTAAACTCATTACTTAACACTAAACAAAAACCCAAAAACATCTAAATAATTACAAGTAGGTTAATGATCTTAGTCCTACATCATCATGGTGATTAAGTTGAGATGTTTATCTAATACTTAAGTAGGCTCATTATCCCTAATCAGGGAGGGTAATGAGTTTACAAGCCCTTGATTTAAGCTTAAGCTCATTAACTTATGCAAAACACCAAAAAACAATAAAAAAACTGAAAACACAAAAACAAACAATAATCGTCTCCTTCAGGATTCTTTTCTCATCACACTCATTCACAAACGAGAACTTGCTTCTTCCGTCTAATGCAAGACAGTTAGCACTCGAGCCAGACGAGTCATACACTTGAGCATATGCAAGTAAGCAGTTCACAGTCAAATTCATCCCAGTTTCTTTGAGTCGAACTACGGTGTTCTGACTTCCTCATTGCACGCGAGGATACGTAGGTATAACTTAACAGCTATCGAACAAACGTCTTTGTGTCTTCACCCTCTTTCAGCATTCTTTCTAAAGCCTTAGCTCCTGAGCATTCACCTTTTGCACTGACACTTGTACATTCTTTTCCAGCTTTTGCACACAGATAGCACATACACTACCCCTTTAAATAAAATCTTGTAAGCGCGGATCCCGTCGAGTACGACGGAAAATCTGGGTGCTAACACCTTCCCAGGTTGTAACCAACCTCCTTTCTCAGTTTCTCTGGTTCGCAACCGTATTATCCATCTTTTCCAGGTTTATGCAGCATTACCTTTCCTTCGGGATAAAAATGCCTAGCTGGCGACTCTATTCAATTCATTTTCATCTTCTCTTTTCGCCGACCGTTAGCGTCTGTACCTTGTGGGACCTGGTGTCTTTTCGGGGGAGCGACAACTTGGCGAATCTGCTAGGGACCTTATCTTGCAACCAGGGCTTCTGGTTATTTTTGTGGGTTTCTCCTAACGCTTGTTTGATTTGTGTTTATGGGAGTGTTATGTGCTACTTGTGCTTGTTGTTTATTGTATTATTTATTGCTTTCTGTACAGCTTTATTTATTGCTTTCATTTACTGTTTATATGCATTTCATATTGTTATCATCATATCATGTGTGCTGGATCTCTTGTCTGTTTTGGTGGAAGGGATCATTGAGTGAGTAAGGTTCCATGACAGGAGCCTGAGTGACACATAGGATAGAGTGGCTTCATATTCTTTCCTATTCCATTTCGGTCTGGTACGGGAATATGAAACACGGTTCAGACATGGGTTTCTTCTTGAAAACTCTGTGCTACGGATTTCCTGTAGTAATAGGGCTATCTGAGAAGCCTACTAAGTCTGGATGACCTTTTTATGACCTTAAGCATCTGAGGTGAATTAGAGGAGGATCCTATATGATTATTGTAAACACTTTACCTCTGGGTTAGAAGTGTTTACACTTCTCATAACTGATCCAAGTCTGAGGATCTTTATTCTAGAACAATACATGTGAGGGGGTTGGGATGTTTACAGGTTTGCAGGAACCCTTGGCCTCATCATACCCTGTTACCAGTGTTGTTTTAAGTATGCATCATTTTGGAATGTTCTTGTGAAACCCTGGACTTGTGACTCTTTATTTGATTCCCCACCTGGTTACTGGTTTTCTAAGCCTCCATCCAGACTTGTGAACATACATGGACCCTATCAAGGCAGATAACAGATCCAACACTTGATCACAAACCTTTTGCATATCATTCTGCATACATCATTTTGCATCATTTAACATTTGTCTATTTGTTTTACAGGGTATCCACATCTTATCTTTGGTTTGGGTTTTGACCTGTTCTGCTGCTCAGATTCCTTCAGCTATCTGCACCAGCCTCTTCATCAGTTATCATCATCAAAGATTCTTCTTCAGTACCTTCTCCAGTTATCTTCATCAGTTTTCATCAGTGTGTCGCTCCCACTAAGAGACACAAGGTCAGATAGGGTACAGACGCGAACGGTCGACGAGAGGAGAAAATGAAATGAAGGTGAATAGAGTCGCCAGCTAGGCATTTTTATCCCGAAGGAAAGGTAATGCTGCATAAACCTAGAAAAAGATGGATAAGACGGTCGCGAACTAGAGAAACTGAGAAAGGGGGTTGGTTACAACCTGGGAAGGTATTAACACCCAGATTGTCCGTCGTACCCGACGGGATCCACGCTTGAAAGTTTGTGTTTAAAAGGGGTAGTGTCTGTGCTATCTGTGTGCAAAAGCTGGAAAAGAATATACAAGTGTCAGTGTAAGAAAGTGAAGTGAAATGCTTAGGAATGAGGCTTAAAGGATAATGCTGGAAGAGGGGGAAAGAGACAGAGACTTTTGTTCGATAACAATTAAGTTATGCCTACGTATCCTCTCGTGCAATGAGGAAGTCAGAACACCGTAGTTCGAGTCAAAGAGACTGAAAGGTAAATTGACTGATGAACTACTTACTTGTCTATGCTCAAGTGTATAACCTGTCTGGCTCAGGTGCTAACTATCTTGCATTAGACGGAAGAAGCGAGTTCTCGTTTGTGAGTGAAGATGATGAGAAAAGAATCCCGAAGGAGACGATTATTGTTTATTTTTTGTGTTTTCAATCTTTTATTGCTTTTTGGTGTTTGTCATAAGTTAATGAGCTTAAGACTAAACCAAGGATTAGTAAACTCATCATATTCTCCCTTTGATTAGGGATAATTAGAATACCTTAAGTATGAGATAAACACCTCAAACTTAATTACCATGATGTATGATTACGATCGTTAACCTACTTGTGATTATTTAGATGTTTTTGGTATTTTTTTTTAGTGTTAAGTAATGAGTTTAAGCCATAATCAAGGATTTAATGGACTCATTACACCATCCTAATAGAAGGATAATATATGAGAACACTTAAGCTGAGGAAGATACCTCAACTTAATCCATGATTAGGGATTAACCTCATGACAAAACAAACCTTCATTAAAGTGGATTTTAGTTAAAGATGAGATTAAGAAATGAATTTTATGGTTGGTAAGACAACTTGAGGGGGACTTGTCCATTAACACTAGGGTTAGTCCTTCTTAACCAATAAAGGAAGAATTAGAACCCTAATGCAAGGCCCAAGTTACAAGTTAATGTCTTAGTGATTATTAAGATGGATTGATTAAGAGGTTTAAACAAATTAAGGGTTTAACACTTAGGATTAAAGTTATACACTCCATCCTAAGAGAAGGATGCAGGCATAACCCTAATCACAAAGTCTTAAAACCTTAAAGGTTTAGTCTCTAATTATGAGATGAGAAGAGACACAAAGAAGACACAAAGGTAAAAGCTAAAGGGGGACTAATCAAAACCCTAATTATTGTCATGCTTGGATGTTCCTATGGTTTGTAAGGCTTGCAAGAGATTTTCAGAGAAGCCACCAATGGAAGAAGTTGATGAAAGGAGGAGAAGCAGAAGAAACAAGTTACTTACTTCATTGAAGAAGATAAGTAACTTGGAGAAAGAAAAGTGAATGATGAACATGAATGAGAAAGCTCACTCTAAAGAAAATAAAAATGCAGCAAGGATGCATGAGAAGAATGAGAAGAGAAATGAGAAGTGAAGGCAAATCCACTTCTCAAATTACTTACCACCTGAAAATGTTAGCATAAAGAAAGGAATGAAATGAAAATGAAATGTATGCAAAGATGCAAACCAAAACCAGAAGCATAAACATGATGCAAATGATGCTATAAGATGATGCAAAGACATGTCAAGTGTTATGAATGTTCATACAAGAGATGAGAATGCAAATGAAGCATGTAGGAAGCATGAAAGCACATGAAAGTTCATGGAATGAAATGAATGCACATCATAGCAAATGGATGAATAAATGATCAAGCATGATTCTAATGTGTCCTAAGATGTCTTAGAAGTCATGTGAATGCAAGAAATGTCATGGAAAGTTCATGTATGGATGCATATGAAAGATGTATGCAAATGAACATGAGAAGTTAGGGTTTTAATGCAACATGAGATACAAAAGTCAAAAACATAAGCAAAACATAAGATAAAAAAATTGCAAATGAACTCAAAGGAACCCTAATCCCATATGATATCACACTCCAAAGGAGAAGTTCTAACTCTTAACCTAAAGGAAGTTGTGAATTTTCTAAGTTTGCTAGGGTTTTAAGGTACCTTAAGGGGAAAAATGCAAATCAAATCAAACATGCAAGATAAATTTGTGACAAAAATATGCTAGACACTACATGCTATATGAAGATCAATACAAAAAGAACCAATGTCAAACCTTTCATGGTTAGGCAGAAAATAATTCTTGAAGTTAGGGTTCAAAAATAGGATTTTTATGAACCCTAAATTCAAGAAAAAATTCAAAATTTATTCAAAACTAAAAATAAATTTGTATGAATGGTTTGACAATGTTTCTAAATGTCCTAAGATGCAATGTGAATGTTTTTGGAATTTTCATAAACCTAAATGATATTTTAATTAATTAATTTCCATTAACTAATTAAAATAAACATTAAAATATTTTTAAAATGGTTTTTTAATGCAAAAAATAAAAATAAAAATGTTTTTGGGTGAAGAAAAATATTTGACTTAAAAATGCAGAAGGAAAATATTTTTGGAAATTTTAAGTATTTAAAATAAATTATGCAAAACAAATGATAAAAAATGAAATAAAAATTAAATTAAGTGAAAGTAGGACAATCCAATGGACAAGATTCAAACTTGGGAAAATTGTGTTGACCAGCGCGCAAATGAGTGGTTGGGATTCACTCTGAGTTAATTTTAGTTAAATAATTAATTAGTCATAATTAAATGGGAATTAGGGTTTTAATGATGAATCTGAGCCATCCAAACACGCGGGTAAGCAAGATCCTACGACCATTATTCAAACTAGCCCTAAACCCTAATTAACCTCTTAATGACTTTCAGGTGGCCGGAGAAGACCTCTGGTCATCTTCTCCGGCCAGCTCCTCCCTGAGCTACCTCAAAACATCACCCCAGGCTCTCAAACTCTCCAGAATTCATCCCTAAACATCATAAAACACTAATCCAGCAACAAAAACAATTTTCCATGCATCAAAATGAAGAATCGAAGAAGAACATTTTTAGGTTAAAACATTCAGAAGTTCATGAAATCCTTCATACGCAACCTTCTTCAAAAATAAAAGCATCAGCATGATCATCACAACATAAGGAACATTTCTATAACCTAAAATTACATTTTTGGAAAAATTGTTCTTGAGGTTACTTGAGCTTGAGATTTCTCAGTTTGCAGCTTCTGAACCTCCTCTCTTGTGCAAACTCACTCCAATGGTCCCTCTGATGAAGCTTTGATGCTTGGAAGGAGTTTGTAATGGCTGAAATGAGAGCTTGCACTCTTGCTGGCCAGAAATCGTGTTTCAGTTTTGGGGGGTTTTTGGTTGCAATGAAGGGTGGGAAATGATCCTTTGATGAAGCTGAGGTGATTGGTGAAAAAAGTTTGGAGTTTGAGTGTGTGAGCAGAGAATTTCGAATGCTTTTGCAAATGAGGTGATTTTGTGGAACTTGGGAAATCTGAAGTGTTAGGCTTGTGTGTGTTGTGTTATGAGCTGTGTTTGATCCACATAACAATGCTTGATAGGTCAGAGGAGTTGTTGTGGCCTATGGTGATTGGTATGGGATCTTTTGCACAAAGTCAACAAAACTTGTACTTGAGGTATGGGCTCTCTTGCAGCTGGCTTTTTGGCTTGTCCTGGCTCAGAAAAGATCAAGGAGAGCCATGGAATGCATTTTGTGGTGATTCAGCAAGTTTGTGAAAGGTTTTGTGTCATTTTGCAATTTTCATGAAGTTTGGCCCCTTTGTGATTTCTTCATGTGCAAGGCATAGAATGAGATGATTCTTGGGAAAATTCTTACTTTAAGGCAATGCACTATGTTGGTATGATAAATAGAAGTGTATTTGAAGTCACAAAATGGCTTGGCAAGTGGTTTTGCAAAAATCCCTCTTTGGTGTATTCTTGAAAATTATGTGATTTTTGCCAACTTTGAAAGGCCATATCTTGAGTTCTAGGATGAATCGAGACATGTTCTTGTAATTTTTGAAAAGGGAATGTTCCAATCTACAACTTTCATGACCAACAATATTTCATTTGAAGCAGTTTTGGTTGAGAAAGAGGAGGTTGAAAAACTTTCCCAAAATGGAAAGTTTACATTACAAGTCATTTCCATTTTTGGCAACTTTTGGTTTAGCTCACTTTTCTTCAATTTTGTGAACTTACAAGCACTTAAATGATCAAATAAAGATCATATAACTTCAATTAGATGGAAAAAACCACTTTGGTTCTATTGGTGGGGGCCTCAGATGCCCTGATTTTGCTCTGACTTGCTCAAGAAGTTACCCAGTGAACAAATGACTTCCACAATGAATTTCTTCATCAAACTTGGTACACATGATCCTTATAACATATTGAGACCATTAGAAACAAGAATGACCAAAAAATTTGGAGTTATGGCCTCTGAAACCAAAACCCTAATTTCAGGTCATCTGTGTTGTGAAACCCTAGCTCAGCTTCCATGCTTTCCACGTTCTTGTGATTTCTTGACTTCCTTGATCTTTGAGGGATGTAATATGATGATAGAACACACATGGACCCTCTTGGAATTATTGGAGACCTTTGGGGTGGCTCAGATGGATCCTTGGATTGCTCAGATCACAAACCCTAGATGCAGATGAACTTGAACTAATGCAGTGAAACAAAAAATGCAATATAAGATGATATGATTAAACTTATGCAAAGATGAAAGATCACAAGCCATGGTATGAACTGAGTGAGGGCAAATTTGGGGTGTTTACAATTGCCCCTATTCAAACATGAGTTAGCTGTGCAGGATGTAAGCGCCTGGCTTAACAGACAAACAAGGTAACTTGTGATTGAATACCAAAGACAGTCTGAAATTTGCACTCGCTGGGGAGAAAAAGAAAAGGGATATAAATTGTAAAAGATGGTATAGCATGATTATCAAATGAAGGTGATGGAGGACGACCATCGAGCAGAGGACGACTGCTGGGGATAAAGCACTGACGGGGACGGCCGACATGCTGGGGAAATAAAGAGATTATGATGGGGACGACCATCAAGCAAAGTAACAATGTTCTTTGGGGATTAAAATAAAGGCAATGATGGGGACGGCCATCAGGTTCATAAAGTAAGGTGAACAGCGACGGGGACAGCCATCGGTTCAAAGAATAAATGAAATAAATGATGAGGTATGGTCATCAAAGGTGAATGACGATCACCTAGCAGGGGACGGCTGCTCTTTATCACGATATAGGACGAATGTTGGATAGGAAAAGGGTCGATGATGGGGACGACCATCGGATGAGCATGATGAAGGACGATCATTAAGAGGTGAAGGACGATCACCTAGCAGGGTACGGCTGCTCTCGGGGTTGTATCATGACATAGGACGTATGTCAGATAATAAGATCAACGATGGGGACGGCCATCGGAAAAAATGATGAAGGACGATCATCAAAAAGGTGAAGGACGATCACCTAGCAGGGGACGACTGCTAAATATCACGACATAGCACGAATGCCGGATAGAAAGGGGTTCCAATTATGGAGACTCCGCTGGGGAAAGGATGAGGGACGGTCATCCAAAGGTGAAGGACGATCACCTAGCAGGGTACGGCTGCCTAAAGTATCACGACATAGGACGAATTTCAGATAGAAGAAAAGTTTCTTTTACTGGGGAATGGTAAAATGCGGACGAGTTTTTACTCTTAAGAAATAAAATGTATAGGTGTTTGATGCTGTGTATAGATTAAAGATGCGGACGAGCATCCTTAAGACCATGATACGGACGAGTATCGGTAGAAACAAACGCTGACGCATGTTCAGAGATGATGGTACGAACAAGTACCAACTAGTTAACAAAGAACACGGACAAGTGTCGAATCTATGGGGAATAAGTGTATATACAAGATACGGACGAGTATTTGTATAAGTATGAACAAGTATTTTAGAAGCATGAGCAAGACACAGACGAGTGTTCAACTTGTTGGAGAAAGTTGAAACGGACGGGTGTCATAAGAGAAAGTGTCTAAGTTACGAACTTAAGAGTGTAAAAGGTATTCTGGCGACTTGTGGGGATAGGATGACACGGACGGGTGTCAAAAAGAGTATATTATAACAAGTACTTGGTTTCTAACAAGTGTTTGGGCAACCGTGTTGGGGAAAGGTGACACGGACGGGTGTCAAGAGTGTGTGTATATAGGTTTCTGCATCGGAGAGTGCAAAGGGGACGCTTTGGCCTTTATTATATATACTGCTGATGAAATACTGATGGTATTTACAGGTGACTGGTTCGAACCTAACTTGTGATCATGCAAAATGTTTGATTTTCTTGCCGTAATGCTCCGTTTTAAACAGAATGCTACGCTTTGTGGGGAAAAATGATGCGAATGCTATGATTATGCGAAAGAAACCGATCCGGGATTCGGATCCCGTTGCAGTGAAGATCTCTGGCTGATCTGCTTGGAAGGATATCCCAGCTTGGGATGAGATCATTGGTAGATCTGATAAAACATATGGTTCTTCTTGGGGAACTAGATTACTGATAGATCTATCCGGTAAGAAGATATCCCAGTTGGGGATGAAGAAGCTTCCGTCACTTTGTTGTGTGAGAATTTCAGGCATTGCTCTTCTAGGTAGAGTCCGGAACTCTGTGGGGAAATGGTCCTTCTATCTTTGAGAGACCTGGTACTCTGTTTGGGAGAGGACATATCACTTGACGATCTTCCTAGAGATATCTGTGGGGATCCCGACTGGGGACGAGGAGACTTTGACAACTCTGTTGGGGAAAAAGCATTGCAGATGCTACTTGGAGAAGATGTGTTGGGGAAATGGTGCTTGGCATGCCCCATGTTATGTATTTGAATACCTGCAACCTATTAAGACAAGGAAATGCACAAGTATCCCGAGGTATCACTTACCGGATTCCGTCATAGGCGTTAGATATCCCTGAGAGTAAATACATTTTCTGCGAGCATTCGATTAGAAAGACACATCTGTTTTATGCAAATATTATATCATGGATATTGGACATTTTGCAAACGAAACAAAAATGTACGAAACGTGGTGTGACTGAAACAAAAATGTACGAAATGTGGTGTAGGTGATACAGACGAATTCAGAATGCAGTTGTTCGCTCATTCCCTGATTTTGCGTGGATCGCCCTTTCGGGTTTTCAATCCACCGGGATACCCATTTTTGTCTGAGCTGTCCAATGTGGCTTTTCAACTCAGCTGGTGTACATTTTTTTGATTTTCCCTTATTTTTGCCAGAGTCTTTTATTCTGTTTTTGACTCGCCGGGATGCCCTATTTTTGCCTGGACTTACATTCTGTTTTTATGTCCAGCGGGTCATTTTATGCGGAGTATTTTTTAACTGCATATGAATTTACAGGGGATAAGAAATCTTCACCATCCATAGTAGTGAGCATCAGTACTATGAATGGACCATCGTAGTTTGGAGTCCATTTGCCCCTGTAATCTATATGAGGAGGAAGGAGTCTTTTCAGCACAAGATCTCCTACTTGGTATTCCTGAAGCCTGACTTTATGATCGAAGGCTTTATTCATTCTTTTCTGATATAACTGCCCGTGACAGATTGCAACTAATCTATTTTCTTCGATCAGATTTAGTTGATTGTACCGAGAACGGACCCATTCTCCTTCATTCAGTTTGACATCCATCAGTACCTGTAAGGAGGGTAATTCAACTTCAACAGGTAGGACTGCCTCCATACCATACACAAGCTGATACGGTGTTGCCCCAGTGGATGTTCTGATTGAGGTTTGATACCCATGCAAGGCAAATGGTAGCATTTCATGTCAGTCTTTGTATGTAACCACCATCTTTTGCACAATCTTCTTGATGTTTTATTTAGCTGCCTCAACAGCGCCATTCATCTTCGGTCTGTAAGGAGAAGAGTTGTGATGTTGGATTTTGAAGTCCCAACACAGTTCTGCCATCATTTTGTTGTTCAAATTGGAACCATTATCAGTAATGATTCGCTCGGGTACCCCATATCGACAGATGATATCTCTTTTCAGAAATCTGGCTACCACTTGTCTGGTGACGTTTGCATATGAAGCTACTTCAACCCATTTGGTGAAGTAATCAATGGCTACCAGTATGAATCTGTGGCCATTTGAAGTAGTTGGTTCGATCTTTCAAATCATGCCAATGCCCCACATGGCAAAGGGCCAAGGTGAAGACATCACGTTCAAAGGATTTGGAGGTACATGCACTTTGTCTGCATAAATCTGACATTTATGACACTTCCTGGCATAGGCACAATAGTCTGCATCCATTGTGATCCTGTAGTAACCTGACCTTAACAATTTCTTAGCCATTGCATGTCCTCCAGCATGGGTACCGAAAGATCCTTCATGCACCTCGTGCATCAGCAATTCTGCTTCTTTCTTATCAACACATCTGAGCTGAACCATGTCAAAGTTTCTCTTGTATAATGAACCATCGGTATTCAGGAAGAAACTACCAGCCAGCCTTCTTAATGTCTTCTTATCATTGGATGATGCCCCAGGTGGGTATGTCTGATCCTCTAAGAAGAATTTGATGTCATGGAACCAAGGCTTGTCATCTTTAGCAATGTCCACGGAGAATACGTATGCTGGTCGGTCAAGTCTAGATACCGAAATCCGAGGCACATAATTGGCATTCTGAACCTTGATCATAGAGGAAATGGTAGCTAAAGCATCTGTGAACTGATTTTCGTCTCGAGGGATATACTCAAGTTTGACTGTTGTGAAGAAAGTCAATAATCTCCTCGTATAGTCACAGTATGGAATCAAATACTCTTGGTGAGTGTTCCATTTCCCGTTGGTCTGATTGATTACCAAAGCTGAATCCCCGAATACAGTTAAAGTCTTGATCTTGAGGTCAATGGCTTCCTCAAGACCCATGATACAGGCTTCGTACTCAGCTTTGTTGTTAGTGCAGGCAAAGGTGAGTTTTGTCGAGAAAGGCATATGAACTCCTTTAGGTGTAATGAGCACTGCACCAACTCCTCGACCATTCATATTAACATCCCCATCAAACATCATCGTCCATTCTTCTTCTGGGTCAGGCCCTTCAATGTGAACAGGATCTTCGTGATCTTTTGCTCTTAGGAACATGATGTCTTCATCAGGGAAGTCAAAACTCATTGGTTGGTAATCATCAATGGGTTGCTCAGTTAGAGGGTCAGACAGTACACTGCCTTTTATGGCCTTTTGAGATGTGTACTGAATGTCATACTCTGTCAGAATCATTTGCCATCTTGCAACCCTTCCGGTAAGTGCTGGCTTCTCAAATATGTACTTGAGGGGATCCATTTTTGAGATCAACAAGGTAGTATGAGTCAACATATACTGTCTTAGTCGGCGAGCAGCCCACGCTAAAGCACATAAAGTTTTCTCGAGCAGTGAATAACGTTGTTCACAGTCGGTAAACTTTTTGCTTAGGTAGTATGTTGCATTCTCTTTTCGACCAGACTCGTCATGCTGGCCCAACACACACCCCATTGATCTTTCTAATATTGTCAGATACATTATTAGAGGTCTTCCTTCAACTGGAGGCATAAGGATTGGAGGTTCTTGTAAGTACTCCTTGATTTTTTCAAAAGCCTTCTGACAATCTTCGTTCCACCTGACCGATTGTTCCTTTCTTAACAATTTGAATAGGGGCTCACAGGTTGCAGTAAGGTGAGATATGAACCTTGAAATGTAGTTCAATATACCTAAAAACCCCCGAACTTCCTTTTCAGTCCTAGGTGCAGGCATCTCCTAAATGGCTTTGACTTTGTCAAGGTCAACTTCAATTCCTTTTTCACTTACAATGAATCCCAGCAGCTTACCGGAACGTACCCCGAATGTGCATTTGTTGGGGTTTAACTTCAGCTGATACTTTCTCAGACGCTTGAACAACTTCAGCAGATTTACCAGATGGTCTTCTTCAGTGAGGGACTTGACAATCATGTCATCCACATAGAATTCAATTTCTTTGTGGATCATGTCGTGGAATAATGTTACCATAGCCCGTTGATAAGTAACACCGGCATTCTTCAATCCAAAAGGCATTACTTTGTAACAAAATGTGCCCCAAGGTGTGATGAAGGTAGTCTTCTCCATGTCTTCGGGTGACATCCTGATCTGATTATACCCTGAAAATCCATCCATGAAGGAAAACACCGAAAATTGAGCTGTGTTGTCAACTAATACATCAATGTGAGGTAAAGGGAAATCATCCTTCGGGCTAGCTCTGTTCAGATCCCGGTAATCTACACACATCCTTACTTTGCCATCCTTCTTAGGCACTGGTACAATATTAGCAACCCACGGCGGGTAACTAGTTACAGCAAGGAAACCGGCGTCCCACTGTTTTTGTACCTCTTCCTTAATCTTCATAACCATATCTGGACGAGTACGGCGTAGCTTCTGCTTAACTGGAGGGCAATCTTCTTTCAAAGCCAGCTTGTGCATAACAATGTCAGTATCCAGATCAGGCATGTCTTGATATGACCAAGCAAAGACGTCGACGTATTCTCGAAGCATATCAATGAGCTGTTCTTTTACTGAAGCCTACAAACTGGCCCCAATCTTGACTTCTTTCAAGTCTTCTTCGGTACCAAGATTAACTGTTTCAACTTCCTCCTGATGAGGAGTGATCACCTTCTCTTCTTGCCTCAACAACCTGGCTAACTCTTCAGGTAACTCATAGTCTTCTTCAACCCCTTCATCAACTTGATTAATTGGATTGTCGAAGTCATACAAGGTCATAACAGTGCTGTTTTCGGTGCAATCTGGAGGATAATCTCTGCAAGGGTTGAGATTGGTTCGTTTTAATGATCAGTTTTAATCTTGTTTAGAAAAAAGTGAAAATGAAGTTATTTATTTTGAAAACATTGCCATTTTAATGTTTTGTACAAAAGTGAAAAATGAAAAGACAGTGAGCGAAAAAGAGATTCATTTGCAAAAGATGTCTGATATTCATTGATTAATCATTTGCACAAAATTACAATATGGCCCTATTACAAAATGAGTCCTGACACCTTGGGCAAGATGCAGGACTTGATGCATGCTAAAAAGACAGGAAATAATAATTACTCTGCAGGAGTAACCCTTATAATTTCCTAGGAAGACCAGTTAAGGACTTGGTTCCCCGGGATCCTTGGACGTATCCAGCTCTCCAGGTTGCGGTCACTTTCCTCCTCGTCTTCCAGATTGTTCACAGCATCTGGGGTGAGCATCCCCCCACTGACAAATTTGGGCTCCTTGGCAGCCTCTGATTGATCTTGTCGGATTGGTCTGTAACCTAACCCGAATCTATCTTCCTTCTTTTCCACTGGCAGCAGCTTGCCCCAGCCTTGAGCAGTACCTTCTTCAACAACCTTCTGGGCTTGCTGATAAGAGATGATCAAAGTACCCATCCTGTCCTCCTGGGATGCAGCCAATACTCCAGTAGCCTCATTAACATTTAGGGCCTCAAACCCTTGGCTCATTGTCTCATGGATTTCTCCATCCATCTCAATATACTTGTATGTAGCTAGATGGCTAACAAATATGTCTTCCTCACCACAGATGGTGATAATCAGTCATTCCCACTTGTACTTCAGTTTCTGGTGAAGGGTCGACGTTACTACGCCTGCGGCGTGAATCCAGGGTCGACCTAGCAAACATCTGTATGTTGGCTGTATGTCCATCACATAGAAAATGGTTTTAAAGACCTGTGGACCGATTATCATTGGAAGCTCCAACTCTCCCAAAACAGATCTTTAGAGCCATCAAAAGCCCTGACCACAAGATTACTTGGCCGGAGAGCTATCCCATCATATTCTAGCTTGATAAGGGCTTTCTTGGGTAAGACATTGAGTGAGGACTCAGTGTCTACAAGCACATGAGATAAGACAACTCCTTTGCACTCCAGGGTTATATGCAAGGCTTTGTTGTGGAGACGTCCTTCTGTTGTCAAATTAGCATTAGTAAAACCTAGCCCATGGCTACTATTGACATTTGATACCACTGTTTCCAACTGATTTACAGTGATCTCTTCTGGCACGTAGGCTGCATGCAGAACTTTGAGAAGTGCATCCCGATGGGCTTCGGAACACAACAACAGTGATAGGATTGAGATCTTTGAAGGAGTCTGGTGGAGCTGGTCCACAAATTTATAGTCACTTCTTTTAATAATTCTCATGAACTCATCCACATCTTGATCGAAGGATGACTTATGAGTTTCCTTTGGCACAGATTCTTCCGGTATCACACTCTTCCCCTTGGTTCTGGCAGCAGCCTCTGCCTCAGTGTTGGTTCTAGGAACTTGTGAAGCGAAGAGACGTCCGCTTCGGGTGAAGCCTCCGCCTCCTCCAATATTATCCACTTAGGGAGTGAGAACTGGAGAATCAAGAAGGAATTTCTCTCCATTGCAGTATAGATCAGCACCATAATGCCATGGTATAGCACTGTCTTTATCATATGGGATTGGCCATGGTGTAGCATATGACATAGGAATGGGGTCAATCACCCGGTTGACCTGAGATGACCGCTGTTGAAATGGGCGTTGTTGTTGATTGTTGCTATTGTTGTATGATCTTTGTTGCGGAAAATGTTGTTGTGTGTGGAAAGTGTTGTGGTTGTTGAGCATACTGTGGAGGTGGAGCAGGGATAGTGACATCAGCAACTGTCCTGGGCAAGTATTGAGGTTTCCCTCTTCCCATGTGCACAGAGTTTGTCTCACCAGATCTACGGGGCCCAGCAAATGGTTTTCTTGTACTGCTTGAACTGGCACCGTTATCGGAGATCTTCCCCATCTTCAATAGGCTTTCTATTCTTTCCCCAGCTATCACCACATCAGCAAAACTAGTGGAAGAGAATGCAGCCAATCTGTCAATATATGTTCCTTGAAGGGTATTCATGAACATGTCTGCCATTTCCCTTTCAGACATGGGAGGTTGGACTGCAGCAGCCAATTGCCTCCACCTTTGGGCATATTCCCTGAAGCTTTCACGGGAGGATTGAGACATTCCCATTAGGAGGGTCCTGTTTGGGGCCATGTCCAAGTTATACTGATACTGACGGATGAAAGCTTCAGCCAAGTCTTTCCAGTTCCTCACTGTGGCTCTAGTCAGGTGGGAGTACCATTCTCGGGATGCCCCTGTTAGACTATCCTCGGAGTAAAACATCCACAGCTTTTCGTCCATGGTGTATGCTTTTAACCTTCCCAAGAATGATTGAAGGTGGGTGCGTGGGCAGGATGTGCCATTATACCTTTCAAAACACGGGGGTTTAAACTTGTGAGGAATTCTCACTCCTTCCACCAGTCCCATGTCCATGACATCAAAACCTATGGAGTTTTGGGATTCAAGAGACCTCAACTTCTCTGCAATCTCATCCAGCCTATGGTCGTAAACTTCATCCCCAGCCCCAACAACTGTAAATTGCTCTTCTTGAGGATCCTCTTGCAAGATCCTACCTCCAGCAATGTTACCCTGAGTATTCCTTACGACATTAACTTCTGGGTTTAGATGAGGCCCAAACTCTGGTGGATCAATGTGAGGCTGCCCGTGATCGTTGTTACTGGTACCTCCTGTACCTGGATGGTGTTCTTCGGGAGTTTGTCTTTCCACCAACTCCCTTAGTCTTTCCTAGCTCTGAGCTAAGCCAGTCATCACAATCATGAATTGGGTCATCTGATTCCTCATATCAACCCTTTCATTAGCCATTTGGGTCCTCACTTCATTCAAGTCTTGCTGTACTTGATCCATTTGAATTCCCGGAACGTTGTTTCTCGTCGGGTACCGGTGTATTCTATTGACAGGGAACACTCTTCTGCGAGCAATGTTTCCTGAAACCACAACAAAGTGAGAAACAGCAACGAAACAAAAACCTACAAAACAAAGAAAATGTTAGTATGCAATGCAATATGCTTATTTGTCTTCCAAGGGTATCCGGTTTGGTTCTTTGGGTTTTGACCTTTCGAGACCTCGAGGCAATGCTGATGATGTTGATAGATAAAGCCCACCATAAATAATACAAACTGATATATTACAAAGGATGAAAATATATAGTTTGATTACAATACATCCCCATGGTGTGTCAAAATACATCAACAAAAGAAAAGTACAACAAAAGAAAGAAGTACAAGCAAAAAGGACCAGACATCCAATCCAAAGTCATCCTCACTGACTTCCTTCAGGAGGGCCTCAGTCACTGGACCTACTGGATGCTCTGTAATAGTCCTGATGAGGAGGTTGCTGGTAGCAATGGCACTGGTCAACCTCTTATGTTTATCCTGATCCTTTGACCTTTTCAACCCCGCCCGAAGTTTCAATTCAGATATCTCCTTCTGAGCCGCCAAAAAAGCCTCCTGATGCTTCTTTTCACAAGCCTCCAATTGTTCTATCTTAGCTTGAGTTCTCTGGTCTTCTTTTGCACGGGCTTCAGTGATCCTGATCCACCTAGCCTGGCTCTCCTCAAGATAATGCTATTTCCTAGCCTTCTGAGTCCTTGCCTCTTTGCAAGCATTCTTCAGTACTAACTCACCTGCTCTTGCCTTCCTGATGTAGTCATCCGTCTTCTCAATCTTGGTCAAATGCTCAACCCTGAGCCTTTCCAATCTCTCATTATCCAGACGGCTGTCATTTCTTTCCCATAGAGTCTTCTTCAAGGATTCTGCTAGCTGAGTGTTCCTCTCTTTCATCTTTTCAAACTCTTCCAAACTGACAGTAGCTGCAGGCTGTACTGTAGAAGGTCCAGGTACATCTTCTAAAGTGAATGGCATCCGGGTGATCTGAGCTCTAGTACGAGACCAATCAAGATATTGTGCTGAAGCTTGTTACACTTGCCAAGGATGGTTGTCCCTTTAGTCTGGATGTTGTCCCAAGCCCAGGCAGCTTGTCTGACAACAGCAGAGTTGGGTTGGATTTCACAGTAAAGAGTCTCAGCCAAATCTTGTCCTCTGGGAGGATGAACCAAAGCATACCCTAATTCTCTTTTAAAAAGTAAAGGGTTATAGTTGATGCAACCTTTCACTCATATCAAAGGCACATTAGGATACTGCCCACAGCTAGTAATGATGTCTTTGCCTTTGGTGCTCTGAGTGCACCACCTGATGTCATTTGATGTCAAGGCAATAAATCTCTTAGACCAGTTCTTCTGCTGATGAGGGTTCAAAAAGGCATCTAATTTTGGCAAGTGTCTTAGAAGCCAAGAGTAATAGAGAGGAGCACAGCATCTGACTAGTCTTCCTCTTTTCTTTTCATTCCTCTGGTGTACTGAGTAGTAGAAGTTCCCCAGCAAGGTAGGAACTGGGTTCCTCAATAAGAACAGGTGAATGGCATTCTTGCTCACAAACTTGGGCTCATCTGCAAACAAGATAACCCCATATATACTGAGGGCTAAAAGTGCACAGACAGCCTTCCATTCTCCTATTGCAGCATGCAGGGTAGCCTGGGAGATCAAGAAGTCTAGGTGAAGGCCTGGAACCCCAGCCTTGGTTGTCATGTTCTGATCAATGAGGGCAGGCTCCAAATGCAATGCCCTGGCTATGTCTTCATTTCTGGGAGCAACCATCTCAAGGTTGAAAGGAATCCCTCTTCTGATAGGAACTCCTAACAACAAGGAAAACTCTTTTAGCAAAGGTCCCATCTAGAAATCAGGAAATGTGAAACATCTGAGTGGAGGGTCATAAAACTGCAAGCAAGTATGGATCATGCTCCTCTGAGATGCATCTAGATCCATGACCATATCCAATATGCCTCCATAATTCTCTCTGAATAGTGGGATGTGGTCAGGTGTAATGAGGGACTAGATTTGCCTGATGCCAGTCAGGGTGGGCTCAAAGAAGTGGTAAGTGATGTTGCCTTTCTTGAAGTGTCCATGGGTGCTGGTGAAGAATCTGAGAACAAATGCTGATGAAGATCACTGAGGGAGATGCTGGAGGTAAGTATCTGACAACTGATGAAGGTGCTGGAGAAGATAACTGAAGCAGTCTGAGCAGCAGAAGGGGTCAAAACCAAACCAAAGATGAAAAGATGGATACCCTGTAAAACAAATAAGCAAATGTTGAATGATGCAAAAATGATGTATGAAAATGATATGCAAAGGGCTTGTGATCAGGTGCTGGATCTGTTTATCTGCCTTGGTAAAAGTCCATGTATGTTCATAAGTCCGGATGGAGGCTTAGAAATCCATTAACCAGGTGGGGGAATCAAATAAAGAGTCACAAGTCCAGGGTAATCACAAGAACTATCCAAAGTAATGCATTCTTAAAACAAAACTAGTAACAGGGTATGATGTGGCCAAGGGTTCCTACAAACTTGTAAACAACCCAACCCCCTCACATGTAATGTTCTAGAACAAGGATCCTCAGACTTGGATCAGTTATGAGAAGTTTAAACACTTCTAACCCGGAGGTACAGTGTTTACAATAACCATAAAAGATCCTCCTCTAATTCACCTCAGATGCTGAAGGTCATAAAAAGGTCATCCAGACTTAGCATGCTTCCCAGATAGCCCTAGTACTACAGGAAATCTGTAGCACAGAGTTCTCAAGAAGAAACCTATGTCTGAACCGTTTTTCATATTCCCACACCAAACCTAAATGGAATGGGAAAGAATATGAAGCCACTCTAGCCTATGTGTCACTCAGGTCCCCGGTATAGGACCTTAATCACTCAATGAACCCCACCCACCAAAACAGACAAGAGATCCAGCACAATGATAATGACAGTATGAAATGCATAAAGACAGTAAAAGAAAGCAATAAATAAAGTTGTACATGAAGCAGTAAATAAAGCAAATAAATAAACACAAGTAGCATATAACACCCCTGTAAACACAAATCAAACAAGCGCTAGGAGGAACCCACAAAAAGAACCAGAAGCCCTGGTTGCTATATAAGGATCCCCAACAGAGTCACCAAGCTATCGCTCCCACTAAGAGACACAAGGTCAGATAGGGTACAAACGCGAACAGTCGGCGAGAGGAGAAAATGAAATGAAGGTGAATAGAGTCGCCAACTAGGCATTTTTATCCCGAACGAAAGGTAATGCTGCATAAACCTAGAAAAAGATGGATAAGACGGTCGTGAACCAGAGAAACTGAGAAAGGGGGTTGGTTACAACCTGGGAAGGTATTAGCACCCAGATTGTCCGTCGTACCCGACGGGATCCACGCTTGAAAGTTTGTGTTTAAAAGGGGTAGTGTATGTGCTATCTGTGTGCAAAAGCTGGAAAAGAATATACAACTGTCAGTGTAAGAAAGTGAAGTGAAATGCTCAGGAATGAGGCTTAAAGGATAATGCTGGAAGAGGGGGAAAGAGTCAGAGACTTTTGTTCGATAACAGTTAAGTTATGCCTACGTATCCTCTCGTGAAATGAGGAAGTCAGAACACCGTAGTTCGACTCGAAGAGACTGAAAGTTAAATAGACTAATGAACTGCTTACTTGTCTATGCTCAAGTGTATGACATGTCTGGCTCAGGTGCTAACTGTCTTGCATTAGACGGAAGAAGCGAGTTCTCGTTTGTGAGTGAAGATGATGAGAAAAGAATCCCGAAGGAGACGATTATTGTTTGTTTTTTATGTTTTCAATCTTTTATTGCTTTTTGGTGTTTGTCATAAGTTAATGAGCTTAAGCCTAAACCAAGGGTTAGTAAACTCATAATATCCTCCCTTTGATTAGGGATAATGAGAATACCTTAAGTATGATATAAACACCTCAAACTTAATTACCATGATGTAGGATTAATATCATTAACCTACTTGTGATTATTTAGATGTTTTTGGTATTTTTGTTTAGTGTTAAGTAATGAGTTTAAGCCATAATCAAAGATTTAATGGACTCATTACACCATCCTAATAGAAGTATAATAGATGAGAACACTTAAGCTGAGGAAGATACCTCAACTTAATCCATGATTAGGTATTAACCTCATGACAAAACAAACCTTCATTAAAGTGGATTTTAGTCAAAGATGAGATTAAGAAATGAATTTTATGGTTGGTAAGACAACTTGAGGGGGACTTGTCCATTAACACTAGGGTTAGTCCTTCTTAACCAATAAAGGAAGAATTAGAACCCTAATGCAAGGCCCAAGTTACAAGTTAATGTCTTAGTGATTATTAAGATGGATTGATTAAGAGGTTTAAACAAATTAAGGGTTTAACACTTAGGATTAAAGTTATACACTCCATCCTAAGAGAAGGATGCAAGCATAACCCTAATCACAAAGTCTTAAAACCTTAAAGGTTTAGTCTCTGATTATGAGATGAGAAGAGACACAAAGAAGACACAAAGGTAAAAGCTAAAGGGGGACTAATCAAAACCCTAATTATTGTCATGCTTGGATGTTCCTATGGTTTGTAAGGCTTGCAAGCTATCTTCAGAGAAGCCACCAATGGAAGAAGCTGATGAAAGGAGGAGAAGTAGAAGAAACAAGTTACTTACTTCATTGAAGAAGATAAGTAACTTGGAGAAAGAAAAGTGAATGATGAACATGAATGAGCAAGCTCACTCTAAAGAAAATAAAAATGCAGCAAGGATGCATGAGAATAATGAGAAGAGAAATGAGAAGTGAAGGCAAATCCACTTCTCAAATTACTTACCACCTGAAAATGTTAGCATAAAGAAAGGAATGAAATGAAAATGAAATGTATGCAAAGATGCAAACCAAAACCAGAAGCATAAACATGATGAAAATGATGCTATAAGATGATGCAAAGACATGTAAAGTGTTATGAATGTTCATACAAGAGATGAGAATGCAAATGAAGCATGTAGGAAGCATGAAAGCACATGAAAGTTCATGGAATGAAATGAATGCACATCATAGCAAATGGATGAAGAAATGATCAAGCATGATTCTAATGTGTCCTAAGATGTCTTAGAAGTCATGTGAATGCAAGAAATGTCATGGCAAGATCAAAGGAAGATCAAAGGACCCAGGCTAGGATAGAGCAGTTGGAAGCTAATGAGAAGAAAAATCAGGAGGCCTTGTTAGCAGCACAAAAGGAGATCTCTGAGTTGAAACTCTGGGCGGGGTTGAAGAGATCAAAGGACCAGGACAAGCATAAGAAGTTGACCAGTGCCATTGCCACCAGGAACCTTCTTATCAGGACCATCACAGAGCATCCAGTTGGCCCAGTGACTGAGGCTCTCCTGAAGGAAGTCAGAGAGGATGATTATGGATTGGATGTTTAATTTCTTTGTTTGTACTTCATTTTGGTTGTATTTTTGTTGCTGTATTTTGACCCACCATGGGAAATTCGTTGTAATCAAACTATGTATCTTTACACTTTGTAATATATGGTTTGTGTTATTTTTGTGGGCTTTATCTCTCTTCAACATCATCATTCCTCGAGGTCTGGAAGGTCAAAACCAAAGAACTAAATCGGATACCCTTGGAAGACAAATAGACATCCTGCATTGCATACTAACCTCATTTCTTTGTTTTGTAGGTTTTTGATCTTGTTTTTTCTCACTTTTTTGTGGTTTTAGGAAACATTGCTCGTAGAAGAATGTTCCCCGTCAATAGAGTGCACCGGTATCCGATAAGAAACAACCTTTCGGGCTTACAAATGGATCAGGTTCAACAAGATCTGACTGACGTGAGAACCCAAATGGCCAATGAAAGGACTGAGATGAGGGCCCAAATGAACCAGTTTATTTTGTACAGCCTCGTACTGATCCCCCAGAGTACAGGGGTTACCAGCAACAACGATCATGTACAGCCTCGTACTGATCCCCCAGAGTTTGGACCTCATCTGAACCCAGAAATCAATGCTATAAGAAATACCAAGGGTAACACTAGAGGAAGGGCCTTGCAGGAGGACCCTCAGGAAGAACAATTTACTGTGGTTGGGGCAGGAGACGAAGTCTATGATCGTCGCCTGGACGAGATAGCAGAAAAGCTGAGGTCTCTGGAGTCTCAAAACTCTCTGGGTTTTACTGTCATGGATATGGGATTAGTGGAGGGGGGTTAGAATTCCTCACAAATTTAAACCTCCTTGTTTTGAAAGATACAATGGTAAATCCCGCGCTTGCACCCATCTCCAGTCTTTCCTTGGGAGATTAAAGGCCTACACCATGGATGAAAAGTTGTGGATGTTCTATTTTGAGGATAGCTTGACAGGGGCATCCCGTGAGTGGTACTCTCACTTGACCAGGGCCACAGTAAGGAATTGGAAAGACTTGGTTGAGGTATTCATTCGCCAATATCAATATAATCTGGACATGGCTCCAAATAGAACCCTTCTAATGGGAATGCCACAATCTTCCCAGGAAAGCTTTAGAGAATACGCCCAAAGATGGAGGCAATTAGCTGCTGCCGTTCAACCCCCGATGTCAGAAAGGGAAATGGAATACATGTTTATGAACACCCTCCAAGGGACTTATATTGATAGATTGGTTGCTTTTTCTTCCACTAGCTTCGCAGACGTGGTTATAGCTGGGGAAAGAATTGAGAGCTTATTGAAAACGGGAAAGATTTCTGACAACGGCGCCAGTTCAAGCAGTGCAAGGAAACCATTTGCAAGGCCTCACAGATCTGGTGAAACAAATTTTGTACACATGGACAGAGGAAGACCCCAGTATCTGCCAAGATCAATTGCCGCTATCACTATTCCTACTCCACCTCCTCAATACACTCAACAACCACAACATTTTCCTCAACAGCCATAGTTTCCTCAACAAAGATCCTACAACAACAACAACAACAACCAACAACAACACACTTTCCAGCAACGGCCATCTCAGGTTAACAGGGTGATTGACCCTATACCAATACCATATGCCACCTTATTGCCACAACTCCTGAAGCTTAATCTTGTCGAGCTAAGGACTTTGGCTCCACCAGATCCTCAGAACCTTCCGAGAAATTATGACGTCAACGCCAGGTGTGCTTTTCATTCTAATGCACCTGGTCACACCACAGAAAAGTGTAGGGCTTTGCACATGAAGGTCCAGGATCTGGTAGATTCAAAAGCCCTAAATTTCGCAGCACCTCCTAATGTCACGAAGAATCCTATGCCCGGCCATGGTGGGCCAAGGATAAATGCAATAGAGGAGGGCCCACCCAGGAATTTAATTGAAGAGACTGCAAGTATTCAAACACCTCTGGCAGAGGTTAAAGCTCAGCTTTTAAAATGCCAGGTGTTCCCAGGTTGTGAGGCCTACTGTGAATCTTGCAAGGTTTCTGTCAATGGGTGTGCTAGCTTGAGAAATGACATCAATGGCCTGATCAAAGAAGGTATCCTGCAAATAACAACAACCGCTTCTACAACACCAACAACTCCTTTTTCAAAACAAGTATTCCTCCTACAACTGCAAAGACAATTGTTCCTACAGACTCGTCTACAAAATCAGCAACCACCTCTTCCATCACTTCAATAAACACCAGTTCAATTATATCCGCTTCTACAACTACAACAACCACTAACAACGACGTCTCCATGGTCACCATCTATTACGACCCCGCAACGGTCCCTGTTTCCAATAATTATCAACAACAATCTCAACAACAATTTCAGCAATAACCAAGCTTCAGTCAATCACCACCAACATCAACCAGAAGTCCTATTACCATATTTTATGATCCACAAACAATAACGGTTCCTACCACTGCTGCAGTCAGTCCAGTCACCGTCACGGTGCCGGGGCCCATTCCATATGATAAAGACAATGTTGTGCCATGGGACTATGGTTCAGACCTTTACTGCAACGGAGAGAGAGTCCTTCATGATTATTCAGTTCATACACCACAATTGGATAATGTCGGGGGAGGCGGAGGCTTCACCCAAAGCGGACGCCTATTCGCGTCACAAGCTCCAAGAACTAGTACTGAGGCAGAGGCTACTGCCAAAGCCAAAGGTAAAGGTGTGGCACCCGAAGAACCTGCACCAAAAGAGGCCCATAAATCATCCTTTGATCAGGATGTGGATGAATTTATGAGGATAATCAAACGAAGTGACTACAAGGTTGTGGATCAGCTCTACCAGACTCCTTCCAAGATCTCCATCTTATCCCTGCTGTTGTGTTCCGAAGCTCATCAAGATGCGCTACTTAAAGTCTTACACACAGCCTACGTGTCAGAGGAGATCACAGTGAATCAGCTCGAGACAGTGGTGTCTAATGTTAATACTAGCCATGGGCTAGGCTTCACCAATGCTGATTTGACAACGGAAGGCCGTCACCATAACAAAGCTTTACACATCACCTTGGAGTGTAAAGGGGATGTTCTTTCGCATGTTCTTGTCGAAACTGGGTCTTCACTCAATGTCTTTCCAAAGAAGGCCCATGTTAAGCTTGAGTATGATGGTATAGCTCTCCGACCAAGCAATCTGGTGGTTAGAGCTTTTGATGGCTCCAAGAGGTCTGTTCTTGGAGAGGTGGAGCTTCCTGTGATAATCGATCCGCAAGTCTTTCAGACTACTTTCTATGTGATGGACATTCAGCCGGCCTACAACTGTTTGTTGGGTCGACCATGGATTCACGCCGCTGGCGCAGTTACGTCGACCCTTCACCGGAAATTGAAATATGAGTGGGAAGGACAGATTATCACCATCTTTGGTGAAGAGGATATCTTTGTTAGCCATCTGGCTACATAAAAATACATTGAGATGGATGGTGAAATCCATGAAACCATGAGCCAAGGGTTCGAAGCACTGAACGTCAGTGAGGCGACAACTGAAGTATTTGCTGCATCCCAGGAGGATAGGATGGGTACTTCAATTGTCTCCTATCAGCAAGCCCGAAAGGTTGTTAAAGATGGAAATGCCCAAGGCTGGGGAAAGCTGCTACCAGTGGAGAAGAAAGAGGACAAATTCGGTTTGGGATACAAACCATTCTGAAAAGATCAAGTAGAGGCTGCTAAGGAACCCAAGTTCATCAGTGGGGGAATGCTCACCCCCGATGCTGTCAATAATGTGGAAGACGAGACGGAAAGCGACCTCAACCTGGAGAGCTGGATTCGTCCAAGGATCCCAAGTCACCAAGTTCTTAACTGGTCTTCCCAGGAAATTATAAGGGTTACTCCTGCAGAGTAATTATTATTTCCTGCTTTTTTTTTTCCCAGCATGCATCAAGTCCTGCATCTTGCCCAAGGTGTCAGGACTCATTTTGTAATAGGGCCATATTTGTAATTTTGTGCAAATGGAATATCAATTAATATCGGACATCTTTTGCAAACAATTCTCTCTTTCACTCACTGTCTTTTCATTTTTCACTTTTGTACAAAACAATAAAATGGCAATGTTTTCAAAATACTAACTTCATTTTACACTATTTCTAAACAAGATTAAAATTGATCACTAAAACGAACAAATATCAACCCTTGCAGAGATTATCCTCCAGATTGCACCGACAACAGCACTGCTATGACTTTGTATGACTTAGACAAACTAGTTAATCAAGCCGATGAAGGGGTTGAAGAAGACTATGAGTTGCCTGAAGAGTTAGCCAGGTTGTTGAGGCAAGAAGAGAAAGTGATTACTCCTCATCAGGAGGAGGTTGAAACTGTTAATCTTGGTACCGAGGAGGATTTGAAAGAAGTGAAGATTGGGGCCAGTCTGCAAGCCTCAGTAAAAGAACAGCTTATCAACATGCTTCAGGAAAACGTCGACGTCTTTACTTGGTCCTATCAAGACATGTCAGGTCTAGATACGGATATTGTCATGCAAAAGCTACCCTTGAAAGAAGATTGCCCTCTAGTGAAGCAAAAGCTACGCCGTACTCGCCCAGATATGGCCATGAATATTAAGGAAGAAGTACAAAAACAGTGGGACGCCGGTTTCCTTGTTGTAACTAGTTACCCGCCGTGGGTTGCTAACATTGCACCTGTGCCTAAGAAGGATGGAAAGGTGCATATGTGTGTGGATTACCGGGACCTGAACAGAGCTAGCCCGAAGGATGATTTCCCATTACCTCACATTGATGTATTGGTCGACAACACTGCTCAGTTCTCGGTATTTTCTTTCATGGATGGATTTTCTGGGTATAATCAGATCAAGATGTCACCCGAGGACATGGAGAAAACAACCTTCATCACACCTTGGGGCACATTATGTTACAAGGTAATGCCTTTTGGACTGAAGAATGCCGGTGCGACTTATCAACGGGCTATGGTAACGTTATTCCACGATATGATCCACAAAGAAATTGAATGCTACGTGGACGATATTATTGCCAAGTCCCTTACTGAAGAAGACCATCTGGTAAATCTGCTGAAGTTGTTCAAGCGTCTGAGAAAGTATCAATTGAAGTTAAACCCCAACAAATGCACATTCGGGGTACGTTCTGGTAAGTTGCTGGGATTTATAGTAAGTGAAAAGGGAATTGAGGTTGATCCCGAAAAAGTCAAAGTTATTCAAGAGATGCCTGCACCTAGGACTGAAAAAGAAGTTCGAGGGTTCTTGGGTAGATTGAACTACATCTCAAGGTTCATATCTCATCTCACTGGAACCTGTGAACCCTTGTTCAAGCTGTTAAGAAAAGAACAGACAGTCAGGTGAAACGATGACTATCAAAAGGCTTTTGACAAGATCAAGGAGTACTTGCAAGAACCTCCAATTCTCATGCCTCCAATTGAAGGAAGACCTCTGATAATGTACCTGACAGTATTAGAAGGGTCAATGGGGTGTGTGTTGGGCCAGCATGACGAGTCTGGTCAAAAAGAGTATGCAGTATACTACCTAAGCAAAAAGTTTACCTACTGTGAACAACGTTATTCACTGCTCGAGAAAACTTGTTGTGCTTTACCAGAAGGGTTGCAAGATGGCAAATGATTCTGACAGAGTATGACATTCAGTACACATCTCAAAAGGCCATCAAAGGCAATGTACTGTCTGACTATCTGGCTGAGCAACCCATTGATGATTACCAACCCATGAGATTTGACTTCCCCGATGAAGACATCATGTACTTAAAAGTAAGAGATTATGAAGAGCCTATTCACACTGAAGGGCCTGATCCAGAAGAAGAATGAACTATGATGTTTGACGGGAAAAACTCACCTTTGCCTGCACTAACAACGAAGTAGAATACAAAGCATGTATCATGGGTCTTGAGGAAGCCATTGATCTCAGGATCAAGACATTGAATGTATTCGGAGATACGACTTTGGTAATCAATCAGACCAATGGCAAATGGTACACTCACCAAGAGCACCTGATTCCGTATCGTGACTATACGAGGAGATTATTGACTTTCTTCACAACAGTCAAACTTGAGTACATCCCTCGGGACGGGAATCAGTTTGCAGATGCTTTAGCAACCATTTCCTCCATGATCAAGGTTCAAACTACAAATTATGTACCCCGGATTTTGGTATCCAGACCAGACCGACCAACATACGTATTCTCTGTGGATGCTGCTAAAGATGGCAAGCCTTGGTTCCATGACATCAAAAGCTTCTTAGAAGATCAGACATACCCACCTGGGGCATCATCTAATGATAAGAAGACATTAAGAAGGTTGGCCGGTAGTTTCTTCCTTAATACTAATGGTTCATTATACAAGCGAAACTTCGACATGGTCCTGCTCAGATGTGTTGACAAGAAAGAAGCATACCTACTGTTGCACGAGGTGCATGAAGGTTCTTTCGGTACCCATGCCGGAGGGCATGCAATGGCAAAAAAATTGATAAGATCAGGTTACTACTAGATCACAATGGATGCAGATTGTTGTGCCTATGCCAGAAAATGCCACAAATGCCAGATCTACACAGATAAAGTGCATGTGCCTCCAAATCCTTTGAACGTGATGTCTTCGCCTTAGCCCTTTGCCATGTGGGATTGATATGATTGGAAAGATTGAACCGACTGCTTCAAATGACCATAGATTCATCCTGGTAGCCATTGATTACTTCACCAAATGGGTTGAAGCAGCTTCGTATGCAAACGTCACCAGACAAGTGGTAGCCAGATTCTTGAAGAGAGACATCATCTATCGATATGGAGTTCCCAAGCGAATCATTACTGACAATGGTTCCAATTTGAACAACAAAATGATGGCAGAATTGTGCCGGGACTTCAAAATCCAACATCACAACTCTTCTCCTTACAGGCCAAAGATGAATGGCGCTGTTGAGGCAGCTAACAAAAACATCAAGAAGATTGTGCAGAAGATGGTGGTCACTTACAAAGACTGGCACGAGATGCTACCATTTGCTTTGCATGGGTACCGAACCTCAATCAGAACGTCCACTGGGGCAACGCCTTATCAGCTTGTGTACGGTATGGAAGTTGTCCTACCTGTTGAAGTTGAGCTACCCTCCTTACGGGTAATGATGGATGTAAAGCTGGATGAAGCAGAATGGGTCCGTTCTCGGTATAATCAACTGAATTTGATCGAAGAGAAAATGCTAGCTGCCATCTGTCATGGGCAGTTGTATCAGAAAAGGATGAAGAAGGCCTTCAATCAAAAAGTCAGACTTCGGGAGTATCAAGTGGGAGAGCTTGTGCTGAAAAGACTCCTTCCTCCTCATACAGACCACAGGGGCAAGTGGACGCCAAATTACGATGGCCCGTTCATAGTAAAGAAAGTTTTCTCTAGCGGAGCACTAATGCTCACTACTATGGATGGCGAGGATTTTCTTATCCCTTGTGAATTCAGATGCAGTTAAAAAATACTTTGCATAAAATGACCCGCTGGACATAAAAACATAATGTACGTCCAGGCAAAAATAGGGCATCCCGGCGAGTCAAAAATAGAATAAAAAGACTCGGGAAAAAATAAGGGAAAATTAAAAAAAATGTACACCCGCTGAGTTGAAAAGCCGCATTGGACGGCTCAGGCAAAAATGGGTATCCCGGTGGATTGAAAACCCGAAAGGGAAATCCACGCAAAATCAGGGAATAAGCGAACAACTGCATTCTGAATTTGTCTGTATGACTCACAACATGGAAAGCTTCAAAAAGGCAAAGCATCGGTCAGAATCAGCCTTCTTCAGAAAGCAAGATGAGAAGAACGTCAAGGTCATACAGGTCATAACAAAGGAAGTTCAGTGGAACGTCGTCGTCAACATTGCCAACACCTTTATTTTCTCAATTTACAGCAATCTCCTCATTTCAGGGGATTTGTTTCGTTGATTGTATTTGCCAATTCAGGGCACCCAAATTAATAAAATCAGAGTTTTCAGTCACACCTCGTTTTGTACATTTTTGTTTCGTTTGCAAAATGTCCAATATTCATGATACAGTACTTGCATAAAACAAATGAGCCATTTTTAATAAATTCTTGCAGGAAATATATTTACTTTCAGGAAAGTCTAACTCCTATGACAGAATCCGGTTAGGGATACCTCAGGATACTTGTGCGTTTCTCTTATCTTAACAAGTTGCAGGTATTCAATACACAGCATGGGGCATACCAAGCATTGCGTCCCTAACATGTTGCTTCCCAGAAGTTATCTCCTCCCCAAGCAGGGCCTCCCGAGCAGTGCCTGACAACTATTTCACAGCAAGAAGAGCATGGAATATCTTATTCCCCACCAGGATGCCATATCTCTCTCATCCTCAGCAAAGTTAATGGGAACTGTCTCCCTACAGAGTCTCCATTCTCTCCCTAAGAAGAGCAATGCATGAAATACTTTCCCAGCGGAGTTATGGAAACTTCCTTCTCCCCAGCAGAGTTTCTCCTTACGGATAGATCTACCAATGATCTCTTCCCCAGCCGGGATGTCCCTCCAAGCAGATCAGCCAGAGATCTTTATCCCAGCAGGATCCGAGCCTCAGATCAGTTTCTCCCATCTGCATAAATCATGGCATTCATATCATTTTTCCCACACAGAGCGTAGCATTCCGTCTAATACAGAGCATTACGGAAAAAATCAAACATTTGCAAGACCACAAGCTAGGTTCAAGCCAACCACCTACAATTACCATCAATAATATACAAACACACCCATTTGCACATAAAAGCCAAAGCGTCCCCTTTGCACTCGCAAAAACAAATACTTGTTCATAGCATGTCCTTTTCGACACCCGTCCGTGTCATCCTATCCCCACAGAAAGCCAAAGCGTCTCCTTCGCATTCTTAAAAAAATGCCTGTTTGTATTTATATATATATCTGACACTCGTCCGTGTCATTCTTCCCCAGCAAGTCGAACACTCGTCCGTATCTTGTTCATACTTCACCAACAAACCAATACTCACTCATGCTTATACAAAAGTCTTTGATACTCGTCCGTATCTTTTTTATATATCACTCCTCAACAGATCCGACACTCATCCGTGTTCTTTGTTAACCAGTTGATACTCGTCCATATCATCATCTCTGAACATGCGTTAGCGTTTGTTTCTACCGATACTCGTCCGTATCACGGTCTTAAGGATGCTCGTCCACATATTTAACCTATACACAACGTCAAACACTTATATCTTTTATTCTTAAGCGTAAAAACTCGTCCGTGTTTACCATTCCCCAGTAAGTCACCAACATAACAACATTCTTCTATCCGACATTCGTCCTATGTTGTGATACTTTCGGTAGCTGTCCCCTGCCAGGTGATAATCCTTCACCTTTGGATGACCGTCCCTCATCCCTTCCCTAGTGGAGTCCCTATTAGTGGAACCTTTTTCTATCCGGGATTCGTCCTATGTCGTGATATCTTTGGAAGCCGTCCCCTGCTAGTTGATTGTCCTTCACCTTTTGATGACCGTCCCTCATCATTTTATCCGATGGTCGTCCCCATCGTTGATCTTGTTATCTGACATTCGTCCTATGTCGTGCTAAACCCCGAGAGCAGCCGTACCCTGCTACGTGATCCTCCTTCACCTCTTGATGATCGTCCTTCATCATGCTTATCCGATGGCCGTCCCCATCGTCGACCTTTTCTATCCGACATTCGTCCTATGTCGTGATAAAGAGCAGCGTCCCCTGCTAGGTGATTGTCCTTCACCTTTGATGACCGTCCCTCATCATTATTTCATTTATTATTTTTACTGATGGCCGTCCCCATCGTTGTTTACTTTAATTTCCAAAACCTGATGGTCGTCCCCATCATTGCTTTTTCATTACTTTAACCCCCATAGAATCTTATTTCCTTACCCGATGGTCGTCCCCAACATGATCTCTTTATTTCCCCAGCTCGTCGGTCGTCCCCGTCATTGCTTTACTTACCATTTTATCCCCAGCAGTCGTCCTCTGCTCGATGGTCGTCCTCCATTGCCTTCATTTGATAATCATACTATACTACCTTTTATAATTTATATCCCTTTTCTTCTTCTATCCAGCGAGTGCAAATTTTGGACTGTCTTTGGTATTCAACCACAAGTTATCTTGTTTGTCTAATAAGCCAGGCGCTTACATCCTGCATAGCTAACTCATGCTTGAATATGGGCAAATGTAAACACCCCAAATTTTCCCTCACTCTTCATCACACCATGGCTTGTGATCTTTCATGTTTGCATTAACATAAGCATTACATCTCATATTGCATATTTGCTTCACTGCATAAGTTCAAATTCATCTGCATCTAGGGTTTATGATCTGAGCAATCCAAGAATCCATCTGGGCCATCCCAAAGGCCTCAAAGCTTTCAAAGAGGGTCCATGTGTGTTCTACCATCATATTATGCTCCTCAAAGTTCATGAAAGTCAATGGATCACAAGAACTGGCAAAAGCATGGAAGTAGAGCTAGGGTTTTCACTACACAGATGACCAAAATTAGGGTTTTGGTTTCAGAGGCCTTAACTCCAAATTTTTGGGTCATTCTTCTTTCTAATGTTCTTAATATGCTATAAGGATCATGTGTACCAATTTTGATGAAGAAACTCATTGTGGAAGTCATATGTTCACTAGGTAACTTCCTGAGCAAGTTAAGTCAAAATCAGGGCATCTGAGGCCCCCAACAATGGAACCAAAGGGGTATTTTCATCAAATTGAAGTTCAATGATCTTTATTTGATCTTATAAGTGGTTGGAAGTTCACAAGATTGAAGAATTTTGAGCCAATTTCAAACTTGCCATTTTTGGAAATGACTTGAAATGCAAACTTTCCATTTTGGGAAAGTTTTTCAACCTCCTCTTTCATGACCAAACATGCTTCAAATGAAACATTATTGGTCATTAAAGTTGTATATTAGGTCTTTCCCTTTTCAAAAAGTACAATAACATGTCTTGATTCATCATAGAACTCAAGATGTGGCCTTTCAAAGTTGGAAAAAATCACATAATTTTCAAGTTCATGCCAAAGAGGGAATTTTTCAATTTCACTTGCCAAGCATTCTAATGACCTCTAATGTGCACAAACACTTCACAACATGTCAAAACAACCTCTAAACACCATAGTTGGCCCAAGTTTTCATTGTTTCCATGACTTGATCTTCAAGAAATCTCAAAAGGGCCAAAACTCTCAAAATTTGCAAAATGCCTTGGATCCTTCCATCCACTTGTGCCAGCTGCATCAAACTGATTCTATGGCTCTCCATGAATCTTGCTGAGGCCACACACCCCAAAAAGCTAGCCCTGCCATGGCATACCTCAAGTACAAATAAATTGACTTTTTTTTAAAACACACCATACCAATCAACTTGTGCCACAACAACTTTCTGATCAATCCCATTGGCTTAAACAAACATCATTTATCACATTTCATACAACACAATAGCATGAATCATCTCACAAGCGAGAATTCACAAAATACATTAAAAACTTCCCTTCTTCGAATTTCATAGCTCAGCCACTAAAACTTCAAACTTCATTCACCAATCAACTCAAAAACACCTCAGGATCATTTCCCACCCATCACCATAGCCTAAAACACTCTCAAGCAAAAACACGATTCCTGCAACCTCAGAACTGAAACTCACAAAGGAGGTTATCTAAACTCCATTCAAGCTTTCCAGAAGCATCAGAGGGGTCATTGGAGGCACTTTGCACAAAGGAATAGGTCAGAAAGCTCTAGATTGCAAAGCTTCAACCCAAGTAGCCATGATGAACATTTTTTCCAGAACTCCTTTTTTAAGTTTCTAAATGATTCCTTATGCTTCCCTGATCATGCTGATGTCTTTACTTTTGAAAATGGTTGAGAAATAAGCATTTCATGATGTTCTGAAAATTTGCCCGTGAAAATTTTCTTGTTCGTTTCTCTTAATTCATAAAAAATAAATGGATTTTGTTGTTGGATTCTTGTTTAGGACGTTTAGTTGAGTCAATCTAGAGAGTTTTGTGCATTTTTATGGCGTTTTGAGAGAGATAGCATGAGAGGTTGGCCGGAGAAGATGACCGGAGCTAGCTCCGGTCACTTGAAAGTAATTAGAACCCTAATTAGGGTTAGCTGCCCAGATGCATTCGTGGCCCTTGGATCCTGATTAGGTTAGTGTGTGTACGGCCCATATTAGATCACTTAAGTTAATTACGGATTAATTAATTTAATTAAAACCATTTACTCAGTTTGAATCCCAGCCGTTAGATTGCGCGCGCAGTCAACTCTCCCCTGCCCAGTTTGAATCTGGAACCTTGGATCTGCATACTTTCACTTAAATCAATTTTTATTTCATTTTTATTGCATTTTTTTCTCATTTATTTTAAAATAGCAAAACATTTTCCAAAAATATTTCCTTTTGCATTCTGACTTTAAATACTTTTCTCATTCCAAAAATAATTTTTATTTTTATTTTTGCATTAAAAAAGTATTTTTAAAATATTTAAATGTTATTTTTAATTAATTAAAGTATTTTATTTAATTAAAAATACATTTAAGTTTCTAAAAATCACCAAACAAATCATGAATCATCCCAATGCATTTAGAAACATTTTCAAACTCTTCACACAAATTTCTTTTTAGGTTTGATCATAGTTTACCAATTTCTTTGAATTAAGGGTTATAAAAATCACATTTTTGAACCCTAACTTTAAAAAATCATTTCTGCCTAACCAAGAAGAGTTTGAAGTTGATTCTTTTTGCATTGTGTTACATGTTGCATGTAGTTTATAGTTCTTTTTCCTCATGAATTTATCAAACATTTTCAATTTGATTTGCATTTTTCCCTTTGAACCACCCAAAAACCCTGGAAAACTTAGGAAAATCATAACTTTTGATAGGTTAGGCTTCTGACCTTCTCCTTTGGGGTGTGACCTAATATGGGATTAGGGTTTGTTTGAGCTAGATTGTAAATTTTTATCATTTCATATGCTTCTGTTTTATCCTTTTGCATCTTACATGTCCATAAAACCCTAATTTTATGTGTTCATTTGCATTCACCTTGCATATGCATCATTTCATGAACTTGCCATAACATTTCTTGCATTCATAGGTCACCTTAGACATATTAGGATATGTTAGAACATTGCTTGATCATTTCTTCATCCATTTTCCATGTTTAGCATTCATTTCATTTCATAAACTTTCATGTGTTTTCAAACTTCCAAGCATGCTTCTTTTGCATCCCATCTTTGTATGATCAAACATATGCATTTTGTATGACTTTGCATCATCTTACATGACATTTACATTGCATAAACACTTCTGACTTTGGTCTTTGCATCTCATTTCATCTCACTTCAATTCATTTCTTCCTACTTTATACTTTATGCATTCATGCTAACACTTTTCAGGTTTGGTAAGTTATTTTGGGTGGCGACTCTGCTGGGGATATCATCTCTAAGTGGATTCGGCCTACTTTGATTTATTTATTGCTTTGGTTTGAATTGTTTGTTATTTGGTTGTTCTGTTTTGGTTTTGGTGATCCTCTGTGTGAGATAGATTCTAACCCGGATCTGAGTGGAACTTATGATAGGACGGCGATATTCGAAGCGATAAGCGATGGAGTAGTCCAAAGCTATATCAATTTGATAATCTCCACTCGGTTAGGCTCTCTTGGACTATCAATGTCATGACAAGTAATCGTACGTGGCATTATTTTCCGACCTTGAGCTGATCATACTGAGGACCGTAGAACCCTTAATCCATCCAAGCCAATTTAGGAACGTAGTGCAGAAACTGTGTGGGTGTAAACCTAAGGTGGTTGTCACGCGATACTACACTCGGACGAGGTCTATTTTAAGAATGTTATCGGTTGGGGAGTAATCCAACGTACCGATGATATTCTAAAGATGGATGTTAACTCCGGGCACCTTTGTTAGCACCCTTTTGGTTTTCTGCAGGTACAATGAAGACAAAACCTTAGTACTTACCTGTGTGGGTTGGTGTTCTGTTACCTTGACTTCATGCTCGTGACTCGGAACCTGAGCCCGCGAGCCTTGTGTGATCTTGTTTGTGTTTGTTGCATACATGCCATCATGCATTCATGAGCATTGTGTTTAAGATTTCAAAGGACTTATAAGGAAATTTTGCAAAATTTCAGATGTCCATGGCTATGACTTTTGAAAGGAGGAACACAAAGAAGTACACCTTCAAGAATCCTAATGTAGTAGAGTTGAGAAAGCTAGGATATTTGGTGGTTGATACCCAGGAGTTCCGGAGATGTCATGGGAAGCTTTTGCATATGTTGGATACCGATGTACCTGAGGGGATTCTCTCTACTTTAGCTCAGTTCTATGATCCGTTGCATCATTGGTTCACCTTTTCGGATTATCAGCTTGTGCCGACTTTGGAGGAGTATTCTCATTGGTTAGGTTTGCCTATTTTGGACAAGGAGTTTCTTTTCACTGGTTTAGAGAAGGAGCTTACTATCAAGGTCATCGCCAAAGCACTTTTTCTTAAGGAGTCCGATCTTAATGGGAAGTTTCTTCCAAAGGGGAGTGTTCGTGGTATTAATGCTAAGTTCTTGATGGGAAAGGCTTATAATTCACTTACTTTGGGTCATAAGGATGCATTTGAGGCTATTCTTGCTTTGCTCATTTATGGGATTGTCTTGTTTCCGAACTTGGATGGTATTGTGGATGAGAATGCTATTCAGATCTTCTTGAAGAAGAATCCGGTGCCTACCTTGCTTGGGACATGTATCATGCTTTTCATTATAGGACCTCCAAAGGGGACGGAGAGATTGTATGTTGTATGCCTCTTCTTTATAGGTGGTTTATTTCGCACCTACCCAAGTCAGATGTCTTCAAGGACAATAGAGAGAATCGAAGATGGTCTCAAAGGATGATGTCGCTTTCTCATAAGGACATGACATGGTATAGTTCTCATTATGACACCGGAGTGCTTATTGATAGTTGTGGAGAATTTCCTAATGTACCTCTTCTTGGTACACGTGGGTGTAAACACCCCAAATTTGCCCTCACCCATTCACACCATGGCTTGTGATCATTTCATATGCATAAACACAATCATAACACATCATACCACATTTTTGATTCACTGCATAGATTCTAAGTCATCTGCATCTAGGGTTTGTGACCTCAGCATGTCGGCCGTCCCCGTCATTGCTTTACTTCACACACTTTTCCTAGCATGTCGGCCGTCCCCGTCATTGCTCTTTACCCAGCAGTCGTCCTCTGCTCGACGGTCGTCCTCCGTCGCCTACACTTTACTTTATTTTCTTTTACAATCTATATCCCTTTTCTTCTTCATTCTGTGAGTGCAAATTTTGGATTGTCTTTGGTATTCAACCACAAGTTATCTTGTCTGCCTTTTAAGCCGTTGCTTACATCCTGCACAGCTAACTCATGCTTGAATAGGGGCAGCTGTAAACACCCCAAATTTTCCCTCACCCATTCACACCATGGCTTGTGATCATTTCATATGCATAAACACAATCATAACACATCATACCACATTTTTGATTCACTGCATAGATTCTAAGTCATCTGCATCTAGGGTTTGTGACCTGAGCAATCCAAAAGCTTCTTGAGCCACTCCAAAGATCACCAATCACTTCAAAGGGGTCCATGTGTGTTCTTATATCATATTACATCCTCTCAAAGTCAAGAATTCCAAGGAATCACAAGAACTGGGATTGGTATGGAGGCAGAGCCAGGTTTAACTGCACAGATGACCTGAAATTAGGGTTTTGGTTTCAAAGGCCATAACTCCAAATTTTTTGGTCATTCTTGTTTCTATTGGTCTCTATATGGTATAGGGAGTGTGCATATCAATTTTCATGAAGAAATTCCATGGGGAAGGCATCTGATCAAGAGTTGACTTTTCAGACAAGTCAGTGCAAAATCAGGGAATCTGAGGCCCCCAATGACCCAACCAAGGGATGATCTTCATCATTTTGAGTGTATTTGATCTTTATTTGATCATGGAAGAGGTTTGAAGTTCACAAAATTCAAGAATTACAAGTTTTTGCAAAGTTGACTTTTTTGGGCATGGTTGACTTTTAATGAAATGTCATTTTATGCAACTTTTTCAACCCTTACTTTTTGATCCAAAAATGCTTCAAATGGAAAAACTTTGGTCATGAAAGTTGTAGATTAGATCTTTCCCTTTTCAAAAAGTACAAGAACATGACCTAATTCATTTTGTATCAAAAGTTATGGTGTGTCAAAGTTGGCAAAAATCACTAATTTTCAAAATATGCACCAAATGAGAAACTTGCAAAAACTTTGTACCAAGGCATTTGTGACTTCTAGTTCATATCAAACCAATATGCAAGCATCATACAAGTTCTAAAAATCAGATTTGAACCAAAAGATCACATGTTTCATGGACTTGGGAGCAAGATATTTCCATGTGAACTAAAAGTGAACAAGTTGCAAAACCATCATAACACTTCCATCCACTTGCTGCCTATGTTGCTGAACCAGCCCTAGCCTTTCCCCTCATCTTGCTGCGCAGCCCACACCCCTTGTACCAAGCTAGAACTTGACCCATGCTTCTCTTACACAAAAGTTGACAATTTGCAAAAAGCACCATACCAATCACAAAAGCACAAGTCACATCATCTGACCAATAGGATTTGTTTATGTGGATCAAATGCCAGCCATTTCATCTAACAAGCCAGCCTGAAAACTCACCACAACACACATTCACAAACTCTCTCCAACTTGCATTTTCCTTCGAATCTGGTTCCACAAGCCACAAACATTAAAACAAGTTTCACCAACCTTCTCACCATGCTTCATTGAACCCAAACCAACAAGACATAAGCCTGAAACCAGCAAGAACTCAACTTCCCAATTTTTCACTCTCTAAGCCAAAGCTTTCGAAACTCTTCATACAGGCCACAAACACTTGAACAAACTTCACAAACCTTCTCAAATCATCATCCTGATCACAAAGAACCCCTCACCCATGCCTGAAACTGCCTGAATCACAAACACAGTTCTCACCTGAGCTTGAACAGAACTTGTTCAATCTCCCAAACTAGCCAGCATAAACTCTTGCTAAGCATCCAGACATCATCAAGGGACCAAAGGGAGTGGTTTGCATCAAAGGAAGGGGTCAGAAAGTTGCAAGATTGAAAGCTTCGAAACTCAGGTAGCTCAAGAACTTTTTTTCCAAAAATGGATTTTTAAGTTCTAAAGTTGTTCTTCATGCTTCACTGATTGCTCTGATGTCTTTAGTTTTGAAAATGGTGGGGAAATGAGAGTTTAATCTGTTTCTGAAAGTTTTGCCCTAAAATCTTCTTTGTTTCGATTCATGAGATTGATGGAATATAAATGAGTTTTAGCTTAGGGTTTTGATTCAGTGGAGTATGGGAATCATTTCTGTGCAGTTAGAATTCATTTTAGATGCGTGTGGAGAGAGTTGGTGTTTTGGAGTGAACGGAGAAGATGACCGGAACACTGTTCCGGTCACCTGAGGGTCATTAACGGCAGGATTAGGGCATAAACATTAATTAGCTGATTTTGAATTTTGGCCGTAGGATTTGGCGCCAGGTCAATTCGCGCGCAGGCTTGTTTGAATCTGAACCCTAGGATTTGATTACTTTTCCTTTTTCAGTTTAAAATTCATTTAATTTTCATATTATTTCATTTGTTTTCCTTAATTTATTTAAAATAGCAAAAATGCTTTAAAAATTATGAAATTTTTTTATCCTGAGTTTCATTAATTTTAGAAGCACAAAAATATTTTTATTTTTATTTTTTAGTATTAAAAAGTATTTTTAAATATTTAAAAGTTTATTTTTAATTGATTAATGAAAATTAATTTATTAAAAATACTTTTAGGTTATTAAAAATCACCAAAAAATTCATGAAATGTTTTAAGACATTTAGAAACATTGTCCAACCTTCAAACCAAATTTATTTTTTGATCTTGATGCATTTTGAGAATTTTTCATTGAATTAAAATCATTTTGATGCATTATTTTGATCCAAACTTCAAAAAATCATTTCTGCCTATCCATGAAGAGTTGGACCTTGATTCTTTTTGCATTGCATTGTGTTTGGCATGTAGTTTGTGAGATTAAATGGCCATGATTTGATCTTTCATTTTCCATTTGTTTGGTAATTTTCTTGTTAAGGAACCCTAAAACCCTAGAAAACTTAGAAAAATCATATCTTGAACTTGGTTAAGAGTTGGAACCTCTCCTTTGGACTAGGGATCCTTTGAGTGCATTTTTAATTTTTTATATTGATGTTTGCTTCTGATTTTGGTTTTTGTTTGATGTATTGTTCATAAACCCTAATTGGGGCTTCCATATGCATTCATCTTGCATTTGCTTGCATAACATGACTTGCCATAACATTTCATGCCTCCATTTGATTCATTGAACATCATAAGATATATTGAAAGCATGTTTGATCATTGCATCTTGCATTTGCCATGTTGTATGACATATGCACTTCATAACTTTTCATGTATGTTCATGGTTCCTAACTTGCTCCATTTCCATTCATAAGCTTGTATGATCATTTCCATGGGCTGCCTCATGTTTGTAGCATCTCATAGCATCATTAGCATCATGAATGTGCTTCTGGTTTTGTTTCTCATCATGTCATCTCATCCCATTTTGCATTGCATTGCATTCCCTTTCTAACTTTTCAGGTGGTAAGTTATCTTGAGAAGTGAATTTGCCTTCACTTCTCATAACTTCTCTTCATCTCTTTTTATGCATCCTTGCTGCATTTATGTTTGTGTTTGAGATTGAGCTTGCTCATTCTTCTTCTTCTCACTTTCTTTCTTCAAGTGACTTGACTTCTTGAATGAAGCAAGTTACTTTGCTTCTCCTGATCCTTTCATCTGCTTCCTGGTGGTTCCTTTGAAGACTTCTTTCTTAAACCTCACAAACCTTAGGAACAACCAAGCATGACAATGATTAGGGTTTTGATTAGTCTCCCCTTTTAGTTTTACCTTTGTGTCTCTCTTGAGTCTTCTCCTCTCATCTCATAAACAGGGACTAAACCCTAAAGGCTTTAAGGCTTTGTGATTAAGCTTATGCCTGCATCCTTCTATTAGGATGGAGTGTATAACTTTAATCCTAAGTGTTAAACCCTTAATGTGTTTAACTCCTTTAATCAATCCATCTAATAATCATTAAGACATCACACTTGTAACTTGGGCCTTGCATTAGGGTTCTAATTCTTCCTTAATTGGTTAAGAAGGACTAACCCTAGTGTTAATGGACAAGTCCCCCTCAAGTTGTCTTACAAACCCTAAAAATCACTTCTTCATCATACCATTAACTAAAATCCACTTAATAAGGGCTTTGTTTAGTCATGAGTTTAATCCCTAATCATGGATTAAGTTGAGGAGCTTTCCTCAGCTTAAACATTCTCATCTATTATCCTTCTATTAGGATGGTGTAATGAGTCTGTTTAATCCCTGATTATGGCTTAACCTCATTACTTAACACTAAACAAAAACACCAAAAACATCTAAATAATCACAAGTAGGTTAATGATCTTAATCCTACACCAAAGGTGATTAAGTGTGAGAAGCTGACTTCACACTTAAGGTATTCTCATTACCCCTAATCAGAGGGAAGATGTGATGAGTTTACTAACCCTTGGTTTAGGCTTAAGCTCATTAACTTATGACAAACCTCAAAAAGCAATAAAAGACTGAAAATACCAAAAACAAACAATAATCGTCTCCTCCGGGATTCTTTTCTCATCATCTTCACTCACAAACGAGAACTCGCTTCTTCCGTCTAATGCAAGAAAGTTTGCACCTGAGCCAGACAGGTCATACACTTGAGCATTGACAAGCAAGCAGTTCACAAGTCAATTCATCTTTTCAGTCTCTTTGGGTCGAACTACGGTGTTCTGACTTCCTCATTGCACGAGAGGATACGTAGGCATAACTTAACAGTTATCGAACAAAAGTCTCTGTATATTCCCCCTCTTTTAGCCTTATTCTTTAGCCTCATTATCATGAGCATCTTATTCTTGTTCTCACACTGACACTTTCATACTTCATATCACTTATACACTATACACTGACACCTGTACATCTTTTCCAGCTCTTTTATACACAAATTGCACTAACACTACCCCTTTAAAACACAAATCTTTTAAGCGTGGATCCTGTCGAGTACGACGGACAATCTGGGTGCTAATACCTTCCCAGGTTGTAACCAACCCCCTTTCTCAGTCTCTCTGGTTCGCAACTGTCTTATCCATCTCTTTCTAGGTCTATGCAGCATTGCCTTTCCTCCGGGATAAAAATGCCTAGCTGGCGACTCTATTCATCTCCAGTGAGTTCACGGCTGTGTGTTCTCATTGTCCCTCTCGCCAACCGTTCGCGTCTGTACCTTTATCTGGGCCATTCCCATTTATCGGGAGCGACAGTGGGGGAATTAGCTACAACCTCATTCTTGCTAGACGACAGTTCGGCTATTGTTTGAAGGACATACCAAACAATCTTTCCTTATCCCGTTTCTTCTTTCTTAATGGTGCTGATCATGTAGAAATGAAGAAAAGGATTGCTCATTCTTGGCATGCTGTTCACCGGAAAGAGAAAGGTCAATTGGGAAGACAACACCTTCCTCCTTCCGAATGTTATATTCAGTGGGTTCGATCTAGGGCTGCCAAGCTCAAGATGCCTTATCCACCTGAGGAGCCTTTGTTTCCCATATTACCATTGTCCGCTTTTCTTCCTCCCGTTGATGAGAAGGTGGCTCTTCAAGAAGAGTTGGACAAGATGAAGAAAGAGAAATAAGAATGGCTACTTGAGAAGACTACGATGCAAGAGCAACTGAAGGAGAAGGATGATCTCATTGAGTTACTTGAGCGGCGTGTCACGAAGAGGTCAAGAGAGGATTTATTTTCCTCTAGTACTCCATCTACTATTCCTCCTACATCCGGTGCTTGGAAGGCCATGGTTGACAAGTTGGTGAAAGATAAAGAAGATATGGAAGATCGGTACAAGAAAGAGATCAAGAGGATTCGAATGAAGTATCAGCCAGGATTCGGGACTTCTTCGGATATGATTCCCTAGGCCTGGTTTACTTTTGCTATCATGTATTAGGATTATTGATGTTTGTACTTCACTTGTAATCCTCACTTTGATCTTAATGAGAATGAGTTTTTTTAAGTACTTCAAAAATGTCTCTTTATAAATATTGCAAGTTATCTTATAATCCTTTGAAATCTTTGCATTCGCATACGCATACCATGCATCATACTCGCATTTGTCTTGCTTTTTGAGTGTTCTCCATGGATCTTATGTTGTTTCTTGGTCTTCATTCAGTTCTCCTGTCAAGCTGACTCACCGATTTGATACTCGAGCTAATCGGAGAAGGGTGATGGAAACTTTATAACAAGAGAATCGCGAGCTGCGCAAAGAGGTTACTTATCTGAGGGAAAGCTTGGAAAGAGTTTCTGCTATGATGGAAAGTTTGGTGGCTGCTCAGAATCAGCCACCTCCTAATTCTCCTGTTCAGAATACTGTCATCTCCGAGGTTGTTACCGCATCAATTTCTGTCGAGACTGTTATTTCTCCTCGCTATCGTATGCCTGCTAGCACACCTTGGGGCATTCCGGTTGATTTTATTCCTGCTGGTTATCGTCCTCCTCATCAGCCTGAGACTGCTGCATTTAATACTCTTCCACCAGTGTGGACTACTCTTCCTCCAGTTGTGACTACTGCACCGCCCGTGGTGCACACTATTCCGCACCATGATGAAATGATTTACCATGCTGAGCCCAGTGAAGGCGCTGGAGTGGCTGAAAGACTTGATGATTTCCAGAGACGCTTTGTTGAAATACAGAGGGAGATGAGAGCCTTGAAGCATAAGGATTTGTTCAGAAAAGATGCCTATGATCTTTGTCTGGTCCCTAATGTTAAAGTTCCGTACAAGTTCAAGTTGCCTAAGTTTGAGAAGTACAAAGGCAACACTTGTCCGTTGAGTCATTTGACTATGTACACTAGAAAGATGTCTGCTCAGACAGATAATGATAAGCTGCTGATTCACTATTTCCAGGACAGTTTGACCGGTGCACCCATGAGGTGGTATATGAGTCTGGATAATAGCCAAATCAAGACCTTCAATGATTTGGGAGAAGCTTTTGTGAGGCAGTACAAGTATAACATTGATATGGCGCCAGATAGAGATCAACTTCGTGCTATGTCCTAGAAGGACAAAGAGACTTTTAAAGAATATGCGCAGAGATGGCGCGAGCTGGCAGCCCAGGTTGTTCCTCCGCTGGAAGAAAAAGAAATGACGAAGATCTTCTTGAAGACTTTGGGTTCTTTTTATTATGAGAGGATGATAGCAAGCGCCCCTTCTGATTTCACTGAAATGGTGAGTATGGGGATGCGTTTAGAAGAAGGTGTCCGTGAGGGATGGTTAAGTCAAGAGAATAGCAATGGCTCAAGCTCTAGAAGGTTCAACTTTGGGAAAAAGAAAGAAAATGAGACTAATGCAGTATCTCGTGAAAGTTATAGAAGACCTCACAGTCGTGGGAATCATCATTCGCAGCATGTAGCTTCTGTAACACCAATGATTAATGTGGCTCCAACTATGCCAGTAGTTCCAAAGTATCAACCTCGTTATCAACAACCTTCTGTGCAACAAGGTGGTAATCAACAAGCTCGGGCTAAGCCAAGTTTTGATCCTATTCCGATGTCGTATGCGGACTTGCTTCCATCTTTGATTGCAAAGAATCTTGTGCAAACGCGTCCTCCACCTCCAGTTCCAGAGACTATCCCATGGTGGTATAAGCCTGAGGCTCGTTGTGCTTTTCATCAAGGTGCCCCAGGGCATGATGTTGAGAATTGTTATCCATTGAAGTTTGAAGTACAGAAGATGATGAGGAACAATGTGTTGTATTTCAATGATGTTAATCCAAATGTGCAGAAAAATCCGCTGCCAAAGCATGGTAATGCATCTGTGAATATGGTTGATGGTTGTCCTGGGTTGTTCAAGATCTATGAGGTCCGTCATATTCGAAGGTCTTTGGTTGAGATGCATGCTTTCTTAAGTGAATATCACGATATTGATCACGATTATGCTGGATGTTGTATTTGCTCGGTGAATCCTCGTGGTTGCGTGATTGTTAAGAGAGATATTCAAAAGATGATGGATGATAAGTTGATCGAAGTGACAACAAAAAGAGATGAATATGAAAATGAAGTGAATGTTATTATGCCTTAGTTCAATCTACCTGAGAGGGCTGTTCCCGAGAGGGTGGTTATTTCTTTTGATAGCCGTAAAAATATTGTTACTCCATTGGTGATTAATTTGCCTGGTCCAGTACCATATGAGTCTGATAAAGCTGTTCCGTGCCGGTATAATGCTACGATGATAGAAAATGGTAGGGAGGTTCCTATTCCTACTCCAAAGTCTATAGTTAGCATTGCTGATGTGACAAAGGTTACTCGAAGTGGTAGAGTGTATGCTTCAGATCCTCCGAAGAGAGTTGAAGATACAAGTGCAAGTAAACAGATTATGGATGCTGTTGTCCAATCAGGCCAATCTGGTAATAGTGAAGATGAGGTGATAAAATTGATAAAGAAGAGCGAGTACAACATTACTGAGCAGTTGTTGCATACTCCATCGAAGATATCAGTTTTATCACTCTTGATGTGCTCTGAGGCTCATAGGCAGTCTTTGCAGAAGATTCTTGATCAAGATTATGCTGACCATGATGTGACTGTTGAACAGTTTGATAGTATTGTGGCTAATATCACATCTTGCAACAATTTAAGTTTCTGTGATGACGATTTTCCTGAAGAAGGAAGGAATCATAACTTGGCTTTGCATATTTCGGTGAATTGTCATGAAGATGCTATGTCCAAGGTGCTAGTTGATACTGGATCTTCTCTGAACGTAATGCCGAGATCGACTTTGTCAAAGCTTGCGTATCAAGGTGCTCCCATGAGGCATAGTGGGATTATTGTGAAAGCGTTTGATGGGTCGAAGAAGACAGTGATTGGTGAAGTGAATCTTCCTATTCTTATTGGACCATTTATATTCAAAATTACTTTTCAAGTAATGGATATACGTCCCGCTTACAATTGTCTCCTAGGAAGACCCTGGATCCATGAGGCAGGGGCTGTGACATCCACTCTTCATCAGAAGTTGTAGTTTGTGAAAGAGGGGAAATTGGTGACCATTGGCGGTGAAAGGGCGATGCTTGTGAGCAATTTGTCTTCTTTCTCCTATATTGATGTTGAATAAGAGGTGGGAACGTCGTTTCAAGCTCTTTCTGTTGTGGATAATGTTGCTAAGAAGAATACCATGCCTATGTCTTCTTTCAAGGATGCTTTGCGAGTGCTGGAAGCTGGTCAGTCTGATGGTTGGGGACGAGTTATTGATGCTGTCGACAACAAGGAAGGTTTTGGTATCGGCTTTGCACCAGGCGTGGTTCTCAATGACCCGAAGACTATTCAGGAAGGTTTCCGAAGTGCTGGATTTATCAACGATCATTCCGCTGCTGCCATCATTGAAGATGATGAAGATGAATAAATGTGTGACTTTGTTACGCATGGAAAGATTTGCCAGAATTGGATTGCTGTTGATGTTCCTTTTATTGTTCATGCTTCAAAGTAATTTGTTTTATTTTCTTTCAAAAATCCTTTCACTCTGCCCAAGGTGAAAGTGATGTTTGTCGGGCTTTGTTTCAAATTTTATCATCATCAATAAAATGTTATTTTGTTATTTTCATATGTGTTTTTCCTTTTTGCTTTATTCTGAAAAATGGTAACATAAAAAACCTAAAATAATAATAATTGTTTATCTGCATAATGTTTGCACTTTTGTTCATACTCTAAAATAAAAATAAAATCATTGTGAAGATTGATTGATAAACCCATTGAAAACAATGATCCTATGCCCTCTCCCAACTTTGAATTCCCTGTGTTTGAAGCTGAGGAAGAGGATGTTGAAGAGATTCCTGACGATATTTCTCGGTTGCTTGAGCACGAGGAGAAGGTTATTCAGCCTCATGGAGAGTCTATAGAGATGGTCAACTTGGGTTCTGAAGATGAAAAGAAAGAAGTCAAAGTTGGAGCATTGCTTGGTCCTGAGGTTAAGAAGAGGATTGTAGAGCTTCTCAGAGAGTATGTTGATGTATTCGCTTGGTCTTATCAAGACAAGCCAGGTCTTGATACTGATATTGTGGAGCATAGATTGCCGTTGAAGCCTGAATGTCCACCTGTAGAGCAGATGCTGAGAAGAACTCATCCAGACATGGCAGTAAAGATCAAAGAGGAGGTTCAAAAGTAGATTGATGCAGGTTTTCTTGTGACGTCAACTTATCCTGAATGGGTGGCCAATATCGTTCCTGTTCCGAAAAAAGACGGGAAAGTCCGAATGTGCGTTGATTATAGAGATTTGAACAAAGCCAGTCCGAAAGATGATTTTCCATTGCCACACATTGATATGTTGGTAGATAATACGACTAAGTTTGATGTGTTCTCTTTTATGGACGGATTTTCCGGTTATAATCAAATAAAGATGGCACCTGAGGACATGGAAAAGACCACATTTATTACACCATGGGGAACATTCTGCTCCAGAGTGATGCCCTTTGGATTGAAGAATGCTGGTGCGACGTACCAAAGAGCTATGACCACACTTTTCCATGATATGATGCATAAAGAAATCGAGGTATATGTTGATGATATGATCGCCAAGTCGAAGACTGAAGAGGATCATGTTGAACATTTGCTGAAGTTGTTTCAGAGGTTAAGGAAGTTTAAGCTTCGTTTGAATCCAAACAAGTGCACCTTTGGTGTACGCTCTGGAAAGTTGTTAGGTTTCATTGTCAGCCAAAGAGGTATTGAAGTTGATCCTGATAAAGTGAAAGCTATTCAAGAAATGCCTGCTCCAAGAACTGAAAAGCAAGTAAGAGGATTCTTGGGCCGTTTGAATTATATTTCGAGGTTTATCTCTCACATGACTGCCACATGTGCTCCGATTTTCAAGTTGCTTCGGAAAGACAAAGGTTGTGTCTGGACAGATGATTGTCAGAAAGCGTTTGAAAGTATCAAAGAATATCTGCTTGAACCTCCTATCCTGTCTCCTCCGGTGGAAGGTAGACCGATGATCATGTACTTGACTGTGTTGGAAGATTCCATGGGTTGTGTGCTTGGTCAGCAAGATGAATCTGGAAGAAAAGAATATGCAATTTACTACTTGAGTAAGAAATTCACTGATTGTGAGTCTCGGTACTCCATGCTTGAAAAAACTTGTTGTGCCTTAGTTTGGGCTGCAAAGCGTCTTCGCCAGTATATGCTGAATCATACAACTTGGTTGATCTCTAAAATGGATCCAATCAAGTATATCTTTGAAAAGCCTTCTTTGACTGGGAGGATTGCTCGTTGGAAAATGTTATTGTCAGAATATGATATCGAGTACCGAGCTCAAAAAGCTATAAAAGGTAGTATCTTGGCTGACCATTTGGCGCATCAACCGATCGATGATTACCAACCAATCAAGTTTGATTTTCCAGATGAGGATGTGATGTTTTTGAAAGTGAAAGATTGTGATGAACCTTTGATTGAAGAAGGGCCGGAGCCTGGATCTCGATTGGGTTTAGTGTTTGATGGTGCCGTGAATGCACGCGGAAGAGGAATTGGGGCAATGATCATTACTCCCCATGGTTCGCATATTCCTTTTGCCGCGAGGTTGACTTTTCCTTGTACCAACAATGAAGCTGAGTATGAAGCCTGCATTATGGGTCTTGAGGAAGCTATTGATTTGAAGATTAAGCATCTTGATGTGTATGGAGATTCTGCCTTGGTAATTAATCAGATCCAGGGCACGTGGGTAACTCATCAACCCCACTTGATCCCTTATAGAGATTATGCCAGGAAGATATCAACTTTCTTCACTAAAGTTGAGTTTCATTATGTTCCTCGTGATGAGAATCAGATGGCAGATGCTTTAGCAACTATAGCTTCTATGATAAAGTTGCACCAGTGGAATGATGTTCCCATGATTAGTGTGATGTGACTTAAAAGACCAGCTCATGTGTTTGTAGTTGAAGAGGTCCATGATGACAAGCCTTGGTATCATGATATTAAATGTTTTCTCCAGAGTCAAGAATACCCACTTGGGGAATCCGATAAAGATAAGAGAACTTTGAGGAGATTGGCAGGCAATTTCTTCTTGAATGGAAATGTGCTTTATAAGAGAAATTTTGACATGGTCTTGCTCAGATGCGTGGATAGACACGAAGCAGACATGTTAATGAAAGAAATTCATGAAGGATCTTTTGGAACTCATGCTAATGGGCATGCAATGGCTAAAAAGATGTTGAGAGCTAGTTACTATTGGCTGACAATGGAATCAGATTGTTGCAAGTATGTGAAAAAGTGTCGTAAGTGTCAAGTGTATGCTGATAAGATTCACGTGCCACCGGCTTATCTCAATGTGATTTCTTCCCCATGGCCTTTCTCTATGAGGGGAATTAATATGATTGGTATGATTGAACCCAAGGCTTCGAATGGACATCGTTTTATTCTCGTGGAAATTGACTACTTCACCAAGTGGTTGGAAGCGGCATTGTATGTTAATGTGACCAAGCAAGTTGTGGTTCAGTTTATCAAGAATAACATTATCTGCAGATATGGTGTTCCGAATAGAATCATTACTGATAATGGTTCGAACTTGAATAATAAGATGATGAAAGAGCTTTGTGAAGAATTCAAGATTCAACACCATAATTCCTCTCCTTATAGACCGAAGATGAATGGGGCTGTTGAAGCTGCGAATAAGAACATTAAGAAGATCATTCAGAAGATGGTTGTGACGTACAAGGACTGGCATGAGATGCTCCCTTTTGCTTTGGATATCGTACATTTGTCCGCACTTCAACAGGGGCAACCCCTTTCTCACTTGTTTATGGTACAGAAGGAGTGCTCCCTGTCGAAGTTGAGATCCCATCAATGAGAGTTCTGATGGAAGCCAAGTTGACTGAGGCTGAATGGTGTCAAAGTAGATTTGATCAGTTGAATTTGATTTAGGAAAAGAGAATAACAACTTTGTGTCATGGTCGGTTGTACCAGCAAAGAATGAAGAAAGCTTTTGACAAGAAGGTCAAACCTCGTGTATTCAGAGAAGGCGACCTCGTGCTCAAAAAGATTCAGTCTTTCCTTAAAGATTCTCGGGGCAAGTGGACTCCGAACTATGATGGCCCGTATGTTGTCAAGAAAGCCTTCTCTGGCGGTTCATTAATTCTTGCAACTATGGATGGTGAGGAGATCACTCTCCCTGTGAATGCGGATGCAGTCAAGAAATACTTCGCCTAAAAAATAAAAGAACAGCTCGCTAAGTTGAAAACTCGAAAGGGCGGCTTAGGCAAAAATGAGCGTCTCGGTGGATTGAAAACCCGAAAGGGCGGTCCAGGCAAAAATTAGAGACATAAACAGAAATAATTATCCCGGTAGATTGAAAACCCGAAAGGGCAATCTAGGAAAAAGTTAGGGATCATGGCAAGTAACTGCGTCGACAGACTGGATCAGTTGTAGCAACCGAGGATTTCAGATTCTATCATTCAGAAGAATTTCCCATCAAAGATTCTTATTCACTCATCCTTGACTGAAGTTTCGGACACAGTGGAGTTCAAAGTTGATAGGGAGAATAGTGATCATTGTATCTCAATGTAGCCCTTTTCCATGTATTTACCATTTTTCAAACTTGTAATGATCCATGGAGTCATGCCATTTGCTGACTACCATTCTATCAATGAATTTGAGCTTTTATCCAATTGTTTGCAATTCTTTATTGTTTCTGTTTACAAAATTTCAATTTATTGTTGATGATGATTTTTGAAACAAATTTAATAAATTTAATCTTTGAAGATTATAAAAACATTTTTCTTTTGATATGTGAACAAAGAAAGGATATTGATAGTGATTCCAAGGATGGTAAAGTCCGGATGTGTGTAACTTATATCTCCCAAAGCAGGGTTTGATTCGGTTGTGTCCATGCGAAGTTCATGGATAGTCTTGACAGGTTGATGTTAATGATGTTTTGTTCCCCAAAGCATGAGCGGGAATTGTATGATTGTTCTGAGTTCCCATGTTTTCTCCAGAAGAGTTGTTGGAAAGAATATTTTTAAGAATCCCTAGTTGAGTTTTGATCTCTTCCTCAGCAAGTTATCTTTAACTTGAGAAGTATTGGGAATCCCCAGCTGAGCTCTTGTTCCTCAGCTTGAGTTGTTTGCATCATTGAATATAGAAGTATTGATATAGCGGTCAGTTTAGAGGTTCTCTTTTACCCGATGTTGGGTATAGATTTAAAATCCCTCGTAACTGTGTTGGCTATGATGTTAACTTCTGATATCCCCATATGGATCCCCAGTAGGTCTGCATATGTTGGTTCCCAACAGATTCCAATGTGATTTTTAGCAGGTCTTGCACTCTACCCCCAGGTGGAGCAGGAGTGGTATGACAGTTATTCTTCGTGAAGTTTGATTTTATCAAGAATATTTCTATCCTCAGCAGATTATTACCTTTCCTCAGCAGGATGATATCCCTAGCAGATGTTGTCTCATCATGATTTAAGCCTTGTAGTAGGATTTTATTCCTTTGATGGCTTATGACAGTCCCCTGTAAGATTTCAAGTTGAATCTTCAGCATGTTTCCCTGCATTGTTGCCTTGGGATTAGCCGAGTATCTGGTGGTTGTGATATTCATGTCACCCATTTCTTATCTTTTTGTCTGTTTTGTCAGCATATTCATAAGCATATTCATACGCATGAGCATAACATCGTTTGCTTGCATTCTTGCGGTTATCATTGTTCTCTGCTCTTTGGTGTGGACTTTCCCCACAGAGTATGTGTGTCGTCTTCCTCTCAAGTTTAGAGTGTCGACCATTAAGCAGAAAGTGTTAATCCTTTCTAATTCCCCACTGAGTTTGTTTCTCGTGGATGATTTTTGATTCAGTTTCCTCCCAGTTTATTATCTGGATGGAATTTTCCCCAGTTGAGATATTTCCTCCTCGGGATGAGTCTTGTTTGACCGTTTCTCTCCAATTTGTTCTTGGATTGAACTTTGGTCCCCTTTTGTGAGTAATATTGCTTCGGAATTAAGCTATCATTGTTTGATAGTGGGCAACATTTTCTCACGCTTGAGTATATTACTTTGGAATTAAGCTATCGGTTATTCGATAGTGGGTAATATTACCAAATTAATCAAGTTCTTTTACTTGTACTCCTGCCCAGTAAATCCGGTAGTTGAGATTTCTTTCCTCTTACCCAGTAAAAAGGTAATAGAAGCTGTTTCCCTTTGATTGAGTTCCTACCCAGTAAATCAGGTAGTTGATCATGCTCCTACCTAGTAAATCAGGTAGTTGAGAATTTTTCTGCCCAGTAAAAAGGTAGTGGAGGTTATCCCTCTTTATTTTGCTCCTATCCAGTAAATCGATAGTCGAGTCCTTTATATTTCCTACCCAGTAAACAGGTAGTTGATGATTGTTTTCCAACTCAGTATTTCTCCATTTTTGGACTCGAATACTTTGTTTGATTGATATTTCCTGGCAGGGTGTTTACTTTTCCTTGTTGAATCTTGTACCTTGATTATATCATATATCTGTTCCCAAGTGGAGTCATCTATCCAGTGATTTATTTTCCTGGTAAACTCTTTTGTTGTCTGTTGTTTCCCCAGCGGGATTTTCTTCTGTGTCCCCAAGTTTTGTTTTCCTCTGGTGGTCATATTTTCCCCACAGAGATTTTGGGATTGCATATCATATTCATATCATATCATGTTCTCTTAGGACAAAAATTGGGTATTCTTTATTTAAGTCTCTCCCATATTGTAGAGACGAAGATGTCAATCTTCATATCTCCAGATTGAAGAAACTTAAATAGGGGCAGTTGTAACACCCTAATATTTGCCCTAAGATTTCTTCGCATATCATCTGCATTTTGCATACAAACAAGATCGCGCTGGCTTTCAGGTTTCTTCTCAGATGAGGGGTCTATGCTTCGTAGGGGATCACCTTTGTTTTTATTTCTTTATATTTGTTTATATTCACTGACTTCTAACCAAAATACCAGAAAAATATGTTGCAGTGTTCTTCTTCTTCTCTGTGTTGCAGGTTTTCCAAAGATAAGACGGTGATTTCAATTCAGATGCGTTTGTTCAGTCACAATTCGATTTCAAATGGATGTTTGACCTAATATTGGTCAAACTATCAAAAGATTGTTTCGACTGCATGTTATGTGTGGCAGAGGTTTATTCCTCAGATAGTGGGTTTCCAAAAATTCAAGCTGTGTTGTGTACAAAGGTCATCAAATTATCAAGAAGTGTTGCGAGTGAAGTCTGGTTTGATTCATCAGTCCACTAGTGATCCATCTGAGGATTTATTTTCCTCAGTATGGATTCAGTTTATCAGGGAAATAATCAGACAATTTTCAGACGATGACAGTGATTGTGGTTGAATTGGCAAGTGGTTCATTGGTTCAGATTGACTGTGTTCACCAAGTGGCTTGTGAGAAAAATTGGGAGTTGGTCGTGAAACCTAAAAAATCATCATTTTATATCCATCATCCAATTTCTAAACCTTTTATTTTAGTTCGATTATCCATTATCCATTTTTTTTGCTTCTTCCGATTAAGTCATTTCATTTTCAAAAATCATGTCTAAATAAACCATTTCTTTTTAATTGCACATCAAAATCCACCTTTAATTCATATTATCCATTATCCATTTACAATCATTACCCAAATTTTCCGTCCCATTTTTTTAGCCTATTGTTCATTAAAAAAATCAATCAATTTCCATAAATCAATTTCCAAATTTTATTCTCATTTTTATTTCCATTTTTTTTATTATTCCAATTTTTGTTCTTATTTTCTTTCATTATAATACAAAAATTCCAAAAAAAAACAATTCTATCATAAAGCCCATTTTTTTATATATATAACCCATTCTTTTTTTTTATGTCTCATAATAATAATAAAAAATCCTTTGACCCATCCATTGCCTCAGTTCAACTCTCAGCCAAAACTCAGCTCACAAATTGCCAGCCACACATTTCCAAACATCTCACGCGCGCAAGCTACAAACTCCCAGCCTTTCACACATTCCCATCTTTTACTAGCTACACAGCCATTTTCCAAACAAGCTACAGCCAAACAACAAGCCAGGTCACGCAAAACTCTCAGCCTCCCAAAGTTACAACACAAAGCCAAATATTACCCAGCTCACATCAGCCAACAGCAACAACAAGCAATCCCGCGCCGTACACCAACCAAGTACAAAACATTTCCCAAGCCAAGCCATGACATCAATCCAACTCAAGCAACTACAGCCTTTCATACGCAAGCTACACTTCAAGCCAATACCTCTGCACACAGCTTCACTTCAACCAACGTCACGCCAACAACAACAGCAGCTCTACAGCACGTGAATCACATATCCCAGCTGAAGCCAATATCACACGAGCAAGCAAAACGCAAAACGCAAACCGTAAACAAATGAAACGCACGCGGAAAGTTTCAGAAAAATGCAGCAAGAGCACGCAAAAATTGTGAGTTCAAAACGCCCCCAAATCAAAACGAAATGGCAACCCAATTTCTTCTCCTTCCATCTATAAAAGGAAGCTCTCCCTCCTTCAAATGACAAACTTAAAAAGCCCCTCACCACCCTGCAAGATTGAATTTCAATTTAAATTTCAGAATCACTCCCTAAACTCAGATTCATCACCTTCAAGCCTTCAATTTCTTTAACCTGCAAATCCACCATAATTTTAATTCTTAACTCATAACTCAAACACAAAGGAGATTGGTGTTGTTCGCGGTGGATTGTAAGTTATCCTCGTCAGAATTACTTTGGGGACAGTGCGGGAATTGCGAGAGAGCGGACGATTGACGGAGGATTTGCGGCGCAAGTAGAAAGAGGAAGCCATCGCGTTCTTCCCGATTGGATTGTTGTTTGGTTTTTGTTCTTTTAGAAGGTGAGAAGAAGAAGATCATGTCCTGTGTTCGTAAAGAAGAAGGACCTAGTGCCTCTTGCTTTTCTTTTTAATTTTTGTTTTCATAAAAAGAAGAAATAAGATGTGTTTGGGCTTGGTATGTTGGCTGATTGGATCTGGATCCTGCTATCCACCACCTCCACCCGCGGATCCTCCCCCCTTCCCATTTAATTGTTTTTTTTATTATTTTATTTCTTTAAGTTTAGTTTCTATTCTTTAAATTTAGTTTCTCTTTTTTTTTTAAATGTTTTTTTTCAACTTTGTTTTTGATATAAGATTTAGAAAAGTATTTTAGAAAATATTTAGAAAAGAAATTTTAAGAAAAGGATTTAAAAAATATTTCAATTTCTTTTATGGATTTATTTTTTAGATCCATGTTTTATTTACCATCTTTTTTTAATTTTTTGGTCGATGACAATCTCCGATTCGTAGATGGTTGGTTTGCGAAGAGGTTTAATCTTCATTATTTCAAATCTATGTTGGATCATTCTCCATACTTTGAGATCGTGATAGGTTGCTTTCGATAAATTCAACGAAAATCTCGATTAAGATTACACCGTTCTTTTTCTTTTAGTGCGACATGTTTTCGGAGAATGATTCATAATATCATTTCTCTAACATGTATTAGCACAAATATTTTCCACTTTAATTAGTGGTGGCCGGCCTCATTTGTAGGGTAATTACTTCATAAATTACTCGGCGATTGCTTAACATAGACCTAAATTTGTCCCGATTCGGAATAAGATCCACTTGGATCCGGTTGCCTCGATATTTTTGTTATCTTTCGTGGTTGTGCTTGATTAAGTTCATCATACCACTTATATGTAAATATTATAATAATGTGAATATAATCCATTTAAATTCAATCTCTCGCACCTTATCCTCTTTATTTCAATTTCTCGCTCCTTATCTCTCTTATTATGCTATTATCATATTATATCATATATCATATTGTTTTTGTTTATATTGTTGCTTGTGATTTTTCTTTTGTCCATTTGGACACCAAAACATTAATAAAGGATTAAACATTAAAAACGATTGGTGACTTTAATTTCGGACTATGGTTACTATCCTTAGCATCGGAGTTTGGACTTAGATTTTAGGATCTCTCCCTTTGCTCAAGTTGTGATGGATTGGAAACTTTGGCCTCAAGTTATTTCATTGGTCTTTGAAGATGGAATTTCGGTTACCTTGAAGAAATGTTCATAATATGGTTTGATCGCTCTTCTCTTAACTTTTAATTCAAGTATTAGGATAGTCCCTTCATCTCCTCCCACTTCTTAAATTTTCAAATCTTCTCCCTATTTCAAAAATCTTCTTTGTTTTCAAATTTTAAACGCTTTCGCAATCAAACCTTGACTTAGGTCAAGCGATTTTATCTTTTCACTTTATTTTCTTAATAAATGTTAATCCATGTAAATATATCGAAATTCTTTTCTTAAGTACTTTAAAAAAAAATCCAAAACTCACTCAATTGTTTTTGTGCCTTTGTGCACTTTTCTTTTCATATGTTTAGATATGATTCATTCTTTCTAGCGGAATTATTCGCTAAAGAATGACGACTTATCTCTACATTTTAAAATTAATGCAACTCATTGTTTCTTTTCAAATTTTGTACCACGAACTACGAGGTTTTGATCTCTCATTGCACTTTGTGGGTACGTAGGCATGAGGCGTTAAAACCTCATCAAACACAAAATCTTAAAAAAAAATTCTTCTCCTCATCCCTTCAATCATTTTCAAGCAAACCAATTTCAAACCAAAAAGCAATAAATATGTCAAAGGGCTCCCGTGGAGTACCACGGACAAGTCGGGTGCGTAAAACCTTCCCGATTTGTAACCAATCCCTTTACTCATTCTCTGTTTGTTTCTTTTAGCTTTTGCTTTTAGATTCCTTAGGTTTTTATTCGTTCTTTTACCTTTTTCCTTTTGGAAATAAATAAAAGCGCGGTGGCGACTCTGTGTACCTTGAGTTAAGTTAATCAATAGCTTACACTCACGATTTTACCGTTACAGTCCCAAGTTACAAGCTTATGTCTTGATCATTATTAAGTGTTTTGATTAAGAGGTGTAAACAAATTAAAGGTTTAACTTTAAGGATTAAAGTTATACACTTCATCCTAAGATAAGGATGCAGGCATAACCCTAATTCAAAGTCCTAAAGCTTTAAGTGTTTAGCCTTGATTATTGAGATGAGAAGAGAGACTCAAGGAGACTCAAAAGGTAAAAACTAGGGGAGACTATATACAACCCTAAAGTTATCATGCTTGGATATCCCTATGGTTTGTGAGGCTTAAAGAAGGATCTTCAGGAGGCCACCAAGGAAGAAGAAGCAGATGGAAAGAGAAGGAGAGAAAGAATAAGTTACTTACTTCATGAAGAAGATAAGTAACCTAAAAGAAAGAAAGTAAGAATGAGAGAACATAAGTGAAGCAAGTTCACTTCAAAGACAAATAAGAATTCATATGAAGATATGAGAAGATGTGGGATGTGAAGGCAAATCCACATCCCAATCAACTTACCATAAGCCCCTGAAATGTTAGTATGAATGCATAAGACATAAAGCAAAAGGAAATGAGATGAATAAAGATGCAAAGACCAAAACCAGAAGTGTATATGCAAGGCAAATGTGTTATGAGATGATGCAAATTCATACATAATTATTATGAATGTTCATACAAGGATGAGATGCAAAGGAAGCAAGTTAGAAGCATGAAAACCACATGGATACACATGGAATGTAATGAATGCAAAGCATACCAAATGAATGAAGAAATGATCAAGAAATGTTCAAGCATGTCTTAAGATGTCTAAGATGTCATACAAATGCTTGAAATGTCATGGCAAGTTCATATGATTGAGATATGCAAAGATGAATGCAAATGAACATGAGAAATTAGGGTTTTATGAATGTATGAGATGCATATGACCAAAATAGAAGCATACATCATGATAAAAATTTGAAATTGAACTCAAATAAACCCTAATAAAACACAAGATCACTACCCAAAGGAGAAGGTCAAAAGTTAATCCTGGGCAAAGTTATGGATTTCCTAAGTTAACTAGGTTTTTAGATACTTCAAAGGGAAAAATGAAAATCAAATTGAAAATGCAATGCAAAATTATGAAATAAATAACCTAGATACTAGATGCAACATGTGAAACAATGCAAAAAAAAATAAGTTAAAACTCATCATGGTTAGGCAGAAATGATTTTTTCAAGTTAGGGTTAGAAAATGTGATTTTTAAGAACCCTAATTCAAAGATATTTGTGAAAATGTGATCAAACCTAAAAAGAAATTTGTATGGTGAGTTTGAAAATGTTTCTAAATGCATGAGAATGCTTCATGAATTTTTTGGTGATTTTTAGAAACCTAAATGTATTTTTAACCAATTAAAACCAATTAATTAATTAAATAAAACATTTAAATATTTTAAAAATACTTTTTAAATTCAAAAATTAAAATAAAAAAATGTTTTTGAGTTAAGAAATATATTTAAAGTAAAAATGCAGAAAATGAGATTTTTTTAAATTGTTTTTGCTATTTTAAAATAAATGTGGATATAAATGAAATAAAAATGAAATAAAATGAAGTAAAATGAGAAGTAAGCAAGATCTATGGCCCAGATTTGAAGGGGGGTTGACTGGCGCGCAAATGAAAGGTCGGGATCCATTCTGATTAATTAATTAAAGATTAAGTTAATTAAGTGGATTAGGGTTTTAATGAGGCAATCTGGGCCATCCAACACACGCGGGAAACACTCATCCTACTGCCCACATTCAAACTAGCATTTAATTATAGATTTGGGTTTAATGACTCTCAGGTGGCCGGAGAAGACCTCCGGTCATCTTCTCCGGCAGCTCACTCATCCTATCTCCCTCAAAATGCCATGGAAACACCTCAAACTCTCCAAAATCATTCATTAGACATCAAAGAACAAGAATCCAGCAACAAATTCCATTTATATTTCATCAAATTCATGAATCGAAGCAAAACGGAAAATTATACAAAACGTTCAAAAGGCTATGAAATGCTTAAAACTCAACAATTTTCAAAAGTAAACACATCACCATGATCAGTACATCACATAAAATCAATCTATAACTTAAAACGCAAGTTTTGGAAAATTTGTTCTTGATGGTTACCTGAGTTGAAGCTTTCTCAATCTGAGCTTTCTGGACCTTTCCTTGATGCCAATCCACTCCAATGATCACCTTGATGCTTCTGGAAAACTTAGAACACGTTTATGATGGCTGGTTTGAGTGTTTTAGTTCTACTAAGGCAGAAATCATGTTTTTGTTTTGGGAGCTTTTAGGCCATTTTGATGGTTGGTTTGTGATCCTTATGATGTGTGGAGATGATTGGTGGAAGAAGATTTGAGGTTTGATGCTTGTGTGATGAGATTCGAAGAGATGAATGTCTTTGAGGTTTTTTTTTGTGAAACTGAGCTTAGGGCTTGATTCAGGCTTGTGTGTGTTATGTAATGAACTCCTTGATGTCCACATAAACAATGTTAATTGGCCAGAGAGTTGTTGGGGCACAGGCTGATTGGTATGGGAGGTTTTGCAAAAAGTCAAGATTGTGTACTATGAGGTATGGGCTCGGGTCAGAGGTAATATAAAGGGGTGTCTTGCCTCATCCAGCTTTAAGGAAGGCCATGAGATGGTTTAGAGTGATCAGAAGTGAATGAGTGGTGAGATTGCAATGGTTTTGCACATTTACAACTTTGTACATACTTGAGAAATTGGCCATGAAAACTTGTGATGCAAGGTTCAAATATGATCTAAATGTGTTGCATTATCATGTAATGAAGCTTAGAGGTCAATTAGAGGTCATTAGAAGTCTTGAAACTTGATTTTGCAAAAAGCCCTCTTTGGCATGAACTTGAAAATTATAGGATTTTTTCCAACTTTGAAAGATCATATCTTGAGTTCTAGGATGAATCAAGAGGATTTCTTGTACTTTATGAAAATGGGAAGATCCAATCTACAACTTTCATGTTTAAGGTTTTTTCATTTGAAGCATTTTTGATCAAGAAATAGGAGGTTGAAAATCTTTCCCAAAATGGAAAGTTTCCATTACAAGTCATGTCCAAAAATAGAAAGTTTGCAAATGGATTGAAATTCTTCAATTTTGTGAACTTATAACCACTTCTACGATCAAATAAAGATGATAGAACCTCAATTTGATGAAAATGATCCTTTGGTTCCGTTGTTGGGGGCCTCAGATGCCCTGATTCTGACTTTTCTTGCACAACATGTTACCAGTTGATCAGATGACTTCCACAATGAATTTATTCATCAAATTTGGTACACATGCTCCTTATAACATATTAAGACCATTAGAATCAAGAGTGACCAAATAATTTGAGGTTAAGGGCCTCAAACCCAAAACCCTAATTTTAGGTCATCTGTGTAGGAAATCTTCAGTCTGCCTGGACACCTCTGCAATGCTTTGTGATATTTTGACTTTAATGAACCTTGGGGGCATATAATGATCATCGAACACACATGGACCCTATTGAAAATCTTCAAGGCCTTTGAGATGGCTCATATCACTTATTGGATTGCTCAGATTACAAACCCTAGCTATGTAGATGAAAATAAACTATGTAGTGAAATGATATACTTATGCAGTGCAATATGAAAGGATCACAAGCCATGGTGTGAGAAAAAGTGAGGGAAAATTTTGGGTGTTTACAGCTGCCCCTATTCAAGCATGAGTTAGCTGTGCAGGGTGTAAGCGCCTGACTTAGCAGACAAACAAGATAACTTGTGTTGAATACCAAAGACAGTCCAAAATTTGGACTCGCTGGGGAGAAGAATAAAAGGGATATAAATTGTAACAGGCAGTATAGTATGAGTATCAAATGAAAGCGATGGAGGACGATCATCGAGCAAAGGACGACTGCTGGGGATGGAAAACGGTAAGTAAAGCAATGACGGGGACGACCATCATGCTGGGAAATAAAGAGACCGCGAAGGGGACGACCATCAGGTAAACTGATGAAGGACGATCATCGGGATAAAGGAAAAGACCACGACGGGGACGACCATCGGGTAAAGAAAAAAAACTCTCTAGGGATTAAAGAATAAATGAAATAATGATGAGGGACGGTCATCAAAAGGTGAAGGACGATCACCTAGCAGGGGACGGCTGCTGAAAATATCACGACATAGGACGAATGCAGTATAGAAAAGATCAACGATGGGAACGGCCATCAGATAAGCATGATGAAAGACGATCATCAAGAGGTGAAGGACGATCACCTAGTAGGGTACGACTGCTCTCGGGGTTTATCTCGACATAGGAAGAATGTCGGATAAAAGATCAACGATGGGGACGGCCATCGGGTAAATGATAAGGGATGGTCATCATAAGGTGAAGGACGATCACCTAGCAAGGGACGACTGCTGAAAATATCATGACATAGGACGAATGCCGTGTAGAAAAGATCAATGATGGAGACGACCATCAGATAAGCATGATGAAGGAAGATCATCAAGAGGTGAAGGACGATCACCTAGCCGGGTACGGCTGCTCTCAGGGATTATCTCGACATAGGACGAATGTCGGATAAAAATCAACGATGGGGACAACCATCGGGTAAATGATGAGGGACAATCATCATAAGGTGAAGGATGATCACCTAGAAGGGGATGGCTTCTAAAAGATATTGCGACATAGGACGGTCATCCACTGGGGAAGGGATGAGGGACGGTCATCCAAAGGTGAAAGATGATCACCTGGAAGGGATGAGGGACGGTCATCCAAAGGTGAAATATGATCACCTGGCAGGGGACGGCTGCCGAAAAGATCACGATATAGGACGAATTTCGGATAGAAAGAGATTATTTTGTTGGTGACTTACTGGGGAACGAAAAACACGGACGAGTGCTTACGCTTTGAAATAAAAGGTATAAGTGTTTGATAGAGTGTATAGATTAAATATGCGGACGAGCATCCTTAGGACCACGATACGGACGAGTATCGATAGAAACAAACACTGACGTGTGTTTAAGGATGATGATACGGACGAGTATCAATCGATTTAAGCAAGGAACACGTACGAGTGTTTGATCTGCTGGGGAGGTGATGTATGCAAGATACAGACGAGTATCAAAAGGATTCTGTATAAGTGTGTACAAGTGTTAGACCTGCCAGGGAGATATGTGCAAAACACAGACGAGTGTCAAAGGGATTGAGCAAGGGACACAGACGAGTGTTTGACCTGCTGGGGAAGTATAACACGGGTGAATGTCAAAAAGAATATGTACAAGTATGAACAAGTATATGTATTTGAGAGCGCAAAAAATATTTTGGCTTTATCTGTGGGGTATACATTTTGTATATTGTTGGTGAAGTGATTTTGTATTTACAGGTGAATGGCTCGAACCTGGCTTATGATCATGAAAATGTTTGATTTTTGTCGTAATGCTCCGTATTAGACGAAATGCTACGCTTAGTTTGGGGAGAATGATGTGAATGCTATGATTATGAAAAATGAGAGAACCGATCCGAAATCCGGATCCTGCAGGGAGAAAGATCTCTGGGCGATCTGTCTAGAGGGAGAACTCCGCAGGGGAAAGAGATTTTGGCCAATCTGTAGGGATAGAGGATCACCGAACGATCTTCCTAGGGAACTTTGTGGCGCTCTAGGGGAAGAAATATGTGGGGATCCCGGCTGGGGAAGCTTCTGTTGAAGAATTCGTGTTGGGGATGAGGAGGCTTCGGCAACTCCGCTAGGGAAGAGTATTTCAGGCATTGCTCTACTGGGGAGAAAATGGAAACTCTATGGGAAAGCGATTATGCCGACTCTTTTGAGGATAAGAAATTCCTGGCAACTCTGATGGGGAACAGCAGTTCAAGCATTGCTCGGGAGATTTTGCTTGGGGAGAAGAGAAATTCTGGGAAGTAATCTGCTGTAACTCCTTCGTCCAGGAGACACGCTGGGGATTTAATGAGTTTCTTGAAGGATCCCCTAAGGGGATGACAGCTTCGTGGGGGAATACTTTTGCTGATGAGGTGATTGCTGACTTGGCTGGGGATATAATGCTTGATATGCCCCATGCTGTGAAAGATCGTCTGCCTTGAGTACCTGCAACCGGTTAAAAAGAAACACACAAGTGTCTCGAGGTATCCTCAACCGGATTCCGTCATAGGAGTTAGATTTGCTCGAGAGTGCATATTTCCTGCAAGCATATATTGAGAATGGCTTATATGTTTTCATGCAAGTGTTGTATTATGAACTTTGGACATTTTGTAAATGAAACAAAAATGTACAAAACAAAGTGTGACTGAATATTATGATTTTATTGATTTGTGTGCCCTGAATGGGCAAGTACAGTGAAGAAGCGAATCCCTGAAAGGAAGAGATTGCTGTAAATTGAAAAAATAAAAATGTTGGCAATGTAGAAGTTGACGCTCCAGTTAGCTTCCTTTGCTATGACCTGTATGACCTTGACGTTCTTCTTATCTTGCTTTCTGCATGAGATTGATTCTGACCGACGCTTTGTCCTTTCGAAGCTTGCCATGTTGTGAGTGATACAGACGAATTTAGAATGTAGTTGTTCGCTTTTTCCCTAATTTTGCGTGGATAGCCCTTTCGGGTTTTCAATCCACCGGGATACCCATTTTTGCCTGAGCTGTCCGATGTGGCTTTTCAACTCAGCGTGTGTACACTTTTTTTTTAATTTTTCCTTATTTTTGCCCGAGTCTTTTATTCTGTTTTTGACTCGCCGGGATGCCCTATTTTTTCCTTGACTTACATTTTGTTTTTATGTCCAGTGGGTTATTTATGTGAAGTATTTTTTAACTGCATTTGAATTCACCAGAGACGGGAAGTCTTCACCATCCATGGTTGCGAGCATCAATGCTCCGCCCGAGAAGACCTTAGTTATCACATAGGGACCTTCATAGTTTAGTGTCCACTTTCCCCTGTGGTCTGTATGAGGAGGAAGGATTCTCTTCAGTACAAGCTCTCCCACTTGATACTCCCGAGGTCTGACTTTTTGATCGAAGGCTTTCTTCATTCGCTTTTGATATAACTGCCCATGAGAGATGGCTTCTAATCTCTTTTCTTCAATCAGACACAGTTGATTATATCGAGATCGGACCCATTCTGCTTCATCCAGTTTCACATCCGTCATTACCCGTAAGGAGGGTAGTTCAACTTCAACAGGTAGGACAGCTTCCATATCATACACACTCTGATACGATGTTGCCTCAGTAGATGTTCTGATAGAGGTCCAGTACCCCTGCAAGGCAAATGGTAGCATTTTATGCCAGTCTTTGTAGGTGACTACCATCTTTTTCACAAACTTCTTGATATTCTTGTTAGCTACCTAAACAGCGCCATTCATCCTTGGCCTGTAAGGAGAAGAGTTGTGATGTTGAATTTTGAAGTCCCGACAAAGTTCTACCATCATCTTGTTGTTCAAATTGGAACCATTATCAGTAATGATTCGCTCGGGAACTCCATATCGACAGATGATATCCCTTTTCAGAAATCGAGATACCACTTGCCTGGTGACATTTGCATACGAAGCTGCTTCAACCCATTTGGTGAAGTAATCAATGGCTACCAAGATGAATCTGTGACCATTTGAAGCAGTCGGTTCAATCTTTCCAATCATGTCAATGCCCCACATGGTGAAGGGCTAGGGTGAAGACATTACATTCAAAGGATTTGGAGGAACATGCATTTTATCTGCGTAGATATGGAATTTGTGGCATTTTCTGGCATAGGCACAACAGTCTGCATCCATTGTGATCCAGTAGTAACCGATCTTAATAACTTATTTTCCATTGCATGTCCTCCGGCATGGGTACCTAAAGAAACTTCATGTACTTCGTGCATTAGTAGTTCTGCTTCCTTCTTGTCAACACATCTGAGCAAGACCATGTTGAAGTTTTGCTTGTACAAAGAACCATCAGCATTGAGGAAGAAACTGTCGGCTAGCTTTCTTAATGTCTTCTTATCGTTTGAAGATGCCCCAGTTGATGTCATGGAACCAAGGCTTGTTGTCAGTGATAGTGTCCACAGAGAATACATATGCCAGTCTGTCCAGTCTGGATACCAAAATCCGAGGTATATAATTAGCAGATTGTACTTTGGTCATGGATGAAATGGTAGCCAACGCGTCTGCAAACTGATTCTCATCTCGAGCGATGTATTCAAGCTTAATTGTTGTGAAGAAGGTCAATAATCTCCTCGTATAGTCACAGTAGGGAACCAGATGCTCCTAGTGAGTGTACCAATTGTCGTTGGTCTAGTTGATTACCAAAGTTGAATCTCCGAATACATTCAAGGTTTTGATCCTGAGGTCAATGCCTTCCTCAAGACCCATGATGCAAGCTTCATATTCTGCTTCGTTGTTAGTGTAGGCAAAGGTGAGCCTTGCTGAGAAAGGCATATGAACCCCTTTAGGTGTAATAAGCACTACACCAACTCCACGACCATTACAATTACCTGCCCCGTCAAACATTATAGTCCATGCTTCTTCTGGATCAGGATCTTCAGTGTGAATAGACTCTTCATACTCTTTTGCTTTCAAGAACATGATGTCTTCATCAGGGAAATCAAATCTCATAGGCTGGTAGTCATCAATGGGTTGCTCAGCCAAATAGTCAGACAATACACTGCCCTTGATGGCTTTCTAAGCGGTGTACTGAATATCATATTCTATTAGAATCATTTGCCATCTCGCAACCCTTCTGGTAAGTGATGGCTTCTCAAATATGTACTTGACTGGATCCATCTTTGACATCAATAAGGTAGTATGAGTCAACATATACTGTCTTAGTCGGCGAGCAGCCCACGCTAAAGCAGAACAAGTTTTCTCGAGTAGTGAATAACGTTGTTCACAGTCGGTAAACTTTTTGCTTAGGTAGTATATTACATACTCTTTTCGACCAGACTCGTCATGATGGCCCAACACACACCTCATTGACTCTTCTAATACTGTCAGGTACATGATTAGAGGTCTTCCTTTGACTGGAGGCATAAGAATTGGAGGTTCTTGTAGATATTCTTTGATCTTGTCAAAAGATCTCTGACAGTCATTGTTCCACCTGACTGTTTGCTCTTTTCTTAGCAGCGTTAACAAAGGCTCGCAGGTTGTAGTGAGATGAGATATGAACCTTGAAATGTAGTTCAATCTACCTAAGAACCCTTGAACTTCTTTCTCAGTCTTAGGTGCAGACATTTCCTGAATGGCTTTGACTTTATCGGGATCAACCTCAATTCCCTTTTCACTTACAATAAAACCCAACAGTTTACCAGAACGTACCCCGAATGTGCATTTGTTGGGGTTCAACCTTAATTGATACTTCCTCAGACGCTTGAACAGTTTCAGTAGATTCACCAAATGTTCTTCCTCTGTAAGGGACTTGGCAATCATATCATCCACATAACACTCGATTTCCTTATGGATCATATCGTGGAATAATGTTACCATAGCCCATTGATATGTTGCACCGACGTTCTTCAGACTGAATGACATTACCTTGTAACAGAACGTGCCCCAAGGTGTGATGAATGTTTTCTTCTCCATGTCTTTAGGTGACATCTTAATCTGATTGTATCCATAAAATCTGTCCATAAAAGAAAATACCGAGAATTGAGTCGTGTTATCCACCAATACATCAATGTGAGGTAATGGGAAATCTTCCTTCGGGCTGACTCTGTTCAGATCCCGGTAATCCACACACATACACACCTTGCCATCCTTCTTAGGTACGGGTACAATGTTAGCAACCCACGGCGGGTAACTAGGTACAATGTTAGCAACCCACTACTTTTGTACTTCTTCTTTGATTTTCATGGCCATGTCTGGGCGAGTACGGCGCAACTTTTATTTGACTGGTGGACAATCTTCTTTCAATGGCAGCTTGTGCATGACGATATCTATATCCATACCTGGCATATCTTGATAGGACCAATCTTGCAGACTGGCCCCGATCTTCACCTCTTTCACATCCTCCTCGGTACCAAGATTGATAGTTTCAAATTCCTCCTGATGAGGAGCAATCACTTTTTCCTCTTGTCTCAATAACCTGGCCAACTCTTCAGGAAAATCATAGCAGTGTCGTTGTTGGTGCATTCTGGAGGATTATTTCTACAAGGGTTGAAATTTGGTTCATTTTAGTGAATGATTTTATCTTATTTAGAAAATGTGAATGAAGTTTATTAAAAAAAACATTGCCATTTATCGTTTTGTGCGAAAATAATAAAAATGAAAGACAGTGAGCGAAAAAGATTGTTTTCAAAATATGTCCATTGTTCATTAATCATTCATTTGCACAAAATACATATATGGCCCTATTACAAAATGAGTCCTGACACCTTGGGCAAGATGCAGGACTTGATGCATGCTTAAATAGGAAATAATAATTACTCTGCAGCAGTAACCCTTATAATTTCCTGGTGATGAGTGATCTTTAGTCGTAGTTTTCAAGCCGTTTTCGTTGTTCTTTGCGTATACTTTCGGTTGTTTGAAGTGTTTCTTTCACGCTTTCGTCGTAGTTTTCTTAATTTAGCATGCAAGTCTAGTTTTAGTCTTTTTATCAATTTTTATCTTTGGTATGTGTTATGTGGTTGTTTTGTTGATGTGTTTTCAGGTGTGCATCTAATCGGTTGTTCGAAGCCTTCGCAAAGATGATCTGAGTGTTGAAAAAACCAGCAAAATAGGGATGTCAGAAGCACAACACGGGTGCCCGTGTTGCACAACACGGCCCGTGTTGTGAAGGCCTTTGAAGAGGAAGTCCGGGGATGAAAAGGAGCAAACCAGAGGTATGAAACGGGTGCTCGTGTTGTACAACATGGCCCGTGTCATGGCCTCTGAAGGAAATGAGCATTTGAGAAGACTCGGTGGCACAACACGGGTGCCCGTGTTGCACAACACGGCCCGTGTTGTGACAACCAGAAAAAAAATCCTGCTATTTGTATGATGCTGAGATATTTTCAGAGGGCATTCTGGACATTTCACGAAGTATTTTGAAGACTGAAATATTAGATGATTAAGACTGAGATGGATTTTTACTTTTGATTTGGGGATTTTGGGATTTGACGATAGGAGGAGAAGAAGGATTGATCAAGAGCGGAAGCGATTGATGATCCAACCGATCCAATGTTAATTGTAATGTCTCTATATTATTATTCAGTTTTTATTTTTGTTATGAACATGAGTGGCTAAACCCCCCAATGCCAGGGGGGTGTCCCTGATTTGCTTTATGTAATGACATTTTGAATTCTTAATCCTTGAGATTATGCATTTAAACCCGTTTCTTTATTTTATGCAACGTTCTTAATGCTTTATCTTTTTGGAAAATTTGATAATTGATCGTAGTTAGGATTTGGTCTGACCAACCATCCTAATTTTGTTGCGTAATTTTTATCACGGTAAATATTACCGAGGAATTGGAATACCCTGTGAAAACCATTTTTATGTCAGAATTATTGCTTGATATTCTTCCTTGGCCATTGAGGAATTAAGGTCGAGGAAGAATACCAAAGGTTTTTCTTTAAAGGAATTTTGGAAAAACAATATTGAACATAGGAAAGATAAAGTTTGAAGCATGTCTCTATAAAGTCGAGAAATTATTAAGTCATTGCATTGCAAATTATACACCATCCCTGGTATTATTCTCATATTCGTGCAACTTTTGTTTTTGTTTACGTTTTAGCAATTTTAATCCTATTTCATCGAAAAACAAACTATCAACCAAAACTTTTGTCCAATTGAAATCTATTCATTAAAACTTATTTCAATACACAGTCCTCGAGATTGATATTTGGGATAACTCCCTTCTATTACTACATCGGTAAAAATAGTACACTTGCTAAGTTTCCGATCAAGTTTTTGGCGCCGTTGTCGGGGACTGCCAAAGATCTAAGTTGACTTGTATTATTTCAATTGGAATTTTGTTGCTCAGCGACTAAAATTTTATTGTTTTCTCTGTTCATTATTTTAGTGTTATTGAAATTTTGTTATCTAACTTGTGTCTAACTGTTTATGCGAGGTCAGGCCTCAGCTAAATTTTCTTTTGACACAAAACCAGAAAGAGCTTTGCACGAGAGACACTGCAAGGCAAGAGTTGATAGACTGGCTGAAACTGGTTCAAGTGTCCCGAATCAGGAAACGGAGGACGACATATCTGTGCACTCTGGCATAGTGACTCTGACTCAGACAGAGAGACTGATCCAAGATTTGATAACATTGCAGGGAATCAACCTGTTGCAGAGAGACTTTTAGGGGACTATGGAAGGGAAAATGCTCAACCTAACAGGATGACTATTGTTAATTAACCGACGAATGTAGCACACTTTCAGTTGCATCCATCCACTATTCGCCAGTTAGAGAGAAAGCCTTTCTCCGGAAGGATCAATGTGGATGCAAATAAGCATCTTCAGAGATTCCTTACCACCACCACTTCTTTGAAGATTGAAGGTCATTCAGAGGAGGCAAAAAGACTTGTGATGTTTCCATTCACACTTACCGATGATGCAGAAGAGTGGTTCTACTCTCTCCCAATGGCGAGTATCACAACATGGCAAGAGATGGAAACAACATTCCTTAATGAATATTTTCCTGCTTCAGTGTTCATCCAGAAGAGATATGATATTGTCAATTTTAAACAAAGAGAGGGTGAATCACTTGGAGATGCATATAAAAGATTCAAAAGGTGTTTGACCGCGTGCCCTACTCATAATATGGACGCGATCGAACAGATGCAAAACTTTGTGAATGGGTTGCGACTCAAGACAAAACAGCTTATTGATACTGCTGCAGGTGGCTCAACAAACTTCTCAACAGCCAGTGGTATCAAAAGAATCATAGAAGCCATTTCTGCCAATGAACACCTTGAATTATATGATCGCACAGTGAGTCAACCAAATGGTAAAATTGATTTAAATGGAAGATCAAATTGCTGCAGAAGTTGAAAGAAGGCTAAAGAAGATGAATCTTAGCACACAGACAATAGCTCAGGTGGAACCTGTTCAAGCTGTGATTTGTGAGATCTGTTGTGGACCACACTTCGCCATGCACTGTTTGGCAACTCAAGAACAGGTTGAACATATTAATATGTTGAGGCAGAACAATCCGTATGCCAACACGTATAATCCGGGGTGGAAAAATCACCCCAATTTCTCTTGGAAAGATCAACAAGGGAACATCCAAAAATCGGTTCAAGGCCAACACCAATATCATCCCCAGCAGCAACAATATCAGCCCCAGCAACAACAATATCAGCCACCAGTTCAAAGAAAAGCTGATTGGGAAATTGCCATTGAAAAGATGGCAGCTCACAATTCTCAATTCCAAGAAGAAACGAGGAGCAACTTCAAGAATACTAGAGCCTCTATCAAGAACCTTGAAGTGCAAATGAGCCAAATTGCCCAACACCTCGCCATTCCCCAAACTCCAGGGACTCTTCCAAGTGCTATTGTAACAAATCCAAGAGATAATCACAAAGTCAATGTAGTCACAACACGAAGAGGTAAAGCAATTGAAGAGGTGAAAGAAAATTCTGAGAGTGAAAATCAAATGATTGAAGTGGAACTGGAAATAAAAGAGAAAGAAATTGTTGAAAAAGAGGAAGAAGTTACCCCAGCACCGGAAATCAAAGAAAAAGCGGTAGAACCGAAATCGGTGATCAAACTTCCGTATCCAACAAGAAACAAAAAGAAAGGACAGCAAGAAAAGAACTTTGAGAAATTCCTAGAGTTGTTCAAGAAGCTAGAGCTAAATATTCCATTACTTGAAGCACTTGAGAAAATGCCCACTTATGCCAAATTCATGAAAGATATCATTGCTAAAAAGAGGACCATGAGAGCTGAACCTATTATTCTAACCGAAACTTGTAGTGCTATTTTGCAGGGACTGAAGATTCCGGTGAAGAAAAAAGATAGAGGAGTTGTCACCATTCCATGCACCATCGGTGACCGGTCATTCAAGAGAGCTCTCATTGATTTGGGAGCGAGCATCAGTTTAATGCCTCTATCCATCTATAAAAAGTTGGGTATTGGTGTTGTTCAAGATACTCGGATGACTCTCCAGTTTGCGGACCATTCTGTGAAGCGGCCATATGGAGTAGTCCATGATGTCCTGGTTAGAGTGAACAAATTTGTGTTTCCGGTTGACTTTGTGATCCTTGAAATGCCTGAAGATGAAGAAATTCCTTTAATTTTGGGAAGACCTTTCTTAGAAACTGAGAGAGTCATGATAGATATGGAAGGGGGAACACTCACTTTGAAAGTGTAGGATGAAGAGTTGAAAATTGATGTTAGGAACACTTTGAAGTATAAAGATGATGTGGGCACTAGTAGTAACATACAAGTGTTAGAACAAGTGGAAGCTAGTGAACATTTAGAGAGTGTATCTCAATTGCCTCTAGAAAGAGTACTGAGTATGTCTATTTTTGAAGATGATAAGGAAGTCGAAAGTAGTGATATGGAAGTGGTAGCTATGTTTGAAACTCAACCTATCCTGAAAAGAGTTAGAATGCATCGGTGGGAAGAGTTAAGACAACCTATAATGGTTGATAAAGGCGAAGACAAGCCAAAGATATCAGAATTGAAGCAACTACCCGAGAATCTCAAATATGTCTTTCTCGACACTGAAGAAAAATGTCCCGCTATTATTAGCGCTAATTTGAAAAGTGTACAAGAGGACATGTTAATTGGAGTTCTCAAGAAATTTAAGGGAGCAATTGGGTGGAAGATTGAAGACCTTAAAGGTATAAGTCCTACGGTGTGCATGCACAAAATACTAATGGAAGAAGATCACAAACCGGTTGTGCAGCCCCAAAGGAGATTGAACCCGGTGATGAAGGAGGTAGTGCGAAAGGAAGTTGTTAAGCTATTGGATGCGGGATTGATCTATCCTATATCCGATAGTTCTTGGGTGAGTCCGGTCCATGTGGTACCCAAAAAGGGAGGAACAACAGTAATAACTAATGAAAAAAATGAGTTGATTCCTACTAGAACTGTTACTGGATGGAGAGTTTGCATTGATTATAGAAGATTGAACTTGGCTACGAGAAAAGACCATTTTTCGTTGCCATTCATTGACCAAATGTTGGAGAGACTAGCGGGACATGATTGCTATTGTTTTTTAGATGGTTACTCCGGTTACAATCAAATTGCAGTTGCACCGGAGGACCAAGAGAAGACGGCGTTTACATGTCCCTATGGCATTTTTGCTTATAGAAGGATGCCATTTGGGCAATGTAATGCCCCCGCTACATTCCAAAGATGCATGACATCCATTTTTGCTGACATGTTAGAAAAGCACATGGAAGTGTTCATGGATGATTTCTCCGTGTTCGGATCCTCATTTGATCACTGTTTATCTAACCTTTCACTTGTTTTGCAGCAATGTCAAGAAAGTAATTTAATCTTGAACTGGGAAAAATGTCATTTCATGGTGCGAGAAGACATTGTTCTTGGTCACAAGATCTCACAAAAAGGGATCGAAGTTGATCAAGCGAAAGTGGAAGTAATCTCGAAGCTACCACCACCGATTAATGAGAAAGGTATAAGAAGCTTCTTAGGACATGCGGGTTTTTACCGCAGGTTCATAAGAGACTTCTCGAAGATAGCTAAACCTTTAACTACTCTGTTGGTTAAAGATAAGGCTTTTGTGTTTGATAAGGAGTGCACCGATGCTTTTGAGACACTTAAAAAAGAATTAGTGTCGGCACCTATTGTTATCGCTCCCGATTGGTCCCTACCCTTTGAAATTATGTGCGATGCTAGTGATATTGCGGTAGGGGCTGTTCTTGGACAGTGAAGAGGAAAATTGCTTCATGTGATTTATTATGCTAGTCACGTTTTGAACCCTGCACAGATAAATTATGCAACTATCGAGAAGGAGTTGCTAGTTGTTGTGTATGCCTTCGATAAATTCAGGAAATATCTGTTGGGTTCAAAAGTGATTGTCTACACTGACCATGTTGCTTTGAAATATCTTTTTGCTAAGCAGGATTCAAAGCCCAGGCTCTTTAGGTGGATTTTGCTTCTCCAGGAGTTCGATGTCGAGATCCGCGACAAGAAATGGTGTGAGAACACTGTTGCGGATCATCTTTCTCGGATGTCACCAATTGAGGAGATTGAAGAGCGGCGCCCAATAAAGGATGAGTTTGCTGACGAACACATCCTAGCTGTTATTGGAGTGCCTTGGTTTGCAGATTGTGCAAAATACCATGTTGGCGGTATTATACCTAACGATTTTGATTCTAACAAAAGGAAAAATTTTGTTCATGACTGCAGGTTTTACTTATGGGACGATCCGTTTCTCTACAAAAAAGGGGTGGATGGTCTGGTCAGAAGGTGTGTACCCGACGAAGAGCAAAAAGATGTGCTGAAAGCATGTCACGACTCTGAGTACGGTGGAGACTTCAGTGGTGATAGGACAACAGCTAAAGTCCTTCAATCCGGGATATATTGGCCATCCTGATTTAAGGATGCTCAAGAGTTAGTGAAGGAGTGTGACAGATGTCAGAGGACTGGGAATATATAAGAAAGAAATCAGATGCCCCATAACTCTACTCTAGAGGTTGAGTTATTCGATGTATGGAGGATAGACTTCATGGGGCCGTTTCCACCGTCATTCGGAAATAACTATATTTTGGTTGCGGTGGACTATGTTTCCAAATGGGTAGAGGCTGTTGCATTTCCTACCAACGATGCGAAGGTTGTGGTGAGATTCCTGAAAGAGAATATTTTTGCAAGGTTTGGTGTTCCAAGAGCATTGATAAGCGACGAAGGAACGCATTTCCTAAATCACCTCATGGAGAAGCTTCTGCAAAAGTATAATGTGAAACACCGGATAGCTACTCCATACCACCCTCAAACAAGCGGCCAAGTAGAGGTGTCAAATAGACAACTAAAACAAATTCTGGAAAAAACAGTGAATTCATCTCGAAAGGATTGGTCGATTAAGTTGGATGATGCTTTATGGGCGTATCGAACGGCTTTCAAAACGCCCATCGGTATGTCACCATATCAACTGGTATACGGAAAGGCATGTCACCTACCATTGGAGCTTGAACACAAGGCTTTCTGGGCGTCTAAGTATCTTAATATGGATTTGTCAAAAGCTGGGAGTTCTCGGATTCTTCAACTTCACGAGTTAGAAGAATTCAGGAATCGGGCGTACAAGAATGCTAAGGTTTACAAAGAGAAAACAAAAAAAATGGCATGACAAGAGGATTCAAAGAAAATAGTTTTGGGAAGGACAACTGGTCCTCTTGTACAATTCAAGGTTGAAGCTATTTCCAGGAAGATTACGGTCTAAATGGTCGGGACCTTTTGTAGTTCACAAGGTATTTCCGCATGGAGCAGTCGAAATTAAAAATCAGACCAATGGAGATATTTTCAAGGTGAATGGGCAGAGATTAAAGCCCTACTTCAGAGGCCAAACTACTGGTGATATGAATGTCATTCGTCATACTCAGTAGGACGACGAACCGTCGACCCATGCGACATTAAACGCAGCGCTACGTGGGAGGCAACCCACGATTTTTCTCATTCTTACTTTTATTTGTTTCAGTTTTTGTAGGTTGTGCATTTTTGTAAATCACTGATTCTGCTAAGGAAAAAGGGAAGTTGGATAGTCAAGCAAGAAAAATAAAAAAAGACTGAAAAAGTGGAAAATCAGGGCCCTGACACGGGTGCCCGTGTCCCATGACACGGCCCGTGTCAGGAGGATGGAATTTAACTGAAATTTTGAGGAATGCAGGGGTGCAACATGGGTGCCCGTGTTGTGCAACACGGCCCGTGTTGCAAGGACCGAACATCCCTTGGTTTTTGAGTTGTTTTTGAGAAATACAGGGGTGCAACACGGGTGCCCGTGTTGTGCAACACGGCCCGTGTTGCAAGGACTGCACATCCCTTGGTTTTTGAGTTGTTTTTGAGAAATACAGGGGTGCAACACGGGTGCCCGTGTTGTGAAACATGGCCCGTGTTGCAAAGCCTGATAACCCACCTGTTGTTTATTGGTTTTTGTGGCAATACATGGGCCTGACACGGGTGCCCGTGTTGCGCAACACGGCCTGTGTCAGGAGTGCGGGAAGTTTCTTTCAAATATTTTCAACTTCCAAACATTTTTAATGACATGGGGCCCACGATTTAATTCTCTTAACTTATCATTACTAGCCTAATTACCACATATTTCTCCTAATCATTCATCTTCTACAAACCCTCATCCTCTAAAAACCCTTAACCTCCATTTTTCTTCTTCACAAAAGCTTCCATTTCTCCAACACCCACTCACTAAAACACCCTTCTCCCTTCACAAAAAGTGTTCTCCTCGTCTCCGTTGTCACTTCTACGGTGACTGATTTCACTAGTCCCTCTGTCAAATTGTGTGTGTATTTTTGCAGGTAATAAGAATGCCTCCTCGCAGAGATATTGGAAAGAATGTGGCTGAGTCGTCTCGCCCCTGTAAGTGAGCACACCGCATGCCTAATGCCCACGGCATTTTATTCGAGAATCCGGAGCACCAGGTCAAATACTCTAAGTTGGTAAGGTGTAAGTTAATACCGGCTAGATATATGTGTAATGAGACTCTCGAAAACCTAGGGCTGAAATTTGAGGTACATAGGATGTTTCACAATATTGGTATGCTGAATTTTATGTTATATGAAGCGCTGACTTTCGAGCGCATAACATTGGAATTTTTGAGTTCTTTGTAATTTCAGCTTAAGCACAGGTGGGCTGGGTCGGATACAGAGTACTACGGTACTTTGAAGTTTCGACTTTTTGACACTGATCATGTGTTATCGGTTGCTGAATTGGGAAAGATGTTAGATCTTCCAATCTATGGGCCTGGTGCACCGCCCAACACATTTGTTGCAGGAGAATTTTGGAGGGACATTACCGGCAATACTGACTATGTCGCATCTGCGGCGAAGGCTTCGGGGATTCATAACCCGTGTTTTAGGTATGCTCATAAGGGGTTGGCTTATACCCTTTTCTGCCGAGGTGATAGCACAGGAGTAGCTACACAAAGAGAGCTGTACTTTCTCTATGGTATGGCTAATAATGAACTGATCAATGTAGCGGCATTCGCAGCAGATCACCCCAAGCGGGTAGCCAATGCCGCTTCTGGTGAGATCTCTGTAGGAGGAATGATAACACAGATAGCTGACAAACTTGGTTATGGTCCGAGGTTGCTTGAGGTACCTTCAGTGGTAGGTAAGAATAAAATTGATTTAGACACCCTCAGCAACCAAGGTATGATTAAGAGTTTTCATAATTACTACTCTGTGCTTATCCGTAACCGGCATTTGATATCTTTGCCTGCTCCCAATTTGATTACCATTGACAATAAAGCTAATTGGTTGTATGAGAACCCTCTGCAGGGCGACAACGAGCAGTATGATGAATTCTTTTCAGGTGAGGATGATGAGGGGTACCAAGCTGAGGAGGTCCCTGTACAAACTGCCGGCGGCTCATCAAATCAGGAGACCGATCAGTGAAGCTTGACCAAGGAAGAATGGGATGAGATGATAAGAGAGCAGACCCGTCAAGGGGACCTCATTGATGAGTTGCATGAGTGGATGCAGCAGATGAGGCTGCATGGCTTTCACCCGCCTCAATGATTTTTGTGAGTTCCCTCTGACATTGGTTCTTCAACAGTGTGGACACTGTTGAGTTCAAGTGTGGGGGGTTTAGTTTTCATGTTTTTCTTTTGTTTTGTTTTTATCTGTTTTTATTTCTAGTAGTGTCGGCTTGAAAATTATGGTTATAAGTTATTGGAAAAAAAAAACATCCCTGAATTGACTTGTTAATTGTGTGTTGTTGCGAGTGAATAATGAGAAAGTATATAAGATTGAGTGAAAAGAAACCCGATGAGGAAAATGGAAAAATTCTGACGTTTAGGTACAACACGAACACACTGAGTCTCCTGAATTAGGAACGAGTCTGACGTGTAGATTCGTGCCATGGTACTTTGATCTGAGAAGTAAACCCGAAGTAGTTTCTACTGACATATCTGGCTTGATCTATAATAATTGTGTGTGCAGAGTTGATCAAAAAGAGAAAAAGGCATGAAGGCACCGGAAAAAAAATGAATAAGAACATTAGAACGATCGATCCTTCTAAGTTGGGTAGCCCTCACCCGGTTATTCAACCTAACGGCGGTTGAACATAAATGTTTCCCTTAAGGGACAAAGAGATAACGGTGCCAATAAAAAAAAGGGATCAATTTTGTACACACGGTGAAAATCATAAGAAGCCTTAAAAAGGATTGTCCGAATGAAAAGGGTGGAAAATCGAAACAGAAGACCTAAGCCCGAAGCATAGTCGGAGAGGTTACCGAAAAGGAGATTCAGGTCCGGGGTTTACCGCGGTTTAGGGTTTGTGTGATACCTTTGCAGAGAGAGAAGTACCAAAATAACTTGTTGGGTGACTTGGAACGAAAATCCACGTATGAGTATAGTAATTCATCTCGCTAGTGTTGAATGAGTTGATAGTGTTTGAATGTGTGAATGCAAGATCTTTGCTTGAGGTCAAGCAAAAGTTCATGTTCGGGGGAGTTTGATCAGTGATCTTTAGTCGTAGTTTTCAAGCCGTTTTCGTTGTTCTTTGCGTATACTTTCGGTTGTTTGAAGTGTTTCTTTCACGCTTTCGTCGTAGTTTTCTTAATTTAGCATGCAAGTCTAGTTTTAGTCTTTTTATCAATTTTTATCTTTGGTATATGTTATGTGGTTGTTTTGTTAATGTGTTTTCAGGTCTGCATCTAATCGGTTGTTCGAAGCCTTCGCAAAGATGATCCGAATGTTGAAAAAACCAGCAAAATAGGGATATCAGAAGCACAACACGGGTGCCCGTGTTGCACAACACGGTCCGTGTTGTGAAGGACTTTGAAGAGGAAGTCTGGGGATGAAAAGGAGCAAACCAGAGGTATGACACGGGTGCCCGTGTTGTACAACACGGCCCGTGTCATGGCCTCTAAAGGAAATGAGCATTTGAGAAGACTCAGTGGCACAACACGGGTGCCCGTGTTGTGACAACCAGAAAAAAAATCCTGCTATTTGTATGATGCTGAGATATTTTCAGAGGGCATTCTGGACATTTCACGGAGTATTTTGAAGACTGATATATTAGATGATTAAGACTGAGATGGATTTTTACTTTTGATTTGGGGATTTTGGGATTTGACGATAGGAGGAGAAGAAGGATTGATCAAGAGCGGAAGTGATTGACGATCCAACCGATCCAATGTTAATTGTAATGTCTCTATATTATTATTCAGTTTTTATTTTTGTTATGAACATGAGTGGCTAAACCCCCCAATGCCAGGGGGGGTGTCCCTGATTTGCTTTGTGTAATGACATTTTGAATTCTTAATCCTTGAGATTATGCGTTTAAACCCGTTTCTTTATTTTATGCAACGTTCTTAATGCTTTATCTTTTTGGAAAATTTGATAATTGATCGTAGTTAGGATTTGGTATGACCAACCATCCTAACTTTGTTGCGTAATTTTTATCACGACAAATATTACCGAGGAATTGGAATACCCTGTGAAAGCCATTTTTATGTCAGAACTATTGCTTGATATTCTTCCTTGGCCATTGTGGAATTATGGTCGAGGAAGAATACCAAAGGTTTTTCTTTAAAGGAATTTTGGAAAAACAATATTTAACATAGGAAAGATAAAGTTTGAAGCATGTCTCTATAGAGTCGAGAAATTATTAAGTCATTGCATTGCAAATTATACACCGTCCCTGGCATTATTCTCATATTCGTGCAACTTCTGTTTTTGTTTACGTTTTAGCAATTTTAATCCTATTTCATCGAAAAACAAACTATCAACCAAAACTTTTGTCCAATTGAAATCTATTCATTAAAACTTATTTCGATACGCAGTCCTCGAGATTGATATTTGGGATAACTCCCTTCTATTACTACATCGGTAAAAATAGTACACTTGCTAATTTTCCGATCAAGTTTTTGGCGCCGTTGTCGGGGATTGCCAAAGATCTAAGTTGACTTGTATTATTTCAATTGGAATTTTGTTGCTCTGCGACTAAAATTTTATTGTTTTCTCTGTTCATTATTTTAGTGTTATTGAAATTTTGTTATCTAACTTGTGTCTAACTGTTTATGCGAGGTCAGGCCTCAGCTAAATTTTCTTTTGACACATAACCAGAAAGAGCTTTGCACGAGAGACGCTGCAAGGCAAGAGTTGATAGACTGGATGAAACTGGTTAAAGTGTCCCGAATCAGGAAACGGAGGACGACATATTTGTGCACTCTGGCATTGTGGCTCTGACTCAGACAGAGAGACTGATCCAGGATTTGATAACATTGCAGGGAATCAACCTGTTGCAGAGAGACTTTTAGGGGACTATGGAGGGGCAAATGCTCAACCTAACAGGATGACTATTGTTAATCAACCGATGAATGTAGCACACTTTCAATTGCATCCATCCACTATTCGCCAGTTAGAGAGTAAGCCTTTCTCCGGAAGGATCAATGAGGATGCAAATAAGCATCTTCAGAGATTCCTTACCACCACCACTTATTTGAAGATCGAAGGTCATTCAGAGGAGGCAAAAAGACTTGTGATGTTTCCATTCACACTTACCGATGATGCAGAAGAGTGGTTCTACTCTCTCCCAGTGGCGAGTATCACAACATGGCAAGAGATGGAAACAGCATTCCTTAATGAATATTTTCCTGCTTCAGTGTTCATCCGGAAGAGATATGCTATTGTCAATTTTAAACAAAAAGAGGGTGAATCACTTGGAGATGCATATAAAAGATTCAAAAGGTGTTTGACCGCGTGCCCTACTCATAATATGGACGCGATCGAACAGATGCAAAACTTTGTGAATGGGTTGCGACTCAAGACAAAACAGCTTATTGATTACGCTACAGGTGGCTCAACAAACTTCTCAACAGCCACTGGTATCAAAAGAATCATAGAAGCCATTGCTGCCAATGAACACCTTGAATTATATGATCGCACAGTGAGTCAACCAGATGGTAAAATTGATTTAAAGCTGACAGAGTAGGTTGTGAAAATGGAAGATCAAATTGCTACAGAAGTTGAAAAAAGGCTAAAGAAGATGAATCTTAGCACACAGACAGTAGCTTAGGTGGAACCTGTTCAAGCTGTGATTTGTGAGATCTGTTGTGGACCACACTTCGCCATGCACTGTTTGGCAACTCAAGAACAGGTTGAACATATTAATATGTTGAGGCAGAACAATCCGTATGCCAACACGTATAATCCGGGTTGGAAAAATCACCCCAATTTCTCTTGGAAAGATCAACAAGGGAACATCTAAAAATCGGTTCAAGGCCAACAACAATATCAGCCCCAGCAACAACAATATCAGCCACCAGTTCCAAGAAAAGCTGATTGGGAAATTGCCATTGAAAAGATGGCAGCTCACAATTCTCAATTCCAAGAAGAAACGAGGAGCAACTTCAAGAATACTAGAGCCTCTATCAAGAACCTTGAAGTGCAAATGAGCCAAATTGCCCAACACCTCGCTATTCCCCAAACTCCAGGGACTCTTCCAAGTGCTATTGTAACAAATCCAAGAGATAATCACAAAGTCAATGTAGTCACAACACGAAGAGGTAAAGCAATTGAAGAGGTGAAAGAAAATTCTGAGAGTGAAAATCAAATGATTGAAGTGGAACTGGAAATAAAAGAGAAAGAAGTTGTTGAAAAAGAGGAAGAAGTTACCCCAACACCGGAAATCAAAGAAAAAGCGGTAGAACCGAAATCCGTGATCAAACTTCCGTATCCAACAAGAAACAAAAAGAAAGGGCAGCAAGAAAAGAACTTTGAGAAATTCCTGGAGTTGTTCAAGAAGCTAGAGCTGAATATTCCATTACTTGAAGCACTTGAGAAAATGCCCACTTATGCCAAATTCATGAAAGATATCATTGCTTAAAAGAGGACCATGGGAGCTGAACCTATTATTCTAACCGAAACTTGTAGTGCTATTTTACAGGGACTGAAGATTCCGGTGAAGAAAAAAGATAGAGGAGTTGTCACCATTCCATGCACCATCGGTGACCGGTCATTCAAGAGAGCTCTCATTGATTTGGGAGCGAGCATCAGTTTAATGCCTCTATCCATCTATAAAAAGTTGGGTATTGGTGTTGTTCAAGATACTCGAATGACTCTCCAGTTTGCGGACCATTCTGTGAAGCGGCCATATGGAGTAGTCCATGATGTCCTGGTTAGAGTGGACAAATTTGTGTTTCTAGTTGACTTTGTGATCCTTGAAATGCCTGAAGATGAAGAAATTCCTTTAATTTTGGGAAGACCTTTCTTAGAAACCGGGAGAGTCATGATAGATATGGAAGGGCGAACACTCACTTTGAAAGTGTACGATGAAGAGTTGAAAATTGATGTTAGGAACACTTTGAAGTATAAAGACGATGTGGGCACTGGTAGTAACATACAAGTGTTAGAACAAGTGGAAGCTAGTGAACATTTAGAGAGTGTATCCCAATTGCCTCTAGAAAGAGTACTGAGTATGTCTATTTTTGAAGATGATAAGGAAGTCGAAAGTAGTGATATGGAAGTGGTAGCTATGTTTGAAACTCAACCTATCCTGAAAAGAGTTAGAATGCATCGGTGGGAAGAGTTAAGACAACCTATAATGGTTGATGAAGGCGAAGACAAGCCAAAGATATCAGAATTGAAGCAACTACCCGAGAATCTCAAATATGTCTATCTCGACACTGAAGAAAAATGTCCTTCTATTATTAGCGCTAATTTGAAAAGTGTACAAGAGGACAAGTTAATTGGAGCGATGTCAAGAAAGTAATTTAATCTTGAACTGGGAAAAATGTCATTTCATGGTGCGAGAAGGCATTGTTCTTGGTCACAAGATCTCACAAAAAGGGATCGAAGTTGATCAAGCGAAAGTGGAAGTAATCTCGAAGCTACCACCACTGATTAATGAGAAAGGTATAAGAAGCTTCTTAGGACATGCGGGTTTTTACCGCAAGTTCATAAGAGACTTCTCGAAGATAGCTAAACCTTTAACTACTCTGTTGGTTAAAGATAAGGCTTTTGTGTTTGATAAGGAGTGCACCGATGCTTTTGAGACACTTAAAAAAGAATTAGTGTCGGCACCTATTGTTATCGCTCCTGATTGGTCCCTACCCTTTGAAATTATGTGCGATGCTAGTGATATTGCGGTAGGGGTTGTTCTTGGACAGTGAAGAGGAAAATTGCTTCATGTGATTTATTATGCTAGTCACGTTTTGAACCCTGCACAGATAAATTATGCAACTACCGAGACGGAGTTGCTAGCTATTGTGTATGCCTTCGATAAATTCAGGCAATATCTGTTGGGTTCAAAAGTGATTGTCTACACAGACCATGCTACTTTGAAATATCTTTTTGCTAAGCAGGATTCAAAGCCCAGGCTCTTTAGGTGGATTTTGCTTCTCCAGGAGTTCGATGTCGAGATCCGCGACAAGAAAGGGTGTGAGAACACTGTTGCGGATCATCTTTCTCGGATGTCACCAATTGAGGAGACTGAAGAGCGGCTCCCAATAAAGGATGAGTTTGTTGACGAACACATCTTAGCTGTTATTGGAGTGCCTTGGTTTGCAGATTGTGCAAAATACCTTGTTGGCGGTATTATACCTGACGATTTTGATTCTAACAAAAGGAAAAATTTTGTTCATGACTGCAGGTTTTACTTATGGGACGATCCGTTTCTCTACAAAAAAGGGGTGGATGGTCTGGTCAGAAGGTGTGTACCCGACGAAGAGCAAAAAGATGTGCTGAAAGCATGTCACGACTCTGAGTACGGTGGACACTTCAGTGGTGATAGGACAACAGCCAAAGTCCTTCAATCCGGGCTATACTGGCCATCCTTATTTAAGGATGCTCAAGAGTTAGTGAAGGAGTGTGACAGATGTCAGAGGACTGGGAATATATAAAAAAGAAATCAGATGCCCCAGAACTCTATGCTAGAGGTTGAGTTATTCGATGTATGGAGGATAGACTTCATGGGGCCGTTTCCACCGTCATTCGGAAAGAACTATATTTTGGTTGCGGTGGACTATGTTTCCAAATGGGTAGAGGATGTTGCATTTCCTACCAACGATGCGAAGGTTGTGGTGAGATTCCTGAAAGATAATATTTTTGCAAGGTTTGGTGTTCCGAGAGCATTGATAAGCGACGAAGGAACGCATTTCCTGAATCACCTCATGGAGAAGCTTCTGCAAAAGTATAATGTGAAACACCGGATAGCTACTCCATACCACCCTCAAACAAGTGGCCAAGTATAGGTGTCAAATAGACAACTAAAACAAATTCTGGAAAAAACAGTGAATTCATCTCGAAAGGATTGGTTGATTAAGTTGGATGATGCTTTATAGGCGTATCGAACGACTTTCAAAACGCCCATCGGTATATCACCATATCAACTGGTATACGGAAAGGCATGTCACCTACCATTGGAGCTTGAACACAAGGCTTTCTGGGCGTCTAAGTATCTTATTATGGATTTGTCAAAAGCTGGGAGTTCTCGGATTCTTCAACTTCATGAGTTAGAAGAATTCAGGAATCGGGCGTACGAGAATGCTAAGGTTTACAAAGAGCAAACAAAAAAATGGCATGACAAGAGGATTCAAAGAAAATAGTTTTGGGAAAGACAACTGGTCCTCTTGTACAATTCAAGGTTGAAGCTATTTCCAGGAAAATTACGGTCTAAATGGTCGGGACCTTTTGTAGTTCACAAGGTATTTCCGCATGGAGCAGTCGAAATTAAAAATCAGACCAATGGAGATATTTTCAAGGTGAATGGGCAGAGATTAAAGCCCTACTTCAGAGGCCAAACTACTGGTGATGTGAATGTCATTCTTCTTACTCAGTAGGACGACAGACCGTCGACCCATGTGACGTTAAACGCAGCGCTACGTGGGAGGCAACCCACGATTTTTCTCATTCTTACTTTTATTTGTTTCAGTTTTTGTTGGTTGTGCATTTTTGTAAATCACAGATTCTGCTAAGGAAAAAGGGAAGTTGGATAGTCAAGCAAGAAAAATCAAGAAATACTGAAAAAGTGGAAAATCAGGGCCCTGACACGGGTGCCCGTGTCCCATGACACGGCCCGTGTCAGGATGATGGAATTTAACTAAAATTTTGAGGAATGCAGGGATATCCCATGACACAATCCTAATTATTATCATGCTTGGATATCCTATGGTTTGTAAGGCTTGAGAAATATCTTCAAGGAAGCCACCAATGGAAGAAGAAAATGAAAGGAGGAAGAAGCAGAAGAATAAGTTACTTACTTCATTGAAGAAGATAAGTAACTTAAAGAAAGAAAGTGAGAGAGATGGAACACAAGTGAATAAGTTCACTTCAAATACATATTAAAATGCAAATGAAAGAGATATGAAGAAGTGAGAGGTGAAGGTAAATCCACCTCTCAAAATGACTTACCACCTGAAAGTGTTAGCATGAATGCATAAAGCATAAAGCATAAAGAAATGAGATGAAATGAGATGAAATGACCAAAGTCAGAAGTTTTTATGCAATGAAAATTTCATGTAAGATGATGCAAAGGCATACAAAATGCATATGTGTGATCATACAAAGATGGGATGCAAAGGACGCATGCTTTGAAGTTTGAAAACACATGAAAGTTAATGAAATGAAATGAATGAAAATCATGGAAAATGAATGAAGAAATGATCAAGCATGGTTCTTACATGTCCTAAGATGTCTAAGATGACATATGAATGCAAGAAATGTCATGGCAAGTTCATGTATTGATGCATGTGCAAGGTGAATGCAAGTGAACACATAAAATTAGGGTTTTATGGAAGTATGAGATGCAAATGAACAAAACAGAAGCATATGAAATGATAAAAATTTGCAATCAAGCTCAAACAAACCCTAATCCCATATTAGGTCACACCCCAAAGGAGAACGTCAGAAGCCTAACCAATCAAAAGTTATGATTTTCCTAATTTTTCTAGGGTTTTTGGGTGGTTCAAAGGGAAAAATGAAAATCAATTTGAAAATGCAAGATAAATTCATGCGGAAAAAGACCTATAAACTACATGCAATATGCAAAACAATGCAAAAAGAATCAACTTCAAACTCTTCTTGGTTAGGCAGAAATGAATTTTTAAAGTTAGCGTTCAAAAATATGATTTTAATGACCCTTAATTCAAAGAAAATTCACAAACTATGATCAAACCTAAAACAAAATTGTGTGAAGAGTTTTAAAATGTTTCTAAATGCATTGGAATGTTTCATAATTTTTTGGTGATTTTTAGAAACCTAAATGCATTTTTAATCAATTAAAAGACTTTAATTAATTAAAAATAACATTTAAATATTTTAAAAATACTTTTTTAATGCAAAAAATAAAATAAAAATCATTTTTGGAATGAGAAAAAAATTTTTAGTCCGAATGCAAAAGAAAATATTTGTGAGATGCTTTTTGATATTTTAAATTAATTATGCAAGAAAAATGAATTAAAATGAATTAAATATGAATTAAAATGAAAGTATGTTGATCCTAAGGCCCAAATTCAAACTGGAAAAGGAGGGAGTTGATTGCGCGCGTCATCCAAGGGTTGGCATTTAAACTGACTAATTAACTGATTTAATTAATTAATTAAGATTAGGGTTTTAAGTGAAATGATCCTAGCCACTGAAACACGCGCTAACCGAAATCTAAGGGCTGAGATTCAAACTGGGGAGATTAGCCCTAATCCTAACCCTAATCACTTTTAGGTGACCGGAGCAAGCTCCGGTCATCTTCTCCGGCCACACCAAAACCTCAACTTCTTCCCTAGGCAAAATCAGAAGCTCTAAAGCTCCAAAAATGATCTACTATCCTCCCTTAACAAGAATCCATCATCAAAACACATTTATCATTCATCAAAAACAAGATTTGAAGCAAATCGTGAAAATAAACAAAACTTTCAGAAGTTCAATACATGCTCATTTCTCAATCATTTTCAAAACAAATCATATCAGGGTGATCAATGAAGCATGTAGATTCATTTAGAAACTTAAATAGCAAGTTCTAGAAAGAAAGTTAATAAAGCTACTTGAGTGGAAGCTTTGTGTTCTTGAGCTTTCTGGCCTTCCTCTTGGTTCAAATCCACCCCAATGATCTTCCTGATGATGAAGATGAGCTTAGAGCAAGCTTGTGATGGCTATTTTGAAGGTTTTGGTTCTGAGGTTGCAGAAATCATATTTGTGTTTGGAGGTGTTTTAAGTTATGGTGATGGGTGGGAAAGGATACTGGGGTGATGCTGAGTTGATTGGTGGAAGAGTTTGTGATTTTTGTTGGCTTTGTTCTGAAATTCGATGAAGGGAAGGTTTCTTGAGGTTTTTGTGATTCTGATGCTATGGATGGATTCAGGCCTCAATGTTGTGTGAAATGAGTTGCTTATTGTCCACATAAACAATGTTGATTGGCCAGAGAGTTGTTGTGGCACAGGCTGATTGGTATGGGAGTTTTTGCAAAAAGTCAAGATTTTGTACTTTGAGGTATGGGCACGGATCAGAGGAGATTTCATGGGGTGTCTGGCCTCAGCTGGGTTCAAGGATGGCCATGGGATTGGTTTTGATGTGCTAGATGGCTTGGATGAAGAATTATCACATGTTTTGCAAAATTCCCTCTTTGAAGTTTCTTGGAACATAAGTCATGGAAACCCTAAGTTTAATGCACAATTCTGATCCTTTGAGGTTTGTTTGCCATATTGTGAAGTGTTTGTGTACATTTTAAGTCATTAGAAAGCTTGAACATGCCAATTTGCAAAATCCCTCTTTGACATGAAACTTGAAATTATAGGATTTTTGCCAACTTTGAAAGGCCATATCTTGAGTTCTTTGATGAATCAAGACATGTTCTTGTACCTTTTGAAAAGGGAAAGACCTAATCTACAGCTTTCATGAGCAAGAATTTTTCATTTGAAGCATTTTTGGTTAAGAAAGAGGAGGTTGAAAAACTTTCCCAAAATGGAAAGTTTGCATTTCAAGTCATTTCCATTTTTGGAAAGTTTGCAATTGGCTCAAAATTCTTCAATATTGTGAACTTCTAATCTCTTATAAGATCAAATAAAGATCATAAAACTTAAATTTGATGAAAATACCTCTTTGGTTCCATTGTTGGGGGCCTCAGCTGCCCTGATTTTGACTTAACTTGCTCAGGAAGTTACCCAGTGATCAGATGACTTCCACAATGAATTTCTTCATCAAACTTGGTACACATGGCCCTTATAACATCTTAAGAACAATAGAAACAAGAATGGCCCAAAAATTTGGAGTTAAGGCCTCTGAAACCAAAACCCTAATTTTGGTCATCTGTGCAGTGAAACACTAGCTCTGCTTCCATGCCTTGGCCAGTTTTTGTGATTTCTTGACTTCCATGAACCTTGAGGAGCATAATATGATGATAGAACACACATGGACCCTCTTGGAAAGCTTTGAGGCCTTTGAGATGGCTCAGATGGATCCTTGAATTGCTCAGATAAAAAAACCCAAGATGCAGATGAAACTTGAACTATGCAGATGAAACAAATATGCAATATGAGGTGTGATGCCTATGATAATGCAACAATGAAAGATCACAAGCCATGGTGTGATAAAGAGTGAGGGAAAATTTGGGGTGTTTACACCTGCCCCTATTCAAACATGAGTTAGTTGTGCAGGATGTAAGCGCCTGGCTTATCAGACAAATAAGATAACTTGTGGTTGAATATCAAAGACAGTCCAAAATTTGCACTCGCTGGATAGAAGAAGAAAAGGGATATAAATTGTAAAAGGTAGTATAGTATGATTATCAAATGAAAGCGATGGAGGACGATCATCGAGCAGAGGACAACTGCTGGGGATAAAGTGGTAAGTAAAGCAATGACGGGGACGACCAACAAGCTGAGGAGATAAAGAGACCATGATGGGGACGGCCATCAGGTGAAGAAACAAGATTCTCTGGGGATTAAAGTAAAGGTAGTGATGGGGACGTCCATCAAGTTTAAAGAATAAATAAAATAATGATGAGGGACGGTCATCAAAGGTGAAGGAAGATCACCTAGCAGGGGACGGCTGCCATTTATCATGACATAGGACGAATGTCGGATAGAAAAGGTCGACGATGGGGACGGCCATCGGATAAGCATGATGAAGGACGATCATCAAGAGGTGAAGGACGATCACCTTAGCAGGGGACGGCTTCTCTTTATCACGACGTAGGACGAACGCCGGATAGAAAAAAGGTTCCACTAATGGGGACTCCGTTGGGGAAAGGATGAGGGACGGTCATCCAAAGGTGAAATACGATCACCTGGCAGGGGACAGCTGCCAAAAGTATCACGACATAGGATGAATGTCGGATAGAAGAAAAGTTGATTTGTTGGTGATTTGATGAGGATTGGTAAACACGGACGAGTGCTTACACTTTAAAAATAAAAGGTATAAGTGTTTGACGCTGTGTATAGATTAAAGATGCGGACGAGCATCCTTAGGACCATGATACAGACGAGTATCGGTAGAAACAAACGTTGACGCGTGCTTAGAGATGATGGTACGGACGAGTACCAACTGGTTAACAAAAAACACAGACGAGTGTCAAATCTATTGAGGAGTGATATATACACAAGATACGGACGAGTATCAGAGACTTCTGTATAAGTATGAGTGAGTATTGGTTTTATTAGCGAAGTATGAGCAAGACACGGACGAGTGTTTTGATCTGCTGGGGAAGGCACGACACGGACGGGTGTCAAATTTTGTACTATATATAAGCAAGCATTTGTTTTGAGGATGCAAAGAGAGATACTTTGGCTTTCTGTGGGGATAGGAAGACACAAACGGGTGTCAAAAAGAGTGTGTTATGAACAAGATTCGTTTGTAGAAAGTGTTCTGGAAACCTTGATGGGGAAGTATGACACGGATGAGTGTCAAAAGGAGCATGCATAGGTGTCGCTCCCGAAGATTTGCATCCCGGTACAAGCGCGAACGGTCGGCAAGAGGAGAGAATGAAGGTGAAGTGAAAAGAATCGCCAGCTAGGCATTTTTATCCTGAAGGAAAGGTAATGCTGCATAAACCTAGGAAAAGATGGATAAGACGGTTGCGAACCAGAGAAACTGAGAAAGGGGGTTGGTTACAACCTGGGAAGGTATTAGAACCCAGATTGTCTGTCGTACTCGACGGGATCCACGCTTAAAAGATTGGTGTTTGAAGGGGTAGTGTCTGTGCTATCTGTGTGTAAAAGCTGGAAAAGAGTATACAAGTGTCAGTGCAAGAAAGGGAAGTGAAGTGCTCAGGAATGAGGCTTAAAGGATAATGCTAGAAGAAGGGGAAAGAGACAGAGACTTTTGTTCGATAACAGTTAAGTTATGCCTACGTATCATCTCGTGCAATGAGGAAGTCAGAACACCGTAGTTCGACTCAAAGAGACTGAAAGATAAATTGAATGATGAACTACTTGATCGTCTATGCTCAAGTGTATGACTCATCTGGCTCGAGTGCTAACAGTCTTGCATTAGACGGAAGAAGCAAGTTCTCGTTTATGAATGAGTGTGATGAGAAAAGAATCCCAAAGGAGACGATTATTGTTTCTTTTTGTGTTTTCAATCTTTTATTTCTTTTTTGTGTTTGTCGTATGTTAATGAACTTAAGCCTAAGCCAAGGGTTAGTAAACACATCATATCCTCCCTTTGATTAGGGATAATGAGAATACCTTAAGGATGAGGTAAACACCTCAAACTTAATTACCATAATGATGTAGGATTAAGATCATTAACCTACTTGTGATTATTTAGATGTTTTTGTGTTTTTGTTTAGTGTTAAGTAATGAGTTTAAGCAATAATCAAGGATTAGTGAACCCACTACACCATCCTAATAGAAGGAAAATATATGAGCACACTTAAGCTGAGGAAGATACCTCAACCTAATCCATGATTAGGTATTAACCTCATGACAAAACAAAACCTTTATTAAAGTGGATTTTAATTAAACCCTTAATCACAAAGCCTTAAAACCTTAAAGGTTTAGTCTCTAATGATGAGGTGAGAAGAGAGACACAAAGATGACACAAAGGTGAAAACTAAGGGGGGCTAATCACAACCCTAATTATTGTCATGCTTGGATGTTCATATGGTTTGTAAGGCTTGCAAGAGATCTTCAGAGAAGCCACCAATGGAAGAAGCAGATGAAAGGAGGAGAAGCAGAAGAAACAAGTAACTTGGAGAAAGAAAGTGAATGATGAACATGAATGAGCAAGCTCACTCTAAAGCAAAGAAAAATTCAGCAATGATGCATAAGAAGAATGAGAAGAGAAATGAGAAGTGAAGGCAAATTCACTTCTCAAGTTACTTACCACCTGAAAATGTTAACATAAGGAAAGAAATGAAATGAAAATGAAACATATGAAAAGATGAAAACCAAAACCAGAAGCAAATACATGATGCAAATGATTTTATGAGATGATGCAAAAGCAAACCAATTGTCATGAATGTTAATACAAAGAGATGGAATGCAATGGAAGCATGCTTTGAAGTTTGAAAGTTCATGAAAGTTTATGAAATGAAATGAATGCACATCATGGAAAATGAATGAAGAAATGATCAAACATGATTCTAATATGTCTTAAGATGTCTTAGATGCCATATAAATGCAAGAAATGTCATGGCAAGTTCATGTATGGATGCATATGCAAGATGAATGCAAATGAACATGATAAATTAGGGTTTTAAGGCAACATGAGATGCAAAAGTCAAAAACAGAAGCAAATCATAAGATAAAAAATTGCAAAATAAACTCAAAGGAACCCTAACCCCATATGATATCACACCCCAAAGGAGGAGGTCTAACTCTTAACCTAAAGAAAGTTGTGAATTTTCTAAATAAACTAGGGTGTTTGGGTACCTTAAGAGGAAAAATGCAAATCAAATGGAAAATGCAAGATAAATTTATGAAAAAAATATGCTAGATACTACATGCTATATGAAGAACAATGCAAGAAGAACCAATGTCAAACCCTTCATGGTTAGGCAGAAAAGAATTCTTGAAGTTAGGGTTCAAAAATGGGATTTTAATGAACCCTAAATTCAAGAAAAATGTCAAAGTTGATTCAAAACCAAAAAGAAATTTGTATGAATGGTTTGACAATGATTCAGAACCAATGTCAAACCCTTCATGGTTAGGCAGAAAAGAATTCTTGAAGTTAGGGTTCAAAAATGGGATTTCAGAAACCTAAATGATATTTTAATTAATTAATTTCCATTAATTAATTAAAATAAACATTTAAATATTTTTAAAATGGTTTTTTAATGCAAAGAATAAAAATAAAAATGTTTTTGGGTGGAGAAAAATATTTGAAATCAAAATGCGGAAGAAAAATATTTTTGGAATGTTCTAAGTATTTTAAATAAATTATGCAAGAAAAATAATTAAAAATTAAATAAAAATTAAATTAAATGAAAGTAGGACAATCTGATGGATAGGTTTTAAACTGGGGGGATTCTGGTTGACCAGTGCGCAATCTAAGGGTCACAATTCAAACTGACTTAATCTTAATTAATTAATTAATTAATCATAATTTAACCTTAGTGGATGCATCTGAGCCTTTCATTACACGCGGGAAACATTGATCAAAGAGCTGAGATTCAAAGTTCCCTAATTACACAGATTAACCCTAATCTGAACCCTAAACATTTTCAGGTGACCGGAATAGTGTTCCGGTCATCTTCTCCGGTGAGCTCAAAATCAAACTTCTTCCCTAGGTTGTTTCAAACGCTCTAAAGCTCCAGATCAACTCCCCACATCTTCCTAAACCTAAATCTACCCTCAAAACAAATTTATTCTTCATCAATCATGTGAATCAAACAAAAAACATATTTCACGGGCAGAGTTTCAGAGGTTCAATACAAGCTTATTTCTCACTCATTTTCAAAAGTAAATACATCATGATGATCAGCAAAGCATAAGGAACATTTCTATAACCTAAAATTACATTTCTGGAAAATTTGTTCTTGAGGTTACCTGAGCTTGAGCTTTCTCAGTTTGAAGCTTTTGGACCTCTTCTCTTGTGCAAACTCACTCCAATGATCCCTCTGATGAAGCTTTGATGCTTGGAAGGAGTTTGTAATGGCTGAAATGAGAGTTTGCACTCTTGCTGCACCAAAATCGTGTTTTGGTTTTGGGTGCTTTGAGGCTTGTTTGATGGTTGGTTTATGCTCTATGGATCATTTATGAATGAATGGTGAAGTTTGTTTTGAAGTTTGATGGCTGGACATAACGTTTCGAAGGCTTTTGCTTTTGGGGTGATTTTTGGGAACTTGATGATTCTGAAGTGTTAGGCTGGCTTGTGTTGTGTTATGAGCTGCATTTTGTCCACATAACAATGTTTGATAGGTCAGAGGAGTTGTTGTGGACTGTGGTGATTGGTATGGGCAAGTTGCCTAAATGTCAACATGACTTGTACTTGAGGTATGGGCTCATGTTGCAGCTGGCTTTTGGCTTGTCCTGGCTCACCAAAGATCAAGGAGAACCATGGAATTGGTTTTGTGGTGATTCAGCAAGTGTATGAGAAGTTCTATGCTCTTTTGCAAATTTGAAAAAGTTTGGCCCCTTTTGGATTTCTTGAAGTTCAAGGCATGAAATGAGAGGATTCTTGGGCCAATTCTGATTTTTGGGAAATGCACTATGTTTGTATGATGCATAGAAGTGTATTAGAGGTCACAAAATGGTTTGGCAAGTGGTTTTGCAAAAATCCCTCTTTGGTGTATTCTTGAAAATTATAGGATTTTTGCCAACTTTGAAAGATCATAACTTGAGTTCCATAATGAATTAGAACTTTTTCTTGTACTTTTTGAAAAAGGAATGATCCAATCTAAAACTTTCATGACCAAAATTTTTTCATTTGAAGCATTTTTGGTTGAGAAAAAGGAGGTTGAAAAACTTTCCCAAAATGGAAAGTTTCCATTACAAGTCATTCCCATTTTTGGCAACTTTTGGTTTAGCTCAATTTTCTTCAATTTTGTGAACTTCCAAGCACTTCAATGATCAAATAAAGATCATATAACTTCAATTTGATGAAAAATCCACTTTGGTTCCATTGTTGGGGGCCTCAGATGCCCTGATTTTGCTCTGACTTGCTTAAGAAGTTACCCAATGAACAGATGACTTCCACAATGAATTTCTTCCTAAAACTTGGTATACATGATCCTTATAACATATTGAGACCATTAGAAACAAGAATGACCAAAAATTTGGAGTTATGGCCTCTGAAACCAAAACCCTAATTTCAGGTCATCTGTGCAGTGAAACCCTAGCTCTGCTTCCATGCTTTCCAAGTTCTTGTGATTTATTGACTTCCTTGATCTTTGAGGGATGTGAAATGATGATAGAACATACATGGACCCTCTTGGAATGATTGGAGACCTTTGGAGTGGCTCAGATGGATCCTTGGATTACTCAGATCACAAACCCTAGATGCAGATGAACTTGAACTTATGCAATATGATATGATATGCTTAAACTAATGCAAAGATGAAAGATCACAAGCCATGGTGTGAACTTAGTGAGGACAAATTTGGGGTGTTTACTGCTGACCCTATTCAAGCATGAGTTAGTTGTGCAGGATGTAAGCGCTTGGCTTAACAGACAAACAAGATAACTTGTGGTTGAATACCAAAGACAGTCCAAAATTTGCACTCACTGGGGAGAAGAATAAAAGGGATATAATTTGTAAAAGAAAGTATAATATGATTATCAAATGAAGGCGATGGAGGACGACCATCAAGCAGAGAACGACTGCTGGGGATAAAGCAATGACGGGGACCACCGACATGCTGGGGAAATAAAGAGATCATGATGGGGACAGCCATCTAGCTTGGAACAAGACTCTCTGGGGATTACAATAAAGGCAATGATGGGGACGGCCATCAAGCTGGAAAGTAAAAGTAAACAACGATGGGGACGACCATCGGGTTAAAGAATAAATGAAATAATGGTGAGGGACGGTCATCAATGGTGAAGGACGATCACCTAGCAGGGGACAGCTGCTCTTTATCACGACATAGGACGAATGTCGGATAGAAAAGGTCGACGATGGGGACGTCCATCGGATAAGCATGATGAAGGACGATCATCAAGAGGTGAAGGACGATCACATAGCAGGGTACGACTGCTCTCAGGGTTTATCATGACATAGGACGAATGTCAGATAACAAGATCAACGATGGGGACAACCATCGGATAAAAATGATAAAGGACGATCATCAAAAAGGTGAAGGACGATCACCTAGCAGGGGATGGCTGCTACAATATCACGACATAGGACAAATGTCGGATGGAAAGAGGTTCCAATAATGGAGACTCCTCTGGGGAAAGGATGAGGGACGGTCATCCAAAGGTGAAGGACGATCACCTGGTTGGGTACGGCTACCGAAAGTATCACGACATAGGACGAATGTCGGATAGGAGAAAAGTTGTTCTACTGGCGACTTACTGGGGAATAGTAAACACGGACGAGTGTTTACATCTAAGAATAAAAGGTATAAGTGTTTGATGATGTGATTGGATTAAAGATGCGGACGAGCATCCTTAAGACCGTGATACGGACGAGTATCGGTAGAAACAAACGCTGACGCATGTTCAGAGATGATGGTACAGACGAATACCAACTGGTTAACAAAGAAAATGGACGAGTTTCGAATCTGCGGGGAATAATATATGTAAATAAGATACGAACAAGTATCTGTATGAGTGTGAACAAGTATTGTGAAGTATGAGCAAGACACGGACGGGTGTTCAACTTGCTGGGGAAAGTTTGACACGGACGCGCGTCAGAAAAGAAAGTGTATAAGTTGTGAACAATCATTTATATATGAGAGTGCAAAATGTGTTTCAGTGACCTATGGGAATAGGATGATACAGACGAGTGTCGAAAAGAGTGTATTATGAAGATGTGTTTTGGTTTGTAACAAGTGATTAGGAAACTATGCTGGGGAAGGTGACACAGACGAGTGTCAAAAGAGTATGTATAGGTATCTGTATTGGAGAATGCAAAGAGGGTATTTGGCTTATATCTGCAGGGGAATGGAATGACACGGACGAGTGTCGGAAAGGTATATATGAACATGTATTTTTGGGAGAGTGCAAAGGGGACGCTTTGGCTTTTATTTGTGAGTGATGTGGGTTTTGTATATACATTGCTGATGAGATATTGTTGGTATTTACAGGTGACTGGTTCGAACTTGACTTGTGATCATGCAAATGTTTAATTTTTGCCGTAATGCTTCATATTAGACGGAATGCTACGCTTTGTGGGGAAAGATGATGCGAATGCTATGATTATGCAAAAGAAACCGACCCGGGATTGGGATCCCGCTGTTGTGAAGATCTCTGGTTGATTTGCTTGAAGGGATATCCCAGCTGGGAAAAAAGATCATTGGTAGATCTATTAAGATATATAGCTCTGCTTGGGGAAATAGATCATTGATAGACCCATCTTGTAATGAGAAAACCCAGCTGGGGAAGAGAAAGCTTTCATCACTTTGTTGTGTGAGAATTTCAGGCATTGCTCTTCTGGGTAGAGGTTGGAACTCTATGGGGAGATGGTTCTTCTGTCTTTGAGAGACTTGGTACTCTGTTCGGGGGAGGAAAGATCACTGAACGATCTTCCTAGAGTTCTCTGTGGGGATCCCGGCTGGGGGACACCCTTGCTGAATAAACTTATACCTGGGACAAGGAGGCCTTGACAACTCTGTTGGGGAAAAAGCATTTTCAGATGCTGCTTGGAGAATATGTATTGGGGAAAGGATGCTCAGCATGCCCCGTGTTCGAATACTTGCAACCTGTTGAGACAAAGAAACGCACAAGTGTCCCGAGGTATCCCTTACTAGATTCCATCATAGGAGTTAGATATTCCTGAGAGTAAATACATTTCTTGCAAGCATTTAATTAGAAAGACACATCTGTTTTATGCAAATATTATATCATGGATATTGGACATTTTGCAAACGAAACAAAAATGTACAAGACGAAGTGTGACTGAAAACTCTGATTTTATTAATCTGGGTGCCCTGAATTGGCAAATAGAGTCAAAGAAACAAATCCCCTGGAATGAGGAGGTGGTTACAAATTGAGAAAAGTAAAGGTGCTGGAAATGCTGACGACGCTCCGGTGAGCTCCCTTTGCTATGACCCGTATGACCTTAACACTCTTCTCATCTTGCTTTCAGGATAAGGTTGATTCTGACCAATGCTTTAACCTTTCAGAGCTTTCCATGTTGTAAGTGATACAGACGAATTCAGAATGCAGTTGTTCACTTATTCCCTGATTTTGCGTGGATCGCCCTTTTGGGTTTTCAATCCACCGGGATACCCATTTTTGTCTGAGCTGTCCAATGCGGCTTTTCAACTCAGCGGGTGTACATTTTTTTAATTTTAATTTTCCCTTATTTTTGCCCGAGTCTTTTATTCTGTTTTTGACTCGCCGGGATGCCCTATTTTTTCCTGGACTTACATTCTGTTTTTATGTCCAGCGGGTCATTTTATGCGAAGTATTTTTTAACTGCATATGAATTCACAGGGGATAAGAAATCTTCACCATCCATAGTAGTGAGTATCAGTGCTCCACCAGAGAATACTTTTTTTACTATGAATGGACCATCCTAATTCGGAGTCCACTTGCCCTTGTGGTATGTATGAAGAGGAAGGAGTCTTTTCAGCACAAGATCTCCTACCTGGTATTCCCGAAGTCTGACTTTCTGATCGAAGGCTTTCTTCATTCTTTTATGATATAACTGCCCATGAAATATTGCAGCTAATCTCTTTTCTTCGATCAGGTTCAGTTGATTGTACCGAGAACGGACCCATTCTGCTTCATTCATCTTGACATCCATCAGTACCCGTAAGGAGGGTAGCTCAACTTCAACAGGTAGGACTGCCTCCATACCATACACAAGCTGATACGGTGTTGCCCCAGTGGACGTTCTGATTGAGGTACGATACCCATGCAAGGCAAATGGTAGCATTTCATGCCTGTCTTTGTAAGTAACCACCATCTTCTGTACATTCTTCTTGATATTTTTGTTAGCTGCCTCAACAACACCATTCATCTTTGGCATGTAAGGAGAAGAGTTGTGATGTTGAATTTTGTAGTCCCAACACAGTTCTGCCATCATTTTGTTGTTCAAATTAGAACCATTTAATGATTCGCTCGGGTACCCCATATCAACAGATGATGTCTCTTTTCAGGAATCGGGCCACCACTTGCCTGGTGACATTTGCATATGAGGCTGCTTCAACCCACTTGGTGAAGTAGTCAATGGCTACCAGGATGAATCTATGGCCATTTGAAGCAGTTGGTTCGATCTTTCCAATCATGTCAATGCCCCACATGGAAAAAGGCCAAGGTGAAGACATTGCGTTCAAAGGATTTGGAGGCACATGCACTTTATCTGCATAAATCTGGCATTTATGACATTTCCTAGCATAAGCACAACATTCTGCATCCATTGTGATCCAGTAGTAACCTGATCTTAATAATTTCTTGGCCATTGCATGTCCTCCAGCATGGGTACCGAAAGATCCTTCATGCACCTCGTGCATCAACAAGTCTGCTTCTTTCTTATCAACACATCTGAGAAGAACCATGTCAAAGTTTCGCTTGTATAATGAACCATCAACATTAAGGAAGAAACTACCGGCTAGCCTTCTTAATGTCTTCTTATCATTAGATGATGCCCCAGGTGGGTATGTCTGATCCTCCAAGAAACATTTGATGTCATGGAACCAAGGCTTGTCATCTTTATCAATGTCCACAAAGAATACGTATGCTATTCGGTCTAGTCTGGATACCAAAATCCGAGGCACATAATTTGCAGTCTGAACTTTGATCATGGAGGAAATGGTAGCTAGAGCATCTGCGAACTGATTTTCATCTCGAGGGATATACTCAAGCTTGACTGTTGTGAAGAAAGTCAATAATCTCCCCGTGTAGTCTCGAAATGGAATCAGATGCTCTTGGTGAGTGTACCATTTGTCATTGGTCTGATTGATTACCAAAGTTGAATCCTCGAATACAATTAATGTCTTGATCCTGAGGTCAATGGCTTCCTCAAGACCCATGATACAGGCTTCGTATTCGGCTTCGTTGTTAGTGCATGCAAAGGTGAGTTTTGCCGAGAAAGGCATATGAAATCCTTTAGGTGTAACGAGAACTGCACCAATTCCACGACAATTCATATTGACAGCCCCATCAAACATCATTGTCCATTCTTCTTCTGGGTCAGGCCCTTCAGTGTGAACAGGCTCTTCATGATCTTTTGCTTTCAGGAACATGATGTCTTCATCAGGGAAGTCAAATCTCATTGGCTGGTAATCATCAATGGGTTGCTCAGCTAGATAGTCAGACAGTACACTGCCTTTGATGGCCTTTTGAGATGTGTACTGAATGTCATACTCTGTCAGAATCATTTTCCATCTTGCGACCCTTCCGGTAAGTGCTGGCTTCTCAAATATGTACTTGACTGGGTCTATCTTTAAGATCAACAAGGTAGTGTGAGTCAACATATACTGTCTTAGTCGGCGAGCAGCCCACGCTAAAGCACATCAAGTTTTCTCGAGCAGTGAATAACATTGTTCACAATCGGTAAACTTTTTGCTTAGGTAGTATATTGCATACTCTTTTCGACCAGTCTCGTCATGCTGGCCCAACACACACCCCATCGATCCTTCTAATACTGTCAGGTACATTATTAGAGGTCTTCCTTCAACTGGAGGCATAAGGATTGGAGGTTCTTGTAGGTACTCCTTGATTTTGTCAAAAGCCTTATGACAATCTTCATTCCACCTGACCGTTTGTTCCTTTCTCAACAGTTTGAACAAGGGTTCGCAGGTTGCAGTGAGGTGAGATATGAATCTTGAAATGTAGTTCAATCTACCTAGGAACCCCCGAACTTCCTTTTCAGTCCTGGGTGCAGGCATCTCTTGAATGGCTTTGACTTAGTAAGGATCAACTTCAATTCCCTTTTCACTTACTATAAATCCCAACATCTTACCGGAACGTACCCCGAACGTGCACTTGTTGGGGTTTAGCTTCAGCTGATACTTTCTCAGACGCTTGAACAACTTCAACAGATTTACCAGATGGTCTTCTTCAGTGAGGGACTTAGCAATCATGTCATCCACGTAGCATTCAATTTCTTTGTGGATCATGTCATGGAATAATGTTACCATAGCCCGTTGATAAGTGGCACCGGCATTCTTCATTCCAAAAGGCATTACCTTGTAATAGAACGTGCCCCAAGGTGTGATGAAGGTGGTCTTCTCCATGTCTTCGGGTGACATCCTTATCTGATTATATCCGGAAAATCCATCCATAAAGGAAAATATCGAGAACTGAGTTGTGTTGTCGACCAATACATCAATGTGAGGTAGAGGGAAATCATCTTTCAGGCTAGCTCTGTTCAGATCCCGGTAATCCACACACATTCGTACTTTGCCATCATTCTTAGGCACTGGTACAATGTTAGCAACCCACGGTGGGTAACTAGTCACAGCAAGGAAACTGGCGTCCCACTGTTTTTGTACCTCTTCTTTAATCTTCATTGCCATATCCGGACGAGTATGGCGTAGCTTCTGCTTTACTGGAGGACAATCTTCTTTCAAAGGCAGCTTGTGCATAACAATATAAGTATCTAGACCTGGCATGTCTTGATAGGACCAAGCAAAGACGTCGACGTATCCTCGAAGCATGTCAATAAGCTGTTCCTTCACTGAATCTTGCAGACCGTCCCTGATCTTTACTTCTTTCAAGTCTTCTTTGGTACCAAGATTAAATGTCTCAACCTCCTCCTGATGAGGAGTAATCACCTTCTCTTCTTGTCTCAACAACCTTGCTAACTCTTCAGGTAATTCATAGTCTTCTTCAACCCCTTCACCAGCTTGATTAATTGGATTGTCGAAGTCATACAAGGTCATAGCAGTGTTATTGTTGGTGAAATCTGAAGGATAATCTCTGCAAGGGTTGACATTGGTTCGTTTTAGTGATCAGTTTTAATCTTGTTTAGAAAAAAAAAGTGAAAATAACGTTCTTTATTTTGAAAACATTGCCATTTTATTGTTTTGTACAAAAGTGAAAAATGAAAAGACAGTGAGCGAAAAAGAGACTCGTTTGCAAAAGACGTCCAATATTCATTGATTAATCATTTGCACAAAATTATAATATTGCCCTATTACAAAATGAGTCCTGACATCTTGGGCAAGATGCAGGACTTGATGCATGCTAAAAAAGACTGGAAATAATAATTACTCTGTAGGAGTAACCCTTATAATTTCTTGGGAAGACCAGTTAAGGTCTCGGTTCCCCAGGATCCTTGGACGTATCCAGCTCTCCAGGTTGCGGTCGCTTTCCTCCTCGTCTTCCAGATTATTAACAGCATCTAGGGTGAGCATCCCCCACTGACAAATTTGGGCTCTCTTGCAGCCTCTGATTGATCTTGTTGGAATGGTCTGTAACCCAAACCGAATATATCTTCCTTCTTTTCCACTGGCAGTAGCTTGACCCAGCCTTGAGCATTACCATCTTCAACAACCTTCCGGGCTTGCTGATAAGAGATGATTGAAGTACTCATCCTGTCTTCCTGGGATGCAGCAAATACTTTAGTAGCCTCATTAACATTTAGGGCCTCAAACCCTTGGCTCATTGTCTCATGGATTTCACTATCCATCTCAATATACTTGTATGTAGCCAGATGGCTAACAAATATGTTCTCTTCACCACAGATGGTGATAATTTGTCCTTCTCATTCATACTTCAGTTTCTGGTGAAGGATCGACGTTACTGCGCCTGCGGCGTAAATCCATGGTCGACCTAGCAAACACCTGTAAGCAGGCTGTATGTCCATCACATAGAAATGGTCTTAAAGACCTGTGGACCGATTATCACTGGCAGCTCCACCTCTCCGAGAACAGATCTTTTGGAGCCATCAAAAGCCCTGACCACAAGATTACTTGGCCGGAGAGCTATCCCATCATACTCAAGCTTGAGAAGAGATTTCTTGGGTAAGACATTGAGTAAGGACCCAGTGTCAACAAGAACATGAGATAAGACAACTCCTTTGCACTCCAAGGTTATATGCAAGGCTTTGTTGTGGAGACGTCCTTCTGTTGTTAAATCAGCATCAGTGAAACCTAGCCCATGGCTAGTATTGACATTTGATACCACTGTTTCCAGCTGATTTACAGTGATCTCTTCTGGCACGTAGGTAGCATGCAGAACTTTGAGTAGTGCATCCCGATGGGCTTCGGAACACAACAGCAGAGATAAGATTGAGATCTTTGAAGGAGTCTGGTGGAGCTGATCCACAACTTTATAGTCACTTCTCTTAATAATTCTCATAAACTCATCCACGTCTTGATCGAAGGATGATTTGTGAGTTTCTTTTGGTGCAGATTCTTCCGGTATCGCACTCTTCCCTTTGGCTCTGGCAGCAGCCTCTGCCTCAGTGTTGGATCTAGGGAGTGTTGACGCGAAGAGACGTCCGCTTTGGGTGAAGCCTCCGCCTCCCCCAACATTATCCACTTGGGGAGTGAGAACTGGAGAATCAAGAAGGACTTTCTCTCTGTTGCAGTATAGATCAGCACCATAATGCCATGGTATAGCACTGTCTTTATCATATGGGATTGGCCCGGGCACTGTGATAGTGATTGGGTTTACTGCAGCAGATGTTGGGACTGTAATAGTATGCGGATCATAGAAAATAGTAACAGGACCTCTGGTGGATGTTGATGGAGTTGAATTGAAGCTTTGTTGAGACTGTTGTTGATATTGTTGAAAGTTGCTGGAATTCGGGACCGTTGTCGGGTCATAATAGATTGTGACAGTGGAAATATCATTATTGGTTGTTGAAGTTGTAGTAGCCGGTGCAAATGAATCGTTGTTCTTTGAAGTGACAAATGGCATGATTGCTGAAGTTGTAGCTGAATCGATTGGAACAATGGTTGTTGCAGTTGTAGAAGAAATGCTAGGAAAGATGGTTGTTGTATTTGTAGAAGAATCACTTTTTGTTGACAAAAGGGTTGTTGGTGTTGTAGAAGCTGTGGTTGTAATTTGCAGAATGCCTTCACTAATCAAATCATTAATGCCTTTCCTCAAGCCGGCACACCCATTCTCGAAAAGTTTGCATAATTCACAACAGGCCTCACAACCTGGGAACACTTGGCACTTTAAAAGCTGGGCTTTAACCTCGGCTAGAGGTGTTTGAATACATGCAATGTCCTCTATTAAACTCATGGGTGAACCATCCTCTATAGAATTAATCCTTGGCCTACTATGGCTTGGCATAGGATTCTTCATTACATTGGGAGGAGGTGCAAAGTTCAGGGCTTTTGAATCTACCAGATCCTGAACCTTCATATGCAGAGCTCTGCATTTTTCTGTAGAGTGACTAGGTGCACTGGAATGAAAAGCATACCTAGCATTGACATCATAGTTTCTAGGAAGGTTTTGAGGATCAGGTGGAGCCAATGTCCTCAACTCAACAAGATTGAGTTTTAGGAGTTGTGGTAGGAGTGTAGCATATGGCATGGGAATGGGGTCAATTACCCTATTGACCTGAGATGGCCGCTGTTGAAACGGGCGTTTTTGTTGATTATTGTTGTTATTGTTGTATGATCTCTGTTGCGGAAATTGTTGTTGTTGCGGAAAATGTTGCGGTTGTTGAGCATACTGAGGAGGTGGAGCAGGGATAGTAACAGCAGCAGCTGTCCTGGGAAAGTATTGGGGTCTCCCTCTTCCCATGTGTACAGAGTTTATCTCACCAGATCTTCGGGGCCCAGCAAATGGTTTTCTTATACTGCTTGAACTGGCACCGTTATCAGAGATCTTTCCCATCTTCAGTAGGCTCTCTAGTCTTTCCCCAGCTATCACCATATCTGCGAAGCTGGTAGAAGAAAATGCAGCCAATCTGTCAATGTAGGTTCCTTGAAGGGTATTCATGAACATGTCTGCCATTTCTCTTTCAGACATAGGGGGTTGAACTGCAGCAGCAAGTTGCCTCCACCTTTGGGCATATTCCCTGAAGCTTTGACGGGAAGATTGAGACATTCCCATCAGGAGGGTCCTGTTTGAAGCCATGTCCAAGTTATACTGATACTGACGGATGAAAGCTTTAGCCAAGTCTTTCAAGTTCCTCACTGTGGCTCTGGTCAAGTGAGAATACCATTCTCGGGATGCCCCTGTTAGACTATCCTCGAAGTAAAACATCCACAACTTTTCGTCCATGGTGTATGCTTTTAACCTTCCCAAGAATGATTGAAGGTGGGTGCGTGGGAAGGATGTGCCATTATACCTTTCGAAACACGGGGGTTTGAACTTGTGAGGAATTCTCACCCCTTCCACCAATCCCATGTCCATTACATCAAACCCTAGGGAATTCTGAGATTCAAGAGACCTCAGCTTCTCAGCAATCTCATCCAATTGACGGTCGTAAACTTCGTCTCCAAACCCAACAACTGTAAACTGCTCTTCTTGAGGATCCTCTTGCAAGATCCTACCTCCAGCAGTGTTACCCTGAGTATTCCTTATGGCATTAACTTCTGGGTTTAGATGAGGCCCAAACTCTGGTGGATCAGTGCGAGGTTGCACGTGATCGTTGTTACTGGTACCTCCTGTACCCAGATGGTGTTCTTCAGGAGTTTGCCTTTCAACCAACTCCCTTAGTCTTTCCTGGCTCTGAGCTAAGCCAGTCATTACAGTCATGAATTGGGTCATCTGATTCCTCATCTTAACCCTCTCATTGGCCATTTGGGTCCTTACTTCATTCAAGTCTTGCTGAACTTGATCCATCTGGAGTCCCGGAAGGTTGTTTCGCGTCGGGTACCGGTGTATTCTGTTGACAAGGAACACTCTTTTGCGAGCAATGTGTCCTGAAATCACAACAAAGTGAGAAACAACAACAAAATAAAAACCTACAAAACAAAGAGAAATGTTAGTATGCAATGCAGGATGCCTATTTGTCTTCCAAGGGTATCCGGTTTGGTTCTTTGGTTTTGACCTTTCCAGACCTCGAGGAAATGCTGATGATGAAGAGAAATTAAGCCCACCAAAAATAATACAAACCATATATATTACAAAGAGTGAAGATACATAGTTTGATTACAATACATTCCCATGGTGGGTCAAAATACATCAGCAAAAAGAAAATACAACCAAAATGAAGTACAAAAAAAGAGTCAAACATCCAGCCCAAAGTCATCTTCTCTGACTTCCTTCAGGAAGGCCTCGATCATTAGACCAACTGGGTGCTCTGTGATAGTCCTGATGAGGAGGTTCCTGGTAGCAATGGAACTGGTTAACTTATTATGCTTATCCTGATCCTTTGACCTCTTCAACCCCGCCCGGAGTTTTAATTCAGATATCTCTTTATGTGCTGCTATCAAAGCTGCCTGATTCTTCTTCTCACTAGCCTCTAGTTGCTCTATCTTAGCTGCCTGATCTTCCTGTGCACGGGCTTCAGTGATCCTGATCCACCTAGCCTGGCTCTCCTCTAGATAATGCTATGACCTAGCCTTCTGAGTCTTTGCTTCTTTGCAAGCATTCTTCAGTACTAACTCCCCTGCCCTAGCCTTCCTGATGTAGTCATCTGTCTTCTCGATCTTGGTCAAGTGCTCAATCCTGAGCCTTTCTAACCTCTCATTATCCAGACGGTTGTCATTTCTCTCCCAGAGAGTCTTCTTCAAGGCTTCAGAGAGCTGAGTATTCCTCTCTTTCAGTTTCTCAAACTCTTCCAAACTGACAGTAGCTACAGGTTGCACTATTGATGGTCTAGGTACATCTTCTAAGGTAAATGGCATCCGGGTGATCTGAGCCCTGGTACGAGACCAATCAAAATATTGTGCTGAAGCAATATTGTTGCATTTGCCCAGGATGGATGTTCCCTTGGTCTGAATGTTATCCCAAGCCCAGACAGCTTGTCTGACAACATCAGAGTTGTGCTGGATTTCACAATAGAGGGTCTCAGTCAAATCTTGCCCTCTTGGAGGATGAACCAAAGCATACCCCAATTGTCTCTTAAAAAGTAAAGGGTTGTAATTGATGCACCCTTTCACTCCTATCAAAGGCACATTAGGATATTGCCCACAACTAGTAATGATGTCTTTGCCTTTGGTGCTCTGAGTACACCATCTAATGTCTTCTGATGTCAAGGCAATAAATCTCTTAGCCCAGTTCTTTTGCTGATGAGGGTTCGGGAAGGTATCTGATTTTGGAAACTATCTTAGCAACCAGGAGTAATAAAGGGGAGCACAACATCTGACCAGTCTTCCTCTTTGCTTCTCATTCCTCTGGTGTACTGAGTAGTAGAAGTCTCCAAGCAAGGTAGGAACTGGGTTCCTCGGTAAGAACAGGTGAATGGCATTCCTGCTCACAAATTTTGGCTCATCTGCAAACAAAATAACCCCATATATACTGAGGGATAGAAGTGCACAGACAACCTTCCATTCCCCTACTGCAGCCTTCAAGGTAGCCTGGGAGATCAAGAAGTCTAGGTGGAGGCCTGGAACCCCAACCTTGGTTGTCATGTTCTGATCAATGAGGGCAGGCTCCAAATGCAATGCCCTGGCTATGTCTTCATTTCTGGGATCAAGCATCTCTGGTTTGAAAGGAATCCCTCTCCTGATAGGAACTCCTAACAACAAGGAAAACTCTTCCAACAGAGGTCCCAACTGAAAATCAGGAAAAGTAAAGCATCTGAATGGAGGATCATAGAATTGCAAGCAAGTATGGATCATGCTCCTCTGAGATGCATCTAGATCCATGACCATGTCCAATATGCCTCCATAATGCTCTCTGAACAGTGGGATATGATCAGGAGTAATGAGGGACTGGACCTGCCTGATGCCAGTCAGGGTGGGCTCAAAGAAGTGGTATGTGATGTTGCTCTTTCTTGAAGTGTCCATGCTGATGATGGATGCTGATGAAGAAACTGAGAGCAACTGCTGATGAAAGTCACTGAATGAGATGCTGGAGATGGGTCTCTGATGAAGATAGCTGGAGGAGAATCACTGACAAACTAATGAAGGTGCTGGAGAAGATAACTGGAGCAGTCTGAGCAGCAGAAGGGGTCAAAACCAAACCAAAGATGATAAGATGGATACCCTGTAAAACAAATAAGCAAATCTTAAATGATGCAAAATGATGTATGCAAATGATATGCAAAGGGTTTGTGATCAAGTGTTGGATCTATTTATCTGTCTTGGTAAAAGTCCATGTATGTTCATAAGTCCGGATGGAGGCTTAGAAATCTCGTAACCAGGTGGGGGACTCAAATAAAGAGTCACAAGTCCAGGGTAATCACAAGAACTGTCCAAAGTGATGCATTCTTAAAACAAAACTAGTAACAGGGTATGATGTGGCCAAGGGTTCCTACAAACCTGCAAATATCCCAACCCCCTCACATGTAATGTTCTAGAACAAGGATCCTCAGACTTGGATCAGTTATGAGAAGTGTAAACACTTTTAACCCGGAGGTATAGTGTTCACAATAACCATAAAAGATCCTCCTCTAATTCACCCCAGATGCTGAAGGTCATAAAAAGGTCATCCAGACTTAGCAGGCTTCCCAGATAGCCCTAGTACTACAGGAAATCTGTAGCACAGAGTTCTCAAGAAGAAACCCATGTCTGAACCGTGTTTCATATTCCCGCACCAGACCGAAATGGAATGGGAAAGAATATGTAGCCACTCTAGCCTATGTGTCACTCAGGTCCCCGGTATAGGACCTTAATCACTCCATGAAACCCCACCCACCAAAACAGACAAGAGATCCAGCACATGATAATGACAATATGAAATATAAAAAACTGTAAGTGAAAGCAATAAATAAAGTTGTACATAAAGCAATAAATAAAACAAACAAATAAGCACACGTAGCACATAACACCCCCGTAAACACAAATCAAACAAGCGCTAGGAGGAACCCAAAAAAAGAACCAGAAGCCCTGGTTGCAATATAAGGGTCCCCAGTAGAGTCGCCAAGTTGTCGCTCCCGAAGATTTGCATCCTGGTACAAGCACGAACGGTCGGCGAGAGGAGAGAATGAAGGTGAAGTGAAAAGAGTCGCCAGCTAGGCATTTTTATCCCGAAGGAAAGGTAATGCTGCATAAACCTAGGAAAATATGGATAAGACGGTTGCGAACCAGAGAAACTGAGAAAGGGGGTTGGTTACAACCTGGGAAGGTATTAGCACCCAGATTGTCCGTCGTACTCGACGGGATCCACGCTTAAAATATTGTTTTTTAAAGGGGTAGTGTCTGTGCTATCTGTATGCAAAAGCTGGAAAAGAATATATAAGTGTCAGTGCAAGAAATGGAAGTGAAGTGCTTAGGAATGAGGCTTAAAGGATAATGCTGGAAGAAGGGGAAAGAGACAGAGAATTTTGTTCGATAACAATTAAGTTATGCCTACGTATCCTCTCGTGCAATGAGGAAGTCAGAACACCGTAGTTCGACTCAAAGAGACTGAAAGATAAATTGACTGATGAACTGCTTGCTCGTCTATGCTCAAGTGTATGACTCGTCTGACTCGAGTGCTAATTTTCTTGAATTAGACGGAAGAAGCAAGTTCTCGTTTATGAATGCGTGTGATGAGAAAAGAATCCCGAAGGAAAGGATTATTGTTTGTTTTTGTGTTTTCAATCTTTTATTGCTTTTTTGTATTTGTCGTAAGTTAATGAGCTTAAGCCTAAACCATGGGTTAGTAAACTCATCATATCCCCCCTTTGATTAGGGATAATGAGAATACCTTAAGGATGAGGTAAACACCTCAAACTTAATTACCATGATAATGTAGGATTAAGATCATTAACCTACTTGTGATTATTTAGATGTTTTTGTGTTTTTTTTAGTGTTAAGTAATGAGTTTAAGCCATAATCAAGGATTAGTAAACCCATTACACCATCCTAATAGAAGGATAATAGATGAGCACACTTAAGCTGAGGAAGATACCTCAACCTAATCCATGATTAGGGATTAACCTCGTGACAAAACAAACCTTTATTAAAGTGGATTTTAATTAAAGATGAGATTAAGAAGCAAATTTTATGGTTTTTAAGACAACTTGAGGGGGACTTATCCATTAACACTAGGGTTAGTCCTTCTTAACCAATAAAGGAAGAATTAGAACCCTAATGCAAGGCCCAAGTTACAAGCTATTGTCTTAGTGATTATTAAGATGGATTGATTAAGAGGTTTAAAAAAATTAAGGGTTTAACACTTAGGATTAAAGTTATACACTCCATCCTAAGAGAAGGATGCAGGCATAACCTTAATCACAAACCCTTAAAACCTTAAAGGTTTAGTCTCTAATGATGAGGTGAGAAGAGGGACACAAAGATGACACAAAGGTGAAAACTAAGGGGGACTAATCACAACCCTAATTATTGTCATGCTTGGATGTTCCAATGGTTTGTAAGGCTTGCAGGAGATCTTCAGAGAAGCCACCAATGGAAGAAGCAGATGAAAGGAGGAGAAGCAGAAGAAACAAGTTACTTACTTCACTAAAGAAGATAAGTAACTTGGAGAAGGAAAGTGAATGATGAACATGAATGAGCAAGCTCACTCTAAAGCAAAGAAAAATTCAGCAATGATGCATAAGAAGAATGAGAAGAGAAATGAAAAGTGAAGGCAAATTCACTTCTCAAGTTACTTACCACTTGAAAATGTTAACATAAGGAAAGAAATGAAATGAAAATGAAACATATGCAAAGATGAAAACCAAAACCAGAAGCAAATACATGATGCAAATGATGTTATGAGATAATTCAAAAGCAAACCAAGTGTCATGAATGTTCATACAAAGAGATGGAATGCAATGGAAGCATGCTTTGAAGTTTGAAAGTTCATGAAAGTTTATGAAATGAAATGAATGCACATCATGGCAAATGAATGAAGAAATGATCAAACATGATTCTAATATGTCTTAAGATGTCTTAGATTCCATATGAATGCAAGAAATGTCATGGCAAGTTCATGTATGGATGCATATGCAAGATGAATGCAAATGAACATGAGAAATTAGGGTTTTAAGGAAACATGAGATGCAAAAGTCAAAAACAGAAGCAAATCATAAGATAAAACATTGCAAATGAACTCAAAGGAACCCTAACCCCATATGATATCACACCTGAAAGGAGGAGGTCTAACTCTTAACCTAAAGAAAGTTGTGAATTTTCTAAATAAACTAGGGTTTTTGGGTACCTTAAGAGGAAAAATGAAAATAAAATGGAAAATGCAAGATAAATTTATGACAAAAATATGCTAGATACTACATGCTATATGACAAACAATTCAAGAAGAACCAATGTCAAACCCTTCATGGTTAGGCAGCAAAGAATTCTTGAAGTTAGGGTTCAAAAATGGGATTTTTATGAACCCTAAATTCAAGAAAAATGTCAAAGTTGAATCAAAACCAAAAAGAAATTTGTATGAATGGTTTGACAATGTTTCTAAATGTCCTAAGATGCAATGTGAATTTTTTTGGAATTTTCAGAAACCTAAATGATATTTGAATTAATTAATTTCCATTAATTAATTAAAATAAACATTAAAATATTTTTTAAATGGTTTTTTAATGCAAAAAATAAAAATAAAAATGTTTTTGGGTGGAGAAAAATATTTGAAATCAAAATGCAGAAGAAAAATATTTTTGGAATGTTCTAAGTATTTTAAATAAATTATGCAAGAAAAATGATTAAAAATGAAATAAAAATTAAATTAAATGAAAGTAGGACAATCTGATGGATAGGATTTAAACTGGGGGGATTCTGGTTGACCAGCGTGCAATCTAAGTGGATGCATCTGAGCCTTTCATTACACACGGGAAACATTGATCAAAGGGATGAGATTCAAAGTTCCCTAATTACACAGATTAACCCTAATCTGAACCCTAAACATTTTCAGGTGACCGGAACAATGTTCCGGTCATCTTCTCCAGTGAGCTCAAAATCAAACTTCTTCCCTAGGTTGTTTCAAACGCTCTAAAGTTCCAGATCAACTCCCCACATCTTCCTAAACCTAAATCTACCCTCAAAACAAATTTATTCTTCATCAATCATGTGAATCAAACAAAAACATATTTCACGGGCAGAGTTTCAGAGGTTCAATACAAGCTTATTTCTCACTCATTTTCAAAAGTAAATACATCATGATGATCAGCAAAGCATAAGGAACATTTCTATAACCTAAAATTACATTTTTGGAAAATTTGTTCTTGAGGTTACCTGAGCTTGAGCTTTCTCAGTTTGAAGCTTTTGGACCTCTTCTCTTGTGCAAACTCACTCTAATGATCCCTCTGATGAAGCTTTGATGCTTGGAAGGAGTTTGTAATGGTTGAAATGAGAGCTTGCACTCTTGTTGCACCAGAATCATGTTTTGGTTTTGGGTGCTTTAAGGCTTGTTTGATGGTTGGTTTATGCTCTATGGATCATTTCTGAATGAATGGTGAAGTTTGTTTTGAAGTTTGATGGATGGACAGAAAGTTTCGAAGGCTTTTGCTTTTGGGGTGATTTTTGGGAACTTGATGATTCTGAAGTGTTAGGCTGGCTTGTGTTGTGTTATGAGCTGCATTTTGTCCACATAACAATGTGTGATAGGTCAGAGGAATTGTTGTGGACTGTGGTGATTGGTATGGGCAAGTTGCCAAAATGTTAACATGACTTGTACTTGAGGTATGGGCTCATGTTGCAGTTGGCTTTTGGCTTGTCCTGGCTCAGCAAAGATCAAGGAGAACCATGGAATTGGTTTTGTGGTGATTCAGCAAGTGTATGAGAAGTTCTATGCTCTTTTGCAAATTTGAAAAAGTTTGGCCCCTTTTGGATTTCTTGAAGTTCAAGGCATGAAATGAGAGGATTCTTATGCAATATGATATGATATTCTTAAACTAATGCAAAGATGAAAGATCACAAGCCATGGTGTGAACTTAGTGAGGGAAAATTTGGGGTGTTTACAATAGGTATATGTATTTGTGAGTGCAAAGGGGATGCTTTGGCTTTTATCTGCAGGGGATATGAGTTTTGTATATTGCTGATGAAATACTGACGGTAATTAAAGGTGACTAGCTTGAACTTGGCTTGTAATCATGCAAATGTTTGATTTTTGCCGTAATGCTCCGTATTAGACGGAATGCTACACTTATTTGGTGAATATGATGCAAATTCTATGATTATGCAAAAGAGAAGTCGATCCGGGGTTCGGATCCTGCTGGGGATAAAGATCTCTGGCTGATCTGTTTGGAAAGATGTCTCGGCTGGGGAAGAGATCATTGGTAGATCTAACTGCAAAGAGAGCTCTGCTTGGGGAAATAGGTCATTGGTAGATCTACTCGTAAGGAGAACTTAGCTGGGGAGAAGGAAACTTTCGTTACTTTGTTGGGTAAGAGTTTCGGGCATTGCTCTTCTGGGGAGAGGATGGAAACTATGTGGGGAGATAGTTCTTTTAACCTTGCTGAGGACGAGAGATCTGGCGCTCTGGTGGGGCTCTCAGCAGGGGAAGCTCCTGTTGAGTATACTTGTGTTGGGGATGAGGAGGCTTTGGCAACTTTGCTGGGGAAAAGCAGTCTAGATATTGCTCGGGAGATCCCGCTTAGGGAAGTGGTATGTTGGGGATTCGGTGCTTGGCATGCCCCATGTCGCGTATTGAATACCTGCAACCTGTTAAGACAAAAGAAACACACAAGTATCTCGAGGTATCCCTTACCGGATTTCGTCATAGGAGTTAGGCTTTCCTGAAAGTAAATTTATTTCCTGCAAGCATTTATAAAAACGGCTCATTTGTTTTATGCAAGTGTTGTATCATGAACATCAGACATTTTGCAAACAAAAACAAAATATACAAAACAAGGTGTGACTGAAAATTCTGATTTTATTAATCTGGGTGCCCTGAATTGGTAAATACAGTCAAAGAAACAAATCCCCTAAAATGAGGAGATTGCTAAAAATTGAGAAAATAAAAGTGTTGGCAATGTTGACGACGATGTTCCAGTGAGTTTCCTTTGCTATGACCTGTATGACCATGACGTTCTTCTCATCTTGCTTTCTGAAGAAGGTTGATTCTGATTGATGCTTTGCCCTTTCGAAGCTTGCCATGTTGGGAATGATACAGACGAATTCAGAATGCAGTTGTTCGCTTATTCCCTGATTTTGCGTGGATCGCCCTTTCGGGTTTTCAATCCACCGGGATACCCATTTTTGCCTAAGCTGTCCAATGCGGCTTTTCAACTCAGCGGGTGTACATTTTTTTTCCAATTTTCCCTTATTTTTGCCCGAGTCTTTCATTCTGTTTTTGACTCGCCGGGATGCCCTATTTTTGCCTGGACTTACATTTTGTTTTTATGTCCAGCGGGTCATTTTATGTGTATTTTTTAACTGCATCTGAATTCACAGGGGATAAGAAATCTTCACCATCCATAGTAGTGAGCATCAGTGCTCCACCAGAGAAAACCTTCTTTACTATGAATGGGCCATCGTAATTTGGAGTCCATTTGCCCCTGTGGTTTGTATGAGGAAGAATAAGTCTTTTCAGCACAAGATCTCCCACTTGGTATTCCTGGAGCCTGACTTTCTGATCGAAGTCTTTCTTCAACCTTTTCTGATATAACTGCCCATGATAGATTTCAGCTAATCTCTTTTCTTCGATCAGATTTAATTGGTTGTACCAAGAACGGACCCATTCTGCTTCATCCAGCTTTACATCCATCATTACCCGTAAGGAGGGTAGCTCAACTTCAACAGGTAGGACTGCCTCCATACTGTACACAAGCTGATAAGGTGTTGCCCCAGTAGACGTTCTAATTGAGGTTCGGTACCCATGCAAGGCAAATGGTAGCATTTCATGCCAGTCTTTATAAGTGACCACCATCTTCTGCACAATCTTCTTGATGTTTTTGTTGGTTGCCTCAACAACGCCATTCATCTTTGGCCTGTAAGGAGAAGAGTTGTGATGTTGAATTTTGAAGTCCCGGCACAGTTCTTCCATCATTTTGTTGTTCAAATTGGAACCATTATCAATAATGATTCGCTCGAGTACTCCATATCGACAAATGATGTCTCTTTTTAGGAATCTGGCTACCACTTGTCTGGTGACGTTTGCATATGAAGCTGCCTCAACCCACTTGGTGAAGTAATCAATGGCTACCAGGATGAATCTGTAGCCGTTTGAAGCATTCAGTTCGATCTTTCCAATCATGTCAATGCCCCACATGGCAAAGGGCCAAGGTGAGGACATCACGTTCAAAGGATTTGGAGGCACATGCACTTTGTCTGCGTAGATTTGGAACTTGTGGCACTTTCTAGAATAGGTATAACAGTCTGCATCCATTGTGATCCAGTAGTAACCTGATCTTAACAATTTCATAGCCATTGCATGTCCTCCAGCATGGGTACCAAAAGATCCTTCATGCACCTCGTGCATCAACAAGTCTGCTTCTTTCTTATTAACACATCTGAGTAGCACCATGTGAAAGTTTCGCTTGTATAATGAACCATCATCATTAAGGAAGAAACTACCAGCCAGCCTTCTTAATGTCTTCTTATCATTGGATGATGCCCCAGGTGGGTATGTCTGATCCTCTAAGAAGCTTTTGATGTCATGGAACCAAGGCTTGTCATCTTTAGCAATGTCCACAGAGAATACGTATTCTGGTCGGTCTAGTCTGGATACCGAAATCCAAGGCACATAATTGGTAGTCTGAACCTTGATCTTGGAGGAAATGGTAGCTAGAGCATCTGCGAATTGATTCTCGTCTCGAGGGATGTACTCAAGTTGGACTGTTTTGAAGAAAGTCAATAATCTCCTCGTATAGTCACGATACGGAATCAGATGCTCTTGGTGAGTGTACCATTTGCCATTGGTCTGATTAAATACCAAAGTCGAATCTCCGAATACGTTCAAAGTTTTGATCCTAAGGTCAATGGCTTCCTCAAGACCCATGATACAGGCTTCGTATTTAGCTTCATTGTTATTGCAGGCAAAGGTGAGTTTTACCGAGAAAGGCATATGAACTCCTTTAGGTGTAATGAGCACTGCACCAACTCCACGACCATTCATATTGACAGCCCCATCAAACATCATAGTCCATTCTTATTTTGGGTCAGGCCCTTTTGTGTGAACAGGCTCTTCATGATCTTTTTCTTTTAAGTACATGATGTCTTCATCAGGGAAGTCAAATCTCATGGGCTGGTAATCATCAATGGGTTGCTCAGCTAGATAGTCAGACATTACACTGCCTTTGATGGCCTTTTGAGATGTGTACTGAATGTCATACTCTGTCAGAATCATTTGCCATCTAGCAACCCTTCCGGTAAGTGCTGGCTTCTCGAATATGTACTTGACGAGGTCCATCTTTGAAATCAACAAGGTAGTGTGAGTCAACATATACTGTCTTAGTCGGCGAGCAGCCCACGCTAAAGCACAACAAGTTTTCTCGAGCAGTGAATAACGTTGTTCACAGTCGGTAAACCTTTTGCTTAGGTAGTATATTGCATACTCTTTTCGACCAGACTCGTCATGCTGGCCCAACACACACCCCATCGACCCTTCTAATAATATCAAGTACATTATCAAAGGTCTTCCTTCAACTGGAGGCATAAGAATCAAAGGTTCTTGCAGGTACTCCTTGATCTTGTCAAAAGCCTTCTGAAAATCTTCGTTCCACCTGACCGTTTGTTCCTTTCTTAACAATTTGAACAGGGGCTCACAGTTTGCAGTGAGGTGAGATATGAACCTTGAGATGTAGTTCAATATACCCCCAAACTTCCTTTTCAGTCCTAGGTGTAGGCATCTCCTGAATGGCTTTGACTTTGTCGGGATCAACCTCAATTCCTTTTTCACTTACGATAAATCCCAGCAACTTACCAGAACGTACCCCGAATGTGCATTTGTTGGGGTTTAACTTCAGTTGATAACTTCTCAGACGCTTGAACAACTTCAGAAGATTTACCAGGTGGTCTTCTTCAGTAAGGGACTTGGCAATCATGTCTTCCACGTAGCATTCAATTTCTTTATGGATCATATCGTGGAACAACGTTACCATAGCCCGTTGATAAGTGGCACCGGCATTCTTTAGTCCAAATGGCATAACCTTGTAACAAAATGTGCCCCAAGGTGTGATGAAGGTTGTCTTCTCCATGTCTTCAGGTGACATCTTGATCTGATTATACCCGAAAAAACCATCCATGAAAGAAAACACCAATAACTGAGCTGTGTTGTCGACCAATACATCAATGTGAGGTAATGGGAAATCATCCTTTGAGATAGCTCTGTTCAGATCCCGGTAATCCACACACATACATACTTTTCCATCCTTCTTAGGCACTGGTACAATATTAGCGACCCATGGCGGGTAACTAGTTACAGCAAGGAAACCGGCGTTCCACTGTTTTTGTACTTCTTCCTTAATCTTCATGGCCATATCTAGACGAGTACGGTGTATCTTTTGCTTTACTAGAGGACAATCATCTTTCATTGGCAACTTGTGCATAACAATATCCGTATCTAGACCTGGCATGTCTTGATAGGTCCAAGCAAAGACGTCGACGTATTCTCGAAGCATGTCAATAAGTTGTACTTTTACTGAAGCTTGCAGACTGGCCCCAATCTTCACTTCTTTCAAATCCTCCTCGGTACCAAGATTAACTGTTTCAACCTCCTCCTGATGAGGAGTAATCACTTTCTCTTCTTGCCTCAACAACCTGGCTAACTCTTCAGGTAACTCATATTCTTCTTCAACCCCTTCATCAGCTTGATTAATTGGATTTTCGAAGTCATAAAAAGTTATAGCAGTGCTGTTGTCGGTGCAATCTGGAGGATAATCTCTGCAAGGGTTGAGATTTGTTCGTTTTAGTGATCAATTTTAATCTTGTTTAGAAAAGTGAAAAATGAAGTTATTATTTTGAAAACATTTCCATTTTATTGTTTTGTACAAAAGTGAAAAATGAAAAGACAGTGAGAGAAAGAGAGAATTGTTTGCAAAAGATGTTCGATATTCATTGATATTCCATTTGCACAAAATTACAATATGGCCCTATTACAAAATGAGTCCTGACACCTTGGGCAAGATGCATGACTTGATGCATGCTGAAAAAAGCAGGAAATAATAATTACTCTACGGGAGTAACCCTTATAATTTCCTGGGAAGACCAGTTAAGGACTTGATGACCCGAGATCCTTGGACGTATCTAGCTCTCCAGGTTTAGGTAGCTTTCCGCCTCATCTTCCATGTTGTTAACAACATCTGGGGTGAGAATCCCCCCACTGACGAACTTGGGCTCTTTAGCAGCCTCTGCTTGATCTTGTCGGAATGGTTTGTAACCCAAACCGAATTTGTCCTCCTTCTTCTCCACCGGTAGCAACTTAGCCCAGTCTTGGGCATTTCCATCTTCAACAACCTTCCGGGCTTGCTGATAAGAGACAATTGAAGTGCCCATCCTATCCTCCTGGGATGTAGCAAATACTTTAGTTGTCGCCTCATTGACGTTCAGTGCTTCGAACCCTAGGCTCATAGTTTCATGGATTTCACCATCCATCTCAATGTATTTGTATGTAGCCAGATGGCTAACAAAGATATCCTCTTCACCACAGATGGGGATGATTTGTCCTTCTCACTCATATTTCAATTTCTGGTGAAGGGTCGACGTAACTGCGCCAACGACGTGAATCCATGGTCGACCCAACAAACAGCTGTAGGCCGGCTGAATGTCCATCACATAGAAAGTAGTCTGAAAGACCTGCGGACCGATTATCACAGGCAGCTCCACCTTTCCAAGAACAGACCTCTTAGAGCCACCAATAGCCCTGACCACCAGGTTGCTTGGTTGGAGAGCTATTCCATCATATTCGAGCTTGACAAGAGCCTTCTTTGGCAAGACATTGAGTGAAGACCCGTGTCGACAAGAACATGAGAGAGTACAACCCCTTTACACTCCAAAGTGATGTGTAAAGCTTTGTTGTGGTGACGTCCTTCCGTTGTCAAGTCAGCATTGGTGAAACCTAGCCCATGGCTAGTATTAACATTAGACACAACTATTTCAAGCTGATTCACTGTGATCTCCTCCAACACGTAGGCAGCGTGCAAGACTTTAAGTAGTGCATCCCGATGAGCTTCGGATCACAATAGCAAGGATAAAATGGAGATCTTGGAAGGAGTCTGGTGGAGCTGATCCACAACCTTGTAGTCACTTATTTTAATTATCCTCATAAATTCATCCACATCCTGATCAAAGGACGATTTATGGGCTTCTTTTGGTGCAGGTTCTTCAGGTGCCACACTTTTCCCTTTGGCTTTGGCAGCAGCCTCCGCCTCAGTACTAGTTCTTCGAGCTTGTGACACGAAGAGGCGTCCGCTTCGGGTGAAACCTCCGCCTCCCCCGACATTATCCACTTGGGGGGTTTAAATCTAAGAATCAAGAAGGACTCTTTCTCCTTTGCAATAAAGGTTTGCACCATAGTGCCATGGTACAACATTGTCTTTGTCATATGGAATAGGCCCTGGCACCGTAATGGTGACTGGGCTAACTGCAACAGAGGTTGGAACCGTTATTGTCTGTGGATCATAAAAGATGGTGACAGGACTTCTGGTGGATGCAGGTGGTGATGGATTGAAGCTTGGTTGTTGCTGAAGTTGTTGCTGAGATTGATGTTGATAATTGTTGGAAACAGGGACCGTTGCAAGGTCATAATAGATAGTAACTGTGGAGACGTCGTTATTGGTGGTTGCTGTAGTTGTAGAATTGGATGAAGTGGAACCGTTGTTTGTTGAAGTGATGGAGGGGGTGGTTGCTAATTCTATAGACGAGTCTGTAGGAACAATTGTCTTTGTAGTTGTAGGAGAAACACTTGTTGTTGAGAAAGGAGTTGCTGGTGTTGTAGAAGCGGTTTTTGTTATTTGTAGAATACCTTCTTTGATCAGGCAATTGATTCCATTCCTCAAGCTTGCACACCCATTCACGGAAACCTTGCAAGATTCACAACAGGCCTTACAACCTGGAAACACTTGGCATTTAAAAAGTTGAGCTTTAACCTCTGCCAAAGGTGTCTGAATACTTGCAGTATCTTCAATTGAAATCATGGGTGAGCAGTCCTCTATTGCATTAATCCTTGGCCCACCATGGCTGGGCATAGGATTCTTCGTGACATTAGGAGTATGGTGCAAAATTCAGGGCCTTTGAATCTACCAGATTCTGGACCTTCATGTGCAGAGCCCTGCACTTTTCTGTGGAGTGACCAGGTGCATTAGAATGAAAAGCACACCTGGCGTTGACATCGTAATTTCTCGAAAGGTTCTGAGGATCTGGTGGAGCCAATGTCCTTAACTCGACAAGATTAAGCTTTTGGAGTTGTGGCAGCAATGTGGCATATGACATTGGTATAAGGTCAATCACCCTGTTGATCTGAGATGGCTGCTGCTGAAAAGGGCGTTGTTGTTGGTTATTATTATTGTTGTTGTAGGATCTTTGTTGAGGAAACTGGGTTGTTGAGGAAAATGTTGTGGTTGTTAAGTACATTGAGGGGGTGGAGTAGGAATAGTAATAGCGGCAACTGATCTCGGCAGATACTGGGGTCTCCCTCTTCCCATACATACATAATTTGTTTCACCGGATCTGCGGGGCCCTGCAAATGGCTTCCTTGAACTGCTTGAACTGGCGCCGTTGTCAAAAATCTTTCCCATTTTCAATAAGCTCTCAATTTTTTTCCCAGCTATAACCACGTCTGCAAAGCTGGTGGAAGAAAATGTAGCCAGTCTATCAATATAAGTACCCTGGAGAGTGTTCATGAACATATCTGCCATCTCCCTTTCTGACATTGGGGGTTAAACGGAAGCAGCTAATTTCCTCCACCTTTGGGCGTACTCTCTAAAGCTTTCTCGGGAAGACTGTGACATTCCTATCAGAAGGGTTCTGGTTGGAGCCATGTCCAGATTATATTGATATTGACGAATGAAAGCTTCTGCCAAGTCTTTCCAATTCCTAACTGTGGCCCTGGTCAAGTGAGAGTACCATTCCCGGGATGCCCTTATCAAGCTATCCTCAAAGTAAAACACCCACAGTTTCTCATCCATGGTGTAGGCTTTCAATCTCCCTAGGAAAGACTGAAGATGGGTACGTGGGCAGGATGTGCCATTGTATCTTTCAAAACAGGGAGGTTTGAACTTGTGAGGAATTCTAACCCCCTCCACTAATCCCATATCCATGACATCAAAACCCAGATATTTTTGGGATTCAATAGACCTTAGCTTTTCTGCTATTTCATCCAATTGACGATCGTAGACTTCGTCTCCAGCTCCGACCAGAATAAACTGCTCTTCCTGAGGGTCCTCCTGTAAGGCCTTTCCTCCAGTGTTACCTTGGGTGTTTCTTATAGCATTGATGTCTGGGTTCAAATGAGGTCCAAACTCTGGGGGATCAGTACGAGGCTTTACGTGATCGTTGTTACTGGTACCCCCTGTACCTTTGTGGTTTTCCTCGGGAGTTTGCCGCTCGACTAACTCTCTCAGTCTCTCCTGGCACTGAACCAAACCAGTCATCACTACCATAAATTGATTCATTTGGGCCCTCATCTCAGTCCTTTCATTGGCCATTTGGGTCCTCACATCAGTCAAATCCTGTTGAACCTGATCCATTTGTAATCCCGGAAGGTTGTTTCTTGTCGGATACCGGTGCGCTCTATTGACAGGGAACACTCTTCTATGAGCAATGTTTCCTGAAATCACAACAAAGTGAGAAACAACAAAAAACAAAAACCTACAAAACAAAGAAATGATGTTAGTATGCAATGCAGGATGCCTATTTATCTTCCAAGGGTATCCGGTTGGTTCTTTGGTTTTGACCTTTCCAGACCTCGAGGAAATGCTGATGTTGCAGAGAGATAAAGCCCATGAAGTAAAACAAACCATATATTACAAAAGAGTGAAGATACATAGTTTGATTACAATAAAATCCCCATGGTGGGTTAAAATACAACAACGAAATCAAAAGTACAAACAAAAGGAAATACAGATATAAGGAAATCAAACATCCAGTCCAAAGTCATCCTCTCTGACTTCTTTCAGGAGAGCCTCAGTCACTGGGCCAACCGGGTGCTCTGTGATGGTCCTGATAAGAATGTTCCGGGTGGTAATGGCACCAGTTAACTTCTTGTGCTTATCTTGGTCCTTTGATCTCTTCAACCCCGCTTGGAGCTTCAACTCAGAGATCTCCTTCTGTGAAGCTAACAAAGCCTCCTGATTCTTCTTTTCATTAGCCTCCAGCTGCTCTATCCTAGCTTGGGTTCTCTGATCTTCTTGTGCACGAGCCTCGGTGTTCCTGATCCACCTAGCCTGACTCTCCTCTAAGTAATGCTCAGCTCTGGCCTTCTGAGTCTTAGCTTCCTTGCAAACATTCTTCAACACTAACTCTCCTGCTCTAGCCTTTCTGATGTAGTCATCTATTTTCTCAATCTTGGTCAAGTGCTCAATCTGGAGCTTCTCTAACTTTTCATTATCCAGACGGCTGTCATTCCTCTCCCAGAGGGTCTTCTTCAAAGTTTCAGAGAGCTGAGCATTCCTTTCTTTCAATTTCTCAAACTCCTCTAAACTGACAGTAGCTGCAGGCTCCACTGCTGATGGTCCAGGTACATCCTCTAAGGTTAATGGCATACGGGTGATCTGCCCCCTGACACGAGACTAGTCAAGATACTGAGCTGAGGCTATGTTGTTGCACTTGCCAAGAATAGTTGTCCCCTTAGTTTGAATATTGTCCCAGGCCCAGGCTGTCTGTCTGACAATGGCAAGGTTGTGTTGGATGTCACAATAGAGGGTATGTGTCAAGTCTTGCTCCCTTGGGGGATGTACCAAGGCATACCCTAATTGCCTTTTGAACAGCAAAGGGTTGTAGTTGATGCAACCCTTCACTCCAATCAGGGGTACATTGGGATATTGCCCACAGCTGGTGATGATATCTTTGCCCTTGGTGCTCTGAGTGCACCATCTGATGTCTTCTGATGTAAGGGAAATCATTCTCTTAGCCCAGTTCCTTGGCTGATGAGGATTCAAGAAAGTGTCTGACTTCGGCAAGTTCCTTAACAGCCAACAGTAGAAGAGGGGTGCACAGCATCTGACCAATCTTCCACTTTGCTTCTCATTCCTTTGATGCACTGAATAATAAAAGCCTCCAAGCAAGGTAGGGACTGGATTCTTCAACAGGAAAATGTGGATAGGACTCTTGCTCACAAACTTAGGCTCGTCTGCAAAAAAGATGATTCCATATATGCTGAGGGCTAGGAGATAAAAAACAGTCTCCCACTTCCCTACTGAAGCATGCAGGGTGGCCTGGGTAATCAAGAAGTCCAAGTGAAGACCTGGGATTACAGCCTTAGTGGTCATGCTATGGTCAATGAGGGTGGAATCCAAGTGCAAAGACTTATCTATATCTTCATTCTTGGGAGCAACCATCTCTAGGTTGAAAGGAATCCCTCTTCTGATAGGGACACCTAACAACATGGAGAACTCTTCCATCAATAGTCCTAGCTAAAAATCTGGAAAAGTGAAGCATCTGAGAGGAGGGTCATAGAACTGGAGACAAGTGTGGATCATGCTCCTCTAGGATGCATCCAAATCCATGATCATGTCCATAATGTCACCATAATGTTCCCTGAATAAAGGGACATGATCAGGAGTGATGAGAGACTGAATCTGTCTGATGCCTGTCAGAGTGGGCTCAAAGAAATGATAGGTGATGTTGCTCTTCCTGGATGTGTCCATGCTGACAATGGATGTTGGTGAAGAAGACTGAGGATAACTGCTGATAAAGGCAACTGAAGAAGATGCTGAAGAAGAGTCTCTAATGAAGCCAACTGGTAAAGAGAGCTGAAAAGAATCTCTGACGAAGATAGCTGGTGCAGATAGCTGAAGGAATCTGAGCAGTAGAACAGGTCAAAACCAAACCAAAGATAAGATGTGGATACCCTGTAAAACAAATAGACAAATGTTAAATGATGCAAAATGATGTATGCAGAATGATATGCAAAGGGTTTGTGATCAAGTTCTGGATCTGTTATCTGCCTTGATAGGGTCCATGTGTGTTCATAAGTCCGGATGAAGGCTTAGATAACCAGTAACCAGGTGGGGGACTCAAATAAAGAGTTACAAATCCAGGGTTTAACAAGAACAGTCCAAAAATGATACAACCTTAAAACAACATTAGTAACAAGTGTATGATGAGGCCAAGGGTCCCTGCAAACCTGTAAATATCCCAACCTCCTCACATGTATTGTTCTAGAACAAGGATCCCCAGACTTGGATCAGTTATGAGAAGTGTAAACACTTCTAACCCAGCGGCACAATGTTTATAATAATCATAAAGGATCCTCCTCTAATTCACCTTAGATGCTGAAGGCCATAAAAAGCTCATCCAGACTTAGCAGGCTTCCCAGATAGCTCTAGTACTACAGGAAATCTGTAGCACAAAGTTCTCAAGAAGAAACCCATGTCTGAACCGTGTTTCATATTCCTGCACCTGACCGAAATGGAATGGGAAAGAATATGAAACCACTCTATCTTATGTGTCACTCAGGCTCTTGGTATGGAACCTTACTCACTCAATAATCCCTCCCACCAAGGAAAACAACAGATCCAGCACACGTGATATGATGATAACAATATGAAATGCATATAAATAGTAAATGAAAGCAATAAATAAAGCTGTACAGAAAGCAATAAATAAAGCGATAAACAATAAGCACAAGTAGCACATAACACCCCCGTAAACACAAAACAAACAAGCGCTAGGAGAAACCCACAAAATGAACCAGAAGCCCTGGTTGCAAGATAGGATTTCCCCAGCAGAGTCGCCAAGATGTCGCTCCCAAAGATTTGCATCCCGGTACAAGCGCGAACGGTCGGCGAAAGAGAGAAAAGGAAGTGAACTGAATAGAGTCGCCAGCTAGGCATTTTTATCCCGAAGGAAAGGTAATGCTGCATAAACCTAAACATAGATGGATAAGACGGTTGCGAACCAGAGAAACTGAGAAAGGGGGTTGGTTACAACCTGGGAAGGTATTAGCAACCAGATTGTCTGTCGTACTCGACGGGATCCACACTTAAAAGTTTATGTTTAAAGGGGTAAGTGCATGTGCTATCTGTGTGCAAAAGCTGGAAAAGAATATACAAGTGTTAGTGCAAAAGGGTGAATGCTCAGAAACTGAGGCTTAGAAAAGAATACTGAAAGAGGGGGAAGACACAGAAACTTTTGTTCGATAACAGTTAAGTTATTCCTACGTATCCTCTCGTGCAATGAGGAAGTCAGAACACTGTAGTTTGACTCAAAGAGACTGAAAATGAATTTTGCCTGTGAACTGCTTACTTATCTATGCTCAAGTGTATGATCCGTCTGGCTCGGGTGCTAACTGTCTTGCATTAAACGGAAGAAGCAAGTTCTCGTTTATGAATGAGTGTGATGAGAAAAGAATTCCAGAGGAGACGATTATTGTTTGTTTTTTAATGTTTTCAGTTTTGATATTGTTTTTGGTGTTTTTCATAAGTTAATGAGTTTAATCCTAAATCAAGGGCTTGTAAACTCATTATATCCTCCCTGATTAGGGATAATGAGCCCACTTAAGTATGAGATAAGAATCTCAACTTAATTGCCATGATGATGTAGGATTAAGATCATTAACTTACTTGTGATTAATTAGATGTTTTTGGGTTTTTGTTTAGTGTTAAGTAATGAGTTTAATCTCTAATCACAAATTAGTGGGCTCATTACACCATCCTAATAGAAGGATAATAGATGAGAGCACTTAAGCTGAGGAAGATACCTCAACTTAATCCATGGTTAGGGATTAAATTCATTAAATAACAAAGCCTTTATTAAGTGGATTTTAATTAAGGGATAAAATTAAGAAATGAATTGTATGGTTTGTAAGATAACTTGAGGGGGACTTGTCCATTAAACACTAGGGTTAGTCCTTCTTAACCATAAAGGAAGAATTAGAACCCTAATGTAAGGCCCAAGTTACAAGATAAAGTCTTGATGATTATTAATGTGTTTTGATTAAGAGGTTTAAACAAATTAAAGGTTTAACACTTAGGATTAAAGTTATATAATCCATCCTAAGAGAAGGATGCAGGCATAACCCTAATTCTAAAGTCCTAAAACTTTAAGAGTTTAGTCTCTGATTGTTGAGATGAGAAGAGAGACTCAAGGAGACTCAAAGGTAAAAAGCTAAGGGGGACTAATCACAATCCTAATTATTATCATGCTTGGATATCCTATGGTTTGTAAGGCTTGAGAAAGATCTTCAAGGAAGCCACCAATGGAAGAAGCAAATGAAAGGAGGAAGAAGCAGAAGAATAAGTTACTTACTTCATTGAAGAAGATAAGTAACTTAAAGAAAGAAAGTGAGAGAGATGGAACACAAGTGAACAAGTTCACTTAAAAGACATATTAAAATGCAAATGAAAGAGATATGAAGAAGTGAGAGGTGAAGGCAAATCCACCTCTCAAAATGACTTACCACCTGAAAATGTTAGCATGAATGCATAAAGCATAAAGCATAAAGAAATGAAATGAAATGAGATGAAATGACCAAAGTCAGAAGTATTTATGCAATTAAAATGTCATGTAAGATGATGTAAAGGCTTACAAAATGCATATGTGTGATCATACAAAGATGGGATGCAAAGGAAGCATGCTTTGAAGTTTGAAAACACATGAAAGTTAATGAAATGAAATGAATGCAAATCATGGCAAATGAATGAAGAAATGATCAAGAATGGTTCTTACATGTCCTAAGATGTCTAAGATGACATATGAATGCAAGAAATGTCATGGCAAGTTCATGTATTGATGCATGTGAAAGGTGAATGCAAGTGAACACATAAAATTAGGATTTTATGGAAGTATGAGATGCAAATGAAAAAATTAGAAGCATATGCCATGATAAAAATTTGCAATCAAGCTCAAACAAACCCTAATCCCATATTAGGTCACACCCCAAAGGAGAAGGTCAGAAGCCTAACCAATCAAAAGTTGTGATTTTCCTAAGTTTTCTAGGGTTTTTGGGTGGTTCAAAGGGGAAAATGCAAATCAATTTGAAAATGCAAGATAAATTTATGAAGAAAATAACCTAAAAACTACATGCAATATGCAAAACAATGCAAAAAGAATCAACTTCAAACTCTTCTTGGTTAGGCAGAAATGATTTTTTAATGTTAGGGTTCAAAAATATGATTTTAATGACCCATAATTCAAATAAAATTCACAAACTATGATCAAACCTAAAAATAATTTTGTGTGAAGAGTTTGAAAATGTTTCTAAATGCATTGGGATGTTTCATGATTTTTTTGGTGATTTTAAGAAACCTAAATGCATTTTTAATTAATTAAAAGACTTTAATTAATTAAAAATGACATTTAAATATTTTAAAAATACTTTTTTAATGCAAAAAATAAAATAAAAATCATTTTTGGAATGAGAAAAATATTTTTAGTCAGAATGCAAAAGAAAATATTTTTGTGATGCTTTTTGATATTTTAAATTAATTATGCAAGAAAAATGAATTAAAATGAATTAAAAATGAATTAAAATGAAAGTATGCTAATCCTAAGGCCCAGATTCAAACTGGAAAAGGAGGGAGTTGACTGCGCGCGTCATCCAAGTTTTGGCATTTAAACTGACTAATTAACTGATTTAATTAATTAATTATGATTATGGTTTTAAGTGAAATGATCCTGGCCACTGAAACACGCGCTAACCTAAATCTAAGGGCTCAGATTCAAACTGGGGAGATTAGCCCTAATCCTAACCCTAATCACTTTCAGGTGACCAGAGCAAGCTCCGGTCATCTTCTCCGGCCACACCAAAACCTCAACTTCTTCCCTAGGCAAATTCAGAAGCTCTAAAGCTCCAGAAATGATCTACAACCCTCCCTTAACAAGAATCCATCATCAAAACACATTTATCATTCATCAAAAACAAGATTCAAAGCAAATCGTGAAAATAAACAAAACTTTCAGAAGTTCAATACATGCTCATTTCTCAATCATTTTCAAAACAAATCATACCAGGGTGATCAGTGAAGCATGTAGATTCATTTAGAAACTTAAATAGCAAGTTCTGGAAAAAAAGTTCATGAAGCTACCTGAGTTAAAGCTCTGTGTTCTTGAGCTTTCTGGCCTTCCTCTTAGTTCAAATCCACCCCAATGATCTTCCTGATGATGAAGATGAGCTTAGAGTAAGCTTGTGATGGCTATTTTGAAGGTTTTAGTTCTGAGGTTGCAGAAATCGTATTTGTGTTTGGAGGTGTTTTAAGCTATGGTGGTGGGTGGGAAATGATCCTGGGGTGATGCTGAGTTGATTGGTGGAACAGTTTGTGATTTTTGTTGACTGTGTTCTGAAATTCGATGAAGGGAAGGTTTCTTGAGGTTTTTGTGATTCTGATGCTATGGATGGATTCATGCCTCAATGTTGTGTGAAATGAGTTGCTTATTGTCCACATAAACAATGTTGATTGGCCAGAGAGTTGTTGTGGCACAGGCTGATTGGTATGGGAGATTTTCCAAAAAGTCAAGATTTTGTACTTTGAGGTATGGGCACGGGTCATAGGAGATTTCATGGGGTGTATGGCCTCAGCTGGGTTCAAGGATGGCCATGGGATTGGTTTTGATGTGCTGGATGGCTTGGATGAAGAATTATCACATGTTTTGCAAAATTCTCTCTTTGAAGTTTCTTGGATCATAATTCATGGAAACCCTAAGTTCAATGCACAATTCTGATCCTTTGAGGTTTTTTTGACATATTGTGAAGTGTTTGTGTACATTTGAAGTCATTAGGAAGCTTGAACATGCCAATTTGCAAAATCCCTCTTTGACATGAAACTTGAAATTATAGGATTTTTGAAAACTTTGAAAGGCCATATATTGAGTTCTATGATGAATCAAGACATGTTCTTGTACTTTTTGAAAAGGGAAAGACCTAATCTACAACTTTCATGACCAAGAATTTTTCATTTGAAGCATTTTTTGTTAAGAAAGAGGAGGTTGAAAAACATTCCCAAAATGGAAAGTTTGCATTTCAAGTCATTTCCATTTTTGGCAAGTTTTCTATTGGCTCAAAATTCTTCAATCTTGTGAACTTATAACCTCTTCTAAGATCAAATAAAGATCATAGAACTTAAATTTGATGAAAATACCTCTTTGGTTCCATTGTTGGGGGCCTCAGCTGCCCTGATTTTGACTTAACTTGCTCAGGAAGTTACCCAGTGATCAGATGACTTCCATAATGAATTTATTCATCAAACTTGGTACAAATGACCCTTATAACATATTAATAACAATAGAAACAATAATGGCCCAAAAATTTGGAGTTAAGGCCTCTGAAACCAAAACCCTAATTTTGGTCATCTGTGTTGTGAAACCCTAGCTCTGCTTCCATGCCCTGGCCAGTTCTTGTGATTTCTTGACTCCTATGAACCTTGAGGAGCATAATATATGGACCCTCTTGGAAAGCTTTGAGGCCTTTGAGATGGCTCAGATGGATCCTTCGATTGCTCAGATAAAAAAACCCTAGATGTAGATGAAACTTGAACTATGCAGATGAAACAAATATGCAATGAGGTGTGATGCCTATGCTAATGCAACAATGAAAGATCACAAGCCATGGTGTGATAAAGAGTGAGGGAAAATTTGGGGTGTTTATAGTAAGGTATCAAAAGTCTCCCATAGCGAGCAGTGGCCCTTGTGGAGTGGAAAGGTATTGAAGTCCCCGTAGTGTGGCAAAGCATTCAGGAGACCTCCCGTTGTGTGGCACGTCATTAATAGCCCAACAAAAGTCCACCCATAGCGTGGCAAATTAGCAATCTCCTAGCGTTATTCCAAAATGTTCACCGGGTCACTATTCTTCACATCAGAGTTCTCCCCAAGCAGAGTTCAGATGGTTGGGTTTATTTCCCTTTTCTTCTTCCACCGAGTGCAACTTTTCCGGTTGTTTGTAGTATTCAATCCCTGTATACTTCAAACTTCTGAACTCAACTGCTATCATCCATTCAAGTCTACAGTGATTGAATAGGGTCAGCTGTAACACCCCAAAATTTGCCCTCTCATTCCCTCAACATTTTGCATAAATTCATAAAATAACCAACAACATTGCATCATGTGTAGCATAGCTAAGGCATAGGTATGTGATCAATGATCGGAGCAATTGAAGGTTATACAAAGGCAATCAAAGGGCCACAAAGCTTCTCAACATTGTGAAAAGAGTTCACAACAACCCACAAGCCTTCATTTGAAGCCACAAGCCATGGAAAAATTTGAATTGATCTGAGGAGGCAAGCAGTGCAACATCTCTTGATGAAATTGGGCTTCTCCATGAAATTTTGATTAAAAGTGGATTCCATTGTCTTATATATGATGTCAAGTTCTTAGGGTTCAAATTTCATCCACAAATTCATTTTGGAAGAGGTTCAATGGGCCAGATGACTGAAAATCAGGGATTTGGGGAAAAGTTAACCATGCTGAAGAAAATGTCAACTCCTGACTTTTTGAGATCAAAAACATGAAATTAGGGTTACAAGTATCCTATGGTTCAAATTTGATCAAGAAATGATGGAGGGATCATGAAAAATCAAGAAAACTAAAACTTACCATTTTTTGAAAATTTGGATTCCCAAAAATGGCAAGTTTTGGTCATGTTTGCAGCCACTTCAAGAGAGGTTTTTTCCCAAAAATAAGAGGCCTATGAAAATTCTACCTTGAGAAAATGAAAGAGGGCATCCTAAGCTTCAAATCCATATGTGGAACTCCTTCATACGATCAAAATTGAGAGAGATATGACCGTTCAAAGTTTGGGCAAAAACAAGGTAATTCAGCAGGTTATGTATCGATACATACGACTTATGTATCGATGCATACAACTTATGTATCGATGCATGTTGTACATAAAAAGGCTATGTATTGATGCATAGGCTTATGTATCGACGCATGCTGTAGAAAAACCTGTTTTTTCTGCATTTTTCTGCATTTTCATGGGATTTCAAGCTGGTTTACGGTTTGTTCATGTTATAAATGCATGTGGCATCAAAAGACATTGCATATGGGCTGCAATTGGCTACAAATACCACCACCATAATTGTTATGTATTGAGCAAAACATTGACGTATCAATCATTGATCAATTGAGTTGCAAATAGGTTGCACCTTCATTCCACTTATCCTCACCACAAGTAACATGCTCCAATGCACATTGGATTCAACTCAAGTGTGAAAGTTCTAGAAAAAAGCCAGCTCACCATCTTCTACCACCTTCTAGATTATTCCAAGGAATATTCCAAAGAATACTCTATAACTCTCTAGAATCCTAACCGACTCCAACCCTAGCCTAACTCATAAGCAACCTCCATTCCCAAACCTCATGCCAAGCCTACACATTATATAAACCTAAACAATCCCAAAGAAAAGCTCTCTCCCATTTTTTTCTTCACTATTCTTCATCTTTTTCATTCTTCTCTCAAATTTTCCACCATTTTCAACCTCTCACCAAAGCTTCATTCTAAATGTTCTTCAAATTATTCATTGGAATTTTAAGGACTTGAAGCTAAAACATCCATTAATCATCTCATTGTGAAGCTTATTTGAAGAATCAGTTCTGATTTTGGAAGAGTTTTGAGCTTATTGGAGGTTATTGATCAAGTGTTCATCAAGAGGCATCATCAACCGCATTTATTTTGCGCGTTCGCAAATTGAAGCTTCGACTCTCCGGTTTTCTTCTCCATTTTATTTCTATCTACATCGCAACACTCACCGAAGCAATCCTCCGCTTTGTAGGTTGGTGATCTAAATCCGCTTCTTGATTTAACTTATTCCCTTCATCTCGCCATGACGACATTCTTCGTATGTTTATCGTTGTGTATGCGCATGACCGTTTAATTTCGTCTTTATTATGATTTGATCACTTTGTTTGTTATTAGTTAGAATTATAGCTTATGCTAGGTGCCATTAAGGTGTAGATCGTGGCTTTTAGGTGTAAAATTTGTGCTCACTAGATAGTAGTTGCATTAGGAGCTTTAGGAAATAAATTAATTGAAAGTAGTGTTTTTTCCCTCTTTCTTGGGCATTGCTTCTCCCTTTACCACCATAGATTCATAGGTTCTGATTTTAGGGAATTTTCCAGATTAGTTTCGACATCTCATTCCTCCATTTCGAGTCATTTCGACACGCTTCCGTCCATTTCGCATATTTTGTGCATGAATTGACTTATTGCATATTGTTGTTATGTCCATGCACCTTTTGTCATGTAAATAATCATGTTGCATTATGTTTTTTTTTGCATCTTTCGCATGTTTCGTTAACTTATTTGCATGTCATTGTATCAATATATATGTTGCATTTCACATAACCATGTATGTATGTGCATTTGGTTATATTTGCTTGCATGTTTGATCACGTCATTCACATCAATTCAATTCTGAATTTTGCATTAAGCTTGGCATTCTTGATGATATATCATGTTGCATATTCCTGATCAATGTTCATTATGTTCATATGCCATGTTCATGTTCCATATTTTTCATACTTGTTGCATAACAAATCATGTGGTGCATTCTTGCATAATCCCTCAAAAAATAATCATGACATTCAATTATGTGCTTGATCCATATTCATATTGCATATTCATGTTAATTGAGCATTTCATGATTGAATTTGTGCATAAAAAATGAAAATAATCAAAGCTGCATTTTACATTTCATAGTTGTCTTTGCATATAGGAGCTGTAAAATGTATGCTGGTTGTTGTGTAGTTCATGTTGTTTGTGACTTTTTACACCTACTTTCATGTTGTTTGATAGATGTAGTATGTTGTTTGTATTGTGTGATGTCTTTCATAACTGATTGTGTGTTTGAGTGCTGTAAATAGTTGCTGAATTTTAGTTTAGCATAGTGTAGGCACCCTTAAACTTAAGATTGAGTCTAGTTTAGGTCCAAGTTGCCTTAGGAATTGTTTGGTATGTGTTTACCTCATTCCTTTTTATTAAATGAATACCACTAACCTTTGTTTTGTAGGAAGGTTGAGGTATGTTTCCTTACACCTTATCCTTTAAATTCTTTTATGCATTTCCTTATGCATTTATTTCTGTTACCTTTCATGTTTGTGTTTGGTAGGATTTTCCCCTTTGTTCTCTAGAATCAACTTAACTTCCTTAGGAAGTAAGTTTCATTCTATTCCTTTTTCTTTTCCTTTTGCTAATTAGGATTAGAAACCTCATTAACCATTAGGACATCCATTTAATAAACAACTTAGGGTTGGTCTTAGTCCCCCTTAGTTTTGTCCTTTCTCCATTTGAGTCTTCTTCTCTCATCTCCAAAAAGAAAATTCAAAAGACATGTAATAAAGGATTGAAATAGCCTTTTGTGTATAGCCTTATTCCATGGGGCACTCATATTCATTCCATCTTGGAATAATATGAGCTTGTCTAGCATGACGCACAAGTCTAATCATGAGGCTACTTTCACAAACGATAAACTCCAAAACACTTCTCATAAAAGACAACCAACAAAGACATCGCGTCTTCTCTTCTCATCTCCTAATCTTTGCGGACGAATGCAACTTGCCTCGACAGTTCAAACAGTGATACGGTAAACACCCTCGAGTCAAAGCCGGTAACACCTGAGCTAGAGCTATGGCAACGTCATCCTAAAAAACACAAAAACGTTCCCACCTTAGTTAGGCGAACTACGTTGACTCTGATCCTCATTTTCTTGATGAGGCACGTAGGCAGCGGGGTAGGGCCCGTTCGAGCACATTCTTTATTTTCCCTACATTTACCTCTTTTTTTCGATCTCTTTTTCCAATTCCATTTCACATTTCTCATTCCCATTCCAGTCAGTAATTTTATTCAGCAGCAGTTATATTCTTTTACCCTTTGAAACAAACAAACAAGTGTGGATCCCGTCGGGTACGGCAGACGATTTCGGGTGCTAATACCTTCCTAATTCTTAACCGACTCCCGAACCCAGATCTTTGGTTCACAAGGCCTCATCCTTTCCTTCTTCCTCAGGTTTGTGCAACATTACCTTTCCCGTTTCTTCAGGATAAAAATGCCTGGCTGGCGACTCTACCTTTTCCGCGCCACTTTCGAGTTTGTACTAGGATGAAAATCCTGGGAGCGACACAGTGTTTACCCTAATCATAAAGGATCCTCCTCTAATTCACCTCAGATGCTGAAGGTCATCTGAAAAGGTCATCCAGACTTAGCAGGCTTCCCAGATAGCCCAAGTACTATAGGAAATCCGTAGCACAGAGTTCTCAAGAAGAAACCCATGTCTGAACCGTGTTTCATTTTCCTGCACCAGACCGAAATGGAATCTGAAAGAATATGAAGCCACTCTAATCTTATGTCTGTCACTCAAGCCTTTGTGTTGGACCTTTCTCACTAAAATACCCCTCCCACCAAGGCAAACCAACAAATCCAGCACATATATGATTGTCGCTCCCGGAGATTTGCATCCCGGTGCAGACGCGAACGTTCGGCGAAAAGAGGAAATGAAGTGAATAGAATAGAGTCTCCAACTAGGCATGTTTATCCCGAAGGAAAGGTAATGCTACATAAATCTAGAAAAAGATGGATAAGACGGTTGCGAACCAGAGAAACTGAGAAATGGGGTTGGTTATAATCTGGGAAGGTATTAGCACCCAGATTTTTCGTCGTACTCGACAGAATCCATGCTTACAAGGTTGTGTTTAAAGGGGTAAGTGTGTGTGTTATCTGTGTGCAAAAGCTAGGAATGAATGTACAGGTGTCAGTGCAAAAAGAAGTGAAATGCTCAGGAACTGAGGATTAGAAAAAAAGGCCTAAAGAGGGGGAAGACACAGAGACTTTTTTTCGATAACAGTTAAGTTATGGCTACGTATCCTCTCGTGCAATGAGGAAGTCAAAACACTGTAGTTTGAATCAAAGAGACTGAAATGTAAATTGACTGTGAACTGCTTGCTTGTCTATGCTCAACTATATGACTCGTCTGGCTCGAGTGCTAACTGTCTTGCATTAAACGGAATAAGCAAGTTCTCGTTTGTGAATGAGTGTGATAAGAAAAGAATCCCGAAAGAGACGATTATTGTTTGTTTTTTATGTTTTCAGTTTTGTTATTGTTTTTGGTGTTTTGTAAAAGTTAATGAGCTTAAGCCTAAATCAAGGACTTGTAAGCTCATTATATCCTCCCTGATTAGGGATAATGAACCTACTTAAGTATGAGATAAGCATCTCAACTTAATTACCATGATGATGTAGGATTAAGATCATTAACCTACTTGTGATTAATTAGATGTTTTTGGGGTTTTTGTTTAGTGTTAAGTAATGAGTTTAATCTCTAATCACATATTAGTGAACTCATTACACCATCCTAATAGAAGGATAATAAATGAGAACACTTAAGCTGAAGAAGATACCTCAACTTAATCCATGGTTAGGGATTAAATTCATTATATAACAAACCTTTATTAAATGGATTTTAATTAAGGGATGATATTAAGAAGTGGATTTTAAGTTTGTAAGACAACTTGAGGGGGACTTGTCCATTAAACACTAGGGTTAGTCCCTCTTAACCATAAGGAAGAGTTAGAACCCTAATGTAAGGCCCAAGTTACAAGATAAAGTCTTGGTGATTATTAATGTGTTTTGATTAAGAGGTTTAAAAAAATTAAAGGTTTAACACTTAGGATTAAAGTTATACACTCCATCCTAAGAGAATGATGCATGCATAACCCTAATTCCAAAGTCCAAAAACTCTAAGAGTTTAGTCTCTGATTATTGAGATGAGAAGAGTGACTCAAGGAGACTCAAAGGTAAAAGACTAAGGGGGACTAAACACAACCCTAAAAGTTATCATGCTTAGATGTCCTATGGTTTGTTAGGCTTAAGAGAAAAGATCTTCAAGGCCACCTATTGAAGAAGCAGATGAAAAGAGAAGGAGAAAGAAGAACAAGTTACTTACTTCCTGAAGAAGATAAGTAACTTGAAAGAAAGAAAGTAAGAAAGATAGAACATAAGTGAACAAGTTAACTTTAAAGACATGTTAAAATGCATATGAATGAGATAAGAAGAAGTGGGAAGTGAAGGCAAATCCACCTCCCAAAATAACTTACCAAAAGTTCCTGAAAAGTTAGTATGAATGCATAAGACATAAAGCATGAAGAAATGAAATGAAATGAGGTGCAAATACAAAAGTCATAAGTGATTATGCAATGCAAATGGCATATGAGATGATGCAATGTCATACAATGTGCATATGAATGTTCATACAAAGATGAGATGTCATGAAAGTATGTTTAGAAGTATGAAAACTCATGGATGTTTATGAAATGATATGAATGCAAGACATGGCAAATGAATGAAGAAATTATCAAGCAATGTTCTAACATGTCCTAAGATGTCTAAGATGACATATGAATGCTTGAAATGTCATGGCAAGTTCACATGATGATAAATATGCAAGGTGAATGCAAATGAACATGACAAATTAGGGTTTTATGAACATATGAGATGCAAATGAACAAATCAGAAGCATACAATATGATAAAAAATTGAAAACAAGCTCAATTAAACCATAATCCCATATTAGGTGACACCCCAAAGGAGAAGGTCAGAAGCTAATCCTATTGAAAGTTATGATTTTTCTAATTTTGCTAGAGGTTTTGGGTGATTTTTAAGGGAAAATGCAAATCAATTGGAAAATGAAAGATAAATTCATGAGAAAAATAACCTATAAACTACATGAAATATGTGAAACAATGCAAAAAGAATCAAGTTAAAACTCTTCTTGGTTAGGCATAAATGATTTTTCTAAGTTAGGGTTAAAAAATGTGATTTTAAAGAACCCTAATTAAAAGAAAATTGTGAAATTATGATCAAACCTAAAACTAAATTTGTATGAAGAGTTTGAAAATGTTTATAAATGTATTGGAATGGTTCATGATTTTTTTGGTGATTTTTAGAAACCTAAATGTATTTTTAATTAATTAAAATCCATTAATTAATTAAAAATAACATTTAAATATTTTAAAAATACTTTTTTAATTCAAAAAATAAAATAAAAATCATTTTTGGGTTAAGAAAAATACTTAAAACAAAAATGCAAGAAATTATATGTTTTTTATGAGTTTTACTATTTTTAATAAAATGAACTAGAGAAATAAAAAGAAAATGAATAAAAATGAAATAAAATGGGAAGTCAGCAAGATCTATGGCTCAGATTTGAAAGCTGGTTGATTGGCGCGCTATCCAAAGGTCAGGATCTATTCTGGCAATTTAATTAATTAATCCTGATTAAATTAATTAATTAGAGATTTAGGGTTTTAATGACTAATCTGGGCCATCCATCCACGCGCGAAACAAAGATCCTATGGTCAGAATTCAAACTCTCACTAAACCCTAATTAAGCCTTTAATGACACTCAGGCGATCGGAGACAAGCTCCATTCGTCTTCTACGGCGAAATAAAAACCTAACTCTTCCTATAAGCCACTAAAACACACAAATCCTGCCCAGAATCACCCCCCAAACATCATGGAACAATAATCAACAAGCAAAACACATTTATTCTTCATCAATAGGCTGAATTGAAACAAACAAATTTTTTGGTTTAAACTTTCAGAGCAAGCATACATGGTCATTTCTAACTCATTTTTGAAAATAAACATATCAGTGTGATCAGGGGAACATGAAGATTGATATTTTAACTTAAATAGCAAGTTCTGGAAAAAATGTTCTTCATGGTTACCTGAGATGGAGCTTTCAATTCCTGAGCTTTCTGGCCTCTTTCTTGGTGCAAACCAAACTCAATGAACTCCCTGATGATGATGAGAAGCTTAGAGAAAGCTTGTGATGTCTATTTCGAAGTGTTTGGTTCAGGTTTCGCAGAAATCGTGTTTTTGATTTGGGAGGTTTCAGGCCATTTTGAGGGTTGCTTTGTGTTCTATGAGTGATGTTGAGATGATTGGTGAAGTTTGTTTTGAAGTTTGATGGCTGGTTTGTGCAATTCGAAGAAGGAAAGTTTTTTTGACAATTTTGGGCAATCTGAGTTCTAAGATGTTTCAGGATTGTGTGTCTTGTGAAATGAGGTCCTTAGGGTTCACATAAGTCATTGTGATTGGTCAGAAAGTGGGTGGTGGCACAACTTGATTGGTATGGGCCAAGTTGCAAAAATTTCAACTTTGTGTACTTGAGGTATGGGTATGGTGCAGAGCTGTTTCAAGGGGTGTCTTGACCTCAACAGAGTTTGTGGATGGCCCTTGGATCAAAAGAATGCAGCTGGAAGGCTTGGATGAAGAGATGTCATGTGTTTTGCAACTTTCCAACTTTGAAATTTCTTGTGAATCAAGCCATGAAAATGCCAAATTCTTGGGCAAATTCTTGTGTGTCTTGTATTGACATGTTATGAAGTGTTTGTGTACATTAGAGGTCACTTAGAAGCTTGAAATGCCAATATGCAAAAATCCCTCTTTGACATGAAACTTGAAATTATGTGATTTTTGCCAACTTTGAAAGGCCATATCTTGAGTTCTAGGATGAATCAAGACATGTTCTAGTACTTTTTGAAAAGGGGAAGACCTAATCTACAACTTTCATGTCCAAGAATTTTTCATTTGAAGCATTTTTGGTCATGAAAGAGGAAGTTGAAAATCTTTCCCAAAATGGAAAGTTTCCATTACAAGTCATTTCCAAAAATGGCAAGTTTGCAATTAGCTCAAAATTATTCAATCTTGTTAACTTCCAACCACTTATAAGATAAAATAAAGATCATAGAACTTCAATTTGATGAAAATGATCCTTTGGTTCCATTGTTGGGGGCCTCAGATGCCCTGATTTTGACTTAACTTGCTCAAGAAGTTACCCAATGATCAGATGACTTCCACAATGAATTTCTTCATCAAACTTGGTACACATGATCCTTATAACATATTAAGAACATTAGAAACAAGAATGACCAAAAAATTGGAGTTAAGGCCTCTGAAACCAAAACCCTAATTTTGGTCATTTGTGTAGTGAAAACCCAAGCTCTGCTTCCATGCCTTTGCCAATCTTTGTGATTTCTTGACTTTCATGAACTTTGGGGAGCATAATATGATTAAATAACACACATGGACCCTCTTGGATAGCTTCAAGACCATTGGGATGGCTCATATTTATTCTTTGATTGCTCATATCACAAACCCTAGATGCATATGAAATGAAACTATGTAGATGAAACCAATATGCAATATGAGATGGTAATGCTTATGTAAATGCAAAAATGAAAGATCACAAGCCATGGTGTGAGAAAGAGTGAGGGAAAATTTGGGGTGTTTACAGCTGCCCCTATTCAAACATGAGTTAGTTGTGCAGAGTGTAAGTGGCTGGCTTAACAGACAAACAAGATAACTTGTGGTTGAATACCAAAGACAGCCCGAAATTTGCACTTGCTGGGGAGAAGAATAAAAGGGATATAAATTGTAAAAAGGTAGTATAGTATGATTATCAAATGAAAGGCGATGGAGGACGACCATCGAGCAGAGGACGACTGCTGGGGATAAAGTGGTAAGTAAAGCAATGACGGGGATGACCGACAAGTTGGGGAAATAAAGAGATCATGATGGGGACGGCCATCGGGTAAGGAAATAAAATTCTTTGGGGATTTAGACAAGCATAGATGGGGATGACCATCAGGCTTTGAAAGTAAAGTAAACAACGATGGGGACGACCATCAGGTTAAAGAATAAATGAAATATTTGATGAGGGACAGTCATCAGAGGTAAGGACGATCACCTAGTAGGGGACGACTGCTAAACATATCACGACATAGGACGAATGTAGGATAGAAAAGATCAACGATGGGGACGGCCATAGGATAAGCATGATGAAGGATGGTCATCAATAGGTGAAGGACGATCACCTAGCAGGGGACGGCTGCTGAAAATATCACGACATGGGACGAATGTCGGATAGAAATGGTTAACGATGGGGACGACCATCAGATAAGCCCGATGAAGGACGATCATCAAGAGGTGAAGGGCGATCACCTAGCAGGGTACGGCTGCTCTCGGGGATTATCACGACATAGGTTGAATGTCGGATAGAAGGTTCCAATAATGGAGATTCCACTGGGGAAAGGATGGGGGATGGTCATCCAAAGGTGAAGGACGATCACCTGGAAAGGGACGGCTTCCGAAAGTATCACGACATAGGATGGATGTCGGATAGGAGAAAGTTGTTTTGTTGGTGACTTACTGGGGAATGGTAAACACGGACGAGTTCTTACGCCTTCAAAAATAAGTGTTTGACAGTGTGTATAGATTAAAGATGCGGATGTGCATCCTTAGAACCACGATATAGACGAGTATCGGTAGAAGCAAACGTTGACACGTGTTTAAGGATGATGATACGAACGAGTACCAATCGGTTAAGCGAGGAACACAAACGAGTGTTGAATTTTTTGAGGGGTGATATATGCAAGACACAGACGAGTATCAACGACTTTTGCATAAGTAAGTATTGATCTGCTGGTGAAGTATGTGCAAGACACGGACGAGTGTCGAAAGATTGGGCAAGGGACACGAACGAGTGTTTGACTTGCTGGTAAAGTATAACACGGATGAGTGCCAAAAGGAATATGTACAAGCTGTGAACAAATATATGTATTTGAGAGTGCATGAGGTATTCAGGCGACCTGTGGGGGTTAGGATGACACAGACGAGTGTCAAAAAAAGAGCAAGTATAAATCTAAACAGGCATCTGTATTTTGAAAGTGCAAAGGGATGCTTTGGCTTTTATCTGCAGGGGATGTGAGTTTTGTATATTGTTGATGAAGGTATTTGCAGGTGACTGGCTCGAACCTGGCTTATGATCATGCAAATGTTTGATTTTTGTCGTAATGCTCCATATTAGATGGAATGCTACGCTTATTTTGGTGAATATGATGCGAATTCTATGATTATGCAAATGAGAAACTGATCAGAGACCCGGATCCTGCGGGTATAAAGATCTCTGGCCAATCTGCTTGGAGGGATAACCCAGCTAGGGGAAGAGATCATTGATAAATTTATTCGGAGGGAGAACTCTGCTTGGGGAAATAGATCATTGATAGATATGTCCGGAGGGATGAGAAAGTTTTAGCAACTCTGTTGGGGATGTGTTTCAGGTACTGCTCTTCCGGGGAGGCAATTCTGTGGGGAATCAATTCCACCAACTCTGCTGAGGATGAGAGAAATCTAGCCTCTTTGGTGGAGGAAAGAAAGTTCCTTAATAACCTTGTTGTGGAAGAGGCTGTTAGGCACTGCTTGGGAGGTCCCGCTCGGGGAGGGGATAACTTCTGGGAAGTAGTATGTCGGGGATTCAATGCTTGATATGTCCCATGTTGCGAAAGATTGTTTGTCTTAAGTACCTGCAACCTGTTAAGACAAAGGAAAACACACAAGTGTCCCGAGGTATCCTTATCCGGATTCCGTCATAGGAACTAGATTTACCTGAAAGTAATATATTTCCTGCAAGCATTTATTTAAAATAGCTCATATGTTTTGTGCAAGCGTTGTATTATGAACATTGGACATTTTGCAAACGAAACAAAAAATGTACAAAACAAAGTGTGATCGAAAACTCTGATTTTATTAATTTGTGTGCCCTGAATTGGCAAGTACATTCAAAGAAGTGAATCCCCTGGAAGGAGGAGATTGTTGTAAATTGAGAAAATAAAGAGTGTTGGCAATGTTGAAGATGAAGCTCCAGTGAGCTTCCTTTGCTATGACATGTATGACCTTGACATTCTTCTTATCTTGCTTTCTGAAGGAGGCTGATTCTGACCGACGCTTTGTCTTTTCAAAGCTTGCCACGTTGTGAATGATACAGATGAATTCAGAATACAATTATTCCCTGATTTTGCATGGATCACCCTTTCAAGTTTTCAATCCATCGGGATACCCTTTTTTGCCTGAGCTATCCAATGTGGCTCTTCAACTCAGCGGGTGTACATTTTTTGATTTTTCCCTTATTTTTACCCGAGTCTTTTATTCTGTTTTTGACTCGCCGGGATGCCCTATTTTTTCCTGGACATACATTTTGTTTTTATGTCCAGCGGGTCATTTTATGCGAAGTATTTTTTAACTGCATCTGAATTCACAGGAGACGGGAAGTCTTTACCATCCATGGTTGCGAGCATCAGTGCTCCACCCGAGAAGACTTTGGTTATGACGTAGGGACCTTCATAGTTTGGTGTCCATTTTCCCCTGTGGTCTGTATGAGGAGGGAGGATTCTCTTCAGAACAAGTTCTCCCACTTGGTATTCACGAGGTCTGACTTTCTAGTCAAAGGCTTTCTTCATTCGCTTCTGATATAACTGCCCATGAAAGATGGCAGCTATCCTTTTCTTTTCAATCAGATTCAGTTGATTGTACATAGACCGGACCCATTCTGCTTCATCCAGTTTCACATCCATCATTACCTGTAAGGAAGGTAACTTAACTTCAACAGGTAGGACAACTTCCATACCGTACACAAGCTGATAAGGCGTTGCCCCAGTAGACGTTCTGATTGAGGTTCGATACCCATGCAAGGAAAATTGTAGCATCTCATGCCAGTCTTTGTAAGTAACTACCATCTTCTGCACAATCTTCTTGATGTTCTTGTTAACTGCCTCAACAGCGCCATTCATCTTTGGCCTGTAAGGAGAAGAGTTGTGATGTTGAATTTTGAAGTCCTGGCAAAGTTCAGCCATCATTTTATTGTTCAAATTGGAACCATTATCAGAAATGATTCGCTCGGGAACTCCATATCGATAGATGATGTCTCTTTTCAGAAATTTGGCTACCACTTGTCTGGTGACGTTTGCATACGAAGCTGCTTCGACCCATTTGGTGAAGTAATCAATGGCCACTAGGATGAATCTGTGACTATTTGAAGCAGTCCGTTCAATCTTTCCAATCATTTCAATGCCCCACATGGCAAAGGGCCAAGGTAAAGACATTATGTTCAAAGGATTCAGAGGCACATGCACTTTATTTGCGTAGATCTGGCACTTGTGACATTTTCTAGCATATGCACAACAGTCTGCATCCATTGTGATCCAGTAGTAACCTGATCTTAACAACTTCTTTGCCATTGCATGTCCCCCGGCATGGGTACCAAAAGAACCTTCATGCACCTCATGCATTAGCAGGTCTGCTTCCTTCCTGACAACACATCTGAGCAGAACCATGTCGAAGTTTCGCTTGTATAATGAACCATCAGCATTAAGGAAGAAACTGCCAGCCAACCTTCTTAATGTATTCTTATCATTGGATGATGCCCCAGGTGGGTATGTTTGATTTTCCAAGAAGCATTTGATGTCATGGAAACAAGGCTTGTCATCACTAGCAGTGTCCATAGAGAAAACATATGTCGGTTGGTCCAGTCTGGATACCAAAATCCGAGGCACATAATTAGCAGCTTGTATTTTGATCATGGATAAAATGGTAGCCAAAGCGTCTTCAAACTCATTCTCATCTCGAGGGATGTATTCGAGCTTAACTGTTGTGAAGAAAGTCAACAATCTCCTCGTATAGTCACGGTATGGAATCAGATGCTCCTGATGAGTGTACCATTTGTCGTTGGTCTGATTGATTACCAAAGTCGAATCTCTGAATACAATTAAGGTTTTGATCCTGAGGTCAATGGCCTCCTCAAGACCCATGATACAGGCTTCGTATTCTGCTTCGTTGTTAGTGCATGCAAAGGTGAGTTTTGTCGAGAAAGGCATATGAGCTCCTTTAGGTGTAATAAGCACTACACCAACTCCACGACCATTCATATTGACAGCCCCGTCAAACATCATAGTCTATGCTTCTTCTAGGTAAGGCCCTTCAGTGTGAACTGGCTCTTCACAATATTTCGCTTTCAAGAACATGATGTCTTCATCAGGGAAGTCAAATCTCATAGGCTCGTAATCATCAATGGGTTGCTCAGCCAGATAATCAAACAATACACTTCCCTTGATGGCCTTTTGAGAAGTGTACTGAATGTCATACTCTGTTAAAATCATTTTCCATCTTGCAACCCTTCCGGTAAGTGCTGGCTTCTCAAATATGTACTTGACGGGGTCCATATTTGAGATCAACAAGGTAGTGTGAGTCAGCATATACTCTCTTAGTCGGTGAGCAGCCCACGCTAAAGCACAACAAGTTTTCTCGAGCAGTGAATATCGTTGTTCACAGTGGGTAAACCTTTTGCTTAGGTAGTATATTGCATACTCTTTTCGACCAGACTTGTCATGCTGGCCCAACACACACCCCATTGACCCTTCTAATACTATCAGGTACATTATCAGAGGTCTTCCTTCAATTTGAGGCATGAGAATTGGAGGTTCTTGCAGGTACTCCTTGACCTTGTCAAAAGCTTTCTGACAATCGTCGTTCCACCTAACTGTTTGTCCCTTTCTTAACAGTTTGAACAGGGGTTCACAGGTTGCAGTGAGGTGAGATATGAACCTTGAGATGTAGTTCAATCAACCTAAGAACCCTCGAACTTCTTTTTCAGTCCTAGGTGCAGGCATTTCCTGAATGGCTTTGACTTTGTCGGGATCAACCTCAATTCCCTTTTCACTTACGATAAATCCCAACAACTTACCAAAACGTACCCCGAATGTGCATTTGTTGGGGTTCAACTTCAGCTGATACTTCCTCAGACACTTAAACAACTTCAGCAGATTCACTAGATGGTCTTCTTCAGTAAGGGACTTGGCAATCATATCATCTACATAGCATTCGATTTCCTTGTGGATCATATCATGGAATAATGTTACCATTGCCCGTTGATATGTTGCACCGGCGTTCTTCAGTCCAAACGACATTACCTTGTAACAAAATGTGCCCCAATGTGTGATGAAAGTTGTTTTCTCCATGACTTCGGGTGACATCTTGATCTGATTGTACCTAGAAAATCCATCCATGAAAGAAAATACCGAGAACTGAGTTGTGTTGTCGACCAATACATCAATGTGAGGTAATAGGAAGTCATCCTTCGGGCTAGCTCTGTTCAGATCCCGGTAATCCATACATATATGCACCTTGCCATCCTTCTTAGGCACGAGTACAATGTTAGAAACCCACAGCGGGTAACTAGTTACAACCAGGAAACCGGCATCCCACTGCTTTTGTACTTCTTCCTTAATTTTCATGGCCATATCTAGGAGAGTACGGCGTAGCTTTTGTTTAACCGGAGGGCAATCTTCTTTCAAGGGTAGCCTGTGCATGACAATATTCGTATCTAGACCTGGCATATCTTGATAGGACCAAGCAAATACGTCGACGTATTCCCGAAGCATGCTGATAAGCTATTCTTTTACTGGAGCTTGCAGACTAGCCCTAATCTTTACTTCTTTCAAATCCTCCCCGGTACCAAGATTAACAGTTTCAATTTCCTCCTGATGAGGAGTAATCACTTTCTCTTCTTTCCTCAACAATATGTCTAACTCTTCAGGCAACTCATAGTCTTCATCAACCCCTTCATCTGCTTGATTAATTGGATTGTCGAAGTCATACAAGGTCATAACGGTGTTGTTGTCGGTGCAATCTGGAGGATAATCTCTGCAAGGGTTGAGATTTGTTTTTTTTTGTGATTAATTTTAATCTTGTTTAGAAAAAGTGTAAATGAAGTTATTTATTTTGAAAACATTGCCATTTTATTTGTGCGAAAAATAACAAAAATGAAAAGACAGCGAGCGAAAAGGAAAATTGTTTTCAAAAGATGTCCATTGTTCACTGATATTCCATTTGCACAAAATACAAATATGGCCCTATTACAAAATGAGTCCTGACACCTTGGGCAAGATGCAGGACTTGATGCATGCTAAAGCAGGAAATAATAATTACTCTATAGGAATAACTCTTATAATTTCCTGGGAAGACCAATTAAGGACTTGTTGGCTTGGGATCCTTGGACGAATCCAGCTCTCCAGGTTGAGGTCGCTTTTAGCCTCGTCTTCCACGTTATTGACAGCATCTGAGGTCATCATTCCCCCACTTATGAACTTGAGCTCCTTAGCAGCCTCTGCTTGATCTTGTCGGAATGATTTGTAACCCAAACCAAATTTGTCCTCCTTCTTCTCCACAGGTAGCAGCTTGCCCCAGGGCATTTCCATCTTCAACAACCTTCCGAGCTTGTTGGTAGAAGACCATTGAAGTACCCATCCTATCCTCCTGGGATGCAGCAAATACTTCAGTTGTCGCCTTGTTGACGTTCAGTGCTTCGAAACCTTGGCTCATGGTCTCGTAGATTTCACCATCCATCTCAATATATTTGTAGGTGGCCAAATGGCTAACAAAAATATCCTCTTCACCACTGATTGTAATAATTTTCCCTTCCCACTCGTATTTTAATTTCTGGTGAAGGGTCGACGTAACTGCGCCAGCGGCGTGAATCCATGGTCGACCCAACAAACAGTTGTAGGCCGGCTGAATGTCCATCACGTAGAAAGTAGTTTGAAAGACCTGCGGACCAATTATCACAGGCAGCTCCACTTCTCCAAGAACAGACCTCTTGGAACCATCAAAAGCTCGGACCACCAGATTGCTTGGTCGGAGAGTTATACCATCATATTCAATCTTAACAAGGGCTTTCTTTGGCAAGACATTGAGTGAGGACCCAATGTCAACTAGAACATGTGAAAGCACAACCCCTTTACACTCCAGAGTGATGTGCAAAGCCTTATTGTGATGACGACCTTCCGCAGTCAAATCAGCGTTGGTGAAGCCTAGCCCATGGCTAATATTAACATTAGAAACCACTGTCTCTAACTGATTTACTGTGATCTCCTCGGGCACGTAGGCTGCGTGCAGGACTTTAAGTAATACATCCCGATGAGCTTCGGAACACAATAGCAATGATAAAATGGAGATCTTGGAAGGAGTCGGGTGGAGCTGATCCTCAACCTTGTAATAGATTCTCTTGATTATTCTCATAAATTCATCCACATCCTGATCAAAGGATGTTTTATGAGCTTCTTTCAAAACTGGTTCTTCAGGCACCACATTTTTGCCTTTAGCTTTGGCAGAAGCCTCTGCCTCAACATTAATTCTTGGAACTTGTGACACGAAAAGACGTCCTCTTCGAGTGAAGCCTCCGCCTCCCCCGACATTATCGACTTGTGGTGTATGAGCTAAAGAATCAAGGAAGACTCTCTCTCTCTGTTGCAGTAAAGGTCTGAACCATAGTGCCATGGTACATCATTATCTTTTTCATATGGAATGGGTCCAGGTACCGTGATGGTGACTGGACTGACTGCAGCGGAAGTAGGAACTGTGATCGTCTGTGGATCGTAATATATGGTAACAGGACTTCTGACTGTTGGTGATGGTGGAAGACTGAAGCTGGGTTGTTGTTGAGATTGTTGCTGAAAATTGTTGGAATCGGGGACCATTGACGGGTCGTAATAGATGGTGACTGTGGAGATGTCGTTGTTAATGGTTGTTGTAGTTGTAGAAGCGGAAACGGTTGAACTGACACTTGTTGAAGTGATGGAAGAAATGATTGTTGACTTTGTAGAAGAGTCTGTCGGAATAATTATTTTTGAAGTTGTTGGAGGAGTGTTTGTTGTTGCTGTAGTAGGAATTGCTGATGTTGTAGACGCTGAAACCGTTGATGTTATCTACATGATACCTTCTCTAATAAGGCCATTGATGCCATTTCTCAAGCTTGCACACCCATTGACGGAAACTTGGCAAGATTCACAGCAGGCCTCACAACCTGGGAACACCTGGCATTTTAAAAGCTGAGCTTTAACCTCTACCAGAGGTGTTTGAATGCTTGCAGTATCTTCAATTAAGTTCATGGGTTAATCCTCCTCAATTTCATTTATCCTGGCCCCACCATGACTGGGCATAGAATTATTTGTGACGTTAGGAGGAGGTGCAAAATTTAAAGCCTTTGAATCATCTAGATCCTGGACCTTCATGTGCAAAGCTCTACACCTTTCTGTGGTATGGCCAGGTGCATTAGAATGGAAGGCACATCTGGCATTGACGTCGTAATTCCGTGGAAGGTTCTGAGGATCCGGTGGAGCCAAAGTCCTTAATTCAACAAGATTAAGCTTCAAAAGTTGTGGTAACAAAGTGGAATAAGGCATTGGGATAGGCTCAATTACCCTGTTGACTTGAGATGGCCTTTGCTGGAAAGGACGCTGTTGTTGGTTGTTGTTGTTGTTATAGGACCTTTGTTGAGGAAAATGTTGCTGAGGGAAATGTTGTGGTTGCGAAGTGTATTGTTGTTGAGGTGGTGGAGTGGGAATTGTGACAACGACAATTGACATTGGCATATACTAGGGCCTTCCTCTGCCCATGTGTACCGAATTAGTTTCACCCGACCTATGAGGCCCTGTAAATGGTTTCCTTGTGCTGCTGGAGCTGGCGCCATTATAAGAAGTATTACCCATTTTTATCAAACTCTCAATCCTTTCTCCTGCTATGACCACATCTGCAAAGCTAGTGGAAGAGAAAGCTGTCAGCCTATCAATGTAGGTCCCCTGAAGGGTGTTCATAAAGATAATTTCCATTTCTCTTTCCGACATTGGAGGTTGAACGACAGCAGCTAATTGCCTCCATCTCTGAGCATGCTCTCTGAAGCTTTCCCTGGAGGATTGTGACATACCCATTAGAAGAGTTCTATTAGGAGCCATGTCTAAATTGTATTGATATTGGCGAATGAAAGCCTCTGCCAAATCTTTCCAATTTCTAATTGTTGCCCTAGTCAGATGAGAGTACCACTCACGGGATGCCCCGGTCAAGCTATCCTCAAAATAGAACATCCATAGCTTTTCATCCATAGTGTAAGCCTTCAACCTTCCCATAAAGGATTAAAGATGGGTGCGAGGGCAAGATGTCCCATTATATCTTTCAAAGCAGGGAGGTTTGAATTTATGAGGAATTTTAACTCCCTCTACTAGCCCCATATCCATAACATCAAACACTAAGGAGTTTTGAGACTCCAAAGATCTCAGCTTTTCTGCTATCTCGTCCAGGCGACGATCATAGACTTCATCTCCCACTCCAACTACAATGAATTGTTCCTCCTGAGGGTCCTCTTGCAAGGCACGCCCTCCAGTATTACCTTGGGTATTCCTGATATTATTAATGTTAGGGTTTAGATGAGGCCCAAACTCCGGGGGGTCAGTACGATGTTGTACATGATCATTGTTGCTGGTACCCCCTGTACCTGGGTGATTTTCTTCAGGAGTTTGCCGCTCGATCAACTCTCTTAATCTTTCTTGGCTTTGGGCCAACCCAATCATTACTTCCATGAACTGGTTCATCTGAGCCCTCATTTCAGTTCTTTCATTAGCCATCTGGGTTCTTACGTCAGTCAGATCTTGCTGAACCTGGTCCATCTGTAAGCTCGGAAGGTTGTTTCTCTTGGGATACCGGTGAACTCTGTTGATGTGGAAGACTCTCCTACGAGCAATGTTTCCTGAAACCACAGCAAAGTGAGAAAACAAAAACAAAAATACCTACAAAACAAAGAATGAAGTTAGTATGCAATGCAGTATGTCTATTTGTCTTCCAAGGGTATCTGGTTTGGTTCTTTGGTTTTGACCTTCCAGACCTCGAGGAATGATGATGTTGAAGAGAAATGAAGCCCACAGAATTACACACAAACCATATATTACAAAATGTAAAGATACATAGTTCAGGATTACAACAAGTCCCCATGATGGGTCAAAATACAACAAAATCAACAAAAGTACAAACAAAATGAAGTACAAATACAAAGAAATTAGACATCCAGCCCATAGTCATCCTCTTTGACTTCCTTCAGGAGAGCATCAGTCACTGGTCCAACTGGATGCTCTGTGATTGTCCTGATAAGAAGGTTCCTAGTGGCAATAGCATTTGTCAGCTTCTTATATTTATCTTGGTCTTTTGATCTCTTCAACCCCGCCCGGAGTTTCAATTCAGAGATTTCCTTCTGTGCTGCTAACAAAGCTTTCTGACTCTTCTTCTCATTAGGTTCTAGCTGCTCTATCCTAGCCCGGGTCTTCTGATCTTCCTGTGAACGAGCCTCAGTAATTCTAATCCATCTAGCATGACTCTCTTCCAAGTAGTGCTCAGTTCTGGCCTTCTGAATCTTGGCTTCTTTGCAAGCATTCTTCAACACTAACTCCCTTGCTCTAGCCCTTATGATGTAATCATTTGTCTTCTCAATCTTGGTCATATGCTCGATCCGGAGCTTTTCTAACCTTTCATTGTCCAGACGACTATCATTCCTCTCCCAGAGGGTCTTCTTCAAAGCTTCAGAAAGCTGAGTGTTCCTCTCCTTCAGCTTCTCAAATTCCTCTAAGTTGACTGTAGCTACAGACTCTACTGCTGATGGTCCAGGCACATCCTCCAAGGTGAATGGCATGCGAGTGATATGTCCTCGGATACAAGACCAATCAATATACTGAGTTGAAGCTATGTTGTTGCACTTGCCAAGAATGGTCGTCCCTTTTGTCTGAATGTTATCCCAAGCCCAGTCTGCTTGTCGGGCAATGGTATGGTTATGTTGAATGTCACAGTAAAGGGTTTCTGATAAGTCCTGCTCTCTGGGTGGATGTACCAAGGCATACCCTAATTTCCTTTTGAACAGCAGAGGATTGTAGTTGATGCAACCCTTTACTCCAATCAGAGGTACATTGGGATATTGCCCACAACTGGTGATTATATCTCTGCCATTGGTGCTCTGAGTGCACCACCTGATGTCTTCTGAAGTAAGAGCAATCATTCTCTTAGCCCAATTTCTTGACTGATGAGGATTCAAGAAAGCTTCTGACTTTGGCAAGTGTCTCAATAACCAGCAGTAGAAGAGAGGTGCACAACATCTGACTAGTCTTCACCTTTGCTTCTCATTCCTTTGATGCATTGAGTAATAGAAGTCCCCTAGCAAGGTAGGAACTGGATTCTTCAGCAAGAAGAGATGGATATCATTCTTTCTTACAAACTTAGGCTCGTCTGCAAACAAGATGATACCATATATGCTAAGGGCCAAAAGAGCACAGACAGTGTCCCACTTCCCTACTGCATCATGACTGGTGACCTGAGTAACCAAGAAGTCCAAATGGAGGTCTGGGATTCCAGCCTTTGTGGTCATATTCTGATCAATGATGGTGGTTTCCAAGTACAGAGCCTTAGCTATGTCTTCATTCCTGGGAGCAGTCATCTCAGGGTTGAAAGGAATCCCCCTCCTGATGGGGACACCCAACAACATGGAAAATTCTTCTAACAGAGGGCCCAAATGAAAGTATGGGAAAGTAAAGCATCTGAGAGGAGGGTCATAGAACTGAAGTAAAGTATGGATCATTCTCCTTTGTAATGCATTCAAGTCCATGATCATGTCCATAATACTACCATAATGTTCCCAGAATAAAGGGATATGATCAGGAGTGATGAATGTCTGAATCTGCCTGATGCCTACTAGAGAGGGCTCAAAGAAATGATAAGTGATGTTGCTCTTCCTGGATGGGTCCATACTGATAATGGATGCCGATGAAGATGACTGAGGAGAAGTACTGATGAAGGTGCTGAAGAGAATCTCTGATGAAGATGGCTGATGAAGATATTTGATGAAGATAGGTGATGCAGATGAATAGTCAAAACCAAACCAAAGATAATGTGGATACCCTATAAAACAAATAGACACTGTTAAAATGATGCAAAATGATGTATGCAGAATGATATGCAAGGGTTTGTGATCAAGTGTTGGATCTGTTATCTGCCTTGATAAGGTACATGTGTGTTCATAAGTCTGGATGGAGGCTAGAGAACCAGTAAACAGGTGGGGGACTCAAATAAAGAGTCACAAGTCTAGCGTTTCACAAAAATAGTCCAAAATAGTGTAACCTTAACAATATCAGTAACAGGGTATGATGAGGCCAAGGGTTCCTGCAAACCTGTAAACATCCCAACCCCCTCACAGGTATTGTTCTAGAACAAAGATCCTTAGACTTGGATCAGTTATGAGAAGTTTAAACACTTCTAACCCGGAGGTACAATGTTTACAATAACCATAAAGGATCCTCCTCTAATTCACTTCAGATGCTGAAGGTCATCTAAAAAGGTCATCCAAACTTAGCAGGCTTCCCAGATAGCCCTAGTACTATAGGAAATCTATAGCACAAAGTTCTCAAGAAGAAACCCATGTCTGAACCGTGTTTCATATTCCCGCACCAGACCGAAATGGAATGGGAAAGAATATGAAGCCACTTTATCCTATGTGTCACTCAGGCTCCCGGTATGGAACCTTACTCACTGAATATCCCTCCCACCAAGGTAAACAAAGATCCAGCACAATGATACGATGATAGTAATATGGAATGCAATAAAACAGTAAATAAAGCAATAAATAAAGTTGTACAGAAAGCAATAAATAAAGCAATAAATAAAAAGCACATGTAGCACATAACACCCCCATAAACTCAAATCAAACAAGCGCTAGGAGAAACCCACAAAAAGAACCAGAAACCCTGGTTGCAAGATAATCCCCAGCAGAGTCACCAAGCTGTCGCTCCCGGAGATTTGCATCCCGGTGCAGATGCGAACGGTCGACGAAAAGAGGAAATGAAGTGAATAGAATAGAGTCGCAAGCTAGGCATTTTTATCTCGAAGGAAAGGTAATGCTGCATAAACCTAGAAAAAGATGGATAAGACGGTTGCGAACCAGAGAAACTGAGAAAGAGGGTTGGTTACAATCTGGGAAGGTATTAGAACCCAGATTGTCCGCTGTACTCGACAGGATCCACGCTTACAAGATTGTGTTTAAAGGGGTAAGTGTATGTGCTATCTGTGTGCAAAAGCTAGGAATGAATGTACATGTGTCAGTGCAAAAAGAAGTGAAATGCTCAGGAACTGAGGCTTAGAAAAGAATGCTGAAAGAGGGGGAAGACACAGACACTTTTGTTCGATAATATTTAAGTTATGCCTACGTATCCTCTCGTGCAATGAGGAAGTCAGAACACTGTAGTTCGACTCAAAGAGACTGAAATATAAATTGACTGTGAACTGCTTGCTTGTCTATGCTCAAGTGTATGACTCGTCTGGCTCGAGTGCTAACTGTCTTGCATTAGATGGAAGAAGCAAGTTCTCGTTTGTGAATGAGTGTGATGAGAAAAGAATCCCGAAGGATACGATTATTGTTTGTTTTTGATGTTTTTAGTTTTGTTATTGTTTTTGGTGTTTTGCATAAGTTAATGAGCTTAAGCCTAAATCAAGGACTTGTAAGCTCATTATATCCTCCCTGATTATGGATAATGAACCTACTTAAGTATGAGATAAGCATCTCAACTTAATTACCATGATGATGTAGGATTAAGAACATTAACCTACTTATGATTAATTAGATTTTTTTGGGGTTTTTGTTTAGTGTTAAGTAAAGAGTTTAATCTCTAATCACAGATTAGTGAACTCATTACACCATCCTAATAGAAGGATAATAGATGAGAACACTTAATCTGAAGAAGATACCTCAACTTAATCCATTGTTAGGGATTAAATTCATTATATAAAAAACCTTTATTAAATGGATTTTAATTAAAGGATGAGATTAAGAAGTGGATTATAAGTTTGTAAGACAACTTGAGGGGGACTTTTCCATTAAACACTAGGGTTAGTCCCTCTTAACCAGAAGGAATCGTTAGAACCCTAATGTAAGGCCCAAGTTACAAGATAAAGTCTTGGTGATTATTAATGTGTTTTTATTAAGAGGTTTAAACAAATTAAAGGTTTAACACTTAGAATTAAAGTTATACACTCCATCCTAAGAGAAGGATGCAGGCATAACCCTAATTCCAAAGTCCTAAAACTTTAAGAGTTTAGTCTCTGATTATTGAGATGAGAAGAGTGACTCAAGGAGACTCAAAGGTAAAAGACTAAGGGGGACTAAAAAAAACCTAAATGTTATCATGCTTGGATGTCCTATGGTTTGTTATGCTTAAGAGAAAATATCTTCAAGGCCACCAATGGAAGAAGCAAATGAAAAGAGAAGGAGAAAGAAGAACAAGTTACTTACTTTCTGAAGAAGATAAGTAACTTGAAAGAAAGAAAGAAAGTATGAAAGATAGAACATAAGTGAACAAGTTCACTTAAAAGACATGTTAAAATTCATATGAATGAGATAAGAAGAAATGGGAAGTGAAGGCAAATCCACCTCCCAAAATAACTTACCAAAAGTTCCTGAAAAGTTAGTATGAATGCATAAGTCATAAAGCATGAAGAAATGAAATGAAATGAGGTGTAAAGACCAAATTCAGAAGTGATTATGCAATGCAAATGGCATATGAGATGATGCAATGTCATACAATGTGCATATGAATGTTCATACAAAGATGAGATGTCATGAAAGTATGTTTAGAAGTATGAAAACTCATGGATGTTTATGAAATGATATGAATGCAAGACATGGCAAATGAATGAAGAAATGATCAAGCAATGTTCTAACATGTCCTAAGATGTCTAAGATGACATATGAATGCTTGAAATGTCATGGCAAGTTCACATGATGATAAATATGCAAGGTGAATGCAAATGAACATGAGAAATTAGGGTTTTATGAACATATGAGATGAAAATGAACAAAACAGAAGCATGCAACATGATAAAAAATTGAAACCAAGCTCAATCAAACCCTAATCCCATATTAGGTCACACCCCAAAGAAGAATGTCAGAATCTAATCCTATTGACAGTTATGATTTTTCTAAGTTTGTTAGGGTTTTTGGGTGATTTTTAAGGGAAAATGCAAATCAATTTGAAAATGAAAGATAAATTAATGAGAAAAGTAACCTATAAACTACATGCAATATGTGAAACAATTCAAAAATAATCAAGTTCAAACTCTTCTTGGTTAGGCAGAAATGATTTTTCCAAGTTAGGGTTAAAAAATGTGATTTTAAAGAACCCTAATTCAAAGAAAATTGTGAAATTACGATCAAACCTAAAAATAAATTTGTATGAAGAGTTTGAAAATGTTTCTAAATGTATTAGAATGGTTCATGCTTTTTTTGGTGATTTTTAGAAACCTAAATGTATTTTTAATTAATTAAAATCCATTAATTAATTAAAAATAACATTTAAATATTTAAAAAATACTTTTTTAATGCAAAAAATAAAATAAAAATCATTTTTAGGTTAAGAAAAATACTTAAAACAAAAATGCAAGAAATTATATTTTTTTGATGAGTTTTACTATTTTTAATAAAATGAACAAAAGAAATAAAAAGAAAATGAATAAAAATGAAATAAAATGGGAATTCAACAAGATCTATGGCTCAGATTTGAAAGCTGGTTGACTGGTGCGCTATCCAAAGGTCAGGATCTATTCTGGAAATTTAATTAATTAATCCTAATTAAATTAATTAATTAGAGATTTAGGGTTTTAATGACTAATTTGGGCCATCCATTCACGCGCGAAACAAAGATCCTAGGGTCAGAATTCAAACTCTCACTAAACCCTAATTAAGCCTTTAATGACACTCAGGCAACCGGAGACAAGCTCCGGTCGTCTTCTCCGGCGAAACAAAAACCTAACTCTTCCTATAAGCCACTAAAACACACAAATCCTACCCAGAATCACCCCCCAAACATCATGGAACAATAATCAACACGCAAAACACATTTATTCTTCATCAATAGGCTGGATCGAAACAAACAATTTTTTAGGTTTAAACTTTCAGAGCAAGCATACATGGTCATTTCTCGCTCATTTTCGAAACTAAACATATCAGTGTGATCAGGGGAACATGAAGATTGATATTTTAACTTAAATAGCAAGTTCTGGAAAAAATGTTCTTCATGGTTACCTGAGATGGAGCTTTCAATTCCTGAGCTTTTTCTGGCCTCTTTCTTGGTGCAAATCAAACCCAATGAACTCCCTGATGATGATGAGGAGCTTAGAGCAAGCTTGTGATGGCTATTTCGAAGTGTTTGGTTTTGGTTTTGCAGAAATCGTGTTTTTGATTTGGGAGGTTTCAGGCTATTTTGAGGGTTGCTTTGTGTTCTATGAGTGATGTTGAGATGATTGGTGAAGTTTATTTTGAAGTTTGATGGCTGGTTTGTGCAATTCGAAGAAGGGAAGTTTTTTGAAAATTTGGGGCAATCTGAGTTCTAAGATGTTTCAGGCTTGTGTGTCTTGTGAAATGAGGTCCTTATGGTTCACATAAGTCATTGTGATTGGTCAGAGAGTGGGTGGTGGCACAGCTTGATTGGTATGGGCCAAGTTGCAAAAATGTCAAATTTGTGTACTTGAGGTATGGGCATGGTGCAGAGCTGTTTCAAGGGGTGTCTTGCCCTCAGCAGAGTTTGTGGATGGCCCTTGGATCAAAAGAGTGCAGCTGGAAGGCTTGGATGAAGAGATGTCATGTGTTTTGCAACTTTCCAACTTTGAAATTTCTTGTGAATAAAGCCATGAAAATGCCAAATTCTTGGGCAAATTCTTGTTTAGGAAAGTTGTATTGACATGTTATGAAGTGTTTGTGTACATTAGAGGTCACTTAGAAGCTTGAAATGCCAATATGCAAACAATCCCTCTTTGACATGAACTTGAAAATTATGTGATTTTTGCAAACTTTGAAAGGCCATATCTTGAGTTCTAGGATGAATCAAGAAATGTTCTAGTACTTTTTGAAAAGGGGAAGACCTAATCTACAACTTTCATGTCCAAGAATTTTTCATTTGAAGCATTTTTGGTCATGAAAGAGGAGGTTGAAAATCTTTCCCAAAATGGAAAGTTTCCATTACAAGTCATTTCCAAAAATGGCAAGTTTGCAATTGGCTCAAAATTATTCAATCTTGTGAACTTCTAACCACTTATGAGATCAAATAAAATCATAGAACTTCAATTTGATGAAAATGATCCTTTGGTTCCATTGCTGGGGGCCTCAGATGCCCTGATTTTGACTTAACTTGCTCAAGAAGTTACCCAATGATCAAATGACTTCCACAATGAATTTCTTCATCAAACTTGGTACATATGATCCTTATAACATATTAAGAACATTAGAAACAAGAATGACCAATACATTTGGAGTTAAAGCCTCTGAAACCCAAACCCTAATTTTGGTCATCTGTGCAGTGAAAACCCTAGCTCAGCTTTCATGCCTTTGCCAATCTTTGTGATTTCTTGACTTTCATGAACTTTGGGGAGCATAATATGATTATAGAACATACATGGACACTCTTGGATAGCTTCAATACCATTGGGATGGCTCAGATGTATTCTTGGATTGCTCATATAAAAAATCCTAGATGTAGATGAAATGAAACTATGTAGATGAAACCAATATGCAATATGAGATGGTAATGCTTATGTAAATGAAAAAATGGAAGATCACAAGCCATGGTGTGAGAAAGAGTGAGGGAAAATTTGGGGTGTTTACAATGATATGACAATAATAAATGAAATGCATAAAACAGTAAATGAAAGCGATAAAGTAAATGCAGTAAATAAATATGTACAGAAAACAATAAATAAAGCAAAAAAAAAAGCACACATAGAACATAACACCCCTATAAACACAAACATACAAGCGCTAGGAGAAACCTACAAGAGAACCAGAAGCCTTGGTTGCAAGGTTTATCCCCAGCAGAGTCGCCAAGTTGTCGCTCCTGAAAAGACTTATGTCCCCGGTGTAGACGCAAACTGTCGGCAATGTTAGAGGTCGAGGTTGAATAGAGTCTCCAGCTAGGCATTATTATTCTGAAGGAAAGGTAATACTGCATAAACCTGGAGGGTATGGATAAGACGGTTGCGAACCAAAGAAACTGAGTAAGGGGGTTGGTTATGACCTGGGAAGGTATTAGCACCCAGATCGTCCGTCGTACTCGACGGGATCCACGCTTACAAGATTGTGTTTAAAAGGGGGAGTGTATGTGTTGACTGTGTATAAAAGCTAGGAAAGAAGGTACAGTGTGTCAGTGCAAAAGAAAACGTGAGTGCTCAAAGACTGAGGCTTAGAAAAGAAAGCAGAAAGAGGGGGATGACAAAGAAACTTTTGTTCGATAACTGTTAAGTTATGCCTACGTATCCTCTCGTGCAATGAGGAAGTCAGAACACCGTAGTTCAACTCAAAGAGACTGGATGATGACTTTGACTGTGAACTGCTTGCTTGTCTATGCTCAAGTGTATGACTCGTCTGGCTCGAGTGCTAACTGTCTTGCATGAGACGGAAGAAGCAAGTTCTCGTTTGTAGAATGAGCGTGATGAGAAAAGAATCCCGGAGGAGACGGTTATTGTTTGTTTTGTGTTTTCAGTTTGTTATTGTTTTTGGTGTTTTGCATAGGGTAATGAGCTTAAGCCTAAATCAAGGGTTGTAAACTCATTATATCCTCCCTGATTAGGGATAATTAGTTAAGTATGAGATAAGCATCTCAACTTAATTACCATGATGATGTAGGATTAAGATCATTAACCTACTTGTGATTATTAAAATTCTTTTTGGGTTCTTGTTTAGTGTTAAGTAATGAGTTTAATCTCTAATCAGGGATTAGTGAACTCATTACACCATCCTAAGAGAAGGATGATAGATGAGAACACTTAAGCTAAGGAAGATACCTCAACTTAATCCATGGTTAGGGACTAAATTCATTATATAACAAGCTTTTATTAAGTGGATTTTAATTAAAGGGTGAGATTAAGAAATGAGTTTTAGGTCTGTAAGACAACTTGAGGGGGACTTGTCCATTAAACACTAGGGTTAGTCCCTCTTAACCAAAAGGAAGAGATGGAACCCTAATGTAAGGCTCAAGTTACAAGCTTATGTCTTAATCATTATTAAGTGTTTTTATTAAAAGGTGTAAACAAATTAAAGGTTTAACACTAAGGATTAAAGTTATAAACTCCATCCTAAGATAAGGATGCAGGCATAACCCTAATTCAAAGTCTTAAAGCTTTAAGTGTTTAGCCTTGATTATTGAGATGAGAAGAGAGACTCAAGGAGACTCAAAAGGTAAAAACTAGGGGAGACTATATACAAACCTAAAGTTATCATGCTTGGATATCCCTATGGTTTGTGAGGCTTAAAGAAGGATCTTCAGGAGGCCACCAAGGAAGAAGAAGCAGATGGAAAAAGAAGGAGAGAAAGAATAAGTTACTTACTTCCTGAAGAAGATAAGTAACATAAAAGAAAGAAAGTAAGAATGAGAGAGCATAAGTGAATCAAGTTCACTTCAAAGACAAATAAGAATGCATATCAAGAGATTAGAAGATGTGGGATGTGAAGGCAAATCCACATCCCAATCAACTTACCATAAGCCCCTGAAATGTTAGTATGAATGCATAAGACATAAAGCAAAAGGAAATGAGATGAATAAAGATGAAAAGACCAAAACCAGAAGTGTATATGCAATGAAAATGTGTTATGAGATGATGCAAAGTCTTACATAATGCTTATGAATGTTCATACAAGGATGAGATGCAAAGGAAGCAAGTTAGAAGCATGAAAAACACATGGATACACATGGAATGTAATGAATGCAAAGGATACCAAATGAATGAAGAAATGATCAAGCAATGTTCAAGCATGTCTTAAGATGTCTAAGAAGTCATACAAATGCTTGAAATGTCATGGCAAGTTCATATGATTGAGATATGCAAAGATGAATTTAAATGAACATGAGAAATTAGGGTTTTATGAATGTATGAGATGCATATGACCAAAACAGAAGCATACATAATGATAAAAATTTGAAATTGAACTCAAACAAACCCTAGTCAAACACAAGATCACTACCTAAAGGAGAAGGTCAGGAGCTAATCCTAGGCAAAGTTATGGATTTCCTAAGTTAACTAGGTTTTTGGATACTTCTAAGGGAAAAATGCAAATCAAATTGAAAGTGCAATGCAAAATTACGAAATAAATAACCTAGATACTAGATGAAACATGTGAAACAATGCAAAAATAACCAAGTTCAAACTCATCATGGTTAGGCAGAAATGATTTTTTCAAGTTAGGGTTAGAAAATGTGATTTTTAAGAACCCTAATTCAAAGATAATTGTGAAAATGTGATCAAACCTAAAAAGAAATTTGTATGGTGAGTTTGAAAATGGTTCTAAATTCATGAGAATGCTTCATGAATATTTTGGTGATTTTTAGAAACCTAAATGTATTTTTAACCAATTAAAACCAATTAATTAATTAAATAAAAAATTTAAATGTTTTAAAAATACTTTTTAAATGCAAAAATTAAAATAAAAAATGTTTTTGAGTTAAGAAAAATATTTAAAGTAAAAATGCAGGAAATGAGATTTTTTAAATTGTTTTTGCTATTTTAAAATAAATGTGGAAAGAAATGAAATAAAAATTAAATAAAATGAAGTAAAATGAGAAGTAATCAAGATCTATGGCCCAGATTTGAAGGGGGTTGACTGGCGCACAAATGAAAGGTCAGGATCCATTCTTATTAATTAATTAAAGATTAAGTTAATTAAGTGTATTAGGGTTTTAATGAGGCAATATGGGTCATCCAACACACGTGGGAAACACTCATCCTACGGCCCACATTCAAATTGGCATTTAATTACAGATTAGGGTTTAATGACTCTCAGGTGGCCAGAGAAGACCTCCGGTCATCTTCTCTAGCAGCTCACTCATCTTATCTCCCTCAAAATGCCATGGAAACACATCAAACTCTCCAGAATCACTCATTAGACATCAAAGAACAAGAATCCAGCAACAAATTCCATTTATATTTCATCAAATTCATGAATCGAAGCAAAACGGAAAATAATACAAAAATTTCAGAAGGCTATGAAATGCTTAAAACTCAACCATTTTAAAAAGTAAACACATCACCATGATCAGTACATCACATAGAATCAATCTATAACTTAAAACGCAAGTTCTGGAAAATTTGTTCTTGATGGTTACCTGAGTTGAAGCTTTCTCAATCTGAGCTTTCTGGACCTTTCCTTGATGCCAATCCACTTCAATGATCACCTTGATGCTTTTGGAAAACTTAGAACAAGTTTATGATGGCTGGTTTGAGTGTTTAAATTCTGCTAAGGCAGAAATCGTGTTTTTGTTTTAGGAGTTTTTAGGCCATTTTGATGGTTGGTTTGTGATCCTTATGATATGTGGAGATGATTGGTGGAAGAAGATTTGAGGTTTGATGCTTGTGTGATGAGATTCGAAGAGATGAATGTCTTTGAGGTTTTTTGTGAAACTGAGATTAGGGCTTGATTCAGGCTTGTGTGTGTTGTGTAATGAACTCTTTGATGTCCACATAAACAATGCTGATTGGCCAGAGAGTTGTTGTGGCACAGGTCGATTGGTATGGGAGGTTTTGCAAAAATTCAAGATTGGGTACTATAAGGTATGGGCTCGGATCAGAGGTAATCTAAAGGGGTGTATTGCCTCAGCCAGCTTCAAGGAGGGCCATGGGATGGTTTAGAGTGATCAGAAGTGAATGAGTGGTGAGATTGCAATGGTTTTGCACATTTACAACTTTGTACATTCTTGAGAAATTGGCCATGAAAACTTGTGATACAAGGCTCAAGTCTGATCTAAATGTGTTGCATTATCATGTAATGAAGCTTAGAGGTCAATTAGAGGTCATTAGAAGTCTTGAAACTTGATTTTGCAAAAATCCCTCTTTGGCATGAACTTAAAAATTATAGGATTTTTTCCATCTTTGAAAGATCATATCTTGAGTTCTAGGATGAATAAAGAGGAGTTCTTGTACTTTTTGAAAATGGGAAGATCCAATCTACAAATTTCATGTTTAAGGTTTTTTCATTTGAAGCATTTTTGATCAATAAAGAGGAGGTTGAAAATCTTTCCCAAAATGGAAAGTTTCCATTACAAGTCATGTCCAAAAATAGAAAGTTTGCAAATGGCTTGAAATTATTCAGTTTTGTGAACTTCTAACCACTTCTAAGATCAAATAAAGATCATAGAACCTCAATTTGATGAAAATGATCCTTTGGTTCCATTGTTGGGGGCCTCAGATGCCCTGATTCTGACTTTTCTAGCACAACAAGTTACTAGTTGATCAGATGACTTCCATAATGAAATTCTTTATCAAATTTGGTACGCATTCTCCTTATAACATAATAAGACCATAAGAATCAAGAGTGACCAAAAAATTTGAGGTTAAGGGCCTCTAACCCAAAACCCTAATTTTAGGTCATTTGTGCAGGAAATCTTCAGTCTGCCTGGACACCTCTGCAATGCTTTGTGATAGTTTGACTTTAATGAACCTTGGGGGGCATATAATGATCATGGAACACACATGGACCCTCTTGACAAGCTTTAAGGCCTTTGATATGACTCAGATCACTTCTTGGATTGCTCATATCACAAACCCTAGCTATGCAGATGAAAATAAACTATGTAGTGAAATGATATGCTTATGCAGTGCAATATGAAAGGATCTTGAGAAGGATTTTCTACAAGGTATTCAAATTCAGATGGCTTTGAATGACTAGGTATTAGTGCATACCGAAATTAAGGAACTGAACAAAAACTGCCTAGTATAAAATAACCTTCAAAGAAAAAGTAACAAGATTCCCTGCAGGGTTACAAGTGTTACAAATCAAAAGAGAAATAAATGCAGGAATATAAACAAAGATTCCCACAACAAGTCTATAGGTAATCCGAATACACAAGAAAGAAAACAAACTAAAACCTAAAGCTGCATGTCAGTGCTCTCTCCACTAGGTCCTGGCTCAGACCTAATCTTCTTGACTCCAACCATCAATTTGAGATCTGTTATCTCCTTAAGTGCTTCTTCTAGTGCTTTTTGGCTTTGCTCCAGCTGTTGGGACTTCTCCCAACGACTTTTGTGACCTGACTCTAACTCTTCTTTCTAGTATTTAATTCGCAGCTCGTAATCCTTCTCTTGTTCTTTATGCTTCTTCTGACTTTGATCCCATTTGTCCTTCCATAAGGTGATGGCCGGATTAGCTTCCCTCAGAGACTTTCTAGTCTTTTTACGTTCAACTTCCCTTCTTATATCCATCAAGCCCTTTCTTCTGAAATAAGCTTCCCTTCCAGCAAATTATTTCTCTTTGACTTCTCTCTCTTGCTGCATCTGGTGCATTTTCTTTAAAACCTGGTTAGCCTGAGCCATACGATGATACAAGCTAGTGACTTTAGAATTCTCTACTTGTACCTCATGCAACTAGGCTTCCAACTTCTTGTAATATTCTAGAGGAACAGTAGTTTGTGGTAGCATATTCTTCGGATACCACGAAGACTCTACTGAAAATGGAAGAAGTAGGACCTCTACACGATTTTGTAGCCAGGTAGCAAAAGGAGGATACGTCTTGGGATCCATTCTTCCAAACTCTTTCTTGCATTTCTTCACCCTCTGTACCCAAGCTTGAGATGCCTAGATTACCAACTCTTTATTTCCTTCTACCGGGAAATACAAAGATTCAGGTATTTCTTCAGCAGATGATGGATTCTTCAAAGGGTAGCCAAACTGCTTCCTTGCTAGTATCGGATTATACTTGATCACCCCTTTCCTTCCGAGCAGAGGAACATTAGGAAGATCACCGCAACTAGTAAGTAACTCCTTTCCCAATAAGTCCCTGTTGTATCCCCAAGCTATATCTTCAGAAGTTAATCCTATCAACCTTATTGACCATCTTCATTCTTCCTTCAAGTCCTTGAAAGGTCATAACTTCGGAAGTTGCTTAGAAAACCAGTCAGCAAACAAATGAACACAACAATTCACTGGTCCACCTCTTCCCTTCTCATTCCGGTAATGAACATCGTAATAGAAATCTCGTAGAAAAGTAGGTATTGGGTTTCCCTTAGCAAAAATAGAGATCACTTCCATGCTCACAAACTCTTTTTCTCCAAGGAAAAGGCTAGCCCCATACACCATTAAGGAAAACAAAGCACTGGAATTTGTCCACTTGTTCTATCGAGCGTAACCCTCAACTTCTACCATGAGTATATCCCACTGAAGTCCTCAACCTTCATTGATTTGTAAACCCCATTTAACCTTAGAAGCTGGTATATGACACAGTTTAGCTACCTCTTCTTCCCGAAGAACTCTCTCTGAACCATAGTAAGGCAAGCTATCTCTGGCAGGAATACTCAGGATGCTGGAAATCTCCTCTAGATTGGGAGCCAAGATGTAGTCTGAAAATACAAAACACCGCAATGAAGGATCATAAAACTATAGCAGAGTATGCATGTTGTCTCTTTAATCTGCAGTTGGCTTGTCCACATACTTCAGAATTTGACCATACCTCTTTCTGAATCACCTAAGACTCCATTGTTCATCCAACCTATCAGTTTCTGAATGACCTTAGCTTTGGTTGAAGAAAAGTATAATGGACATTTCTCTTTCTTGCAACTTTTCTGATTTCTGCCATTTGGATGGGGAACAATTACCGAAATTGGGTGCAAGATGCAAGTAGTAACCTGAGAAAATGAAAACACAAATGGTTAATGCTAATATGATGCAATGAAAATGCAATGCAAGGCATATGATCAATGTCTGGATACAGGATACTGAGCACCAAGAGCCAAGTGATATGAAACCCAAAAGGTCCTCTGAATAATAATCCTTAGATAAGAACTCAGAACCAGATAATCAAGAATTCCAGAACCACAGTAACCAGATCAGAACATAAGACCATATTGGTAACCAGGGTATGTGGAGGTCAAGGGTTCCTGCAAAACCTGTAAACACCCCCCAATCTCATTGGTATGCTCCGGGTCAAACATCACGGATTCTCAAAGCCAAACATCAATAATACATTCACCATTTCCGAGAAATGGCTCATTACCAAATCAGGGAATCAGTTAAGCATTATGTACTACTCAAGGAGGTCTCAACGTGAGTCTGGGAAAAATAAGCATCCCTTATAAGTCCCCATCTTCGAGCGCTGAAATCAAGAAACAATAGTACATTCAGCCTGTGGGATACAGTACTATCGTCATACGACCAAATGCTTTAATTGAGTTCCTATAAGAGAACCAGACCATCCTATGTGAGTTCCTAGTGGGTCCTCGGGTGCGAATGGGTTTGCCATAGAATGTGGTCTGCCACTGTCACCACAAGAGAGGGATGTTTCCACAAAGGTCCTCAATGAATGGTCCCTGTAGCGGTAAAATCATGAGTGTAAGCTATTGATTAACTTAACTCGATGTACACAGAGTCGCCACCGCGCTTTTCTTTATTTCCGAAAGGAAAAAGGTAAAAGAAAGAATAAAAACCTAGGAGTCTAAAAGCAAAAGCTAAAAGAAACAAACAGAGATTGGGTAAGGGGATTGGTTACGAACCGGGAAGGTTTTAGGAACCCGACTCGTCCGTGGTACTCCACGGGAGCCCTTTGAAATATTTAATGCTTTTGGTCTGAAATTGGTTTGCTTAAAAATGATTGAGGAGATGAGAAGAAGAATATTTTTTAATGATTTTGTGTTTGATAAGGTTTTAACGCCTTATGCCTACGTACCCACAAAGTGCAATGCGAGATCAAAACCTCGTAGTTTGTGGTACACAATTTGAAAGGAACAAATGGGTTGAATTGATTTTAAAATGTAGAGATAAGTCGTCATCCTTTAGCGAATAATTCCGCTAGAAAGGATGAATCATATCTAAACATGTGAAACGAAAAGGTGCACAAGGCACAAAAACAATTGAGTGAGTTTTGAGTTTTTTAAAGTATATGAGAAAATGATTTTGATATATTTACATGGATTAACATTTGTTTAAGAAATAAAGTGTAAAGTTTAAAAATCGCTTGACCTAAGTCAAGGTTTGATTATGAAAGTGTTTGAAGTTTAGAAAACAAGAAGGTTTTTTTTGAAATAGGGAAAAGTTTTGAAAATTAAAGAATGGGGAGGAGATGAAGGGACTAATCCTAAATACATGAATTAAAAGCTAAGAAGAGATACCAAACCATAATATGCACAAATCTTCAAAGTTCGGACTTCCATCTTCAAAGGCTAATGAAATACCTTGAGGCCGAGGTTTCTAATCCATTCCAACTTGAGCAAGGGGGACGATCTTAAAGTCTAAGTCCATTCTCCATAGAAAGGGATAGTAACCATTAGTCCAAATTTAGAAGTCACAAGTCTTTTAAGTGTTTAATCCTTTATTAGTGTTTTGATATCCAAATGGACAAAATAAAATAAAAACGCAAGCACAATATGAACATAAACAAATGATATATGATATAATATGATAAAGCATAATAAAGAGATAAGGGAGCAAGAGATTAAAATAAAAGGATAAGGTGCGAGAGATTAAATTTAAACAAATTATATTCACAATATTATAATATTTACAATATAAAGTGGTATGATGAACTTAATCAAGCACAACCATGAAAAGAAAAAGAAAATCGAGGCAACCGGATCCAAGTGGATCTTAATTCGAATCGGGACAACTTTAGGTCTATGTTATGCAATCGCCGAGTAATTTACGAAGTAATTACCCTACAAATGAGGCCGGCCACCACTAATTAAAGTGGAAAATATTCGTGTTAATACATGTTAGAGAAACAATATAATGGATCGTTCTCCGAAAACATGCCACACTAAAAGAAAAAGAATGGTCTAATCTTAATCGAGATTTTCGTTGAATTTCATCGAAAAGCAACCTATCACGATCTCAAAGTATGAAGAATGATCCAAATGATCATTCATCCATAGATTTGAAATAATGAAGATTAAACCATTCGGAAATCAACAATCCACGAATCGGAGATTGTCATCGACCAAAAGAGAAAAAAGATGAAGAAAAATGGATCCAAAAGATAGATCCATAGAAGAAATCAAAATATTTTTAATCCTCCTTAAAAATTCTTTTCTAGATCTCTTTTATAAACATCTTTCTAAAAATATTTTTTAAAATAACTTTTTCTAAATCCTTTTTTTCAAAACATATTCTAAACTCATTTAAGAAAATATAGTATAATAATAATACCACTTAAAAAAAATAAAGAGAATAAAAAAGAAAGTAGAAAGGGGAGGATATGATGGAACCTGCGGGTTGTAGATAGGAAACGGATCAACATTAACATCCCAACACCAAATTTATTTTATACTCATTAAAATAATTAAAAAACAAATTAAAAAACAAAGAAGCAACATCGGCTTCTTCCTCTTCTATGTGCAGACGCAAAAATAGGGGAAAGAAATTCCCAATCCTCACCTTCACAGTCAAAACGAAACACAACGAATCTCTCCTTCTCAATCGCGATTTCTTCTCTTTTCTTCTTCAATTCGCAAGTTCCTTTCTCCTTCTAATCGGATCTTTTCGCGAGTTCTCCTCTTCTTTGTGAATCTCACAGACTCTCTCTCTTCTCTCACCGATTCAAGGTTTCAATTTGTTAGATATTGATGTTTGATTGAGGGGATGATTAAGAAATTTGAGAGAGGGGTTTTCGGATTTGAGGGTGAAATGAAATGGGATTAGGGATTTTGAGGTTTGGGAATTAATTTGGCAGAGATTCTTTGGCTATGTAAGCTTAAGATTTGGAATGAGGAGAGGATTGTTTAAATAGGTAGAAGAAGAAGAAGATGGTTCTGCGTTTTGAAAGGAAGGGATTGCGTTTCGGAATGTCAAGGTATTCTCGTTTTTTTTATTTTCAATTTTTGCGTTTTATGCCTTTTTCGATTGCGTTTTGATGTTGGGTGTTGGTGAATTTACACTGCGTTTTGATTTGGTTGCAGGCACTTTCCTCATGCGAGAAGCGTGCGGATGATGTGAGGCTTTTGCTTGCTGCGTTTTCGAAATACTTTGGGCCAGCTTCGAGGTTCTCATGCAGGTGTGTGGGCCAAGCCTTGGAATGTACTTGAATTGAAAAGCTGAGATGCGTGATGTTTTGAATTGGCTTCGGCTGTTGTTATGAGCTGCGGCGTAAAGTGTTGGCTATTTGTTGTTGATGAAGGCTTGAGAAACTGTGGCTTGTTATTTTTTGATTGCTATGCAGCTTGTTTTCGGCTGAGGGCATGTTGCGGATTACGTGAGGTGCTGCGGGAAGCTTGGCTTTGGAGTTTGTTTGTACGCGCGTGAGGCTTGCGAGTCTTTTGAGGCCTGTTCATTTGTTGTGTGGCTTTGATTTGGCTACAGGCTTGTTATTTTTGTTTTGTTTTTGGCTGCATGTACGGATTAAAGGCTAGCTGGGAAAGTTTGGCTTGTGAGGCTTAGAGTTGGTGGGCCAGGCGTGATGTACTTGGCAAGCTGGTGGGGATTTTATGCACATGAGGATGAAGGCAAGTGGTTGCAAGTTCACGTGCGGATGATATGTGAAGGTGTGGGCGGCTTGTTTGCTTCAGCTTGTAAGGCTTGATGTGAAGGCTGAAAGGCAAGGATGGCTTGTGATGATTGAGGGCGTGAGGCTTGGGAATGATGTTTTATGTTTAGCAGGCTTGTGGGGTCAGCGTAAGGGTTATGCTAGCTGATGAAGTTTGGGGAAATTGTCACGTGATGGCAAAAAGCTTGTGGTTATAATTGGGACTTGAGAAATGTATGGATTCGTATGGAATTTTCTTATTTTATTTTATTTGGTAAGAAAAACATGAGCTTAACTAAATAATTTTGTAATATACGAAAAAAAATGGTTTATAGAAATTGGAAAGAAAAATGAGTTTATGAATTATGGATTCTTTTTTTAAAAAAATTGAATGAAAAGGAAACAAAAAATGAAAGAAAGAAAAAAAATGGAAATTGGATAGAGAATGGATATTTTTATGAAAAATAAAAAAAATCGAAAAATGGATAAAAGAAATGGACAATATATAGATTGGATAAAAAAACGAAAAAAGAAATGAAGATATGACAATGATTATAAGAAATGGAATACAGGTGGATAAATGGATAACTGGAAATAGTTATTTGAAAACGGGAATCGGAAAATTTAGAATTTGGAATTTTTGTGAAAAGAAATGGATAATCGGGTAATTGAACTAAAAATGGTTATTGAAGATTTGGATGAAATGGTTTAATCCAGAAATGGATAATGGATAAGGAATTGATTTTCAAGCCCACAACAAATCCTGATTTTCTCACAAGCCACTTGATTAGAATGAACACAACCAACACAGACCCACTGAATGACTCGCAACTCAAGCCAATTGTCATCTGAAAAAATGTATGATTACTTCTTGATGAATTGAAACCAAACTGAGGAAAATAAATCCTCAGATGAACTGATGAACCGATGAAATGATAAACACTGAAGAATCAAACTAAACTTCGCACAAAACACTGTCTGATGACTGATGACTTTCACACTCAACACCACTTGAACTTTGAAAACGCATCGTCTGAGGAATACACTACTGGAACACACAACTGGCAGTCAACACAATCTTTTGATAGTTTGACCAGTAATAGGTCAAACATCCACTTGAAATCGAATTGTGATTGAACAAACACATCTGAATTAAAATCATTGCCCTGTCTTTGAACACCTGCAACACAGAGAAGAAGAAGAAAACTTCAACATATTTTTTTGTATTTTGGTTAGTGATCAGTAAATATAAACAAATATAAAGAAGTAAAAATAATGGTGATCTCCTGCGAAGCATAGATCCTACATCTGAGGAGAAACTCGAAAACCAGTGCGATCTTGTTTGTATGCAAAATGCAGATGAAATGTGAAGAAATCTTAGGGCAAAAATTAGGGTGTTACAGCTGCCCCTATTTAAGTTTCTTCAATCCGGAGATATGAAGATTGACATCTTCGTCTCTACAAGATGGGAGAGACTTAAATACAGAAAACCCAATTTTTGTCCTAAGAGAACAAGATATGATATGAATATGATATGCAAACCCAAGATCTCTATGGGGAGAATATGACCACCAGAGAAAAGCAAAAACTTGGGGACACAGAAGAAAATCCCGCTGGGGAAACAACAGACAACCAAAGAGTTACCAGGAAAATAAATCACTGGATAACAGACTCCACTTGGGAAAAGATATGATATAATCGAGAAACAGATCCAACCAGGGAAAGATAAACACCCTGCCAGAAATATCAATCAAACAAAGTGTTTGAATCTAGACATGGAGAAATACTGAGTTGGATAAGAATCATCAACTACCTGTTTACTGGGTAGGAAATATAACAGACTCGACTATCGATTTACTGGATAGGAGCAAAATACTGAGGGATGACCTCCATTACCTTTTTACTGGGTAAGATATATTCTCAAACTACCTGATTTACTGGATAGGAGATATAAAGGACTCGACTATCGATTTACTGAATAGGAGCATGATCAACTACCTGATTTACTGGGTAGGAACTCAATCAAAAGGAAACAGCTTTTATTACCTTTTTACTGGGTAAGAAAAAATATCGACTACCGGACTTACTGGGTAGTAACTCAATCAAATTACCTTTTTACTGGGTAAGATGAAAATATCTGATTCTATTACCTTTTTACTGGGTAAGAGGAAAATATATCGACTACCGGATTTACTGGGTAGAACAATTCTCGACTACCTGATTTACTGGGTAGGAGCTTAAGCAAATGAAAACAAACTCTATTACCTTTTTACTGGGTAAGAGGCAGAAATCTCGACTACCGAATTTACTGGGTAGGAGTACAAGTAAAATAACTTGATCAATTTTGGTAATATTACCCACTATCGATTACTGATAGCTTAATTCCAAAGCAGTATACTCAAGCTGGAGAAATTGCCTACTGTCAAACAATGATAGCTTAATTCCAAAGCAATATATTCACAAAAGGGGAACCGAAGTTCAATCCAAGAACAAATTGGAGAGAAACGGTCAAACAAGACTCATCCCGAGGAGGAAATATCTCAACTGGGGAAAATCCATCCAGATAATAAACTGGGGAGGAAACTAAATCAACATCATCCACGAGAAACAAACTCAGTGGGGAATTAGAAAGGATTAACACTTTCTGCTTAAAGGTCGACACTTTAAAATTTGAGAGGAATACGACACACACACTTCGTGGGGAAAGTCCACACCAAAGAGAAGATAACAATGATAAACGCAAGAATGCAAGCAAACGATGCTATGTTTATGCATATGAATATGCTTATGAATATGCTGACAAAACAGACATAAAGATAAGAAACAGGTGACATAAACACCATAACAACCGGATACTCGGCTAATCCCAAGGCAACAATGCAGGGAAACAACTGGAGATTCAACTTGAAATCTGCAGGGGAATATCATAAGCCATCAAAGGAATAAAATCCTACTACAAGGCTTAAATCATGAAGAAACAGCGTCTGCTAGGAATATAATCCTGCTGAGGAAAGGTAATAATCTGAGGATGGAAATATTCTTGATAAAAATCAAACTTCACGAGGAATAACTGTCATACAATTCCTGCTCCACCTGGGGATAGAGTGCAAGACCTGCTAAAAATCACATAGTAACCTGCTGGAAATTAACACATGCAGTCCTACTGGGGATCCATATGGGGATATCAGAAGTTAACATCATAGCCAAAATACAGTTACGAGGGATTTTAGATCTATACCCAATATCAGGTAAAAGAAAACCTCTAAGCTGACTGCTATATCAATACTTCTATATTCAAGGATGCAAACAATTCAAGCTGAGGAACAAGAGCTCAGCTGGGGATTCCCAATACTTCTCAAGTTAAAGATAACTTGCTAAGGAAGAGATCAAACTTAGTTAGGGATTCTTAAGAACATCCCTTCCAACAACTCCTCTGGGGAATACATACAATCTCCGTTCATGCTTATTGTTGGGGAACAAAACACCATTAACATCAACCTGTCAAGACTATCCAGGAACTTCGCATGGACACAACCGAATCAAACCCTGCTTTGGGAGAGACGAGTTACACACATCCAGACTTTACCATTCTTGGAATCACTATTGATAACCTTTCTTTGTTCATATATCAAAAGAAAAATGTTTTTTTAAAATCTTCAAAGATTAAATTTATTAAATTTGTTTCAAAAATCATCATCAACAATAAATTGAAATTTTGTAAACAAAAACAATATAAAGAATTGCAAACAATTGGATAAAAGCTCAAATTCATTGATAGAATGGTAGTCAGCAAATGGCATGACTCCATGGATCATTACAAGTTTGAAAAATGGTAAATACATGGAAAAGGGTTACATTGAGATACAATGATCACTATTCTCCCTATCAACTTTGAACTCCACTGTGTCTGAAACTTCAATCAAGGATGAGTGAATAAGACTCTTTGATGAATAACTCTTCTGAGGGATAGAATCTGAAATCCTCAGTTGCTACAAGTGATCCAGTCTGTCGACGCAGTTACTTGACATGATCCCTAACTTTTGCCTAGATTGCCCTTTCGGGTTTTCAATCTACCGGGATAATTATTTCTGTTTTTGTCTCTAATTTTTGCATGGACCGCCCTTTCGGGTTTTCAATCCACCGAGACGCTCATTTTTGCCTAAGTCGCCCTTTCGGGTTTTCAACTTAGCGAGTTGTTCTTTTTATTTTTTTAGGCGAAGTATTTCTTGACTGCATCCGCATTCACATGGCGAGTGATCTCCTCACCATCCATAGTTGCAAGAATTAATGAACCGCCAGAAAAGGCTTTCTTAACAACATATGGGCCATCATAGTTCAGAGTCCACTTTCCCCGAGAATCTTTAAGGAAAGACTGAATCTTTTTGAGCACGAGGTCGCCTTCTCTGAATACACGAGGTTTGACCTTCTTATCAAAAGCTTTCTTCATCCTTTGCTGGTACAACCAACCATGACACAAAGTTGTTATTCTCTTTTCTTCAATCAAATTCAACTGATCAAATCTACTTTGACACCATTCAGCCTCAGTCAACTTGGCTTCCATCATAACTCTCATTGATGGTATCTCAACTTCGACGAGGAGCACTGCTTCTGTACCATAAACAAGTGAGAAAGGGGTTGCCCCTGTTGAAGTGCGGACAAATGTACGATACCCATGCAAAGCAAAAGGGAGCATCTCATGCCAGTCCTTGTATGTCACAACCATCTTCTGAATGATCCTCTTAATATTCTTGTTCGCAGCTTCAACAACCCCATTCATCTTCGGTCTATAAGGAGAGGAATTATGGTGTTGAATCTTGAAATCTTCACAAAGCTCTTTCATCATCTTATTATTCAAGTTCGAACCATTATCAGTAATGATTCTATTCGGAACACCATATCTGCAGATAAGATTATTCTTGATAAACCGAACCACAACTTGCTTGGTCACATTAACATACGATGTCGCTTCCACCCACTTGGTGAAGTAGTCAATTGCCACAAGAATAAAACGATGTCCATTCGAAGCCTTGGGTTCAATCATACCAATCATATCAATTCCCCACATAGAGAAAGGCCATGGGGAAGAAATCACATTGAGATAAGCTGGTGGCACGTGAATCTTATCAGCATACACCTGACACTTATGGCACTTTTTCACATATTTGCAACAATCAGATTCCATTGTCAACCAATAGTAACCTGCTCTTAACATCTTTTTAGCCATTGCATTCCCATTAGCATGAGTTCCAAAAGATCCTTCATGAATTTCTTTCATCAACATGTCTGCTTCGTGTCTATCCACGCATCTGAGCAAGACCATGTCGAAATTTCTCTTATAAAGCACATTTCCATTCAAGAAGAAATTGCCTGCCAACCTCCTCAAAGTCCTTTTATCTTTATCAGATGCCCCAAGCGGGTATTCTTGACTCTGGAGGAAACATTTAATATCGTGATACCAAGGCTTGTCATCATGGACCTCTTCAACTGCAAACACATGAGCTGGTCTTTCAAGTCGCATCACACTGATCATGGGAACATCATTCCACTGGTGCACTTTTATCATAGAAGCTATAGTTGCTAAAGCATCTGCCATCTGATTCTCATCACGAGGAACATAATGAAACTCAACTTTGGTGAAGAAAGTTGATATCTTCCTGGCATAATCTCTATAGGGGATCAAGTGGGGTTGATGGGTGACCCACATACCCTGAATCTGATTAATTACCAAGGCAGAATCTCCGTACACATCAAGATGTTTAATCCTCAAATCAATAGCTTCTTCAAGTCCCATAATGCAGGCTTCATACTCAGCATCATTGTTGGTACAAGGAAAAGTCAACCTTGCGGCAAAAGGAATATGTGAACCATGGGGAGTAATGATCATTTCCCCAATTCCTCTTCCGCGTGCATTCGCAGCACCATCAAAAACTAAACCCCATCGAGATTCGGGCTCCGGCCCTTCCTCAATCAAAGATTCATCACAATCTTTCACTTTCAAAAACATCACATCCTCATCAGGAAAATCAAACTTGATTGGTTGGTAATCATCAATCGGTTGATGTGCCAAATAGTCAGCCAAGATACTACTTTTTATAGCTTTTTGAGTTCGGTACTCGATATCATATTCTGATAATAACATTTGCCAACGAGCAATCCTCCCAGTCAAAGCAGGCTTTTCAAAGATATACTTGATTGGATCCATTTTAGAGATCAACCAAGTCGTATGATTCAGCATATACTGGCGAAGACGCTTTGCAGCCCAAGCTAAGGCACAACAAGTTTTTTCAAGCATGGAATACCGAGACTCACAATCGGTGAATTTCTTACTCAAGTAGTAAATTGCATGTTCTTTTCTTCCAGATTCATCTTGCTGACCAAGCACACAACCCATAGAATCTTCCAACACAGTCAAGTACATGATCATCGGTCTACCTTCCACCGGAGGAGACAAGATAGGAGGTTCAAGCAGATATTCTTTGATACTTTCAAACGCCTTCTGGCAATCATCAGTCCAGACACAACCTTTATCTTTTCGAAGCAGCTTGAAAATTGGAGCACATGTGGCGGTCATGTGAGATATAAACCTCGAAATATAATTCAATCGGCCTAAGAATCCTCTGACTTGCTTTTCGGTTCTTGGAGAAGGCATTTCCTGAATAGCTTTCACTTTATCAGGATCAACTTCAATACCTCTTTGGCTGACAATGAAACCTAGCAACTTTCCAGAACGTACACCAAAAGTGCATTTGTTCGGATTCAGACGAAGCTTATACTTCCTTAATCTCTGAAACAACTTCAACAAATTTTCAACATGTTCCTCTTCAGTCTTCGACTTCGCGATCATATCATCAACATATACTTCGATTTCTTTGTGCATCATATCATGGAAAAGTGTAGTCATAGCTCTTTGATACGTCGCACCAGCATTCTTCAATCCAAAGGGCATCACTCTGTATCAGAATGTTCCCCATGGTGTAATAAATGTGGTCTTTTCCATGTCCTCGGGTGCCATCTTTATTTGATTATAACTGGAAAATCCGTCCATAAAAGAGAAAACATCAAATTTAGCCGTATTATCTACCAACATATCAATGTGTGGCAATGGAAAATCATCTTTCGGACTGGCTTTGTTCAAATCTCTGTATTCAACGCACATTTGGACTTTTCCGTCTTTCTTCGGAACAGGAACAATATTGGCCACCCATTCAGGATAAGTTGACGTCACAAGAAAACCTGCATCAATCTGCTTTTGAACCTCCTCTTTGATTTTTACTGCCATGTCTGGATGAGTTCTTCTGAGCTTCTTCTTTACAGGTGGACATTCAGGCTTCAGCGGCAATCTATGCTCCACAATATCAGTATCAAGACCTGGCATGTCTTGATAAGACCAAGCAAATACATCAACATATTCTCTGAGAAGTTCAACAATCCTCTTCTTAACATCAGGACCAAGCAATGCTCCAACTTTGACTTCTTTCTTTTCATCTTCAGAACCCAAGTTGACCATCTCTATAGACTCACCATGAGGCTGAATAATCTTCTCCTCGTGCTCAAGCAACCGAGAAATTTCATCGGGGATCTCTTCATCATCCTCTTCCTCCGCTTCAAACACAGGGAATTCAAAGTTGGGAGAGGGCATAGGATCATTGTTTTCAATAGGTTTATCAATCAATCTGCACAATGATTTTATTTTTATTTTAGAATATGAACAAAAGTGCAAACAATATGCAGATAAACAATTATTATTATTTTGGGTTTTTTTATGTTACCATTTTTCAGAATAAAGCAAAAAAGGAAAAACGCATATGGAAATAACAAAATAACATTTTATTGATGATGATAAAATTTGAAACAAAGCCCGACAAACATCACTTTCACCTTGGGCAGAGTGAAAGGATTTTTGAAAGAAAACAAATTACTTTGAAGAATGAACGATAAAAGGAACATCAACAGCGATCCAGTTCTGGCAAATCTTTCCATGCGTAACGAAGTCTGGCATTTCTTCATCTTCATCATCATCAATGATGGCAGCAGCGGAATGATCGTTGATAAATCCAGCACTTCGGAAGCCTTCTTGAATAATCTTTGGATCTTTAATAACCACGCCTGGCGCAAAGCCGATACCAAAACCTTCCTTGTTGTCGACAGCATCAATAATTTGTCCCCAACCTTCAGACTGACCAGCTTCAATCACTCGCAGAGCATCCTTGAAAGAGGACATGGGCATGGCATTCTTCTTAGCAACATTATCCACGACAGAAAGCACTTGAAACGGCGTTCCTACCTCTTCTTCGGCATCAATATAAGAGAAAGAAGACAGATTGCTCACAAGCATCGCCCTCTCACCTTCAATGGTCACCAATTTCCCTTCTCTCACGAACTTCAACTTCTGATGAAGAGTGGATGTCACAGCTCCTGCCTCGTGGATCCATGGTCTTCCGAGGAGACAACTGTATGCGGGACGTATATCCATTACTTGAAAAGTAATCTTGAATATAAACGGTCCAATAAGAATAGGAAGATCCACTTCACCGATCACTGTCTTCTTCGACCCATAAAACGCTTTTACAATAATCCCACTGTGTCTCATGGGAGCACCTTGAAATGCAAGCTTTGACAAAGTCGATTTTGGCATAACATTCAGAGACGAGCCGGTATCCACTAGCACCTTGGACATAGCATCTTCTTGACAATTCACCGAGATATGCAAAGCCAAGTTATGATTTCTTCCTTCTTCAGGCAAATCCTCATCACATAAGCTTAAATTGTTGCAAGATGTGATATTCGCCACAATGCTATCGAATTGATCAACAGTCACATCATGGTTAACATAGGCTTGATCCAGAATCTTCTGCAATGACTGCCTATGAGCCTCAGAACTCATCAAAAGAGACAAAACTGATATCTTCGAGGGAGTCTGCAATAACTGCTCAGTAATATTATACTCACTCTTCTTTATCAACTTTAGCACCTCATCTTCACTATTACCAGATTGGCCCGATTGGACAACAACATCCATAATCTGTTTACTTGCACTTGTATCTTCAATTCTCTTCGGAGGATCTGAAGCATACACTCTACCACTTTGGGTAACCTTCGTCACATCAGCAATGCTAACCACAGACTTTGGAGTAGGAAGAGGAACTTCCCTACCATTCTCTATCATCGTAGCATTATATCGGTACGGAACAGCTTTATCAGACTCATATGGCACTGGACCAGGCACATTAATCACCAATGGAGTAACAGCAGTCTTGCGACTATCGAAAGAAATAACCCCCCTCTCAGGAGAAACCCTCGCGGGAAGATTGAACTGAGGCATAATGACATTCACTTCATTCTCATATTCATCTCTTTATGCTGTTACTTCGATCAGCTTATCGTCCATCATCTTTTGAATATCTCTTTTAACAATCACGCAACCACGAGGATTCACCGAGCAAATACAACATCCAGCATAATCGTGATCAATATCGTGATATTCACTCAAGAAAGCATGCATCTCCACCAAAGATTTTCGGATATGACGGACCTCATAGATTTTGCACAACCCAGGACAACCATCAACCATATTCACAGACGCATTACCATGCTTCGGCAACGGATTCTTTTGCACATTTGGATTAACATCATTGAAATACAGAACATTGTTCATCATCAATTTATGTACCTCAAACTTCAACGGATAACAATTCTCAACATCATGCCCCGGGGCACCTTGATGAAAAGCACAGCGAGCTTCTGGCTTATACCACCACGGAATAGTCTCTGGAACTGGAGGTGGAGGACGAGTTTGCACAAGATTCTTTGCAATCAAAGATGGAAGTAGGTCTGCATACGGCATCGGAATAGGATCAAAACTTGGCTTAGCCCGAGATTGTTAATTACCACCTTGTTGCACAGAAGGTTGTTGATAACGGGGTTGATACTTTGGAACAGCTGGCACAGTTGGAGCCACGTTAATCATTGGTGTTACAGAAGCCACATGCTGCGAATGGTGATTCCCACGACTGTGAGGTCTTCTATAACTTTCACGGGATACTGCATTAGTCTCATTTTCTTTCTTTTTTCCGAAGTTGAACCTTCTAGAGCTTGAACCATTACTGTTCTCTTGACTCAACCGTCCCTCACGAACACCTTCTTCTAAACGCATACCCATGCTCACCATTTCAGTAAAGTCAGAAGGAGCGCTTGCTATCATCCTCTCATAATAAAAAGAACCCAACGTCTTCAAGAAGATCTTCGTCATTTCTTTTTCTTCCAACGGAGGAACAATCTGGGCTGCCAGCTCTCTCCATCTCTGCGCATATTATTTAAAAGTCTCTTTGTCTTTCTGGGACATAGCACGAAGTTGATCTCTATCTGGCACCATATCAACGTTGTACTTGTACTGCCTCACGAAAGTTTCTCCCAAATCATTGAAGGTCTTGATTTGGCTATTATCCAGACTCATATACCACCTCATGGGTGCACCGGTCAAACTGTCCTGGAAATAGTGAATCAGCAGCTTATCATTATCAGTCTGAGCAGACATCTTTCTTACATACATGGTCAGATAGCTCAACGGACAAGTGTTGCCTTTGTACTTATCAAACTCGGGCAACTTGAATTTGTAAGGAACTTTAACATTAGGGACCAGACAAAGGTCATAGGCATCTTTTCCGAACAAATCCTTATGTTTCAAGGCTCTCATCTCCCTCTGGATCTCAACAAAGCGTCCCTGGAAGTCATCAAGTCTTTCAGCGACTCCAGCACCTTCACTGGGCTCAGCATGGTAAATCATTTCGTCATGGTGCGGAATAGTGTGCACCACAGGCGGTACAGTAGTCACAACTGGAGGAAGAGTTGTCCACACTGGCGGTGGGATGGTATTAAATGCAGCAGTCTCAGGTTGATGAGGAGGACGATAACCAGCAGGAAAAAAGTCAACTGGCATGCCCCAAGGTGTGCCAGCAGGCATACGATAGCGAGGAGAAATAACAGTCTCAACAGGAATTGATGCGGTAACAACCTCGAATATGACAGTATTCTGGACAGGAGAAGGAGATGGCTGATTCTGAGTAGCCACCAAATTTTTCATCATAGCAGACACTCTTTCCAAGATTTCCCTCAGATAAGTAACCTCTTCGCGCAGCTCGCGATTCTCTTGTTGCAAAGTATCCATCACCCTTCTTCGATTAGCTCGAGTATCAAAACGGTGAGTCAGCTTGACAGGAGAACTGAATGAAGACCAAGAAACAACAATAAGATCCCTAGAAAACACTCAAAAAGCAAGACAAATGCAAGTATGATGCATGGTATGCGTATGCAAACGCAAAGATTTCAAAGGATTATAAGTTAACTTGCAATATTCATAAAGAAACATTTTTGAAATACTTAAAAACTCATTCTCATTAAGATCAAAGTGAGGATTACAAATGAAGTACAAACATCAATAATCCTAATATATAAGAGGATAAGTAAACTAGGCCTAGGAAATCATATCCGAAGAAGTCTCGAATCCTGGCTGATACTTCATACGAATTCTCTTGATCTCATTCTTGTACCGCTCTTCCATATCTTCTTTGTCTTTCACCAACTTGTCGACAATGGCCTTCCAAGCGCCGGAAGTAGGAGGGATAGTAGCTAGAGTACTAGAGGAAAGTAAATCCTCTCTCGGCCTCTTCGTGACGCGTCGCTCAAGTAGCTCGATAAGATCATCCTTCTCTTTCAGCTGCTCCTGCATAGTAGTCCTCTAAAGTAACCATTCTTCTTTCTCTTTCTTCATCTTCTCTAACTCTTCTTGAAGAACCAACTTCTCATCAATGGGAGGGAGAAAAGCAGACAAAGGCAATATGGGAAACATAGGCTCTTCAGGTGGATAAGGCATCTTGAGCTTGGAAGCTCTAGATCGAACCCACTGAATATAAAAATCGGAAGGAGGAAGGTGTTGTCTACCCAACTGACCTCTCTCTTTCCTATGAACAGCATGCCAAGAATGAGCAATCCTTTTCTTCATCTCTATATGATCAACACCATTAAGAAAGAAGAAACAGGATAAGGCAAGATTGTTTGGAATATCCTTCAAACAATAACCAAACTGTCGTCTAGCCAAAATAGGGTTGTAGCTAATTCCCCCACGTGTACCAAGAAGAGGTACATTAGGAAATTCTCCACAACTGTCAATAAGAACTCCAATGTCATAATGAGAACTATACTATGTCATGTCCTTATGAGAAAGTGACATCAACCTCTGAGACCATCTTCGATTCTCTCTATTGTCCTTGAAAACCTCCGACTTCGGTAGGTGCGAAATAAACCACCTATAAAGAAGAGGCGCACAACATATAATCTCTCCATCACCTTTGGAGGTCCTATAGTGAAAAGCATGATACATATCTCCAAGCAAAGTAGGAACCGGGTTCTTCTTCAAGAAGATCTGAATAGCATTCTCATCCACAATACCATCCAAATTCGGAAACAAGACAATCCCGTAAATAAGCAAAGCAAGAATAGCCTCAAAAGCATCCTTATGACCCAAAGTAAGTGAAGTAGAAGCCTTTCCCATCAAGAACTTAGCATTAATACCACGAACACTCCCCTTTGGAAGAAACTTCCCATTAAGATCGGATTCCTTAAGAAACAGTGCTTTGGCGATGACCTTGATAGTAAGCTCCTTCTCTAAACCAGTGAAAAGAAACTCCTTGTCCATAATAGGCAAACCTAACCAATGAGAATACTCCTCCAAAGTCGGCACAAGCTGATAATCCAAAAAAGTGAAACAATGATGCAACGGGTCATAGAACTGAGCTAAAGTAGGGAGAATCCCCTCAGGTACATCAGTATCCAACATATACAAAAGCTTCCCATGACATCTTCGAAACTCTTGGGTATCAACAACCAAAGCTCCTAGCTTTCTCAACTCTACAACATTAGGATTCTTGAAAGTGTACTTCTTTGTATTCCTCCTTTCAAAAGTCATAGCCATGGACATCTGAAATTTTGCAAAAGTTCCTTATAAGTCCTTTGAAATCTTACGAACAATGCTCATGAATGTATGATGGCATGTATGCAAAAAACACAAACAAGATCACAATAGGCACACGGGCTTAGGTTCCGAGTCACGAGCATGAAGTCAAGGTAACAGAACACCAACCCACACAGGTAAGTACTAAGGTTTTGTCTTCATTGTACCTGCAGAAAACCAAAAGAGTGCTAACAGAGGTGCCCGGAGTTAACAGCCATCTTTAGAATATCATTGGTACATTGGATTACTCCCCAACCGATAACATTCTTAAAATAGACCTCGTCCAAGTGTAGTATCGCGTGACAACCGCCTTAGGTTTACACCCAGACAGCTTCCGCACTACGTTCCTAAATTGGCTAGGATGGGTTAAGGGTTCTAAGGTCCTCAGTATGATCAGCTCAAGGTCGGAAAATAATGCCACGTACGATTACTCGTCATGACATTGATAGTCCAAGAGAGCCTAACCGAGTGGAGATTATCAAATTGATATCGCTTTGGACTACTCCATCACATATCGCTTCGAATATCGCCGTCCTATCATAAGTGTCACTCAGATCCGGGTTAGAATCTATCTCACACAAAGGATCACCAAAACCGAAACAGAACAACCAAATAACAAACAAGTCAAACCAAAGCAATAAATAAATCAAAGTAGGCTAAATCCGCTTAGAGATTACTCCCCAGCTGAGTCGCCACTTTTCTGTAGCGGTAAAATCGTGAGTGTAAGCTATTGATTAACTTAACTCGATGTACACAGAGTCGCCACCGCGCTTTTCTTTATTTCCGAAAGGAAAAAGGTAAAAGAACGAATAAAAACCTTGGAGTCTAAAAGCAAAAGCTAAAAGAAACAAACAGAGATTGGGTAAGGGGATTGGTTACGAACCGGGAAGGTTTTAGGCACCCGACTCGTCCGTGGTACTCCACGGGAGCCCTTTGAAATATTTAATGCTTTTGGTCTGAAATTGGTTTGCTTAAAAATGATTGAGGAGATGAGAAGAAGAGTATTTTTTAATGATTTTGTGTTTGATAAGGTTTTAACGCCTTATGCCTACGTACCCACAAAGTGCAATGCGAGATCAAAACCTCGTAGTTCGTGGTACAAAATTTGAAAGGAACAAATGGGTTGAATTGATTTTAAAATGTAGAGATAAGTCGTCATCCTTTAGCGAATAATTCCGCTAGAAAGGATGAATCATATCTAAACATGTGAAACGAAAAGGTGCACAAGGCACAAAAACAATTGAGTGAGTTTTGAGTTTTTTAAAGTATATGAGAAAATGATTTTGATATATTTACATGGATTAACATTTGTTTAAGAAATAAAGTGAAAAGTTTTAAAATCGCTTGATCTAAGTCAAAGTTTGATTATGAAAGTGTTTGAAGTTTAGAAAACAAGAAGGTTTTTTTTGAAATAGGGAAAAGTTTTGAAAATTAAAGAATGGGGAGGAGATGAAGGGACTAATCCTAAATACATGAATTAAAAGCTAAGAAGAGATACCAAACCATAATATGCACAAATCTTCAAAGTTCGGACTTCCATCTTCAAAGGCTAATGAAATAACTTGTGGTTGAGGTTTCTAATCCATTCAAACTTGAGCAAGGGGGAAGATCTTAAAGTCTAAGTCCATTCTCCATAGCAAGGGATAGTAACCATTAGTCCAAAATTAGAAGTCACAAGTCTTTTAAGTGTTTAATCCTTTATTAGTGTTTTGATATCCAAATGGACAAAATAAAAAAAAACGCAAGCACAATATGAACATAAACAAATGATATATGATATAATATGATAAAGCATAATAAAGAGATAAGGGAGCAAGAGATTAAAATAAAAGGATAAGGTGCGAGAGATTAAATTTAAACAAATTATATTCACAATATTATAATATTTACAATATAAAGTGGTATGATGAACTTAATCAAGCACAGCCACGAAAAGAAAAATAAAATCGAGGCAACCGGATCCAAGTGGATCTTAATTCGAATTGGGACAACTTTAGGTCTATGTTAAGCAATCGCCGAGTAATTTACGAAGTAATTACCCTACAAATGAGGCCGGCCACCACTAATTAAAGTGGAAAATATTCGTGTTAATACATGTTAGAGAAACGATATAATGGATCGTTCTCCGAAAACATGCCACACTAAAAGAAAAAGAATGGTCTAATTTTAATCGAGATTTTTGTTGAATTTCATCGAAAAGCAACCTATCACGATCTCAAAGTATGGAGAATGATCCAAATGATCATTCATCCATAGATTTGAAATAATGAAGATTAAACCATTCGGAAATCAACAATCCACGAATCGGAGATTGTCATCGACCAAAAGAGAAAAAAGATGAAGAAAAATGGATCCAAAAGATAGATCCATAGAAGAAATCAAAATATTTTTAATCCTCCTTAAAAATTCTTTTCTAGATCTCTTTTATAAACATCTTTCTAAAAATCTTTTTTAAAATAACTTTTTCTAAATCCTTTTTTTCAAAACATATTCTAAACTCATTTAAGAAAATATAGTATAATAATAATACCACTTAAAAAAAATAAAAAGAATAAAAAAGAAAGTAGAAAGGGGAGGATATGATGGAACCCGCGGGTTGTAGATAGGAAATGGATCAACATTAACAGCCAACACCAAATTCATTTTATACTCATTAAAATAATAAAAAAACAAATTAAAAAACAAAGAAGCAACATCAGCTTCTTCCTCTTCTATGTGCAGACGCAAAAACAGGGGAAAGAAATTCCCAATCCTCACCTTCACAATCAAAATGAAACACAACGAATCTCTCCTTCTCAATCGCGATTTCTTCTCTTTTCTTCTTCAATTCGCGAGTTCCTTTCTCCTTCTCTTCGGATCTTTTCGCGAGTTCTCCTCTTCTTTGCGAATCTCACAGACTCTCTCTCTTCTCTCACCGATTCAAGGTTTCAATTTGTTAGATATTGATGGTTGATTGAGGGGGTGATTAAGAAATTTGAGAGAGGGGTTTTCGGATTTGAGGGTGAAATGAAATGGGATTAGGGATTTTGAGGTTTGGGAATTGATTTGGTAGAGATTCTTTGGCTATGTAAGCTTAAGATTTGGAATGAGGAGAGGATTGTTTAAATAGGTAGAAGAAGAAGAAGATGGTTCTGCGTTTTGAAAGGAAGGGATTGCGTTTCGAAATGTCACGGTATTCTCGTTTTTTTTATTTTCAATTTTTGCGTTTTATGCCTTTTTCGATTGCGTTTTGATGTTGGGTGTTGGTGAATTTGCACTGCGTTTTGATTTGGTTGCAGGTGCTTTCCTCGTGCGAGAAGCGTGCGGATGATGTGAGGCTTTTGCTTGCTGCGTTTTCGAAATACTTTGGGCCAGCTTCGAGGTTCTCGTGCAGGTGTGTGGGCCAAGCCTTGGAATGTACTTGAATTGAAAAGCTGAGATGCGTGATGTTTTGAATTGGCTTCGGCTGTTATTGTGAGCTGCAGCGTAAAGTGTTGGCTATTTGTTGTTGATGAAGGCTTGAGAAACTGTGGCTTGTTTTTTTTTGATTGCTATGCAGCTTGTTTTCGGCTGAGGGCATGTTGCGGATTATGTGAGGTGTTGTGGGAAGCTTGGCTTTGGAGTTTGTTTTTACGCGCGTGAGGCTTGCGAGTCTTTTGAGGCTTGTTCATTTGTTGTGTGGCTTTGATTTGGCTATAGGCTTGTTATTTTTGTTTTGTTTTCGGCTGCATGTACGGATTAAAGGCTAGCTGGGAAAGTTTGGCTTGTGAGGCTTAGAGTTGGTGGGCCAGGCGTGATGTACTTGGCAAGCTGGTGGGGATTTTATGCGCATGAGGATGAAGGCAAGTGGCTGCAAGTTCACGTGCGGATGATATGTGAAGGTGTGGGCGGCTTGTTTGCTTCAGCTTGTAAGGCTTGATGTGAAGGCTGAAAGGCAAGGATGGCTTGTGATGATTGAGGGCGTGAGGCTTGGGAATGCTGTTTTATGTTTAGCAGGCTTGTGGGGTCAGCGTAAGGGTTATGCTAGCTGATGAAGTGTGGGGAAATTGTCACGTGATGGCAAAAAGCTTGTGGTTATAATTGGGACTTGAGAAATGTATGGATTTGTATGGAATTTTCTTATTTTATTTTATTTGGTAAAAAAAACATTAGCTTGACTAAATAATTTTGTAATATACGAAAAAAATGGTTTATAGAAATTGGAAAGAAAAATGAGTTTATGAATTATGGATTCTTTTTTTAAAAAAATTGAATGAAAAGGAAACAAAAAATGAAAGAAAGAAAAAAATGGAAATTGGATAGAGAATGGATATTTTTGTGAAAAATAAAAAAAAAATCGAAAAATGGATAAAAGAAATGGACAATATATAGATTGGATAAAAAAACGAAAAGGAAATGAAGATATGACAATGATTATAAGAAATGGAATACGGGTGGATAAATGGATAACTGGAAATAGTTATTTGAAAACGGGAATCAGAAAATTTAGAATTTGGAATTTTTGTGAAAAGAAATGGATAATCGGGTAATTGAACTAAAAATGGTTATTGAAGATTTGGATGAAATGGTTTAATCCATAAATGGATAATGGATAAGGAATTGATTTTCAAGCCCACAACAAATCCTGATTTTCTCACAAGCCACTTGATTAGAATGAACACAGCCAACACAGACCCACTGAATGTCTCGCAGCTAAAGCCAATTGTCATCTGAAAAAATGTCTGATTACTTCCTGATGATTTGAAACCAAACTGAGGAAAATAAATCCTCAGATGAACTGATGAACCGATGAAATGATAAACACTGAAGATTCAAACTAAACTTCGCACAAAACACTGTTCTGATAACTGATGACTTTCACACTCAACACCACTTGAACTTTGAAAACGCATCGTCTGAGGAATACACTACTGGCACACACAACTGGCAGTCAACACAATCTTTTGATAGTTTGACCAGTAATAGGTCAAACATCCACTTGAAATCGAATTGTGACTGAACAAACGCATCTGAATTAAAATCATTGCCCTGTCTTTGAACACCTGCAACACAGAGAAGAAGAAGAAAACTGCAACATATTTTTTTGTATTTTGGTTAGTGATCAGTAAATATAAACAAATATAAAGAAGTAAAAATAATGGTGATCCCCTGCGAAGCATAGATCCTACATCTGAGGAGAAACTCGAAAACCAGTGCGATCTTGTTTGTATGCAAAATACATCACATAAAAAGACCCGCTGGACACAAAAACAGAATTAAAGTCCAGGCAAGAAACGGGCATCCCGGCGAGCTAAAAATAGAATAAAAAGCTCGGGCAAAAGTTAGGGAAATAAATGAAAAAAAAGATGTACACCCGCTGAGTTGAAAAGCCTCATCGGACAGCTCAGGCAAAAAAGGGTATCCCGGTGGATTGAAAACCCGAAAGGGTGATCCACACAAAACTAGGGAATAAGTGAACAACTGCGATCCGGGTAATCTGAACCAAATCACTATTTCGTACAACCTGACAATATCAGAAGGATAGGAAACAATCCCCTCATCTTCTTCAAAAAGCAAAGGCAAGAACAAAAAGTATTGAAGACATGCTGGTCATAGCAAGAAGGAAACTCATTGGAATACCGTGCACATTACCATTAGGATAGTTTCATTTCTCAATTTTTCGGTAGCTACCTCTTTCCAGGTAGTTGCTTCCTGATGTAAAATGTTGCCTATTCAGAGGCCATTCAATAAATGAATATTCAGTCAAAAGCCATGTTGCGTTGTGTTTACTTTGTTTGCAAAAATGTCCTGAATTTTTGACAAAAGGAACCTTGCATCTGAAACATGTTAATTTTTCTGAAAAAAATTGACATTGCAGTGAAGCAATTAAAATTATCTTTGAGTGTCGAGTGATAATGGATGAACAGATCATACCATGCAAGTCCCCGGGGCACATGTGCGTATACTATTGTTGCAGGTTTTGCAGGGCGATGTTGCACTTCCCCAAACAGAGAATGTTCCCCAGCTAAGCTACAACAGTGAAATCCCTAGCAGATGTTCAAATCTAGTCAAGAGACGGTGTCTCCCCCCAAGTGGTGGATCTTCACGAGAAAGACATGTTTTCCCCAGTAGAGTTCAGATGGATTCATCCTCGGCCGGGCTAGAACAAGCGAGATCCTCAGCAGAGTTGCAAACCTAACCGAAGAGGTGTCGCTCCCGGAGATTTGCATCCCGGTACAAGCGCGAAAGGTCGGTGAAAGGAGAAAAGAAGATGAACTGAATAGAGTCGCCAGCTAGGAATTTTTATCCCGTAGGAAAGGTAATGCTACATAAACCGGGAAAGATATGGATAAGACGGTTGCGAACCAGAGAAACTGAGAAAGGGGGTTGGTTACAACCTGGGAAGGTATTATCACCCAGATTGTCCGTCGTACTCGACGGGGTCCACGCTTAAAAGTTTGTGTTTAAAGGGGTAGTGTATGTGCTATCTGTGTGCAAACACTGGAAAAGAAAATACAAGTGTCAGTGCCAGAAGAAGTGAAATGCTAAGGAACTGAGGCTTAAAAGAGATTGCCGAAAGAGGGGGAAGACACAGAGACTTTTGTTCGATAACAGTTAAGTTATGCCTACGTATCCTCTCGTGCAATGAGGAAGTCAGAACACCGTAGTTCGACTCAAAGAGACTGAAAGAGAAATTGACTGTGAACTGCCTGCTTGTATATGCTCAAGTGTATGACTCGTCTGGCTCGAGTGCTAACTGTCTTGCATTAGACAGAAGAAGGGAGTTCTCGTTTATGATTGAATGTGATGAGAAAAGAATCCCGAAGGAGACGATTATTGTTTGTTTTTTGTGTTTTCAGTCTTTTATTGTTTTTGGTGTTTGTCATAAGTTAATGAGCTTAAGCCTATATCAAAGGTTGTAAACTCATTATATCCTCCCTGAATAGGGATAATGAGATTACTTTAAGTATGAGATAAACATCTCAACTTAATTACCATGATGATGTGGGATTAAGATCATTAACCTACTTGTGATTATTTTGATGTTTTTTTTTGGGATTTTTGTTTGGTGTTAAGTAATGAGTTTAAGCCATACTCAAGGATTAGTGAACTCATTACACCATCCTAATATAAGGATCATAAATGAGCACACTTAAGCTGAGGAAGATACCTCAAATTAATCCATGATTAGGGATTAAAGTCATTAGATGAAAAGCCTTTATTAAAGAGGATTTTAATTAAGAGTGAGTTTAAGAAGTGAGTTTTATGATTTGTAAGACAACTTGAGGGGGACTTGTCCATTAAACACTAGGGTTAGTCCTTCTTAACCATAAAGGAAGAATTAGAACCCTAATGTAAGGCCCAAGTTACAAGGTAATGTCTTAGTGATTATTAGATGGATTTATTAAGAGGTTTAAACACATTAAGGGTTTAACACTTAGCATTAAAGTTATACACTCCATCCTAAGAGAAGGATGCAGGCATAACCCTAATTCCAAAGTCCTAAAGACTTAAAGGTAAAAACTAAGGGGGACTAATCACAACCCTAATTATTATCATGCTTGGAAGTTCCTATGGTTTGTAAGGCTTAAGAAAGATCTTCAAGGAAGCCACCAATGGAAGAAGCAGATGAAAGGAAGAAGAAGCAGAAGAAATAAGTTACTTACCTCATTGAAGAAGATAAGTAACTTAGAGAAAGAAAGTGAGGGATGAACATGAATGAGCAAGCCCACTCAAAGACAATTAAAAATGCAGCAAAGATGCATATGAAGAAGAGGAAGAGAAATGAGAAGTGAAGGCACATTCACCTCTCAAACAACTTACCATTAACCTGAAAAGTTAACACAAGATGCATAAAGAAAGAGATGAGATGGAATGATGCATATGCAAAGACAAAGATCAAAGCCAGAAGCATAAACATGATGTAAATGATGTTTTGACATGAATCAAAGGCATACAAAGTGCAATGAATGGTCATACAAGGATAAGATGCAAATGGAAGCATGCTTTGAAGTTTGAAAGTTCATGAAAGTTAATGAATGGAAATGAATGAAAGTCATGGAAAATGAGTGAAGAAATGATCAAGCATGATTCTAACATGTCCTAAGATGTCTAATATGACATATGAATGCAAGAAATGTCATGGAAAGTTCATGTAAGGATGCATATGCAAGATGAATGCAAATGAAGATGCAAAATAAGGGTTTTAAGGCAACATGAGATGCATATGGCAAAGACAGAAGCAAATGACATGATTTTTTTTTGCAAATGAGCTCAAACAAACCTTAACCCCATATGATATCACAACCCAAAGGAGAAGGTCTAACTCTTAACCTAAAGAAAGTTATGATTTTTCTAAGTTTGCTAGGGTTTTTGGTTACCTCAAAAGGAAATATGCAAATCAATTTGAAAATGTAAGACAAATTCATGCAAAAAAATATCCTAGAAACTACATGTTATATGGAAAACAATGCAAAAAGAATCATCATCAAACCCTTCATGGTTAGGCAGAAAAGATTTTTCAAAGTTAGGGTTCCAAAAGGGGGATTTTATGAACCCTAAATTCAAAGAAAATGTCAAAGTATGTTCAAAACCAAAAAGAAATTTGTATGAATGGTTTGACAATGTTTCTAAATGTATTAAGATACAATGTGAATTTTTTGGTAATTTTTCGAAACCTTAATGGTATTTTAATTAATTAATTTCAATTAATTAATTAAAATAAACATTTAAATAGTTTAAAAATACTTTTTAAATGCAAAAAATAAAATAAAAATAGTTTTTGGAAGAAGAAAAATATTTGAATCAGAAATGCAAAGTTTGAAAATTTTTTGGATGCGTTTTGATATTTTTAATAAAATGCACAAAATAAATGAAAATAAAATAAAATAAATATGAATAAAAGAGAAAGTCAGCGCATCCAAAGGCTGGTATTTAAACTGGGAATGGAGGGAAAGACTAGCGCGCATCTGGACGACTCACATTCAAACTGGAAATTCAAAATTAAACCTAATTAATTAAACTAATTAATCACAATTATGGTTAAGTGGACACATCCTGACCCTCCAAAGCACGCGGGAAAACTGATCCAACGTTCCTCATTCAAACTCACGCTAACCCTAACCCTAATCTTAATCACCTTCAGACGACCGGAACAGTGGTTCCGGTCGTCTTCTCCGGCGAGACCCCAAAACCAACTTCTTCCCTAGGTCATTTCAGGAGCTCTAAAGCTCCAGATCAAATCCCCAAACCTTCCCAAGCCTGAATCTACCCTCAAAACAAATTTCTAATGGCTCAAACTCAAGATACGATTCAAAACATCAAAACTGAAAAAGTTTCAGAGGCACGGTACAACCTTAATACTCAACCATTTTTAAAACTAAACACATGACAATGATCAGGGAGACACAAAGAACAATCTAGGAACTTAAAATAGCATTTCTGGAAAACAAAGTTCATGAGGTATACCTGAGCTGGAGCTTTGCAATCTGAGCTATCTGGCCTCCTCTTTTGTGCAATCCTACCCCCAATGAGTCCCTTGATGATGTTGAGAAGCTTTGCAAGAGTTTATATGGCTTGGTTTGAGAGATAGCAACTCAGCTGGTCCAAAATCGTGTTTGTGTTTGGCTGACTTTTAGGGCTTGGCAATGGTTGGGAAATGATCTATGGATGATGGTGAGTTGATCTATGTAATTTGTTTGAAGTTTTATGGCTTGTGCAGTGTGTTTCAAAGAGATGAAGGTTGAGGGTGATTTTTGTGAAACTTGGCTTGTGTATGGTTCTGAGCTCCAAGGTTATGTGAAATGGCTTGCTTTTGGTCCACATAACATGTCTCTATTGGCCAGAGAGTTGTTGTGGCTGCAGCTGATTGGTATGGGTTCATGCAGGGGTTGTTCAAGGGCATGTCTGGCCTCAGCTTGGTTCAAGGAGAGCCATTGGATTCATTTTATGCAGCTGGCACAAGTGGAAGCATGGCTGCAAGAGATTTTGCAAGTGTTATGCAATTTTGCCCCTTTGAGAAATCTTGTGATGCAAGGCATGAAATGTTGTGGTTCTTTGGGAAATTCTGATCACAATGCATTGTACTATGTTTTTATGATGCCTAGAGATGCATTAGAGGTCACAAAATGGCTTGGCATGTGAAATTGCAAAAATCCCTCTTTGTTATGAAAGTAAAAATTATGTGATTTTTGCCAACTTTGCAAGGCCATATCTTAAGTTCAAGGAAGAATTAGATCAAGTTCTTGTACTTTTTGAAAACGGAATGATCCAATCTACAACTTTCATAACCAACAATTTTTTATTTGAAGCATTTTTGGTTGAAAAAGAGGAGGTTGAAGAACTTTCCCAAAATGGAAAGTTTCCATTACAAGTCATTTCCATTTTTGGCAACTTTTGGTTTAGCTCAAATTTCTTCAATTTTGTGAACTTCCAAGCACTTCAATGATAAAATAAAGATCATATAACTTCAATTTGATGAAAATACACCTTTGGTTCCATTGTTGGAGGCCTCAGATGCCCTGATTTTGCACTGACTTGCTCAAGAAGTTACCCATTGATCAGATGACTTCCCCATTGAATTTCTTCATAAAAATTTGTATGCATGATCCTTACAACATATTAAGAACATTAGAAACAAGAATGTCCCAAAAATTTGGAGTTAAGGCCTCTGAAACCAAAACCCTAACTTTGGTCATCTTTGTAGTGAAAACCCTAGCTTTGCTTCCATGCTTTCCCAGTTCTTGTGATTTCTTGACTTCTTTGAACTTTGAGAGACATAATATGATGATTGTACACACATGGACCCTCTTGGAACAATTGGAGGCCTTTGGAATGGCTCAAATGGATTCTTGGATGACCCAGATCACAAACCCTAGATGCAGATGAACTTGAACTAATGCAGTGAAACAAAAATGCAATATGAGATGATATGCTTACACTTATGCAAAGATGAAAGATCACAAGTCAATAGTGAGGGAAAATTTGGGGTGTTTACAGCTGCCCTTATTCAAGCATGAGTTAGCTGTGCAGGATGTAAGCGCCTGGCTTAACAGACGAACAAGATAACTTATGGTTGAATACCAAAGACAGTCCAAAATTTGCACTCGCTGGGGGAGAAGAAGAAAAGGGATATAAATTGTAAAAGAAAGTATAGAATGTTTATCAAATAAAGGCGATGAAGGACGACCATCGAGCAGAGGACAACTGCTGGGGATAAAACGCTAAACTAAGCAATGGCGGGGACGGCCGACATGCTGGGGATATAAAGAGACCACGACAGGGACGACCATCGGGTAAATAAACAAGATTCTCTGGGGATTAAAGGCAAAGTCAATGATGGGGACGACCATCAGATTTGCAAAGTAAGGTAAACAACGATGAGGACGGCCATCGGTTCAAAGAATAAATGAAATAAATGATGAGGGACGGTCATCAAAGGTGAAGGACGATCACCTAGCAGGGGACGGTTGCTCTTTATCACGACATAGGACAAATGTCAGATAGAAAAGGCCGACGATGGGCACGACCATCGGATAAGCATGATGAAGCACGATCATCAAGAGGTGAAGGATGATCACCTAGCAGGGTACGGATGCTCTCGGGGTTTATCACGACATATGACGAATGTTGGACAACAAGATCAACGGTGGGGATGACCATCAGTTAAAATGATGAGGGACGGTCATCAAAAGTAAAGGACGATCACCTAGCAGGGGACGACTGCTATAGTATCACGACATAGGACGAATGTCGGATAGAAAAGGGTTCCAATAATGGAGACTCCACTGGGGAAAGGATGAGGGACGGTCATTCGAAGGTGAAGGATGATCACCTGGCAGGGTACGGCTGCCGAAAGTATCACGACATAGGACGAATGTCGGATAGAAGAAATTTGTTATGTCGGGGAGATGGTAAACACGGACGAGTATCTACGCTTTCTGAAGTGAAAGATATAAGTGTTTGACGCTGTGTATAGATTAAAGATGCGGATGAGCATCCTTAAGACCACGATACAGACGAATATCAGTAGAAACAAACACTGACGCATGTTCAGAGATGATGGTACGGACGAGTACCAATTGGTTAACAAAGAACACGGACGAGTGTCGAATATGTTGAAGAGTGATATATATATATATATATATATATATATAAGAGATACAGACGAGTATCAAAGATTTTTGTATAAGTATTGGTGAAGTATGAGCAAGACACGGACGAGTGTTCAACTTGCTGGGGAAAGGTGACACGGACGAGTGTCAGAAGAGAAAGTGTATAAGTTATGAACAAACATTTGTATATGAGAGTGTAAAAGGTGTTTCGACAACCTGTGGGGATAGGATGACATGGACAGGTATCAATAAGAGTGTATTATGAAGAAGTGTTTGGTTTGCAACTAGTGATTGGGAAATTGTGCCGGGGAAAGGTGACATGGACGGGTGTTAAAAGGGTATATATAATTTTCTGAATGCAAAGATGTCTTGGCTTACATCTGCAGGGGAATGATATGACACGGACGAGTGTCACAAGAGTATATACGAACATGTATCTGTGTTGGAGAGTGCAAAGGGGACACTTTGGCTTTTTTACTTGCAGGGGAAGTGAGCTTTTATATACATTGCTGATGAAATGCTGGTGGTATTTGCAGGTGACTGGCACGAACCTGGCTTGTGATCATGCAAATGTTTGATTTTTGCCGTAATGCTCCGTATTAGACGGAATGCTACGCTCTGCGGGAAAAATGATGCAAATGCTATGATTATGCAAAAAGAAACCGATCCGAGATTCAGATCCCGCTGTTGTGAAGATCTCTGGCTGATCTGCTCGGAGGGATATCCCAACTGGGGGAGATCATTGGTCGATCTGATAAGATATATTGCTCTGCTTGGGAAAATAGATCATTGAAAAACATATCCTGTAAGGAGAAACCCAACTGGGGAGAAAGAAGCTTTCGTCACCTTGTTGTGTGAGAGTCTCAGGCATTACTCTTCTGGGGAGAGGCTGGAACTTCTGCGGGGAGATAGTTCTTTTATCTTTGAGAGGGCTGGCACTCTGCTTGGGGAAGAAAAGGTCACTGAACGGTCTTCCTAGAGAAATCTGTGGGGGTCCCGGCTGGGGAAGCTTCTGTTGAATAGACTTATGCTGGGGATGAGGAGGCTTTGACAACTCCGCTGGGGGGGAAAAAGCATTTTAGATACTGCTTGGGGAGGCGGTAACTTCTGGAAATAGCATGCTGGGGATTCAGTGTTTGCCATGCCTCATGCTGCGTATTGAATACCTGCAACCTGTTAAGACAAAGAAACGCACAAGTATCCCGAGGTATCCCTTACCGGATTCCGTCATAGGAGTTAGATATTTATGGGAGTAAATATATTTCCTGCAAGCATTTATTTAAAAATGGCTCACTTGTTTTATGAAAGTACTATATCATGGATATTAGACATTTTGCAAATGAAGCAAAAATATACAAAACGAGGTGTGACTGAAAATCTGATTTTATTAATCTGGGTGCCCTGAATTGGCTAATACAGTTAAAGAAACAAATCCCCTAGAATGAGGAGATTGCTATAAACTGAGAAACATAAAATTGTTGGCAATGTTGATGACGCTCCGGCGAGCTTCCTTTGCTATGACCTGTATGACCTTGACGTTCTTCTCATCTTGCTTTCTGAAGAAGGTTGATTTTGACTGATGCTTTATCCTTTCGAAGTTTGTCGTGTTGTAAATGATACAGACGAATTCAGAATGCAGTTGTTCGCTTATTCCCTGATTTTGCGTGGATCGCCCTTTCGGGTTTTCAATCCACCGGGATACCCATTTTTGCCTGAGCTGTCCAATGCGGCTTTTCAACTCAGCGGGTGTACACATTTTTTTTTTATTTTTCCCTTATTTTTGCCTGAGTCTTTTATTCTGTTTTTGACTCGCCGGGATGCCCTATTTTTTCCTGGACTTACATTCTGTTTTTATGTCCAGCGGGTCATTTTATGCGAAGTATTTTTTAACTGCATCTGAATTCACAGGGGATAAGAAATCTTCACCATCCATAGTAGTGAGCATCAGTGCTCCACCGGAGAAAACTTTCTTTACTATGAATGGACCATCGTAATTTGGAGTCCACTTGCCCCTGTGGTCTGTATGAGGAGGAAGGAGTCTTTTCAAAACAAGGTCTCCTACTTGGTATTCCCGAAGCCTGACTTTCTGATCGAAGGCTTTCTTCATCCTTTTCTGATATAGCTGCCCATGACAAATTGCAGCTAATCTCTTTTCTTTGATCAAATTCAATTGATTGTACCGAGACCGGACCCATTATGCTTCGTCCAGCTTTACATCCATCATTACCCGTAAGGAGGGTAGTTCAACTTCAACAGGTAGGACAACCTCCATACCGTACACAAGCTGATAAGGCGTTGCCCCAGTAGACGTCCTGATTGAGGTTCGATACCCATGCAAGGCAAATGGTAGCATCTCATGCCAGTCTTTGTATGTAACCACCATCGTTTGCACAATCTTCTTAATGTTTTTGTTAGCTGCCTCAACAGCGCCATTCATTTTTGGCTTGTAAGGAGAAGAGTTGTGATGTTGAATTTTGAAGTCCCGGCACAGTTCTGCCATCATCTTGTTGTTCAAATTAGAACCATTATCAATAATGATTCGCTCGGGTACTCCATATCGACAGATGATGTCTTTTCAGGAATCTGGCTACCACTTGTCTGGTGACGTTTGCATAGGAAGCTGCTTCAACCCACTTGGTGAAGTAATCAATGGCTACCAGGATGAATCTGTGGCCATTTGAAGCAGTTGGTTCGATCTTTCCAATCATGTCAATGCCCCACATGGCAAAAGGCCATGGCGAAGACATCACATTCAAAGGATTTGGAGGCACATGCACTTTGTCAGCGTAGATCTGGCATTTGTGGCACTTTCTGGCATAGGCACAACAGTCTGCATCCATTGTGATCCAGTAGTAACCTGATCTTAATAATTTCTTAGCCATTTCATGTCCTCTAGCATGGGTACCGAAAGATCCTTCATGCACCTCGTGCATCAGCAATTCTGCTTCTTTCTTATCAACACATCTGAGAAGAACCATGTCAAAGTTTCACTTGTATAATGAACCATCAGCATTGAGGAAGAAACTGCCATCCAGCCTTCTTAATGTCTTTTTGTCATTGGATGATGCCCTAGGTGGGTATGTTTGATCCTCTAAGAAGCATTTGATGTCATGGAACCAAGGCTTGTCGTCTTTATTAATGTCCACGGAGAATACATATGCTGGTCGGTCTAGTCTGGATACCGAAATCCAAGGCACATAATTTGCAGTTTGAACCTTGATCATGGAGGAAATGGTAGCTAAAGCATCTGCGAACTGATTTTCATCCCGAGGGATATACTTAAGTTTGACTGTTGTGAAGAAAGTCAATAATCTCCTCGTATAGTCACGGTATGGAATCAGATGCTCTTGGTGAGTGTACCATTTTTCGTTGGTCTGATTGTTTACCAAAGCTGAATCTCCGAATACAGTCAAAGTCTTGATCCTGAGGTCAATGGCTTCCTCAAGACCCATGATACAGGCTTCGTATTCAGCTTCATTGTTAGTGCAGGCAAAGGTGAGTTTTACCGAGAAAGGCATATGAACTCCTTAAGGTGTAATGAGCACTGCACCAACTCCACGACCATTTATATTGACATCCCCATCAAACATCATAGTCCATTCTTCTTCTGGGTCAGGCCCTTCAGTGTGAATAGGCTCTTCATATCTTTTGCTTTCAGAAACATGATGTCTTCATTAGAGAAATCAAATCTCATAGGTTGATAATCATCAATGGGTTGCTCAGCTAGATAGTCAGACAGTACACTGCCTTTGATGGCTTTCTGAGATGTGTACTGAATGTCATACTCGGTCAGGATCATTTGCCATCATGCAACCCTTCCGGTAAGTGCTGGCTTCTCAAATATGTACTTGACGGGGGTCCATTTTTTAGATCAACAAGGTAGTGTGAGTCAACATATACTGTCTTAGTCGGCGAGCAGCCCACGCTAAAGCACAACAAGTTTTCTCGAGCAGTGAATAACGTTATTCACAGTCGGTAAACTTTTTGCTTAGGTAGTATATTGCATACTCTTTTCGACCAGACTCGTCATGCTGGCCCAACACACACCCCATTGACCCTTCTAATACTATCAGGTACATTATTAGAGGTCTTCCTTCAACTAGAGGCATAAGAATTGGAGGTTCTTGTAAGTACTCCTTGATTTTGTCAAAAGCCTTCTGACAATCTTCGTTCCACCTGACTGTTTGTTCCTTTCTTAACAATTTGAATAGGGGCTCACAGGTTGCAGTGAGATGAGATATGAACCTTGAAATGTAGTTCAATCTACCTAAGAACCCCCGAACTTCTTTTTCAGTCCTAGGTGCCGGCATCTCTTGAATGGGTTTGACTTTGTCAGGATCAACTTCAATTCCCTTTTCACTTACGATAAATCCCAGCAACTTATTGGAATGCACCCCGAATGTACATTTGTTGGGATTTAGCTTCAGCTGATACTTTCTCAGACGCTTGAACAACTTCAGCAGATTTACCAGATGATCTTCTTCAGTGAGGGACTTGGCAATCATGTCATCCACATAACATTCAATTTCTTTGTGGATCATATCATGGAATAACGTTACAATAGCCTGTTGATACGTCGCACCGGCATTCTTCAATCCAAATGGCATTACCTTGTAACAAAATGTTCCCCAAGGTGTGATGAAGGTAGTCTTCTCCATGTCTTCGGGTGACATCCTGATCTGATTATACCCAGAAAAACCATCCATGAAAGAAAATACCGAGAACTGAGCTGTGTTGTTGATCAATACATCAATGTGAGGTAATGGGAAATCATCCTTTGGACTAGCTCTGTTCAGATCCTGGTAATCCACACACATACGTACTTTTCCATCCTTTTTAGGCACTGGTACAATGTTAGCAACCTACGGCGGGTAACTAGTCACAACAAGGAAACCGACGTCCCACTATTTTTGTACTTCTTCCTTAATCTTCATGGCCATATCTGGACGAGTACGGCGTAGCTTTTGCTTCACTGGAGGACAATCTTCCTTCAAAGGTAGCTTGTGCATAACAATACCAGTATCCAGACCTGGCATGTCTTGATAGGACCAAGCAAAGACGTCGATGTATTCTTTAAGCATGTCAATAAGCTGTTCCTTTACTGAAGCTTGCAGACTAGCCCCAATCTTTACTTCTTTCAAATCCTCCTCGGTACCAAGATTAACCGTCTCAACCTCCTCCTGATGAGGAGTAATCACTTTCTCTTCTTGCCTCAACAACCTGGCTAACTCTTCAAGTAACTCATAGTCTTCTTCAACCCCTTCACCAACTTGATTAATTGGATTGTCGAAGTCATACAAGGTCATATCAGTGCTGTTGTTGGTGCAATCTGGAGGATAATCTCTGCAAGGGTTGAGATTTATTTGTTTTAGTGATCAATTTTAATCTTGTTTAGAAAAAGTGAAAATGAAGCTATTTATTTTAAAAACATTTCCATTTTATTGTTTTGTACAAAAGTGAAAAATGAAAAGATAGTGAGCGAAAAAGAGACTTGTTTGCAAAAGATGTCTGATATTCATTGATTAATCCATTTGCAAAAAATTACAATATGGCCCTATTACAAGATGAGTCTTGACACCTTGGGCAAGATGCAGGACTTGATGCATGCTAAAAAGACAGGAAATAATAATTACTCTGCAGGAGTAACCCTTATAGTTTCCTGAGAAGACCAGTTAAGGACTTGATTCCCCGGGATCCTTGGACGTATCCAGCTCTCCAGGTTGCGGTCGCTTTCCGCCTTGTCTTCCAGTTTGTTAACAGTATCTGGGGTGAGCATCCCCCCACTGACGAATTTGGGCTCCTTGGCAGCCTCTGATTGATCTTGTCGGAATGGTTTGTAACCCAAACCGAATTTTTCCTCCTTCTTCTCTACTAGTAGCAGCATGCCCCAGCCTTGGGCATTACCATCTTCAACAACCTTCCGGGCTTGCTGATAGGAGACAATTGAAGTACCCATCCTGTCTTCCTGGGATGCAGCAAATACTTCAGTCGTCGCCTCATTGACATTCAGGGCCTCGAACCCTTGGCTCATAGTTTCATGGATTTCACCATCCATCTCAATGTATTTATACGTAGCCAGATGGCTAACAAAGATGTCCTCCTCACCACAAATGGTAATAATTTGTCCTTCCCACTCATATTTCAATTTCTGGTGAAGGGTCGACGTTACTGCGCCTGCGGCGTGAATCCATTCTTGACCCAACAAACAGCTGTAGGTCGGCTGTATGTCCATCACATAGAAAGTAGTCTTAAAGACTTGCAGACCGATTATCACTGGTAGCTCTACCTCTCCAAGAACAGATCTTTTGGAACCATCAAAAGCCCTGACCACAAGATTACTTGGCCGGAGAGCTATCCCATCATATTCGAGCTTGACAAGAGCTTTCTTGGGTAAGACATTGAGTGAGGACCCAGTGTCTACAAGAACATGAAATAGTACAGCTCCTTTGCACTCCAGGGTTATGTGCAAAGCTTTGTTGTGGTGACGTCCTTCTGTTGTCAAATCAGCATCAGTGAAACCTAGCCCATGGCTAGTATTGACATTTGACACCACTGTTTCCAGCTGATTCACTGTGATCTCTTCTGGCACGTAGGCAGCGTGCAAAACTTTGAGTAGTGCATCCCGATGGGCTTCATAACACAACAGCAGGGATAATATAATCTTAGAAGGAGTCTGGTGGAGCTGGTCCACGACTTTATAGTCACTTCTCTTAATTATCCTCATAAATTCATCCACATCCTGATCGAAGGATGATTTATGAGTCTCTTTTGGTGCAGATTCTTCAAGTATCACACTTTTTCCTTTGGCTTTGGCAATAGCTTCCGCCTCAGTATTGGTTCTTGGAGCTTGTGACGCAAAGAGACGTCCGCTTCGGGTGAAGCCTCAGCCTCCCCCGACATTGTCCACTTGGGGAGTAAGAACTGAAGAATCAAGAAGGACTTTTTCTCCGTTGCAGTAAAGGTCAACACCATAATGCCATGGTACAACACTGTCTTTATCATAGGGAATTGGCCCGGGCACCGTGATGGTGATTGGGCTTTCTGCAGCAGATGTTGGAACCAATATTGTCTGTGGATCATAGAAGATAGGGACATGACTTCTTGTGGATGTTGGTGGTGATGAATTGAAGCTTGGTTGAAACTGTTGTTGAGATTGTTAAAAGTTTCTGGAGTTCGGGACCGTTGTAGGGTCATAATAGATAGTAACTGTGGAGACATCATTTTTTGTGTTTGCTGGAGTTGTAGAAGGAGATGAAATGGAACTGTTGTTTGCTGAAGTGATGGAAGAAATGGTTGCTGAAGTTGTAGTTGAGTCAGTATGAACAATGGTTGTTGCAGTTGTAGAAGAATCACTTGTTGTTGACAAAAGAGTTGCAGGTGTTGTAGAAGCAGTGGTGGTTATTTGCAGAACGCCTTCTCTGATCAAGCCATTAATGTCATTCCTCAATCTTGCACACCCATTCTCGGAAAGTTTGCATGATTCACAACAGGCCTCACAACCTGGAAACACTTGGCATTTCAAAAGTTGGGCTTTAACCTCTGCCAGAGGTGTCTGAATACTTATAATGTCTTCTATTAAACTCATGGGTGAGCCTTCCTCTATAGCATTAATCCTTGGCCCACTGTGGCTTGGCATAGGATTTTTCATGACATTGGGAGGTGGTGCAAAGTTCAGGGCTTTTGAATCTACCAGATCCTGGACCTTCATATGCAGGGCCCTGCATTTTTCCGTAGAGTGACCAGGTGCGTTAGAATGAAAAGCACACCTAGCGTTGACATCATAGTTTCTCGGAAGGTTCTGAGGATCAGGTGGAGCCAATGTCCTCAACTCAACCAGATTGAGCTTTAGGAGTTGTGGCAGCAGTGTAGCATATGGCATTGGAATAAGGTCAATCACCCTGTTGATCTGAGATGGCCGCTGTTGAAAAGGGTGTTGTTGTTAATTGTTGTTATTGTTGTTGTAAGATCTCTGTTGAGGAAATTGTTGTTGCTGCGGAAAATGTCGTGGTTGTTGAGCATACTGAGGAGGTGGAGCAGGGATAGTAACAACAGAAACTGATCTTGGCAGATATTGGGGTCTCCCTCTTCCCATGTGTATAGAGTTTGTTTCACCAGATCTACGGGACCCAACAAATGGCTTCTTTGTACTGCTTGAACTGGCACCGTTGTCAAAGATCTTTCCCATCTTCAATAGGCTCTCAATTCTCTCCCCGGCTATCACCACATCTGCAAAGCTGGTGGAAGAAAATGCAGCCAATCTGTCAATATAGGTTCCCTGGAGAGTATTCATGAACATGTCTGCCATCTCCCTTTCATACATAGGGGGTTGAACAGCCGCAACTAGTTGCCTCCACCTTTGGGCATACTCTCTAAAGCTTTCACGGGAAGACTGTGACATTCCCATCAGAAGGGTTCTGTTTGGAGCCATGTCCAGATTATACTGATACTGACGGATAAAAGCTTCAGCCAAGTCTTTCCAGTTTCTTACTGTGGCTCAGGTCAAATGGGAATACCATTCTCGGGATGCCCCTGTCAAGCTATCCTCGAAATAAAACATCCACAGCTTCTCGTCCATGGTGTATGCTTTTAATCTTCCCAAGAAAGACTGAAGGTGGGTGCGTGGGCAGGATGTGCCATTATATCTTTCAAAACACGGGGGTTTGAACTTGTGAGGAATTCTCACCCCTTCCACCAATCCCATGTCCATGACATCAAAACCTAGAGAGTTATGGGATTCAAGAGACCCTAGCTTCTCTGCAATTTCATCTAACCGACGGTCGTAAACTTTGTCTCCAGCCCCTACCACAGTAAACTGCTCTTCTTGAGGATCTTCCTGCAAGACCCTTCCTCCAGTAGTGTTACCCTGAGTATTTCTTATAGCATTGATATATGGGTTCAGATAAGGTCCAAACTCTGGTGGATCAGTGCGAGGCTGCACGTGATCATTGTTACTGGTACCTCCTGTATCTGGATGGTGTTCCTCAGGAGTTTGTCGCTCAACTAACTCCCTTAGTCTTTCCTGGCTCTGAGCTAGACCAGTCATTATTGTCATGAATTGAGTCATCTGATTTCTCATCTCAACCCTTTCATTGACCATTTGAGTCCTCACTTCATTCAGGTCTTGTTGAACTTGATCCATCTGGAGTCCCAGAAGGTTGTTTCTTGTCGGGTACCGGTGTATTCTGTTGACAGGGAACACTCTTATGCGAGCAATGTTTCCTGAAACCACAACAAAGTGAGAAACAACAATAAAAAAACCTACAAAACAAAGAAAGAATGTTAGTATGCAATGCAGGATGCCTATTTGTCTTCCAAGGGTATCCGGTTTGGTTCTTTGGTTTTGACCTTTCCAAACCTCGAGGAAATGTTGATGATGTTGTAGAGAGAGATAAAGCCCACCAATAATACAAACCATATATATTACAAATAGTGAAGATACATAGTTTGATTACAACAACATTCCCATGGTGGGTCAAAATACATCAACAAAAGGAAAATATAGTCAAAATTAAATACAAACAAAAAGGGTCAAACATCCAGCCCAAAGTCATCTTCTCGGACTTCCTTCAGGAGGGCCTCAGTCACTGGACCAACCAGGTTCTCTGTGATAGTCCTGATGAGGAGGTTCCTGGTAGCAATGGCACTGGTCAACCTCTTATGCTTATCTTGATCCTTTGACCTCTTCAACCCCGCCCGGAGTTTCAATTCAGAGATATCCTTCTGTGCTGCCAATAATGTCTCCTGATGCTTCTTCTCACTAGCCTCCAACTGCTCTATCTTAGCTTGAGTTCTCTGATCTTCTTGTGCACGGGCCTCAGTGATCCTGATCTACCTAGCCTGGCTCTCCTCTAAATAATGCTCTGCCCTAGCCTTCTGAGTCTTTGCTTCCTTACAAGTATTCTTCAGTACTAACTCCCCTGCTCTAGCCTTTCTGATATAGTCATCCGTCTTCTCAATTTTGGTCAAGTGCTCAATCCTGAGCCTCTCCAACCTCTCATTATCTAAACGGCTGTCATTCCTCTCCCAGAGGGTCTTCTTCAAGGCTTCAGATAGCTGAGTATTCCTCTCTTTCAGCTTCTCAAACCCTTCCAGACTGACAGTAGTTGCAGGTTGTACTGTTGAAGGTCCAGGTACATCTTCTAAAGTAAATGGCATTCAGGTGATCTGTGCCCTAGTACGAGACCAATCAAGATACTGTGCTGAAGCTATATTGTTGCATTTGCCAAGGATGGATGTTCCCTTAGTCTGAATGTTGTCCCAAGCCCAGGAAGCTTGTCTGACAACAGCAGAGTTGTGCTGGATTTCACAATAGAGGGTCTTAGTCAGGTCTTGCCCTCTTGGAGGATGAACAAAAGCATACCCTAATTGTCTCTTAAAAAGGAAAGGGTTGTAATTTATGCAACCTTTCACTCCAATTAATGGCATATTAGGATACTGCCCACAGCTAGTAATGATGTCCTTACCCTTGGTGCTCTTAGTGCACCATCTGATGTCTTCTGATGTCAAGGCAATCAATCTCTTAGCCCAGTTCCTTGGATGATGAGGATTCAGGAAAGTATCTGATTTTGGCAAATGTCCTAGAAGCCAACAGTAATAGAGAGGAGCACAGCATCTGACTAGTCTTCCTCTTTGCTTTTCATTCCTCTGGTGTATTGAATAATAGAAGTCTCCAAGCAAGGTAGGCACTGGGTTCCTCAGTAAGAACAGGTGAATGGCATTCTTGCTTACAAACTTTGGCTCGTCTGCAAACAAGATAATTCCATATATGCTGAGGGCTAAGAGTGCACAAATAATATCCCACTTCCCTACTGCAGCATGCAGGGTGGCCTGGGAGATCAAGAAGTCCAAGTGAAGTCCTGGAACCCCAGCCTTGGTGGTCATGCTCTGATCAATGAGGGCAGGCTCCAAATGCAATGCCCTAGCCATGTCTTCAATTTTGGGAGCAACCATCTCAGGGTTGAAAGGAATCCCTCTCCTGATAGGAACTCCTAGATGTCGCTCCCACCAAATGAGGCTCAGGTCAGAAGGGGTACAGACGCGAATGGTCGGCGAAAGGAGAGAGAACACACAAGGGTGAACTCAAAAGACAAGAGTCGCCAGCTAGGCATTTTTATCCCGAAGGAAAGGTAATGCTGCATAGACCTAGAAAGATATGGATAAGATGGTTGCGAACCAGAGAGACTGAGAAAGGGGGTTGGTTACAACCTGGGAAGGTATTAGCACCCAGATTGTCCGTCGTACTCGACGGGATCCACGCTTAGAAGATTTGTGTTTTAAAGGGGTAGTGTAAGTGCAATTTGTGTATCAAAGCTGAAAAGAATGCAAGTGTCAGTGTAAAAGAAATGTGAAATGAAATATGTGAAGTGTCAGTGTAAGAACAAGGATGAAATGCTCAAGACTATGAGGCTTAAAGAGTAGTGCTGGAAAGAGGGGGGAATATGCAGAGACTTTTGTTCGATAACTGTTAAGTTATGCCTACGTATCCTCTCGTGCAATGAGGAAGTCAGAACACCGTAGTTCGACTCAAAGATACTGAAAGATAAAATTGACTTGTGAACTGCTTACTTGCCTATGCTCAAGTGTATGACCTGTCTGGCTCAGGTGCAAACTGTCTTGCATTAGACGGAAGGAGCAAGTTCTCGTTTGTGAGTGAATGAGATGAGAAAAGAATACCGAAGGAGACGATTTTTGTTTGTTTTTTGTGTTTTCAATCTTTTATTGATTTTAGTGTTTGTCATAAGAAAATGAGCTTAAGCCTAAACCAAGGGTTAGTAAACTCATCACATCCTTCCTCTGATTAGGGGTAATGAGAATACCTTAAGTATGAAGTAAGCACCTCACACTTAATCACCATGGTGTAGGATTAAGATCATTAACCTACTTGTGATTATTTAGATGTTTTTGTTGTTTTTGTTTAGTGTTGAGTAATGAGTTTACGCCATAATCAAGGATTTAATGGACTCATTACACCATCCTAATAGAAGGATAATAGATGAGAACATTTAAGCTGAGAAAGGCTCCTCAACTTAATCCATGATTAGGGATTAACCTCATGACAAAACAAGGCCTTTATTAAATGGATTTTAGTTAATGATAAGATTAAGAAATGGATTTTATGATTTGTAAGACAACTTGAGGGGGACTTGTCCATTAACACTAGGGTTAGTCCTTCTTAACCAATTAAGGAAGAATTAGAACCCTAATGCAAGGCCCAAGTTACAAGCTTGATGTCTTAGTGATTTATTAGATGGATTGATTAAAGGATTTAAACACATTAAGGGTTTAACACTTAGGATTAAAGTTATACACTCCATCCTAATAGAAGGATGCAGGCATAAGCTTAATTACAAAGCCTTAAAACCTTTAAGGTTTAGTCCTTGATTATGAGGTGAGAAGAGAAGACTCAAAGAAAACTCAAAGGAAAGAGTCTAAGGGGGACTAAATAATCCTAAAATGTTATCATGCTTGGTTGCTCCTAGGGTTTGTGAGGCTTAAGAGGAGAAAGAGATCTTCAAAGGCCACCAAGGAGGAACAAGATAGAAAAGAGATGAGATGAGAAGAGAAAAGAGGGAAGAGAGGCACAAGTGAGCAAGCTCACTAAAAGACAAGTAAAAATGCAGCAAGGATGTAAAATGATGAGGTGAGAAGAGGTAGGAGGTGAAGGCAAATCCACCTCCTAAACAAACTTACCATTTATCCTGAAAAGTTAGTACAAGATGCATAAGAGAAGAAATGAGATGAAACAATGCATATGGATGGACAAATGCCAAAGTCAGAAACATACACATGATGCAAATGATGCTAAGAGATGATGCAAACACATATCAAGAGTTGTGGATGATCATACAAGGGTGAGGATGCAAATGAAGCATGCTTTGAACCATTAAAAGTTCATGAAAGTTTATGTAATGCAAAGGATACAAAACATGGCAAATGGATGATGCAATGATCAAACATGATTCTAAGATGTCCTAAGATGTCTTATGAATCATGTGGATGCATAAAATGTCATGGAAAGTTCTTGAATGCAAGCAAATGAGAGATGGATGCAAAGGAAGGCACAAATTAGGGTTTATATACAATATGCAATGCAAAATTCAAAATCAGAAGCAAATGACGAGATAAAAAATTGAAAATGGGGTCAAAGGAACCTTAACCCTACATAAGTTCACTGCCCAAAGGAGGAGACCTAAATCTAAACCTAATGGAAGTTATGATTTTCCTAAGTCAACTAGGGTTTCAAGGCACCTCAAAAGGAAAAATGCTCATTAAATTGAAAATGAAGGATGAATTCAAACCAATTTTAACCTAGAAACTACATAATGTGAAGGATGCAATGCAAGAAGAACCATCATCAAACTCCTCATAGTTAGGCAGAATGAATTTTTCTAAGTTTGAACAAAATATTGCCTTTAAATGAATTTAATTCCAATGAAAAAGGTCAAAATAGTTCAAGAACCAAAAAGAAATTTGTTTTGAGAGTTTGATAATGTTTCTAAATGTTTTAAAATGCAATATGAATTGTTTTGTAATTTTTAAATACATAAATGCATTTTTAATTAATTAATTTCCATTAACTAATTAAAAATAAAAATTTAAATGATTTAAAAATGATTTTTAATGCAAAAAATGAAAATAAAAATATTTTTGGGTTCTGAAAATTAATGAAATGTTTGACAAAAAATTTCAGAATTTTTAAATCATTTTTACTATTTTCAATAAATATATGAAATAAAATATGAAATAATTAAAGGAAAAAATGAAAAGTAAGCAAAACCAGTGGCTGAGATGCAAAGTTGAAGGATCCAAGGGCTGCGCGTGTAAGTCAACAAGACTGGTGGTAATCAGAATCCAAGGCCATGGTTCAAAGTTGCTAATTCGTGCTTGATCATGTGGCTCATATTCAAGCTGACTAATTAATCTAAATTAATTTAATCAATCAAGTTTTAGGGTTTAATGACACGATCTGGTCCATCCAAGTGCGCACGGGAAGCTTAATCCTAGGGTTAGAATTCAAAGTCACTAATTAAACAGGTTTTTCCCTAATTAACTTCAGGCGACCGGAGATAAGCTCCGGTCGTCTTCTCCGGCAGGGCAAAAACCCTAGCTTCTTCTACAGGCCACCCCAACGTAAATTAACTGCCCAGAAACGATCCTCCACTCAAACTAAACCTAAATCCATCATCAAACATCATTTATCAAGCATGAACAAAGAGAATCGAAGCCAATCACTTTCACGGGCAAAATTTCAGAGAGGCACAAAATGCTTATTTTCACACCTTTTTTAAATCTAAAATCATCAGAGTGATCCTCATGATATGCACTTTCATTTTGTAACAAAAAAAGCAAGCTCTGAAAAGTTTGAAGTTTGAAGCTACCTGAGGTGAAGAACTATGAATGTGAGCTTTCCAGGCCTTTCTTTTATGCAAAGTGTCTCCCCTGAACCTCCTGAGGTCAATGGAGTGCTCAAAATCCTTTGTTGGTGGCTGGTTTGGGAGTTTGAGTTCTGGTATAACAGGTTTCACAGTTGAGATTTATGGGGTTTCAGGCTGTTTTAATGGTGGACTTTGGTTCTATGGAGGATGTGTGGTTCACTGGTGAAGAAAGAATTGAGGTTTTATGGCTGTGTAAGGAATTTCAAAGAGAAAAAGTTTTTTGACAGTTTTTGGGGATGCTGGATTGTGTGTGCTTTCTGGCTTGTGTGTGGCTTGCTTTAGGGTGCTTGAGGTCCACATATTAGACTCTGATTGGGCAGAGAGTTGTTGGTGGCACAGTGTGATTGGCATGGGCAAAAATGCAAAAGTCAAAAGTTTGTGTACTATAAGCATGGGCTGGAATAGAAGTGATCTAAAGGGGTGTCTTGCCTCAGCATGATTTATGGTGAGCCATAGGATCAACAAGATGCAGCTGGATGGCTTGGATAGCAAGGTGGCATGAGTTTTGCATTTTGCCCTCTTTGAAGTTTCTTGTGAATTAAGGCATGAAATCTCACGATTTCTTGGGCAATTTGTAACAAAATGAGTTATGTGATGTTGTTATGGTGTTTTAATACCAATTAGAAGTCAAACCAATCCTTGGACATCATTCTTGCAAGAATTCCCTTTTGAAGAATTTCATGGAAAAATGGCTTATGAAAGTTTGTGATTTAGGGCATGAACCTTGAAAACTCTTGGGAAATTATGATTTTGCTAAGTTTCAATGTGTTATAATGATGCAAATAAGTCATTTAGAGGTCTTGAAAATGCCTAGAACTTGAATTTGCAAAAATCCCTCTTTGGTGCCAAAAGTGGAAATTTAGTGATTTTGTCCAACTTTGACAAGCCATAACTTTTGATTCAAAATGAATTAGAATGAGTTCTTGTACTTTTTGAAAGGGAATGATCCAATCTACAACTTTCATGACCAAAGTTTTCTCATTTGAAGCATTTTTGAATCAATAAGAGGAGGTTGAAAAACTTTCCCAAAATGGCAAGTTTGCATTACAAGTTACTTTCCCAAAAAGGCAACTTTGCAAATGGCTTGAAATTCTTCAATTTTGTGAACTTATAACATCTTCTATGATCAAATAAAGATCATAAACATTCAAAATGATGGAGAACACCCTTTGGTTGGGTCACTGGGGGCCTCAGATGCCCTGATTTTGCACTGACTTGCTCAAGAAGTCACCTCTTGATCAGATGCCTTCCCCATTGAATTTCTTCATGATAATTGATATGCATGATCCTTATAACATATAGAGACCAATAGAAACAAGAATGACCAAAAAATTTGGATGTATGGCCTCTGAAACCAAAACCCTAATTTTAGGTCATCTGTGTAGTTAAACCTGGCTCTGCTTCCATGCCTTGCTCAGTTCTTGTGATTCTTTGACTTCCTTGATCTTGTGAGGATATAATATGATGCTTGAACACACATAGGACCCTTTGAAGTGATTGATGACCTTTGGAGTGGCTCAAATGGCTCAGGGATGGCTCAGATCACAATTCCTAGATGCAGATGACTTTGAATCAATGCAGTGAATCAAAAATGTGGTATGAGATGCTATGATTGAATTTATGTAAATGAAAAGATCAAAAGCCATGGTGTGAATGGGTGAGGGAAAATTTGGGGTGTTTACACTAACAACATGGAAAATTCTTCTAGCAGAGGTCCCAACTGAAAATCAGGGAATGTGAAGCATCTGAGAGGAGGATCATAAAAATGCAAGCAAGTATGGATCATGCTCCTCTTGGATGCATCCAGGTCCATGTTCATGTCCAATATGCCTCCATAATGTTATCTGGATAATGGGACATGATCAAGAGTAATGAGAGACTGGATCTGTCTGATGCTTGTCAGGGTAGGCTCAAAGAAGTGATATGTGATGGTGCTCTTTCTGGAAGTTTCCATGCTAATAATGGATGCTGGTGAAGAAACTGAGGAGAAACTACTGATAAAGGTCACTGAAGAAGACTGATGAAGATAACTGGAGAAGGTGCTGAAGAAGGGTCTCTGATGAAGACAAACTGATGAATGATGCTGGAGAATATAACTAAAGAAGTCTGAGCAGCTGAATAGGTCAAAACCAAACCAAAGATAAGAAGGTGGATACCCTGTAAAACAAATAGGCAAATGTTAAATGATGCAAAAATGATGTATGCAAAATGATATGCAAAGGGTTTGTGATCAAGTGCTGGATCTGGTGTCTGCCTTGATAAGGTCCATGTGTGTTCATAAGTCCGGATGGAGGCTTAGAAATCCAGTAACCAGGTGGGGGACTCAAATAAACAGTCACAAGTCCAGGGTAATCACAAGAACTGTCCAAATTATACAACCTTAACAAATCTAGTAACAAGGTATGATGAGGCCAAGGGTTCTTGCAAACCTGTAAACATCCCAACCCCCTCACATGTATTGTTCTAGAACAAGGATCCTCAGACTTGGATCAGTTATGAGAAGTGTAAGCACTTCTAACCCGGAGGTACAATGTTTACAATAACCATAAAAGATCCTCCTCTGATTCACCTTAGATGCTGAAGGTCATAAAAGGTCATCCAGACTTAGCAGGCTTCCCAGATAGCCCTAGTACTACAGGAAATCCGTAGCACAGAGTTCTCAAGAAGAAACCCATGTCTGAACCATGTTTCATATTCACGCACCAGACTGAAATGGAATGGGAAAGAATATGAAGCCACTCTAGCCTATGTGTCACTCAGGTCCCCAGTATAGGACCTTAATCACTCAATGATCCCCACCCACCAAGGAAACAACAGATCCAACACATGATAATGACAATATGAAATGCATAAAAACTGTAAATGAAAGCAATAAATAAAACTGTACAGAAAGCAATAAATAAGCACAAGTAGCACATAACACCCCCGTAAACACATATCAAACAAGCGCTAGGAGGAACCCACAAAAAGAACCAGAAGCCCTGGTTGCAATATAGGCTTTCCCCAGCAGAATCGCCAAGCTGTCGCTCCCGGATATTTGCATCCCGGTACAAGGGCGAACGGTCGGCGAAAGGAGAAAAGAAGATGAACAGAATAGAGTCGCCAGCTAGGAATTTTTATCCCATATGAAAGGTAATGCTGCATAAACCGGGAAAGATATGGATAAGACGGTTGTGAACCAGAGAAACTGAGAAAGGGGGTTGGTTACAACCTGGGAAGGTATTAGCACCCAGATTGTCCATCGTACTCGACGGGATCCACGCTTAAAAGTTTGTGTTTAAAGGGGTAGTGTATGTGCTATCTGTATGCAAAAGTTGGAAAAGAAAATACAAGTGTCAGTACCAGAAGAAGTGAAATGCTCAGGAACTGAGGCTTAAAAGAGAATGTCGAAAGAGGGGGAAGACACAGAGACTTTTGTTCGATAACAGTTAAGTTATGCCTATGTATCCTCTCGTGCAATGAGGAAGTCAGAACACCGTAGTTCGACTCAAAGAGACTGAAAGAGAAATTGACTGTGAACTGCCTGCTTGCCTATGCTCAAGTGTATGACTCGTCTGGATCGAGTGCTAACTGTCTTGCATTAGTCGGAAGAAGCGAGTTCTCGTTTATGAATGAATGTGGTGAGAAAAGAATCCCGAAGGAGACGATTATTGTTTATTTTTTGTGTTTTCAGTCTTTTATTGTTTTTGCTGTTTGTCATAAGTTAATGAGCTTAAACCTATATTAAAGGTTATAAACTCATTATATCCTCCCTGATTAGGGATAATGAGAATACTTTAAGGATGAGATAAACATCTCAACTTAATTACCATGATGATGTGGGATTAAGATCATTAACCTACTTGTGATTATTTTGATGTTTTTTTTTGGGATTTTTGTTTGGGGTTACGTAATGAGTTTAAGCCATAATCAAGGATTACTGAACTCATTACACCATCCTAATAGAAGGATAATAGATGAGCACACTTAAGCTGAGGAAGATACCTCAACTTAATCCATGATTAGGGATTAAAGTCATTAGATGAAAAGCCTTTATTAAAGTGGATTTTAATTAAGAGTGAGATTAAGAAGTGAGTTTTATGATTTGTAAGACAACTTGAGGGGGACTTGTCCATTAAACACTAAGGTTAGTCCTTCTTAACCATAAAGGAAGAATTAGGACCCTAATGTAAGGCCCAAGTTACAAGTTAATGTCTTAGTGATTATTAGATGGATTTATTAAGAGGTTTAAACACATTAAGGGTTTAACACTTAGGATTAAATTTATACACTCCATCCTAAGAGAAGGATGCAGGCATAATCCTAATTCCAAAGTCCTAAAGCCTTAAAGGTTTAGTCTCTAATGATGAGGTGAGAAGACAGACACAAAGAAGACTCAAAGGTAAAAACTAAGGGGGACAAATCACAACCCTAATTATTATCATGCATGGAAGTTCCTATGGTTTGTAAGGCTTAAGAAATATCTTCAAGGAAGCCACCAATGGAAGAAGCAGATGAAAGGAAGAAGAAGCAGAAGAAATAAGTTACTTACCTCATTGAAGAAGATAAGTAACTTAGAGAAAGAAAGTGAGGGATGAACATGAATGAGCAAGCCCACTCAAAGACAATTAAAAATGCAGCAAATATGCATATGAAGAAGATGAAGAGAAATGAGAAGTGAAGGGAAATTCACCTCTCAAACAACTTACCATTAACCTGAAAAGTTAACATAAGATGCATAAAGAAAGAGATGAGATGGAATGATGCATATGCAAAGACAAAGATCAAAGTCATAAGCATACACATGATGTAAATGATGTTATGACATTAAGCAAAGACATACAAAGTGCAATGAATGGTCATACAAGGATAAGATGCAAATGAAAGCATGCTTTGAAGTTTGAAAGTTCATGAAAGTTAATGAATGGAAATGAATGCAAGTCATGGAAAATGAATGAAGAAATGATCAAGCATTATTCTAACATGTCCTAAGATGTCTAAGATGACATATGAATTCAAGAAATGTCATGGAAAGTTCATGTAAGGATGCATATGCAAGATGAATGCAAATGAAGATGCAAAATTAGGGTTTTAAGGCAACATGAGATGCATATGGCAAAGATAGAAGCAAATGACATGAAAAAAATTTGCAAATGAGCTCAAACAAACCTTAACTCCATATGTTATCACACCCCAAAGGAGAAGGTCTAACTCTTAACCTAAAGAAAGTTATGATTTTTCTAAGTTTGCTAGGGTTTTTGGGTACCTCAAAAGGAAATATGCAAATCAATTTGAACATGTAAGACAAATTCATGCCAAAACTATCCTAGAAACTACATGTTATATGGAAAACAATGAAAAAAGAATCATCATCAAACCGTTCATGGTTAGGCAGAAAAGATTTTTCAAAGTTAGGGTTCCAAAAGGGGGATTTTATGAACCCTAAATTCAAAGAAAATGTCAAAGTATGTTCAAAACCAAAAAGAAATTTGTATGAATGGTTTGACAATGTTTCTAAATGTCTTAAGATGCAATGTAAATTTTTTGGTGATTTTTAGAAACCTAAATGGTATTTTAATTAATTAATTTCCATTAATTAATTAAAATAAACATTTAAATAGTTTAAAAATACTTTTTAAATGCAAAAAATAAAATAAAAATAGTTTTTGGATGAAGAAAAATATTTGAATCAGAAATGCAAAGTTTGAAATTTTTTGGATGAGTTTTGATATTTTTAATAAAATGCACAAAATAAATGAAAAGAAAAATAAAATAAATATGAATAAAAGAGAAAGTCAGCGCATCCAAAGGCTGGTATTTAAACTGGGAATGGAGGGAAAGACTAGCGCGCATCTGGACGGCTCACATTCAAACTGGAAATTCAAAATTAAACCTAATTAATTAAACTAATTAATCACAATTATGGTTAAGTGGACACATCCTGGCCCTCCAAAGCACGCGGGAAAACAGATCCAACGCTCCTCATTCAAACTCACGCTAACCCTAACCCTAATCTTAATCACCTTCAGACGACCAGAACAGTGGTTCCGGTCGTCTTCTCCGGCGAGACCCCAAAACCAACTTCTTCCCTAGGTCATTTCAGAAGCTCTAAAGCTCCAGATCAAATCCCCAAACCTTCCAAAGCCTGAATCTACCCTCAAAACAAATTTCTAATGGCTCAAACTCAAGATACGATTCAAAACATCAAAACTGAAAAAGTTTCAGAGGCACGGTACAACCTTAATACTCAACCATTTTTAAAACTAAACACATGACAATGATCAGGGAGACACAAAGAACAATCTAGGAACTTAAAATAGCTATCTGGCCTCCTCTTTTGTGCAATCCTACCCCAATGAGTCCCTTGATGATGTTGAGAAGCTTTGCAAGAGTTTATATGGCTTGGTTTGAGAGATAGCAACTCAGCTGGTCCAAAATCGTGTTTGTGTTTGGCTGACTTTTAGGGCTTGGCAATGGTTGGGAAATGATCTATGGATGATGGTGAGTTGATCTATGTAATTTGTTTGAAGTTTTATGGCTTGTGCAGTGTGTTTCAAAGAGATGAAGGTTGAGGGTGATTTTTGTGAAACTTGGCTTGTGTATGGTTCTAAACTCCAAGGTTATGTGAAATGGCTTGCTTTTGGTCCACATAACATGTCTATATTGGCCAGAGAGTTGTTGTGGTTGCAGCTGATTGGTATGGGGTGATTTACAAAAAGTCAACATTATGTGTACTTGAGGTATGGGTTCATGCAGGGGTTGTTCAAGGGCATGTCTGACCTAAGCTTGGTTCAAGGAGAGCCATGGGATTCATTTTATGCAGCTGGCACAAGTGGAAGCATGGCTGCAAGAGATTTTGCAAGTGTTATGCAGTTTTGCCCCTTTGAGAAATCTTGTGATGAAAGGCATGAAATGTTGTGGTTCTTTGGGCAATTCTGATCACAATGCATTGTACTATGTTTGTATGATGCCTAGAGATGCATTAGAGGTCACAAAATGGCTTGGCATGTGAAATTGCAAAAATCCCTCTTTGTTATGAAAGTAAAAATTATGTGATTTTTGCCAACTTTGCAAGGCCATATCTTGAGTTCTAGGAAGAATTAAATCAAGTTCTTGTACTTTTTGAAAATGGAATGATCCAGTCTACAACTTTCATGACCAACAATTTTTCATTTGAAGCATTTTTGGTTGAGAAAGAGGAGGTTGAAGAACTTTCCCAAAATGGAAAGTTTCCATTACAAGTCATTTCCATTTTTTGCAACTTTTGGTTTAGCTCAAATTTCTTCAATTTTGTGAACTTCCAAGCACTTCAATGATCAAATAAAGATCATATAACTTCAATTTGATGAAAATACCCCTTTGGTTCCATTGTTGGGGGCCTCAGATGCCCTGATTTTGCACTGACTTGCTCAAGAAGTTACCCATTGATCAGATGACTTCCCCATTGAATTTCTTCATCAAAATTGGTATGCATGATCGCTACAACATATGAAGAACATTAGAAACAAGAATGGAACAAAAATTTGGAGTTAAGGCCTCTGAAACCAAAACCCTAATTTTGGTCATCTGTGTAGTGAAAACCCTACCTCTACTTCCATGCTTTCCTAGTTCTTGTGATTTATTGACTTCTTTGAACATTGAGAGACATAATATGATGATTGTACACACATGGACCCTCTTGGAACAATTGGAGGCCTTTGGAATGGCTCAGATGGATTCTTGGATTGCCCAGATCACAAACCCTAGATGCAGATGAACTTGAACTAATGCAGTGAAACAAAAATGCAATATGAGATGATATGCTTAAACTTATGCAAAGATGAAAGATCACAAGCCAATAGTGAGGGCAAATTTGGGGTGTTTACAAGAGGTTCGTCACCAATAGGGGTCCTTATGGACTATCCCCAGCGAGCAACTGAATGCTTATATCCCCAGCGAGCAACTGAATGCTTATATCCCCAGTGAGTCCGCCAATTTATTTTTAGCCCATGGGACAAAAGCGGAGTTAGCAACAGGGCTTTCCCCAGCGAGCTGTTGAAGGCCTTACTTCCCGAAAGAGTTAGAATTGTCAGAATTCTCTCCCCAGCAAGGGTTATTTAACAAAGCATCTGAATGTTTGTTTCCCCAGTAAAATCCCCAGCCGGGTCTGAAGGTCGTCATTTCCCCGCAGAGTCGTAATCGAGATTCACCCCTGTCATCGGAGTACTCCCCAGAGAAGCTGCCAGTCTATGTTGGCCATGTGATGATACGAACCGTCGTTGATCTCCCCAGTTAGATTTAGGCATCGTCAAAGCTTTTGACAAGTTTTCCCCTGCAGAGTCGGGATTATTTGCTGCCAATCAGGGCATTTCGAAGTGTGCTCATCTGCATCTCCTGGAACTCATCCGTGTTGGGTATCCTCTTTGTGCTCGTCTGCATCTCCTGGCACTCGTCTGTGTTGGGTATCCGTTTTGTGCTCGTTCGCATTCTTCAGCACTTGTTTGTGTCTTGATAAATATTGTTGCTCGGCACTCGCTCATCTGTGAAATTCTATCCCTAGCAGGGTCGTGTTTCTTGCTAGGCATTTGACTGCTCGTCTGCATTCTCCGGCACTTGTTTGTGTTTGACATTTGTTTATTGCTCGTCCGCATTGCCTCAACACTCGTCCGTGTTCGCATTCTGCTTGTTGCTCGTATGCTTTCCTCAACACTCACTCATTTGTGAAGTATTATCCCCTGCAGAGTCGGGATTTTTGTTGCCAATCAGGGCATTCTGTGACTGCTCGTCTGCATCTCCTGGCACTCGTCTGTGCTGAATATCCATTTGTTCCCGTCTGCATTTCTCCGCACTCGTCTGTGTTTGAAACCTGTTGGATGTCTGTCTGCATTCCCAGCACTCGCGCGTTCGCGAATTACTCTTCGTCCATGTCTCCCCGGCAGAGTGGTATGTCCTACTGGGATGTCGTTGCTCATATGCTTTCCCCAGAAGTCTCCTATGGATGGTACAGTTTGATAAACTGCTCGTTTGCATAGTCTCCAACCCTCGTCTGTGTTCAAAATTTAATAATGCTTCTCCAGCACTCGTCTGTGTTCGGAATCTAATGGTGCTCCCCCAGCACTCGTATGTGCTTGATATCAGCTGGATGTCCGTCCGCACTCCCCAGCACTCGCTCAGTCATGAACTTTTTCCCCAGCAGAGTTGTGTTTCTTAGTGGGATGTCATTGCTCGTTTGCATGTTCCTCAACACTTGTATGTGTTTAGAGTTTGATAATTGCCCGTCTGCACTCCCCAGCACTCGTCTGTGTTTGAACTTATATGTTGCTCGTCTGCACCCTCTAACACTCGTCTGTGTTTGTTATCTGTTTGAAGACTGTTTGCATTGTTGGATACTCCTCTGTATTGCTGCCCCAAACACTCGTCTATGTTGAAGTTTACCCATATGTGCTAATTTGATAATCACTCCAAGTGCTCGTCTGTGTTGGATTTCTGGTATTCGTCCGTATCAGTGGCTGGTATTCGTCTATATCATTGCCTGAAGCGCTCGTCTGTGTTTCTTGGATCATCGTCTGATATTCGTTTATATCATTGACTTCTGGCACTCGTGTGTGTTCTCTTGATGATCATCCAATACTCGTCTGTATTGAAGAGGTTTGAAGTCATGATGGTGGGATTAAACGTCAAAATGGTTACCGGTCCTGGCGTAACAGGTTTATCCGAAGGAGGTTCGTCTGTCTCAAGCACCGCTCATCTACGCAAGATTTGTGAAGAGGGTTCGTCAAATCCTAATGTTGCACCTGGCGTAACAGGTCTGCTCAAAGAAGACTCATCTGTCTTAAACCATATATCCACGGATAATATATGAGGAGGGTTCATCTATCCTGATTATGCATGTCTATCCCACAGACTTAAGTGCATCACCGGTCCTGGCGTATTAGGTTTATCCGAAGGAGGTTCATCTGTCTCAGATCATATATTGCAAAATGTATGAGGGCTCGTATGTCCAGCACCTGGCGTAACAGGTTTGTTCGATGAGGGCTCGTATGTCCAGCACCTGGCGTAATAGGTTTGTTTGAAGAGGGCTCGTATGTCCGGCACCTGGCGTAACGGGTTTGTTCGATGAGGGCTTGTATGTCTGGCACCTGGCGTAACAGGTTTGTTCGATGAGGGCTCATATGTCCAGCACCTGGCGTAACAGGTTTGTTTGAAGAGGGCTCGTATGTCCAGCACCTGGCATAATAGGCTTGTTTGAGGAAGACTCGTCTGTCTAGGTTTTTCTATCCAAAGTAACAATTCAGCTTGGAAGGAGCTCGTCTGCTTTCTCCCCATTTCAGTCGCCAAAGCGTCATTTGGTTGGGTTTATTTCCCATTGCTTGCATTCTTCAATAGAGTGCAAATTTCAGGTCTTCTTGATATTCAACCACAGTTCCTCTTGAACGGTCGATAGTCGTGCTACTGTCATTTTCAGATTAATAGTTGCTTGAATAGGGGCAGCTGTAACACCCCAAATTTGCCCTCTCCTGTTTAGCATCGTCATTATATCATAATCATCATAAGCACGTCATATCCTTAACATATTGTATATAAAAATGAAGCATGGCATTTGCATATTCCAGCATAAGGCACATGATCAATCATCAGGGGAATTCGAAGTTCACAAGGCATTTTACAAGGTTAACATCAGGGTCAAAGCCTAAAGAAAGGCTTGAAGATTAAAATCAGATCACAACGGTTGGCACCGGCTTATCTTTGAAGGTTCCCACCAAAAGGAGGGAAATTCAAAATTCACTGGCGTTAACTGGTTAACGGATTGGTTAACCGGTTAACGGCCACGAATTTTGAATTTCTAGCAGCATTTCAGCATGTGTGATTTTTGCTCCATTTTTCATTTTCTGATTTTATTCATTTTGAATTAATTGGAAATTAAAAGGAAGGATCTAGAGCACTTGTCCAAGCCTAATCCCATTGCTACATCCTAATCACACTACCTAAACCATAATTTTGGATCCCAAGCCTAATTTTTGGGCCCTAAACCTAAACCATATTTAATCATTTCTCTCCAAACCACAAGGGAGTCTCCCTCATTTTTCACTCTCATTTTCTGAATTTTGACTCCTCTCACTCACAATTCTCTCACTTTTCTCTCCCAATTTTCCAAATCACTCAAAGTTCCTCTTTGAATATCACATAACATTGCCTTGAGGTGTGTAGATCATGGAACTAGACCTCCATCCATAGCTTCATTGCATCTTTTTCTGGTTTAAGTGGTAATTCAGATCTGGTTTAGGATCTAGAAGTGCTTTTGGATCCAAAATTCTGCATCAAGAGCTTGTTCTTGCATTTATTTTGCACGAAGAGTGAAGCGTAGCACCGGATCTTCAAAGCTTTACGCGAGATCTATCGTTTTCAGCTCAATCAGCAATTACCAAAGCATACCTCAGCTTTGTAGGTTGGTTAATTTCAGATCTAGATCTGTTTTAGCTTATTTGCATGCTTGCGCTTTAGATCCGCCATGTGTTTGCGTATTTGCTTGTGTTGATTGAATTGATTGATCGATTTGTGACCGGATCCATGTATTAATGTTCATAAGCTTGATGATGCCTTTTAATGTGAATTAATGCATTACTTTCATGTTCATATGCTTGCTGGTCTGGTATAGGATTATTTGATTAAGCTAGTTGCAAGCTGATTTTCTGCAAGATTGTTGTTGTTTTAACAACGTTAACCGGTTAACGGATTGGTTAATCGGTTAACGCACCTGAATTGTGTTGTGTTTATGCAGGTTTTGACATGGTTACCCGGTTAACGCTTTGGTTAACCGGTTAACACTGAAGCAGTGAGCCATTTTTGCCTTATTTCAAGCATGTTTGATCCCCTTGCTTGTTTTAAATGTCATGGATCATTTTATGATCATTGAATATGATTGTTTGGGTGATTTTCTTGCTGATTGATGCATGCTTCCGTGTTCTCGACACGTAAATGCTTGTTTGTGCTATGTTTGGCATTATTGTTTGATCTTGGTGTGAAGTTTGAGCATGTCATTGCCATGATTTTATTGATAAGCATGTGCTGGATTTTGCTAACAATGGCAGGGGCTCATGGTAAGAGAAGTATGGATATTCATCCACATTTAAAACCTTTATCCTTTTCTCTTTTTAAGTGCTTTCCCCTTGTGCTTTTTGATGTGCCTTATAACATCATGTAATTCAATTATTTTCTTCCCCCTCTAGGGGCAACTTATCTCTTTTAGAGGAGTAAGTTGCTTGCTAGCTCTTGCTTCTTCTTCTTCTTGCTCCTCTTGGTTTCTTTCTTTCTTCCTTTTCTCTTAGGATAGTTGAAGCCTCACTAACCTAAGGACCTCTTTTGCATGATAACATTAGGATTAGTCTTTCCCCATTTTAGACTTTTACCTTTTTGCTCCTTTGTTTTCTTTCTCTTCTCATCTCAAAACAAAACCTAAAAAAACATTAATAAAAAGAAGTGACTTCTTGTGTAATAGCCTTATTCCATTGGGCATATGTATTCATTCCATCTTGGAATAGTGCATTTGTGGTTCACAAGTCGGATCATGAAGTCATCTTCATCAAAGAAAACCCTAAAAAACACTTCTTCATTTTTTAATCACCAAAACACCTAATAAATTCAACAAGTCAATGAAATTAGGCCCTTTCCCTTGGAAACAAGTCTTGGATACGTTCTCCTTGCTTGGTGTGCTTGTTCTATTATTCCATCTTGGAACGTAGTACAAGTCCACATTCCATGGAAAAGAGCACGAGTTCATTCTCTTGTGCCACACCAATAAAAAGCTCTAAAAAACACAAACAAAAAATAATCGTCTTTCCTTCGGGAATTCTTTCCCCATATCCTTCGCTCCGTACGCGAACTTGCTTCTTCTTGTCATTATGCAAGACGGTTACACACTCGTCGTCCGAGTCTGCAACACCTGAGCATTGACATAGGCAGTTCAAGCCTTAATTCACAAGCAATCTTTTTCTACCCCTAGTTAGGGGAACTACGGCGACTCTGATCCTCATTTTCCTAATGAGGTACGTAGGCAGCGGGGTAGGGCCCGTTCGAGCACAATCTTTATTTTCCATACATTTTTCCTTTTTATTTCTTTTTCAGTTCCCTTTTCTTTTCTTTTATCCAGTTCAGTTACTTTTTTTGCAGCAGCTTTCATTTCTTCATCCTTTGAAACAGTTCCTTTGCAAGCTTGGATCCCGTCAGGTATGGTGGACAATCTGGGGTGCTCATACCTTCCCAGGTCGTAACCGACTCCCGAACCCAGTCTCTTTGGTTCGCAGGACCCGTGTCCTTCCTTTTCTTTTCTTCTGGTTTGTGCATCATTACCATTCCCGTTCCTTCGGGATAAAAATTCCTGGCTGGCGCCTCTTTTCTTTTCCGCGCCACTTTCGCGTTTATACCATGATGGAAATCCGGGGAGCGACAATAGGTTCCCATTGTCGTGACTATTTTAAGCTACTCTGATACCCTTCTTATTCCTTACTTCTCTATTGAATTCTTTGTCCATCCCTCTCTGATCTCCTTCTTTGTTTCATTTATGTTTTGTAGGTACAAGTTTGAAGTCTAATTCTCGAAGATCTTAGGGTTTCGATGTGAAACCCTAAGTGTTCAAAAAAAGAGCTTTTCCGAGGGTTTTAGGGTTTGAAGTCTCCTTTAGGATTTTTTTCTCCTTTTTTTTATTTAGGTCACAGTTTTATAGAAATATTTAGGTCTTTAGGAATTAAATTATTAGATTGTATTGTAATCTGATTGATGATGTAACTGTGATCTAATTGTATAATTTTTAATGTAATTGGATTCATTTTGGATTAATTCAGATTTGATTTGAGATTTTGGTCCAATTTTAGATATTCTTCTCTGATTTTCTATGTGCAAATCATGTTAGAGATTGGTCAACAAAAGTTGACTTAGGTCAAAATAATAATAATAATAATAATAATAATAATAATAATAATAATAAAACAAATAATAAAAAAAACAACCTAATTAATAATAAAATAAATTTTATATAAAATCATAACCTTGACAAGATTTAAAATGATAATAAAATGATTTTTTTATATTTAAAACCCCAGGCCACCACTTTTCTTAAAATAAAAAACCAACAATTTTATTGTATATAAAATAAAATCTTAAAAACTAATTAAATAAAATTTCTTAAAAGGACACAAGCCCATCCCTTTTTATAATAATAAACTTATTAAAAAATGATTATATATATATATATATATATATATATATATATATATATATATATATATATATCCAATCTAAAAAATCTAACAAGAAAATAATAATAAAACCTTTTAGATACACATCCCCCTTACCTTTTTAGTAATAACCTTTATAAAAAATGAATAGAAACCCAAATAATATATATATATATATATATATATATATATATATATATATATATATATATTATTTAATAACTAATAAAAATTTAAATAAATATATTTATTTAATAAGTATTACTCCCACCCCCTTTATTAATTAAACAAAAAATCCAAAACCCTAATTTTTTAATTAAATAAATGATAAAACCCTAATTTTAAAAATGTGTTAAAAAGTAAAAAAAAAAGAGTCCCTCTTTGACTTTTTAAAACACCAGGGATGTCCTAAATCCTAATCAAAATTTATGGTACGATAACCATTAGATTAAATGGTTGTTGTTTCGACAAGGTATGTATTGGCCTATCATGTTGAAAGATTGTATTGAATTTTCCAAGGGATGCCAAGAATGCCAAGTTCATGCAGGCATACAACGTGTTCATGCGAGCGAATTACATTTCATAGTCAACCTTGGCCCTTTGGAGGATGAGCTTTGGATTTGGTTGGGTAAATTCGACCAGCATCATCTAAAGGTCAAAGGTACATTTTGGTTGGTATTGATTATCTTACAAAATGGATGTCATACCTTTACCAAATGTAGATCAGGAAGATGTAATTGAATTTATCAAAAATCACATCATATATACGTTTGGAATCCCAAAAACCTTGACAACCGACCAAGGGTCAGTATTTACTGGTCGAAAGATACAAGAGTTTGCTAAGGAGATGGGTTTCAAATTGTTAACCTATACACCTTACTATCCTCGGGCAAATTGTAAAGTCAAGGCAACAAATAAAGTGGTGGTAAATTTGATTAAGAAACACGTAGGAAAAAAGCCTAGGAATTGGCATAAATCATTAGACCAAGTTCTACGGGCTAGTCGAAATTCTCCTAAAAAAGATATTAACACTACTCTATTTCAATTGACTTTTAATCATGATGCGGTCTTGTTTGTCGAGATTTATGTACATACAAGAAGGATCCAAAGGCATCATGAAATTCCATCTGAATATTATTGGAATATGATGTTGGATGAGTTAGTGGATTTAGATGAAGAAACGTTTAATGCCTTAGAGTTATTAAAAAGGCAGAAAAAGAGAGTGGAGAAGTCTTAATAAGAAAGTGAAAATTAAGACATTTTCGTTTGGAGACTTGGTTTGGAAAGTAATCCTCCTTATAGATCGAAAGAATATAATCTTAGGGAAGTGGTCCCCTAAATGGGAAGGTCCTTTTTTAATTTTTACATGTTTTTTCTAATGGCTCTTATGAGATTGAAGAGTTAGATCAAGATAAATTCATGAAAAATGGTTGAATCCAAAATGGTATATTGAAACATGCCTTAATGGCTCAAATCATTACATAAATAGCCTCTAAGGGCTTCAAATTATTGTAGCTGAAAAGGAAAGGTACAAAAAAATTGAAACTACAAAGGTTAAAAAGGGAGATTATTCTTCATCTGGAAATACTTCTTCTTGTGAAGATACAGGCGCCTCTCGCATAAAGACTAGTTGTACTATCCTAAAATTTCAACAAGCCACAAATTAGTTGAAGCAAGGAAATATAAACAAGGTAATAAATTTTCAAAGTGAATGAAGTTTACCTTAATACCTTCAGCACCAGGGCTTGAGTTATCACTCTTGGGTTGGCATGCAACCTTTTGCGCCATTGCTTCGAGGGAAGGCTCCAAAATGTTGCAAGCAGTATATGCTTTTGACAAGATTTTGGCTACCTTCGCCCGGGGTTGACCAAAAGCGTCATATATCTTAGTCTACCTATTCCTTTTCTTCAGGTTCAGGTCAGCAGGTGGAGATAAGTCTTTGTCATCCGACGCAACGACTATTTGAGTTTCATCCTCCTTAGGTTTTTGCTTTTGAGGAGTAGGAGGTGGTCTTTGAGAACTCTGAAAGAAAAGTCAAAATGTTAACAACATAACATTTTAAAAAGAAAAGAAGAAATAGACAATTAAAATTACCTTTGTAGTTTTGTTGTTATCTTTTGTCTTCACTTCGACCAGCTTTTTGGTTGAAGGCTTCTTAGGTGCAACCCTTGTAGCTAAAGTAAGTCAAACAAATTAGTACAAATAAAAATACAAAATTGGATGGATATAATTTAGTTCTAAAACCCCCCATTCCAAACCTTCAGATATTTTGGATTCGATGTGAACATCTTCGATTCCAATATGAAGATGCCCTTTGAAACTGTCTAAAGTGTGCTTAGTCGCAACCACCCTCTGGGATTTCTTTTGTGATTGTTGGCGATGGATGTAACGCCTTGATTTATTTGTTTGATTATTTAATTTAAATTATTGGAAAATTATTGTGTTGTGTGAATTATGAAGTTTGGCGGTGTGTTGTGTGAAGGGATAATGTTATTCTAATTTATATAAGTTTAAATAATTTGTATTATATTGAACTAAATATTGGAATATTAAGTGAAATGGTGGGTTGGTAATTGGAAGAGGGAATAGTGAGGGCGAGATGGGGATTCCATATTAGGGGTCCAAGGGTTATGTTGAGAATTTGGAAAAGGGGAAGTCAGTTCTCGTAGAAACTGGTCGTGGAATTTGGAAGAGCGTGAAGAAGGGAGGAGAGAAGAAGGGCTAGAGACAAGGATTTCGTGAGAAAGGAATGGATTTTTCATCGAATTAAGGTAAGGGTGGGATTTCATTCATCTTTTAAGGGTATTATGATATGAATGTTAAGGTAGATGTCCTTAGGTATGTTAGTGAGATTGGGTGATTGATAAATTGGTGAATATGGTATGAAGTTGAGGAATTCATGATGTTTGAATTGTATATTTATGTTGATAGTGTTAGATGTGAATTTTCTATTGGAAAATAGTGATTTGGATTGGTTTTATACACTGTTTAAGGGTGAGAATCGCAAGAGAGAAGTACAGAAATTGCAGGGTTTTTCTGCCAAAATCGCCTCGGTCGCTTAACGAGCCTTTGGGAATTTTAGAATCTTAAAGTCAATAAATTATGCACTTAGCGAGCAAGGGGGTCGCTTAGAGAGACCTGGAAGGGAGAAAATGTGTTTTTAATTCATTAAAATTCATGAAAAAATGTGTCTTATGTTTTAGAAAGGTTTGTGTATTATTGATGCGGTGTGAGCCGGTTCAGAGAGGTTGTATGTGTACCTTGTCGATGTTGAATTTTTTTGTGTGAAACTTGTGAATGCATGATACATGCTTAGTTGTGTATGTGTTATTAACTTAAAATTGTTAGTATGAGAAAGAATATGCATGAAGTATGTTGTTGTTGTTGCAGATTGTTGTCGTTGTTGCATGTTATTGTTATTGTTGTTGTTGGTGAGATGATTGTGTTCAATCACGGTGTAGGGTGTGATCATGAAATAAGGGTCACACTGGACCATGAAACAGGGGTCGAGGGTGTAATCATGAAAGAGGGGTTGCACTGGACCATGGAAAAGGGGTCAAGAGTTCCAACGGGAACTAGATCATGAAATAGGGATCAATTATTGGTACAACATGCATTGAGTCTATGGTTGAGTCTCATTTGCATGGATTGTTGTTGATGTGTATGATGTGGATGTATATGTTGTTGATGTTTTTTTTGTAGATGTGTAGTTGGGTTGTGATTCTTGTCGTGATGAATATGTCTTTGTACTTATGTGATATATGCCTTATATTTATATCATTTTCCTCATTTAATATATTTAAGAATCTCACCCCTTTGTTTGAATGTTACCTCTATGTTGGTAACGTAAAGATACTCAGGAGTAGCCGTGGTCATGGCGTCTGCTCTGATACGTAACATGGGAGTTGGCAACGTCGTGTTATTGCTTTAGTTCCTTTATTATATTTTGGAACATGTTGACGTTGTTTTATAAGTTTTCAAAGTATTTCCTATTTTAAGGATATCGCTACAGTTTGGTTTTCCGCTGCTTAATTTGAATAATTTTCTATTTCATGTTATGTATCAACTTTTAAGAGCATGTTTTATGTTGGTTGAAAATAGCACCTTGAATTGAAAATGATGTTTTACCCTGATATTGTCGTATATTATTTATTAAAAATGACAGGGGAAATTCGGGGTGTTATAATTGGTATCAGAGCAAGTTGGTATGTCCGACCAAGTCATCGAGTCATCGAGTTGTTTTTGTTGTCGTAGTTGGGGTCCGTGATAGTCGGTTGTTGTCTCTATAGGTGTTTTGACCATTGTTTCTTGTTGTTGTTTCTTAACAGTTGAGAATGGCTGAAAGGAATGACATTGCACTTGCTGCTGCTATATAGGTATCGCTCTCGGGATGTTCATCCTAGTACAAATGGGAAAGTGGCGCGGAAAAAGAAGAAGAGTCGCCAGCCAGGCATTTTAATCCCAAGGAAAGGGATATTTAATGATGCATAAATCAGGGGAAAAGGAAAGAATGAGGTCTTGCGAAGCAGAGAGAACAGGTAAGGGAGTCGGTTACGTGAAGGGAAAGTATTAGCACCTTTTCACGTTTGTCGTACTCGATGGGATCTACGCTTGCTTGTACTGTTTCAAAGGTTATAAACATCTGCTTCATTTGATGCTGAACAGGGAAAAAAACGGGAAAATGTAGGGAAAAGAAAGAATTGTGCTCAAATGGGCCATACCCCACTGCCTACGTATCTCATTGGGAATGAGAATCATAGTCAACGCAGTTCCCCTAACTAGGGAGGAAACTTGTTTGTTTGTATTTTTTATGATTGAACTGCTTATGCATATGCTCAGGTGTTGCAGGCTCGTCTGGTACAAGTGCGTTTAATGTCTTGCAAAGAGACAAGTTGAAACGAGTCTTTCGTTTAGAGTGAAGGAGATGAGAAGAGAATTCCTACAGGAAAGACGCTTATTGTTGGTTTGGAGCTTTTTAGAAGATTATTATTTGTGTTTGCATAAGAGAGTGTATTAAAGTCTCATTCAATGGAGTGTGTACTTCTTACATCAATCTGAAATGAAATGCATAAGAAGCACACCTAAGTATAGAAGAGATCCACAAACCTAGTTCCAATGATTAAGGCTCAAGCACACTAGCCTATTTTACTTGTTAGGTGTGTTTGTTGCTTTTGGACTAAGAAGTGTTTTTTAGTTTATGTTTTTGAATCATCATCATGCTGAGACTTATTCATCATGATATATACTCTACACCTCATCCCCATATGGAATGTGTGCAAGTATTCCATGGCAAAGTCCCTTGACACATGAAGAAGCTTATCCTTTATTAGATGTTTTGCTTTTGTTTAGAGATAAGAAAGAAAAGACTCAAGGAAACAAAGGTAAAACTAAATGGGAAACTAAGACTCGCCATAATGTTATCATGCTTGGAGATCCCAAGGGTTAAGTGTGGTATAGGAATTCTAATCCTAAAAGAAGAGAAAAAAGAAAGTTCTAACTCACTTCAAGGATTCAAGATGAGATAATAACTCGAAGGGGATGAGGAGAATTGAAATTTTAAAGAAGCATAAAGATGTTTATCACAATCACAAGTTGAAAGCTTAAAAGAGATAAGAAAAGAGTTATGGGTATGAATAAGCATTCAAATACTCAATGACTTACCATAGCCCCTACATAAAAGGTTAGTACCAAAATAATTTGCATATTGAAGTACAACTACAAGAAGTAATCAAAACAAGTAGCAAAACACCTTAGGAAATTATTCAAAGTAGCCAACGAAACTTAAACCTAAAGGGAAGAGTCTTAAAGGTTAATAAATCTAAAAAGTCAGTAGCTAAGGGTCCTAATATCCTACTAGGGTTAAATTACCACACAACATCAAACTAGGTTATACTATGCACAAAAAGTTCACAAAAGTTCACATAAACGCAAGTTAGGGCTCATGGATGAAATATGAGTGCATATGACATACAAGTATGAATGAATACATGAAATGAATACCAAAGTCAGTAGTGAATGCTTATTAATGAGGGTGAATGAACATACCATCATGGATACAATGTTTAAGCGTATGAAGTAAGAAGAAGAAGAAATGAGAAGAAATGGAGGAAGTATCACATAAGATCAACAATGATGCAAGTTAAAGATAAATGATATATGAATATGCATGAGATAATTATGGGTCAGTAGCATCCAAAGGATGAGATGCAATTAGAATGCATGAATAGACATTTATGATTCACACACAAGTCATGTTAACAATTAGGAGAGAAGAGAACAAGTTTCAAGTCAAACTAGTTCAAATAAGGATGCACTTTAAAACACAAAAACAAATCAAATGAAGATGGTTCAAAAAGTGACCTATAATTGTAATTGAGGAATTAAAATATAACTATAATATGTGAGCAACCATTACCTAAAAGGGTGGCATAAATGACTTCCTAAAGTCTAGGGTTTAAGGCAATGTAATCACACAACAGACCTATGATGTAATTATCATGAAAAAATAGAAAAATGGTTTAAAAAATTATGAAATTAAATCCCTAGAATTATAAAGTCAGTAGCTTACATTGTCTATAAGGATTTCACAAAATTATGTACCAAAGTGTCAAAACAATTCACTCAATGAGCAAGATAACAAGGCGTGATCGCCGAAAAACAACCTCACAAAGGTGATTCAAAATGGCACCAAACATTATGAAAAAAATTTCCAAGGAGCATCAAAATGTCACATATTCCAGTGGTTGTTAATCACACACAAAATATTAGTCTCACACCTATGGAAAAAATTACTTTTCGGTCCCTTAAACCAAAACAATGCTTTTTGGGACAACTTGGAATAAAAAATCCGAATTAATTACTAAAACCATCCAAATATGGAATAAAAAATCATAAAAAAATTAATTAAGAGGATAAGGATCACTCATGAATTTTTCCAGAATTTTATCACACCCGAAACTATTTTTAATAATTGCAACGAAACAAGCAAAAAAATGGTGATTAAGGGAAAGTGTGAGGAAAGCAAATTTTATCATGCATAACCTAATCCCTAAGCTTCAATGTCGTCACATATTATCATAAATCAAAATATATACAGTGCCTCAGGTGGGAGGGCTCAATATGCAACCTACATTATATGATCTTAAGCGACATATAAGTTATAATGATGCATTAAAGTCGAGATTTCTTACTTGGTTGAAGTGACGATTCCTCGCATAAAAAGAAACCCAAAAACTTCGTGCAATATCTTGTAAGCTCCAATAAGCAAAACAAATGTTTAGTCTTCCATAATTAATCCATGAAGAACCACCGTCATCGAAACCTTGCAAATCCTCGCATAAACTTAACAAATGCATTAGAAACCACAATGAGGTGCAACCGGAAGTTACACCTATGCATCACAACTCAAAACCAAATACAATAATGAGCATATGAGTCATGCACGTGCATCGGAACACATGTTTCAAAACGGGGCAGCAATTATGCAATAACATAAATCACATGCGAACCCAAACCGGAATCAAGCAACTTCACTCCCAATGGATGGCAAATGATCAACAAATATAAGTGCAAGTCAAGACAAGATCAATGCACAAAAATCACACCAAATCGAGCTTAAAAAGTCTTAAATCGGAAAATACGCGTAAAAAATCACCGACTCGGATTTGAATGAAAATCGCATGGTAACTAGAAAACGTGCCAACAGATTCAAATATGTAATCGGTTTTTTAAAATTCCGCTCGAAAGTGGGACTTTTTGGTCGATTTTGTCGGCTGGCAGTAGCGAAATAGCCGAAAAAGTCGTCCAAAATTGACTAACAAGTTCACCAATGGCTCCAGAATAATCAACAAAGTTGAGTTACAGTACTCATGTTCGTGAAAACGCGTTACGGTTAGGAAGTTATGACTAAAATGCATTTTTCGACACGCGACACATGAACAAAATCGTCAAGTAAGCATTTAACAAATATGAGAAATCTTCGACACGTGGAGCCATTAACCACATCAACAACTAAGCATCAACCTATCCTATTCTGAATTTGCACATTGAAACAAGCATGAATTCAAGAGTCAAGCACTCCAATCAATATCAAGTCACAACAATTAGTTCTCCTATGAATTTTGTCAAACACCTAAAATGCACCGATTATAATTATGCACAACAACAATGACTAAAATCAATTGATTAAGCATCAATAAACAACCAACTCAAGAACTAATACACATAATCTCCACAAGATAATTCAACTTGAAAATTCAATTCAAGAAACAATTCAACAATTATTCATGAATTAAAGTTCAAGAAGCTAACCGAATGAAGAATCGACGAAGAGATTGCGAATCCGGAGGGAGTGAGACGCGATCACGGACAAAGGAGATGGGGATATGCCATGTGGCTTCCGGCGGCAGAATATGGTGGTCATGCAGTGGCATAGCTGCCCGTAGATGGTGGTTTGCGGTGGTTCGGCTACCGAAAGCTTGGTCGAAATTGTTGCGTTCTTGAGTTCTTGATGAAGTTGTTGTTGTGTTCTTGAGAAAAAGTTGAGAGAATGAACTTTGATCCTTTAGAGAGAGTTTTTGGTGTTTGTGAATTGTGATTGAAGTTATGAGACAAATCATGGGTCAAAAGAATATATAATGGAGTGTAAAATAAAAGGCAAATGGTAGAATTTCGGCTTAAGTAAAAATAACATTGTCTTCGGCAAGAAATTTCGACCCTGATCCTTCCACAACATCGTCCGCCTCTAAATCACGGCTGCAACGCAAAAAGAACGGATGTCATACGATCAAAATCAAGTGCAATCGATACGTTTAAGTTGCAAGACGTCATTGAATAAGTTGTTTTTTCGGCTTATTTCGTGTCCACTACTCGAAAACGTGACGACGTCAACCTCTTAGAAGCATAGTCTCGACTTAAATTTGTCAAAAAAGTTGTAGATCTATCAAAAAATGACCTTATGTTAAAATGTGAGCTCAACCAGACAAAATACGAGGGAGATATGAATTTTCTTGTGAAACCACTTTCAGACTTTTCCCTCGGTTCAACACATCAGTTTTGTGAAATAAACCAAAACGACAATCTTCGGAGCACCGTTAGAACTCGCACTTGTCTTTGAACTTGAAGAGGATAAAATTTATGAACCAACACTTCGAGAACGGATGCAATCCGATGAAAATCAACCGTGTTATGATTTTTGAAAGATTGAGCCAAGAGTGAAACACTTCACAAAATTCCTCAGGTAATTCGCATTTTTGGAGTCCTTCTGCTCGGTCCTAACCCAAACTGAACTTATGGCATGAAGATGAAGTTGAAAAGGAATTGTAGGCCCTGAAATGGCATCAATCCGACAAACAAGCCGAGAGTTATGGATTTTTTAGTCTCCAAAACTCACTGGTTCAACACAATTTTTCATTGTTTTTCCACCGTATCAACTCAGAGAATTCGCGTATTTGGAGATCTTCTTCAAAGAATTGGCTCTCGGTTTTGGATATGGGTTTGGGGAGACTTCAATCCGGTCATTTTGGAGAAAGAATGATTCAGAAATGTTGAACTGAGCAGGGATTATGAATATTCAAATGTTCGTGGGTCAGTGCACCAGCGAACCTGACAAGCTAGTAACAATCACCAAGCAAGGTCTTCCTTTGGGAATCAGCTTTCGAGTTGAACAAATTACATGTAGGGGATGTCCAAATGGTTCCAATTCCCGTGGAATCATCCTCCAATACCTCTCGGGAGAATACTTTGAGCCTGTTAACTGATGAAATAAACGTCTTCCATTTTACTGAGGCTTGAAAAGTAAAACCTTGATCCCATAGTCATAGAGCCAAATGATATGCATGTATGTGCATGATGACCTAAATGTGATGCAATGAAGCATAAGCCATTTGATGTTGGTAATAAATAAGAGGACAAATTTTGGGGTGTTACATCAGGCTATGGCTCAAGCTGTGCAAAATCCGCTGAATGATGGGAACAACGAGAATGATGAATTCTAGAAGAACAATCAGACTTCTAGTGAGGATCGACTAATTAAAGTTATTTTCTACATTAATGATACGACTTTGATTGCTATAATTGATACTAGTGTAACACACTGTTTTATTGTTGTCGGTTGTGTGAAAACATTAAGTCTCATTGTTTCTTCGATGAAAGCAGGAATGGTTATCGAAACTCATGTGAATGGATCAGTGACTACTTCTCTGGTTTGTTTGTAGTTTCCTTTATCGATCTATGGTAAGGACTTTGGTGGTGATCTCGTTTGTTTGCCGTTGGAGGGTATTGATGTGATTTTGGGAATGAACTGGTTGGAGTTCAACCATGTTCATATCATTTGTTACAATAAGACTGTGTGATTCCTTGCTCCGAAAGAAGAGAAGGAAAATGGTTAATTATCTGCAAAAGAGTTTAGGATCTTTTGGATGAAGAAGCTCAAGTGTTGGCTTTGTTTGCATCTTTGGTGGTTGAGAACGATTCTGTAGTGAATGAGTTTCAAATGGTGAAAGAGTTTCCATAAGTATTCTCGGATGATATTATTGATGTACCTCCGGAACGGGAAGTAGAGTTTAGTATTTATCTTGTACCTGGTACTAGACCTATTTCTATGGATTTGTATCACATATCGGTGTCAGAGCTATTAGAGTTGAAGAAACAGTTGGAAGCGTTGTTAAATAAGAAGTTAGTTAGACAAAGTGTGTCACCTTGGGGAGCTCCAGTGTTTCTAGTAAAGAAGAAAGATGGCAGTATGAGGTTGTGCATTGATTACAGACAATTGAATAAAGTGATTATCAAAAACAAGTATCCACTTCAGAGAATAGATGACTTGATGAATAAGTTGGTGGGTGCACGAGTCTTTAGCAATATTGACTTGCGGCCAGGTTATTATCAAATATGTGTAAAGGATAAAGATATTCAGAAGACAACTTTCAGGACTCGGTATGGACATTATGAATATGTGGTGATGCCGTTTGGAGTTACTAATGCACCTGGAGTATTTATGGAGTATATGAATCAGATTTTCCATGAGTACTTGGATCAGTTTGTGGTTGTTTTCATAGATGGTATTTTGATTTAATCTAAGTCAGAAGAATAACATGCGGAACATCTACGGGTTTTATTACAAGTTTTTAAGGATAAGAAGATTTATGCAAAGTTATCTAAGTGTGTGTTTTGGTTAGAAGAGGTGAGCTTTCTTGGATATGTCATTTCGAATAATGGCATTGTAGTGGATCCATCCAAGGTAGATGTTCTTCTACAATGGGAAGCTCCGAAGTCGGTGACCGAGATAAGAAGCATTTTGGGATTAGCTAGCTATTATCGAAGATTCATTGAGGGGCTCTCCAAGTTAGCTCTTCCGTTGACCCAGTTAACCTGTAAAGGTAAGGCGTTTGTGTGGGATATTCATTGTGACTGAAGTTTTGTTGAGCTGAAGAAGCGATTGACTACAGCTCCAGTTTTTATTTTTCCTAAACCGGATGAGCCGTTTATGGTGTATTGTGATGCTTATCCGATGGGTTTAGGAGGAGTATTGATGCAGAATAACCAAGTGGTAGATTACACTTCATGTCAGTTGAGGATTCATGAGAGGGATTACCCTACCCACGATTTGCAATTGGCAGCAGTGGTATTTGTACTAAAGATCTGGAGACAGTATCTTTATGGTTTTAGATTCGAGGTGTTTAGTGATCATAAGAGCCTGAGGTATCTTTTTGACCAAAAGGAACTGAATATGAGGCAAAGACGTTGGTTTGAATTTTTGAAGGATTGTGATTTCGGCTTGAATTATCACCCCGGTAAATCTAAAGTCGTAACGGATGCTTTGAGTCGGGAAAAAATTCATATGTCGGCTATGATGATGAGAAAGTTGGAGATAATTGAGCAATTTAGAGACATGGGTTTAGTCAATGAGCAGACATCTTATAATGTGAAATTGGGAATGTTAAAAATTAACAATGATTTTCTCGCTAATATTAGAGAGAGCCAGAAGTCAGATGTGGAGTTGGCATATTTGATGGTTAGAGACGAGTACACGGGAAATGGTGATTTTCGCGTGGATGACCAAGGTGTGTTGAGATTTTGTGAGCAGATTTGTAATCCTGAAGATCCAGAACTAAAAAGAATGATTCTTGAAGAAGGTCATAGAAGTAGTTTGAGTCTGCACCCAGGAGCTACACAGAAGTAGTTTGTGGCTCAATTTGTGTATGCTTGTTTGACTTGTCAGAAGTCGAAGTTAGAACATCAGAAACCTGCTGGTTTGATGCAACTGTTGGATATCCCTGAGTGGAAATGGGATAGTATCTCTATTTATTTTGTTATAGGATTACCTAATACACCAAAAAGGATTGATGCGATTTGGGTAATTGTTGATCGACTGACAAAGTCGACACATTTTATCCTGATTGGTATTAGCTTTTCATTGCGGAGGTTGGCCGAGATTTATATTCGTGTGATTGTAAAGTTGCAGGGGATTCTGTTGAGCATTGCGTCGGATAGAGGTATGAGATTCACTTCTAGATTTTGGGAGAGTTTACAAAAGACGTTGGGCTCGAAGTTGAGTTCTTCTCGCATCTTGATTTCAAATTCCCATTCCATGTTCCAATAGAAGAACCTTCCCATACTACCTTCACGAGGACAATCTCCTTGCCTCTCGATTGATTCACTTTGCGATCATCGATACACTCGGGTAAAGCTTCAACCGTAAGATTGTCTTTCATCTCAACCTCATCCACTGGAATTACATGTTATGGATTCAGAACATACTTCCAAAGCTGCGAAACATGGAATACAGCATGTAAATTCGACAATCACGTTGGAAATGCCACTCTATAAGCAACAGGTTTAACTCTTGTCGAAATCTGATATGGTCCAATAAACCGAGGAGTAAGTTTTCTCGACTTCAAAGCACATCTAACACTAGTTACCGGAGTAACTCTCATAAACACATTATCTCCTTCTTGAAACTCAAGATCATTTACCCTCTTATCACGATAACTCTTCTGCTTTCTCTATGAAGTTTTCATCTTTTCTCGAATCAACTTCACTGTCTCAGTAGTCTTCCGAACGATATCAGGTCCAAGCACTACACTTTCACCAGACTCATGCCAACACAAAGGCGTCTGACATCTTCGACCATACAACGCTTCAAAATGTGTCATTCCAATACTGTTATGGTAATTGTTGTTATATGTGAATTCAATCAATGACAAATGACTATCCCAAACACCTCATTGTTCAAGCATATAAGCCCTTAGCAAATCCTCCAAAGATTTTATAGTCCTCTCTGTCTGTCCATCTGTCTACGGATGATAACCCGAACTCAACCTCAGCTTCGAACCCAATGCTTCTTGCAAACTCTCCCAAAATCTAGAAGTAAACCTCATATCTCTATCTGACACAATACTCAACGGAATCCCATGTAACTTCGTAATCACACGGATATAAATATCTGCCAACCTATGCAAAGAAAAACTGATATTAATCAGAATAAAGTGCGTCGACTTTGTTAGTCTGTCAACAACTACCCAAATCTCATCGTATCCGCGCGGATTATTCGACAACCCCGTAACAAAATCCATAGAAATACTATCCAATTTCAATTATGGGATATCCAATGGTTGCATCAGACCAACAGGTTTATGATGTTCCACCTTCGAATTCTGACAAGTAAAAAAATTATAAATAAAGTGAGCTACATCACACTTCAATCCAGGCCACCAAAATATCCTTTTCAAATCTTGATATATCTTTGTAGCTCCTGGGTGAATACTCAGGCTACTTCTGTAACTCTCCTCAAGAATTGTTCTCTTTAATTCAGAATCATCGGGAATACAAATCCATTCACGGAATCTTAGCACACCATGATCGTCAACTCGGAAATCAATACTGTAAACACCCCAAATTTGCCCTCACTTATATCACACCATGTCAAACACTTCACAATATGTCAAACAAACCTCAAAAGATCAGAATTGTGCATTGAACCTAGGGTTTCCATGACTTATGATCCAAGAAACTTCAAAGAGGGAATTTTGAAAAACATGTGATAACTCTTCATCCAAGCCATCCAGCACATCAAAACCAATCCCATGGCCATCCTTGAACTCAGCTGAGGCCAGACACCCCATGAAATCTCCTCTGACCCATGCCCATACCTCAAAGTACAAAATCTTGACTTTTGTAAAAACTCCCATACCAATCAGCCTGTGCCACAACAACTCTCTGGCCAATCAACATTGTTTATGTGGACAATAAGCAACTCATTTCACACAACATTGGGGCCTAAATCCATCCATAGCATCAGAATCACAAAAAACTCAAGAAACCTTCCCTTCATCGAATTTCATAACACAGCCAACAAAAATCACAAACTCTTCCACCAATCAACTCAGCATCACCCTAGGATCATTTCCCACCCATCACCATAGCTTAAAACACCTCCAAACACAAATACGATTTCTGCAACTTCAGAAACAAAGCACTCAAAATAGCCACTCTAAGCTTCATTCAAGCTTGCCAATAGCTTGAGGAGGTCAAAGGGGAGTGGATTGCACAAAGGGAGAGCTCTGAAAGTCCAGATTGCAAAGCTCCAACTCAGGTAGTCATCAAGAACGTTTTTCCCAGAAATGTGTTTTCATGTTATAGAATGATTCCTCATGCTTCACTGATCATGCTGATGTCTTTACTTTTAAAAATGGTTGAGTTTTAAGCATTTCATGATGTTCTGAAATTTTTGCCGTTTTGATGTTTTCATTCGAATCTTGTTGATGATGAATGATAAATGATTTTTGAGGTTGGATTATTGTTTAGGGTAGTTAGTTGATTAATTCTGGAGGTTTTGGGGGCTTGGGGTGGTGATTTGAGGAAGCTCAGGTGAGGGGTTGGCCGGAGAAGATGATCGGAGGTCTTCTCCGGCCACCTGAGAGTGATTAGGGCTAAACCCTTGATTATCTGCCCAGATGAGTTTATAGCCGTTAGATGGTGATTAGGGTTAGTGAACGTGTGGTTCAGATGCGCCATTAATTCATTAATCCATTTAATTAATATAAAATCAAATTAATTAGCCAGTTTGAATTCTGACCACTGGATTGCGCGCCAGTCAATTCCCTCCTTTTCCATTTGAATCTGGGCCATCAGATCTGCATACTTTTCCATTTAATTCATTTTAAATCATTTTTATTCATTTTTATTTGTATTTTCTTGCATAATTAATTTAAAATATCAAAAAGCATCACAAAAATAGTTTCTTTTGCATTCTGACTTTAAATATTTTTCTCATTCCAAAAATAATTTTTATTTTATTTTTTTCATTAAAAAAGTATTTTAAAAATATTTAAATGTTATTTTTAATAAATTAAAGTCTTTTAATTAATTAAAAAATACATTTAGGTTTCTAAAAATCACCAAAAAAAATCATGAAACATCCCAATGCATTTAGAGACATTTTCAAACTCTTCACACAAATTTCTTTTTAGGTTTGATCATAGTTTGAAACTTTTCTTTGAATAAAGGGTCATTAAAATCACATTTTTGAACCCTAATTTTAAAAAATCATTTCTCCCTAACCAAGAAGAGTTTGAAGTTGATTCTTTTTGTATTGTTTTTCATATTGCATGTAGTTTATAGGTCTTTTTCCTCATGAATTTATCTTGCATTTTCAAATTGATTTGCATTTTTTCCCTTTGAACCACCCAAAAAACCCTAGAAAACTTTGGAAAATCATAACTTTTGATTGGTTAGGCTTCTGACCTTCTCCTTTGGGGTGTGACCTAATATGGGATTAGGTTTTGTTTGAGCTTGATTGCAAATTTTTATCATGTCATATGCTTCTGTTTTGTTCATTTGCATCTCATACTTCCATATAACCCTAATTTCTCATGTTCACTTGCATTCACCTTGCATATGCATTAATACATGAACTTTCCATGACATTTCTTGCATTCATATGTCATCTTAGACATCTTAGGACATGTTAGAACCATGCTTGATCATTTATTCATTCATTTTCCATGATTTGAATTCATTTCATTTCATTAACTTTCATGTGTTTTCAAACTTCAAAGCATGCTTCCTTTGCATCTCATTCTTGTATGATCATTCATATGCACTTTGTATGCCTTTGCATCATCTTACATGACATTTGCATTGCATAAAAACTTCTAACTTTGGTCATTTCATCTCATATCATCTCATTTCATTTCATTTCCTTATGCTTTAAGCTTTATGCATTCATGCTAACTTTTCAAGTTTGGTAAGTTATTTTGGGAGGTGGATTTGCCTTCACCTCTCACTTCTTCTTATCTCTTTCATATGCATTATTACTTGTCTTTTAAGTGAACTTGTTCACTTGTGTTCCATCTCTCTCACTTTCTTTCTTTAAGTTACTTATCTTCTTCAATGAAGTAAGTAAGTTATTCTTCTGCTTCTTCCTCCTTTCATCTGCTTCTTCCCTTGGTGGCTTCTTTGAAGATCTTTCTCAAGCCTTACAAACCATAGGATATCCAAGCATGATAATAATTAGGGTTGTGATTAGTCCCCCTTATCTTTTTTACCTTTGAGTCTCCTTGAGTCTCTCTTCTCATCTCAATAACCAGAGACTAAACTCTTAAAGTTTTAGGACTTTGGAATTAGGGTTATGTCTGCATCCTTCACTTAGGATGGAGTGTATAACCTTAATCCTAAGTGTTAAACCTTTAATTTGTTTAAACCTCTTAATCAAATCATCTTAATAACCATCAAGACTTTATCTTGTAACTTGGGTCTTACATTAGGGTTCTAACTCTTCCTTATGGTGAAGAGGGACTAACCATAGTGTTTAATGGACAAGTCCCCCTCAAGTTGTCTTACAAACCATAAAATTCATTTCTTAATCTCATCTTTTAATTAAAATCCACTTAATAAAGGCCCTGTTATATAATGAATTTAATCCCTAACCATGGATTAAGTTGAGGTATCTTCCTCAGCTTAAGCGTTCTCATCTATTATCCTTCTATTAGGATGGTGTAATGAGTTCACTAATCTGTGATTAGAGATTAAACTCCTTACTTGACACTAAAAAAAATCCCAAAAACATCTAAATGATCACAGGTAGGTTAATAATATTAATCCTACATAATCATGGTAATTAAGTTGAGATGCTTATCTCATACTTAAGTATGCTCATTATCCCTAATCAGGGAGGATATAATGAGTTTAGAAGCCCTTGATTTAGGCTTAAGCTCATTAACTTATGCAAGAAACCAAAAACAATAACAAAACTGAAAACACAACAACAAACAATAATCGTATCCTTCGGGATTCGTTTCTCATCATACTCATTTACAAACGAGAACTCGCTTCTTCCGTCTAATGCAAGAAAGTTAGCACTCGAGCCAGACGAGTCATACACTTGAGCATAGACAAGCAAGTAGTTCACAGTCAATTTATTTTTCAGTCTCTTTGAATCGAACTACGGTGTTCTGACTTCCTCATTGCACGAGAGGATACATAGGCATAACTTAATAGTTATCGAACAAAAGTCTATGTGTCTTCCCCCTCTTTCAGCATTCTTTTTAAGCCTCAGTCCCTGAGCATTCACCCTTTTGTACTGACATTTGTATATTTCGTTTCTTAGCTTTTGCACACAGATAGCACATACACTACCCCTTTTAAACACAATCTTTTAAGCGTGGATCCCGTCGAGTACGACGGACAATCTGGGTGCTAATACCTTCCCAGGTTGTAACCAACCCCCTTTCTCAGTTTCTTTGGTTCGCAACCGTCTTATCCATATCTTTCTAGGTTTATGCAGAATTACCTTTCCTTCGGGAAAAAAAATGCCTAGCTGGCGACTCTATTCACTTCACCTTCATTTTTCTTTCCGCCGACCGTTCGCGCTTGTACCGGGATGCAAATCTTTGGGGAGCGACAACTACTTTCAACATGTTCATCACTGTAACACCCCAAAATTTTCCCTCTCATTTTCATATCATTTTGCATATCATAGGCATAACATGTAGTTGGCATACTCTAGCATTTGACATAGAAAAATGAATCATAAGCATCCATGATCACAAGCATAAGGCATATGATCAATCATCTGGAAAGTCATGATCTTCCAAGTCAAGCTAAGAGCCAAGTGACCTTGAAATAAGCTCACAGGGTATCCTCACAAATTATATAAGCTCAAAGTCATCTTCAAAGTCCTAGAAGGATGAAATATCATCAGAAGTTTAGAGGTGCAACTTTCTCCTACACAGACAAACCCTAACTAGGGTTTTGCTCTAGATGAAGGAATTCTTATAACTTTGACCAATTCTTGTAGTCAAAGGCTCTCATATGATATACAAGGCTCATGTATGAAGTTTGAGGCAAAAATTCATTGAGGAAGTCAATCATTGAAGCAATTACTTGAGAATGAAGAAAGAAAGTCAATTGTGTCAGGCAAAAGTCAACAGGAGATTTTTAGGGTTTTTCTCATGTTCATCGATCTTATGAAGCCATATTTGATCAAAGGATGACTTGGATAAGCTCAATTATCAAAAATTAAGAGTGTGAGAAAGTTGCTAAAGTTGGAAATCTTCACGTTAAAAGTTTCTATTTTTGTAAATATTTGCCTTAAATCTTCAAGCTATTATTTCATGTGCAAAAAAAGCTTCAAATGATTTTTCCTTGAACATGAAAGTTGTAGATCATGATTTTCCCTTTCAAAAAAGTCCTAGAATACCTTCATGTCATTTTTAGAACTCAAGTTATGTTTTTTGAAGTTTAAGGCATTTTTAGGGTTTTAGTGTACATGCGTCAATATCCCATTTGTTCATCATTTTTATCATATTTTTATGGTGTGTCATACTTTTATGTCACTTCTTTAAGTGTGTCATCCTTATGTTCACGTGGCCAAAAATAATTATATACTAGTTTTTTCATTTGTTGCATTTTTGGTTGATTTATATGTGAAGAAAGTAGTACAAAAATAGTACCATGTGATAGTGTGATCAGCATGACCATTCCACCACTCACATGCGCCCTTGGTATTTGTTTGCCACAAAAGGGAGGCACATATGATGGTATAAAATCAGCATATACAGGCACCCCTTTTTACATGTTCTCTCTCCCTCTCATTTGTTGCCAAATTAATCACATAAATATCCACTCACCTACACACACGCAGAAGGCACCAAAAAAGGAAGAAAAAAAGGAAGTTATCCCATGTGAAGTTCCACCATGCACTACGCCAACATCATCCAGTAACATTCAGCCATCACCATCAGATCATTATCATCTCTCATCATCATAAATCATGAAAATAACACATCAAGACCATTCTAACTTTCATGCACCCTATACCACATGAATGAATTTGAAAAGGTGAAGAGAGGAAGCACAGGTTTTGCACCTGGGAGGATAACAAACTTTGTATGAATTTCTCCAAAAGCACCCTTACTATAAAAGGCAGTCACGATTTCAGTGGGGGAAAAATCACAAGCTTCATCACTCTTGAAAATCACACTAAACTTGATTCTCTCTCTCTCTCTCTCTCTCTCTCTCTCTCTCTCTCTGCATTTTGGACCATACACACACTTTTCTCCTCATTTCTTTTCGATTCTCTTACTCTCATCCTCCATTCAAAAATTCAGATCTGAAAAAAAAAATCTTTGTCCTCATCAATTCCATACAAGCTCTTTGTAATCCATCCTTGAAATCACCTTGCTCATCATCATCATCTTGAGGCCATTGGAAGAGCATTATAGTAAAAGTGTGGAAATCAAGCATCTTTGGTTTCTTCATTTGGTGCTGCATTCTGAAGCTGCATAGCCTTTATTTGGCCAAAACACAAGTAAAGGGAGCTCAAAGACCTCTGGTTTTCTTCAAATCCTCATTAAAGTTTCACTTCAGGTTTGGATATTCAATTTCATTTTGCCTCGGATTTTCTTCATTGATGTGTGTTTTGGTTTGTTTGTGCCTAATATGGAGTATGTGAATTGATCTGAAGCTTTTTGATGCACTAAATCTTGTTTTTCAGTTTTGAGATATGAGCTTGTTTCGTTTGTTTCTCTCTGTATAGTGCGTATTTGTGAAAACTAAGGGTATGAGAATGATCCTCTCACTTTGTACTTCATTTTTGGTTTTTGAACTTTTGAATTTGTTGAGAATCGATGAAGTTATGTTGAGATGAGTTGGTGATGGATGTTGGAATGCTTCGGTTTCATATGTTCTATTTCCTGGGTTTTTTCACGTTTTCCTTCATGGCTTGAGGAGGAAGATGATGAGGTGGCGAGAAAGGAGTGGTTGGGTTTTATTTTTGCCTTTAGTCACTTAAATTAAACTTGACCGGTTGATACATTTTAGCGTTACATACATTCAGTTTTTTTCCTTTTTATTTTTTCATTTATAAAATTTGTTTATAACTTGTTTTTTTGGATTAATGAAGTGATTTCAGTTGGGCCTTCCCAGAACGCTATTCACACTGCCCTTTCCTAGCCCATTTTCATTTTGTACATAACCATGTTCATCTTGGAATTGCTATTACACCCCCAGTTTGTTTTAATTCTCTTTATTTTTATTATTTCATCTAGTTTTATTTTAATTCATCAAAAATAGTTTTAATAATTCAAAAATTCAAAAATAATCAGGTGACTTCCTTTTAGTTATCTTTAATTTTCTCTATTTTTATTTATTTTTTACTTCTGAATTAAATTTTCCATCAATTTCCTCTTATTTTATTTCTTTCAAGAACCACCTAGCTTGTTTAATTTCCATAGAGAGTTTGAAAATAGTTATGAATCTGGATCTTTTTTGTATGGATTTTGGACATGTTGAAGTATGCTAGATAATTTTTTCATAATTTTTAGGATTTGTTTGGATTTATTTTGACTTGTTGCTTTAGAAAGAAGTTTGTGAAACCCTAAGTGATCTTTGAACCATTGTTTGAGTTAGTTTGCTTCTGATTTTTGCCATGTGGTTTTGGTATGTTATTCTTACATGTTTAAAGTGTCTTGATGCTTAATTGTGAAATTTTTAGGACTTGCTTGATATTTGTTTGAATTTTTGTTCTTAACATGTCTTCATTTGATGTTTATATGACCATTTCTTGATTGTATGAGTAGGAGGGCACTTGTGCCAACTCCTAGGGTTTATTTTTAGGCTTTCTAACATGTTAACATGCCCTTGGTTTTTTTATTGATGCTTGGCTTTGCTTTGTTTTAGGTTACTTGTTCACTAAGTTTCATTTGCACATGTATGCTTCACAACACCTCAAACTTCTTCATGCTTCTCTTAATTGATCTTGTGTGAGTATGTATGCCTTAAATGATGTTTGAATCTTGTTTTTAGGCACCTATTTACCATGTTTAGATTCTTACTTTGAGATTTTGGTTCATGTTTAGCTTATGTGATGCTTCTAATATCATATCTTCTTCTCCTTTCTTCTTTGGTGTTTCACTTGTTGGTTTTAGGATTTCTCCCACTCCTTTTTTATTAACATTGTATGACTAAGCTTAGATTTCTTTCTTGACCTTTAGGTTCTGACTTTGATAGTTTTTTATGATTAGATCTTGTTTCTTTCATTTCTGACTTTTTCTTGAACTTCTTTGATCATTTGTGGTTACTTCTAACAGTTTTAGGGGCTATGGTAAGTGAGAGATGTGGATGAGATTTCCACATCTCCAACTCTTTTCTCTTCTCATTTATGCTTTCATATTTTTGTTTGATATGTGCTCATTCCATCATTTTTACACTTCTCTTCCTCCCTCTTAGAAATCAATTTAACTTCTTTATGAGAAGTAAGTTGATTCTCTTATTCTTCTTTCCTTTCTTTCCTTCTTCTTCATTAGGGTAGACTTCAAACCACACTAACCTAGGTCCATCTTTGAATGATAACATTAGGAGTAATCTTTCCTCCATAGTCGTTTTACCTTTTGAGATCCTTTTGGTGCCTTCTCTTCTCATCTTCAAACAAAACCTAAAAAACACTTAATAATGGTTGAGGTAGTCTTATGTGTATGGACTTATTCCATGGGGCACTTGTAGTCTTCTCATCTTGGGATAGCACAAGCTTGTCTAACATGATGCACAAGTTTGATCATGAGACTATTTTCATAAAAAAAAAATCACAAAAGATACTTCTTCATAAAAGATACAAAAACATCTAATAAGTTCAACAAGTTAGTGAGCTTATGCCCTAGTCCAGGGAACTAAGCTTTGGGGATCTTCTCCTTGTTTGGGTGTGCTTGTTCTATTATTCCATCTTGGAATGTAGTAGCAAGTACACATTCCACAGAAAATTGTTTGAGTTCACTTCTTTGTGCCACACTCATGAAAGCTTCTAAAAGTCACAAACCAACAATAAACGTCTCTCCTTTGGGGCTTCTTTTCTCATCACCTTCACTCATTACGTAAGAACTTGCTCCTACTTGTATCTTTGCAAGATGGTAACACACTCGTTTCAGACAAGCCTGCAACACATGAGCATTGATATAAGTAGTTCAAGCTTTTAAAACACAAGCCATTTTCCACCCCTAGTTAGGGGAACTACGGTGACTTTGATCCTCATGTCCAGATGAGGTACGTAGGCAGCGGGGTAGGGCCCGTCCGAGCACAATCTTTATTTTCCCTATATTTTTCCTCTTTGATTTCTTTTTCAGTTCCCTTTCTTATCCAGTTCTAGTCTTAGTTTTGCAGCAACTTTCATTTCTTCACCTTTTGAAACATTTTCTTTGCAAGCGTGGATCCTGTCGGGTACGTCGGACGATCTGGGGTGCTGATACCTTCCCAGGTCGTAACCGACTCCCGGGCCCAGTCTCTTTGGTTCGCAGGACCCGTGTCCTTCCTTTTCTTTTCTTCTGGTTTGTGGAGCATTACCATTCCCGTTTCTTCGGGATAAAAATTCCTGGCTGGCGACTCTACCCTTTTCCACGCCACTTTCGCGTTTGTACCAGGATGGAAATCCAGGGAGCGACAGCTGGCGACTTTGTTGAGGATCAAACCCAGAATCTCTTTCCCCTTGTGAGTCTCTCCTAGCGCTTGCTTGTTTCTATTTCTTTGGGTGTTTGATTGTTTGTTGTTGCCTGTTTATTTTAATGTTATTTATTTACAGTTTATTTACATCTTCATTTACAGTTTTCAGTATTTATTTTCATGCATCATATATTATACTGGACTGTCTGGACAGGCTTTCAGTTTGGTGGGACTTGGGTGATACTATTATTGTGAGATGAGCTCATTACCAAGGCTCGAGTGCACCTTAGGACTTAGAGTGGTTTCACTTTGGCCTCATGAGATCTTGTCCTAGGGGTAGTAGTGAGTTCCATGCCCAGATTTGCGACCGTCTTGGAAATGTCTTGATTTAGGGATCTTCCCTTCTCATTTCACGACCTTGATAGTTATGTGCAACTGGGGACCGATCATTGAGAACCTTTGTGGAAACATCCCTCTCCAGTGGTGACAGTGGAAGACCATATTTTGTGGCAAACCCATTCGAACCTGAGGGCCCACTGGGAACTCATATAGGATGGCTTGGTTCTCTTATAGGAACTCAGTAAAAGCATCTGGTCGCATGACGATAGTACTGTATCCTACGGGCTGAATGTACTATTGTTTCTCTATTTCAGCGCTCGAAGCTGAGGACTTATAAGGGATGCTTATTTTTCCCAGACTCATGTTGAGACCTTCCTGAGTTGTACATAATGCTAAACTGATTCCCTGATCTGGTCATGAGCCATTTCTCGAAAATGGTGAACGTATTATTGTTATTCGGCTTTGAGAGTCCGTGATGTTTGACCCAGAGCACACCCACAAGATTGGGAGGGGTTTATAGGTTTGTAGGAACCCTTGACCTCCACACACCCTTTATCAGCAGCGTGATCCTTTGCTTTTGATCCGGTTACTATAGTTCTGGAGTTCTTGATCTTGAATTATGAGTTATTATCTGAGGGATTTTTATTTAGAAGATCCTTTGGGGTTTCAAATCACATGGCTCTTGGTTCTCGGAATCCTTTATCCAGACAATCTCCAGACATTGATTATATGCCTGCATTTGCATTTGCATAGCATCATACTAGCATTAACTGTTTGTGTTTTCATTTTCTCAGGTTATTATTTGCATCTTACACCCAAATCCGGTAGCTATTCCCCATCTAGATGGCAGAAATTAAGAAGGTGCAAAGGAAGAGAAATGTTCATTATACTTTTCTTCAACCAGAGGTCAGGAGCATTCAGAAACTGATAGGTTTGATGAACGATCAGGTTTTAGGTGATTTTAGAAAGAGATATGGTCAAATTTTGAAGTACGTGGACAAGCCAACTACAGATCAGAGAGATAGCTTGCATACTCTACTCCAGTTTTATGATCCTTCATTGTGGTGTTTTGTATTTCCAGACTACATCCTGGCTCCCACTTTGGAAGAAATTTCTAGCATCCTAGGTATTCCTATCAGAAATAGCTTGTCTTATTATGGTTTAGAGATAGTCCTCCGGGAAGAAGAGGTAACCAAAGTGTGTCATATACCAGCTGCTAAGGTCAAGAAGGGTTTACAAGTTAGTGAAGGTAGAGGACTTCATTGGGATATACTCATAGAAGAAGCTGAGGGTTATGCTTAAGAGAACAAGTGGGTAGATTTTAGTGTTGTGTTGGCCTTAATGGTGTATAGGGTTAGTCCTTTCCCAGGAGAAAAGGAGTTTGTGATCATGAAAGTGATCTACATTTTTGCTAAAGGAAACCCCATACCTACCTTGCTAGGAGATTTCTATTATAGAGTTCATTACCGGAATGAGAAAGGAAGAGGTGGACCAGTGAATTGTTGTGCTCCATTATTTGCTGACTGGTTTGCTAAGCAGCTCCCAAAATTAGGAGCTTTCAAAGAATTAAAAGAAGAGTGGAGATGGTCCAGAAGGTTGATAGGATTAACTTCTGAATATAGCTTGGGGATGCAACAGGGACCTGTTAGGCAAGGAGTTACTCGTCAGTTGTAGCAATTTTCCTAATATGCCTTTGCTTGGAAGGAAAGGAGTGGCCAACTAAAATCTGGTACTAGCAAGGAAACAATTTGGCTATCCTTTGAAGAATTCACCATCTGTTGAAGAAATAAATGAAACTTTGTACCTCTCAATAGAAGGAAATAGGGAGTTGGTTATCCAGGCGTCTCAAGCTCGGGCACATAGGGTAAAGAAAGGAAAGAAAGAATTTGGGAAGGTAGATCCGAAGACGTATCCTCCTTTTTCTACCTAGTTACAAACTCGTGTAGAAGAATTTCTTCTTCCGTTTTCAGCAGAAGCTCCATTGTACCCAATGGAATTACCTGCTCAAGCCACTGTTCCTATTGAAAGTTATAAGAAGCTGGAAGCGTTAATACAAGAGGTAAGGGTTGAAAATATGGAGATGACCGGCTTGTACCATCGTGCGGTCCATTCTAAGGAGGAGGTAGAGGAAAAGTTGTGTGGGATGCAGGTAGCTCAAGAAGCTAGAGAGAAGGAGTTGGCTGGTGAAACCTGAGGAGTTAGATTGGCCTGTGTGCCATTCGTGACTTGGAAGGTTGAAGGGGATTGAACACAAAAGCCCAAAAATTTGCACTCACTGGTGTGTAAAGTAACATTGCTGGTTGGTTGTATATGTTGGAGTGGGCTTAAAGATGCCACTCAGAGGAACTGGAGATGGGCTTATAAATGCCATCCATAACATCAAAAGGTGATAGTATCTTTATGTTGTCACTGGATATCAGTACTAGGTCTTCGTATAGGCCGTCTCTGAATCATTCCTGTAACATGGTTTGAGTTGAATGTCAGCACCAGATCTTCGTATAGATCGTCTCTGCATTATCTCTGGGGGGAAAGAATATCCTTCATTAGGTGTCAATACTTATATCTTCGTATAGATCGGCTCTGAACCATCTTTAGGAACATACTTTAATTTAAGCATCAGAATCAAATCTTCGTGGCGATCTTTTCTGAATTGCTTTTGGTAATATCTTGGGCTAAGTACAAAATCTTCGTATCGATCATTTATGTACCATCCCACAGATAAACTGTTGCATAGACCATTAGAAATAAATCTTCATAGCAATTATCTCTTCTGGAAATATCCCGGATTAGGTAATAGATCTTCGTATAGACCATTTACATACCTTCCCAAGGACAAAAAGAATATCAGGATTAAATCTTCGTGGCGATTATCCCTGAACTTCTTCTGATAGAATCTTCTGGATTAAGTGCTAGATCTTCGTATAGATCATTTACACACTATCCCAAATATAGTTGACCATCAGAAATAAATCTTCGTAACGATTATCTCCTCTGGAAATATCCTGTATAAAGCACTAGATCTTCGTATAGATCATTTACGTACCCTTCAAAGGACAACTTGAGTATTGATCATCCGAAATAAATCTTCGTAGCGATTATCTCTAAATTAAGTATCAGTACTAGATCTTCGTATAGATCATTTTTGTACCGTCCCAAGGACTTAGTAATGAATTGCTTGAATGGGCTTAAAGATGCCATTCAGAGAGAAAATTCTTCAGATATACTTCTTTGAGAGTGAAGCAAACCAAAACATGAAGATATAGCTCTTGGGAGGATAAACAACGGCCCAAGATAACCTTTTGGAAGATAAACAACGGCCTGAAGTAATGATGATAAGACTCTTGGGAGGATAAACAACGGCCCGAAGTAAGTTATGGATAACCTTCATTTGCTGTAGAATTAACCTGAAAAATAAGGTTAGTCTTATGCAAAAATCATGATGTATGTAACACTCTGCCAGATAATGTCTCATGAGAATGTTGTATGTGTATGATATGATATGATGTATGTATGAATTATGTAGTTTGAAGCGTCTGGATAGCTTCGTATAACAACTGCTGACTGGGGAAAATAAATCCTGATTCGTTGCTGAAGAATAATAGGACTTCGTTCCCGTCTTGCTTAATAATATGGTACTCATAACCTCCCGTCTTTGTTCGTCGTGCTTTTTATTGAAGGAATAAGTTCCTGAATATCCTGACTGAGGATAAAAGAGATGGACATAAATCTGAGAGACTTATTTCTTCGAAGGATATGAAACTACCTGAAGACTTCGTTGAGTGGGAAGTAAGATATTACTTGAATAGTTTCGTAAGGATATCCGTAAAGATTACTCCGTAGGGATGAACCGGCGAAGCTTTGTTGAATTCCTATCTTCGTTCGTCTTTAATAAATACTATTACTGCATTTTATGCATTTCTGGTAAACATCAATCATATTCAAAAGCATACATACATTCAAACACAACCAATGGAAGTGTTACATTTAAGTAAACAAAGTAAAAGTAAATTTGAACTCAAAGACGAGACTTTATTTATTTTAGAAAGTGGCCTATACACAGGCAAGTTTGTACAAGGAGACGGAAATCCTAGTAAGAGGAATTCGTCATAAAAGTTTTTACAAATACAAAGAAAAACAGCTATGTGAAAAATAATCCTATTGAGTTCCAATTCTACTATTGCCATTATCTTCAAGTATCTCATCCTTTACTGTCGAGATAGAAATGATTGGATTGATCTTTATCTGTTTGAACTTGATCCAAGTAGCACAACTGGTTGGGGTTACATGAGTGATCCAAACGAGACATAGTCATACGCTTTAATCCCTAACTTTTTCCTGGATTGCCTTTTCAGGTTTTCAACCCATCGGGATACCCTTTTTTGCCCAAGCCGCCTTTTCGGGTTTTCGACTTGCCGGGTGTACATTCTTTTATATATATATATATATATATATATATATATATATATATATATATATATATATATATATATCCCTTATTTTTTCCCGAACCCTTTTGGTTCGCCGGGATGCCCTTATTTTTGCCTAGGCCAGTCAACCTAGCTTGTCTCTTTTTATGCGTAGTATTTTTTAACTATGTCTGTGTTTACGGGCTATGGGAAATCTTCACCATCCATAGTAGTAAGCATCATGGCACCTCCTAAAAATATTCTCTTGACTACAAATGGTCCTTCATATGTAGGAGTCCACTTGCCCCTAGGATCACCCTGTGGTAATATGATACGCTTGATTACCAAGTCACCAGCCTGATATACCTTTTGCTTAAACTTCTTATTAAAAGCTTTGATCATCCGTTTCTGGTATATCTGACCGTGACAAACAGCTGCCAACCTTTTCTCATCAATCAAATTTATCTGGTCAAGTCGAGTCTGATTCCACTCATCTTCATCCAAGCCTGCATCCTTCATGATTCTTAAGGAGGGGATCTGAACTTCAATGGGTAGAACTGCTTCCATACCATAGACTAAGGAGAATGGGGTTGCCCCTGTTGAAGTACGTATGGTAGTACGATAACCATGAAGAGCAAATGGTAACATCTCATGCCAATCCTTTTAAGTAACAGTCATCTTCTGTAAAATCTTCTTGATGTTCTTATTAGCAGGTTCTACTGGCCCATTCATCTTTGGATGATACGGAGAAGAGTTGTGATGCTTAATCTTGAACTGCGTGCAGAGGTCAGTAATCATAGTGTTGTTCAGATTAGAGTCATTATCTATGATGATCCTTTCAGGGATGCCATACCTACATATGAGATTATTCTTAATGAATCGAGCCACAATATTCTTAGTAACAGATGCAAATGAGGCTGCCTCCACCCACTTTGTAAAGTAATCAATGGCAATAAGGATGAAATGATGTCCATTAGAAGCAGTAGGCTTGATCTCACCAATCATATCAATGCCCCACATGGAAAAAGGCCAAGGAGCAGTCAACACATTCAATGAAACTGGAGGTATATGCACCTTATCAGCATAAATCTGACACTTGTGACATGTTTTGGAATGTTGGTAGCAGTCAGCTTCCATGGTAGACCAATAGTAACCTGCTCTCAATATCTTCTTTGCCATGGTATGACCACTAGAATGAGTGTCAAAGATCCCATCATGCATGTATTCCATAATTTTCGTTGCTTCCTTCTTATCCACACAACGAAGCAAAGTCAAATCATGATTGCGCTTGTACAAAATTCCATTACTCAAGAAGAACTTAGCAAAAAACCTCCTTAGAAACTTCTTATCATTGACAGATGCCCCTTCAGGGAACTCCTGAGCTTCAAGATACCTTTTCACTTCATAGAACCAAGGTTTTCCCTCTACTCCTTCAGTTTCAATCTCATTACAATATGCAGGCTTCTCAAATCTATCAATAGTGATCTTGGGAGCTTCATCATCACAGCTAACCTCAAACATAGATGCCATGGTGGCTAACGCGTCTGCCAACTGATTCTCTCCTCGTGGATGTCGCTCCCGACAAATGAAAATGGATCATATGAAGGTACAGACGCGAACGGTCGGCGAAAGGGACAATGAGAACACACAGCCGTGAACTCACTGGAGATGAAAAGAGTCGCCAGCTAGGCATTTTTATCCCGGAGGAAAGGCAATGCTGCATAGACCTAGAAAAAGATGGATAAGACGGTTGCGAACCAGAGAGACTGAGAAAGGGGGTTGGTTACAACCTGGGAAGGTATTAGCACCCAGATTGTCCGCCGTACTCGACGGGATCCACGCTTAAAAGATTTCTGTTTTAAAGGGGTAGTGTCAGTGCAATCTGTGTATAAATGAGCTGGAAAAGATGTACAGGTGTCAGTGTAAAAGAGAGTGAAGTGTATAAATGAAGTGTCAGTGTAAGGGAAAGAGTGAAATGCTCATGATAATGAGGCTGAGAAAATAAAGCTGGAAAAAGAGGGAATATACAGAGACTTTTGTTCGATAACTGTTAAGTTATGCCTACGTATCCTCTCGTGCAATGAGGAAGTCAGAACACCGTAGTTCGACCCAAAGAGACTGAAAGATGAATTGACTTGTGAACTGCTTGCTTGCCTATGCTCAAGTGTATGATCTGTCTGGCACAGATGCTAACTGTCTTGCATTAGACGGAAGAAGCAAGTTCTCGTTTATGAGTGAATGAGATGAGAAAAGAATCCCGAAGGAGACGATTATTGTTTGTTTTTTGTATTTTCAGTCTTTTATTTCTTTTGAAAGTTTGTCATAAGTTAATGAGCTTAAGTCTAAACCAATGGATTTAGTAAACTCATCACATCTTCCCTCTGATTAGGGGTAATGAGAATACCTTAAGTGTGAAGTCAGATTCTCACACTTAATCACCTTTGATGCAGGATTAAGATCATTAACCTACTTGTGATTATTTAAATGTTTTTGTGGTTTTTGTTTAGTGTTAAGTAATGAGGTTAAGCCATAATCAAGGATTAAACAGACTCATTACACCATCCTAATAGAAGGATAATAGATGAGAATGTTTAAGCTGAGGAAAGCTCCTCAACTTAATCCATGATTAGGGATTAAGCTCATGACAAAACAAGCCTTTGATTAAGTGGATTTTAATTAATGGTATGATGATGAAGTGAATTTTATGATTTGTAAGACAACTTGAGGGGGACTTGTCCATTAACACTAGGGTTAGTCCTTCTTAACCAGTTAAGGAAGAATTAGAACCCTAATGCAAGGCCCAAGTTACAAGTGTGATGTCTTGGTACTTATTAAGTGAATTGATTAAGAGATTTAAACACATTAAGGGTTTAACACTTAGGATTAAAGTTATACACTCCATCCTAAGAGAAGGATGCAGGCATAAGCTTAATCACAAAGCCTTAAAGCCTTTAGGGTTTAGTCCCTGATTATGAGATGAGAAGAGAAGACTCAAAAGAGACACAAAGGCAAAACTAAGAGGGAAGACTAATCAAAACCCTAATCATTGTCATGCTTGGTTGTTCCTAAGGTTTGTGAGGTTTTCAAGAGAAGTCTTCAAAGAGAACCACCAGGATGCAGATGAACAGGATCAAGAAAAGCAAAGTGACTTGCTTCATTCAAGAAGTCAAGTCACTTGAAGAAAGAAAGTAAGAAGAACAAGGATGAGCAATCTCAAACTCAAACACATATAAGAATGCAGCAATGGATGCAAGAGAGATGAAAAGAATAGTTATGAGAAGTGAAGGCAAATTCACTTCTCAACATCACTTACCACCTGAAATGTTAGAAAGAAATGCAATGCAAAGCAAAATGGAATGAAATGGTATGATGCTAAACAAAACCAGGAGCATGTTGATGATGATAATGATGCTATGAGATGCTACAAGCATGAGACAAGTCATGGAGATGTTCATACAAGTTCATGGATGCAAATGATGCAAGTTAAGGAGCATGATCTTACATGAAAAGTTATGAAACATACATGGCAAACAAAATGGCAAATATGGGATGCAATGGTCAAACATGCTTTCTACATGTCTTAAGATGTCAAATGAATCAAATGGAGGCATGGAATGGCATGGCAAGTCATGTTATGCAAGAGAATGCAAGAAGGATGCAAATGGAAGCCCAAATTAGGGTTTATGAAACAAACATCAAACAAAAACCAAAAACAGAAGCAAACCCTAAGATAAAAAATGGAAAATTCCAACCAAAGAAACCCTAAACCTATACTAAACCAAAGCCCAAAGGAGAGGTCTCAACTCTTAACCAATCTCAAGTTATGATTTTTCTAAGTTATTAGGGTTTTTAAGGCTCCTAAACAAAAGAAATGCCAAACAAATTGAAAATGCAAGATCAAATCATGGCCATTTAATCCTAGAAACTACATGCTAAACACAAAACAATGAAAAAAGAATCAATGTCCAACTCTTCTCAAATAGGCAGAAATGATTTTTTGAACTTATGATCAAAATAATGCACAAAAAATGATTTAATTCAATGGAAAATTCTCAAAATGCATCAAGACCAAAAAAGAAATTTGGTTTGAAGGTTGGACAATGTTTCTAAATGTCTTAGAACATTTCATGAATTTTTTTGGTGATTTTTAGATACTTAAAAGTATTTTTAATAAATTAATTTCCATTAACCAATTAAAAAAAATCTTTTAAATATTTAAAAATACTTTTTTAATGATAAAAAATAAAATAAAAATATTTTTGTGTCCTGAAAATTAATAAAACTTAAGAGAAAAAGTTTCATAATTTTTAGACATTTTTTGCTATTTTAAATAAATTGGAGAAAAGAAATGAAATAAAATGAAATAAAAACTGAATTAAATGAAAAGTATGCTAATCCAATGGCCAGGGTTTAAACTTGACACGCGGGAATTGACTGGCGCGCGTTTAAATGGCTGAGATTCGTTCTGGGGAATTCAAAATTAATCACAATTAATTAATTCAAATAATCAGGATTAGGGTTTAATGAGAGATCTGAGCCATTGGTTCGCGCGGGAGCCAACTAAAGTCAGCCAGATCAAGGGTCCAAATTCAAACTTGCATTAATTACGCTGGTTAACCCTAATCATTTTCAGGTGGCCGGAGAAGACCTCCGGTCGTCTTCTCCGGTGGGAACCCCACCTGAAAACTTCTAAAACCCCCAAAACGCAACTAAAATGAAATCTAAACAAACAGAAATCCTTCCCACACTTCACTGAACCAAAACCCCAAGCTAAAACTCATTTATGTTCCCTCAATCACATGAATCGAAACAAAACATTTTTAGGGCACGCAAGTTTCAGAGATCAATTAAATGTTCATTTCATCACCATTTCAAAAACTAAAAGCATATTCATGATCAGGAAGACACAAAAAACAAGTTTAGAACAAAAGAAATGATTTTTGGAAAAATATTTTTCAAGCTACCTGAGATTCGAAGCTTTCACTCTGATGACTTTCTGGCCACTTCTCCTTGTGCAATCCACTCCTTAGGACCTCTTGATGATGTTTGAATGCTCAAAAGGAATTTATGTTGGCTGGATGAGGAGTTTGACAAGCTTCTGCTCAAGCTCAGTCAGAAATGGCAGGGATGATTCAGGCAGTTTCAGGCCATTGTGAGGGGTTGTTTGTGGTCCAGATGATGTGTGGAGAAGGTCTGTGGAGTTGGTTTTGATGTTTGTGTGCTGTGGAGAGAGTTTCGAATGAAACTGCCAGTTGAGATGAGGAATGGCAATGGGGTGTTCTTGCTTGTTTCAGGCCTGGCTCTTGGTGGTTTGAGGTCTATGAAGTATGGTGAGTTGAAGTGTGGAAATAGTTTGGATGTTTGATGGCTGGGCAGAGAGATTCGAAGCAATATGCAGCTGGGGTGTGTTTTTGTGAATGTGTTTTTATGAAGTGTTTCAGCATGGCTTCTTGATACATTTTGCTTGCCAAATGATATTGTATTTTAATCCTATAGGTCAGATGATGTGACCTGGCCTATGGTGATTGGTAAGTTTGCTTTTGCAAAAAGTCAAATTTTGTGTAAGGAAAGTATGGCTCATGATCTAGGCTAGTACAAGATATGGTTCTGGTGCAGCATGGTGTGTGTGTGATGTTGGGAAGGTCCAGCAGCCAATGCATCAAGTGGAGAGAAGCACAATGATGTTTTTGCAAGTTGGCACACTTTTGAAACTTCATGAAAAAGTCTAGTTACACAAACCATAACCATGTGGAACCTTGGTCCAATTCTGATTTTTAGGACATATTGAATGTTTGCATACTGGTTTGAAATGAATTAGAAGTTGCAATTGGCTTTGGTTCATGATTTTGCAAAATTCTCATTTGAAGCATGCCTTGAAAATCAATGATTTTAGCCAACTTTGTCACACCATAACTTTTGATCCAAGAAGAGTTTGATCATGTTCTTGTACTTTTTGAAAAGGGAAAGATGAGATCTACAACTTTCATGACCAAAGTTTTTTCATTTGAAGCATTTTTGGATCAAGAATCAAGGCTTGAAAAATGACCTAAAATGAAGCATTCTTAAAAAGTCAACTATGCCCTAAAAGTCAACATTTGCAAAACTTCCAAATTCTTGATTTTTGTGAACTTCAACCTTCTTCCATGATCAAATAAAGATCATATACACTCAAAATGATGAAGATCACCCATTGGTTGGGTCATTGGGGGCCTCAGATGCCCTGATTTTGCACTGACTTGTCCAGAAAGTCAACCCTTGATCAGATGACTTCCCCATGGAATTTCTTCATGAAAATTGATATGCATACTCCCTATACCATATAGAGACCAATGGAAACAAGAATGACCAAAAAATTTGGGGTTGTGGCCTCTGAAACCAAAACCCTAATTTTAAGGTCAACTGTGCAGTCAAACTTGGCTCTGCATCCATTCAAACCCTAGTTCTTGTGATTCTTTGGAAATCTTGACCTTGAGAGGATGTAATATGATAGATGAACACACATGGATCCCTTTGAAGTGATTGGTGGCCTTTGGAGTGGCTCAAGAATCCCCTGGATTGCTCAGATCACAAACCCTAGATGCAGATGACTTAGAAACTATGCAGTGAATCAAAAGTGGGATATGAGGTGATATGATTGTGTTTATGCATATGAGAATGATCACAAGCCATGGTGAATGGGTGAGGGCAAATTTGGGGTGTTTACAGCTGCCCCTATTCAAACATGAGTTAGCTGTGCAGGTTGTAAGCAACGGCTTAACAGGCAAACAAGATAACTTGTGGTTGAATACCAAAGACAGTCCAAAATTTGCACTCACAGAAATGAAGAAGAAAAGGGATATAGATTGTAAAGGAAAATAAAGTATATTGTAAGGTGTGGGCGACGGAGGACGACCGTCGAGCAGAGGACGACTGCTGGGTAAATAGCAATGACGGGGACGGCCGACATGCTGGGGATAAAAAGGTAAAGCCAAGACGGGGACGGCCGACTAGCTGGGGAAATAAAATCATGATGGGGACGGCCATCAAGATAAAGCTGTAAAATTCTCTGAGGATTTAATGAAACATGACGGGGACGGCCATCAAGTTCATAAGGCAAAGTAACCACTGATGGGGACGGCCATCGGGCTAAAAAAGAAAAGGGACCACGACGGGGACGGCCATCGGGTTAAAGAATAAATGAAATAAACAGATGATGGGGTACGACCATCAAAGGTGAAGGACGATCACCTAGCAGGGGACGGCTGCTCTGTTGGGGATAAAAGAAATATGATGGGGACGGCCATCAAAGGTGGAGGACGACCACCTGGCAGGGTACGGCTGCCGAAAATATCAACGATGGGGACGGCCATCGGATAGAAAAGGTCAACGATGGGGACGGCCATCGGACGAGCATGATGGAGGACGACCATCAAGAAGTGGAGGACGACCACTCAGCAGGGTACGGCTGCTCTCGAGGTTTCTCATGACATAGGACGAATGCCAGATAACCGAAATCAATAATGGGGACGGCCATTGGATAAAATGATGAAGGACGATCATCAAAAGGTGGAGGACGACCACCTAGCAGGGGACGGCTGCTAAAATCAACGATGGGGACGGCCATCGGATGAGCATGATGGAGGACGACCATCAAGAAGTGGAGGACGACCACCTAGCAGGGTACGGCTGCTCTCAGGGTTATCATGACACAGGACGAGTGTCAGATAAAAGAAAATGCTTTGTTGGTGATCTACTGGGGATATAGTGAACACGGACGAGCGTTCACAACCAAGAAAGGAAAGTGTAAGTATTTAGATGTTGTGTATAGATTAAAGATGCGGACGAGCATCCCTATGACTATGATACGGACGAGTATCATGTAGAAACAAATACTGACGCGTGTTCAGAGATGATGATACGGACGAGTACCATCTGGTTAACAAAGAACACGGACGAGTGTTGTATCTGAAGGGACTCTTCTGGGGAATAGTAGACATGGACGGGCATCTATATTCAAGAAGACAAGTGTGTTTGACACAGTGTATGGATTAAAGATGCGGACGAACATCCTTAAGACTATGATACGGACGAGTATCATGTAGAAACAAACACTAGACGCAATGTTCTGAGATGATGATACGGACGAGTACCAACCGGTTAACAAAGAACAAGGACTATTGTTGAATCTGTGGGTATATGACTGGTATGTACAAGATACGGACGAGTATCCGTATGAGAGTGAGTGTTGTATAGATGGTGTTTAACTGCTGGGGAGGGTGACACGGACGAGTGTCAAAAGGAGAAAAGTGTGATATCAACAAGTATATGGGTTGCAAAAGTGTAAGCGACTGCGCTGGGGATATGACACGGACGGGTGTCAAGAAAGTGTATATATAAGTATGTGTGAGTGCAAAGAGGGTGTCTTCGGCTTTCTGCTGGTGATATGACACGGACGGGTGTCATGAAGTATCCGTGATATGGGTGATTTGTTTGTAAAGAGTGTTCAGGCGACTTTACTGGGGAAAGATGGCACGGACGGGTGCCAAAAGGTGTATATACTGGTGTTTTGATGATTTGTGAGGCAACTGCTCTTACTGGTAACTCTGGTGGGGATTTTTCTTCTGTATGTTGATGAACTGCTATTATTCACAAGTGTTAATTCAGAACATGGCTTATGATTATGCTATGCGTTTGACTTTTGCCGTAATGCTCCGTATTAGACGGAATGCTACGCTCTGAGGGGATAATATGATGCAAATGCCATGATTATGCAAAGATATCAAACCGGGATTCGGATCCCGTTGCTGCGAAGATCTCTGGCTGATCTGTTTGAAATGGACCTCCCAGCTGGGGATGAGATCATTGGTAGATCTAATAAGATGATATTTGCTTGGGGATACGGGTCACTGATAGACCTATCCTAATAAATCAGAGGCCCAGCTGGGGTTTGCAGAAGCTTTCTTCACTCTGTTGTGATCTTCATGCATTGCTCTTCTGGATAGAGGCTGGAACTCCGTGGGGAGATGATTCCCTGACTCCTGTACTCCGGCTGAGGACGAGATGGCAACTCGGCTGGGAGCAGTAGCAAGTGGCAGCTCAGCTGGGGGAGTCATGAGAGGCAACTCAGCTGGGGAGAGAGCACTTTGGGTGCTGAGGCCTTTTGTTGATTTGCCAGCTTGCTGAGATGTAGCTCGCATGCCCCGAGTTGCGTTCTGGATACCCGCAATCCTGCAAAGATAAGGAAACGCACAAAAGGTCCCGAGGTATCCTCTACTGGATTCCGTCATAGGAGTTAAGCACTCTCAAGAGTAAGTATATTCCCTGCAAGAATGTGTTTTATTATCATCATTTTTTGGAGAAAAGCATCTGTACTTATGCAATTGATTTTTTAGAGACATCAGACATCCTTTGCAAATAAAAATATACAAAACGAAACATGACTGAAAAATCTGGTTTTATTAATTCATGTGCCCTGCATTGGCAAGATACAGTCAAAGAAACATATCTCCTGAAATGAGGAGATTGTTATAAATTGAGAAACAAAATGCTGGCGGTGTTGACGACGCTTTAAGGAGCTTCCTCTTCTGCTATGACTCGTATGACAATGACGTTCTTCTCGTCTTGCTTTCTGAAAAAGGCTGATTCTGATTGAAGCTTGATTTTGTTGGAGCTTTCCAAGTTGCAAGTGATACAGACGAATTCAGAATGCAGTTGTTCGCTTATTCCCTTATTTTGCATGGATCGCCCTTTCGGGTTTTCAATCCATCGGGATACCCATTTTTGCCTGAGTTGTCCAATGCGGCTTTTCAACTCAGCGGGTGTACATTTTTTATTTATTTCCCTTATTTTTGCCCGAGTCTTTTATTCTGTTTTTGACTCGCCGGGATGCCCTATTTTTGCCTGGACTTACATTCTGTTTTTGTGTCCAGCGGGTCATTTTTATGCGAAGTATTTTTTAACTGCATCTGAATTCACAGGGGACGGGAAATCTTCACCATCCATGGTGCTGAGCATTAGTGCTCCACCAGAGAAAACTTTCTTTACCACGAATGGCCCTTCATAATTTGGAGTCCATTTGCCCCTGTGGTCTGTATGAGGAGGGAGGATTCTTTTCAGCACAAGATCTCCCACTTGGTACTCTCGGTGCCTGACTTTCTGATCGAAGGCTTTCTTCATTCTCTTCTGATACAACTGCCCATGACAGATTGCAGCTAGTCTTTTCTCTTCAATCAGACTCAGCTGTTCATATCGGGACCGGACCCATTCTGCTTCGTTCAGCTTAACATCCATCAGTACCCGTAAGGAGGGTAATTCAACTTCAACAGGTAGGACTGCTTCCATACCGTACACAAGCTGATACGGTGTTGCCCCAGTGGATGTTCTGATTGACGTGCGGTACCCATGCAAGGCAAACGGTAGCATTTCATGCCAGTCTTTGTAAGTGACTACCATCTTCTGCACAATCTTCTTGATATTTTTATTTGCCGCCTCAACAGCGCCATTCATCTTTGGCCTGTAAGGAGAAGAATTGTGGTGTTGGATCTTGAAGTCCCGGCATAATTCCGCCATCATCTTGTTATTTAGATTGGAACCATTATCAGTAATGATTCGCCCGGGAACTCCGTATCGACAGATGATATCTCTCTTCATAAATCTGGCTACCACTTGTCTTGTGACGTTTGCATATGAGGCTGCTTCAACCCACTTGGTGAAATAGTCAATGGCGACCAAGATGAATCTGTGGCCATTTGAAGCAGTCGGCTCAATCTTACCAATCATGTCAATGCCCCACATAGCAAAGGGCCAGGGCGAAGACATGATGTTCAAAGAATTGGGAGGCACATGCACTTTATCCGCATAGATCTGGCATTTGTGGCATTTCCTGGCGTAAGCACAACAGTCTGCATCCATTGTGATCCAGTAATAACCTGATCTTAACAACTTTTTAGCCATGGCATGCCCTCCGGCATGGGTACCGAACGATCCTTCGTGCACTTCATGCATCAATAAATCTGCTTCTGTCTTGTCAACACATCTGAGGAGTACCATATCAAAGTTCCTTTTGTATAAAGACCCATCAGTGTTCAGAAAGAAACTTCCAGCAAGCCTTCTCAAAGTCTTCTTATCATTGGAAGATGCCCCAGGTGGGTATGTTTGATCCTCCAAGAAGCACTTAATGTCATGGAACCAAGGCTTATCGTCTTTGACAACATCTGCTGCAAATACATATGCTGGCCTGTCGAGTCTGGACACTGAAATCTGAGGTACAAAGTTAGCAGTTTGAACTTTGATCATGGATGAAATGGTAGCAAGAGCATCTGCAAACTGATTCTCGTCTCGAGGGATATACTCAAGCTTGACTGTTGTGAAGAAAGTCAATAACCTTCTTGTGTAATCCCTGTAAGGTATCAGATGATCTTGGTGGGTGTACCATTTTCCGTTGGTTTGATTGACTACCAAAGCTGAATCCCCGAGTACAGTCAACGTCTTGATCCTGAGATCAATGGCTTCCTCAAGACCCATAATGCAAGCTTCGTATTCAGCTTCGTTGTTAGTGCAGTTGAAAGTGAGTTTTTCCGAGAAAGGCATGTGAACTCCTTTAGGTGTAATGAGTACTGCACCAACACCACGACCATTCATGTTAACAGCCCCATCAAACATCATAGTCCATTCTTCTTCCGGGTCAGGCCCTTCAGTGTGAACAGGTTCCTCATGGTCTTTTGACTTAATGAACATGATGTCTTCATCAGGGAAGTCAAATCTCATAGGCTGGTAGTCATCAATGGGTTGCTCAGCAAGATATTCAGATAGTACACTGCCCTTGATGGCTTTTTGAGATGTGTACTGTATGTCATATTCTGTGAGAATCATTTGCCATCTTGCAACCCGTCCGGTAAGAGCTGGCTTCTCGAAAATGTACTTAACTGGGTCCATTTTGGATATCAACAAAGTAGTGTGGGTCAACATATACTGCCTTAGTCGGCGAGCAGCCCACGCTAAAGCACAGCAAGTTTTCTCGAGCAGTGAATAACGTTGTTCACAGTCGGTAAACTTTTTGCTTAGGTAGTATATCGCATACTCTTTTCGACCAGACTCGTCATGCTGGCCCAGCACACACCCCATTGATTCTTCTAATACTGTCAAGTACATAATCAGAGGTCTTCCTTCAACTGGAGGCATAAGGATTGGAGGTTCTTGCAGATATTCTTTGATCTTGTCAAAAGCCTTTTGGCAGTCTTCATTCCACCTGACCGTTTGCTCTTTCCTCAACAACTTGAACAAGGGTTCACAGGTTGCTGTAAGGTGGGAGATGAACCTTGAAATGTAGTTCAATCGACCTAAGAAACCTCGAACTTCTTTCTCTGTTTTCGGTGCAGGCATCTCTTGGATGGCTTTGACTTTATCAGGGTCAACCTCAATCCCCTTCTCGCTTACAATAAAACCCAGCAGCTTACCAGATCTCACCCCGAATGTGCATTTGTTGGGGTTCAACTTCAGTTGGTACTTCCTCAGACGCTTGAACAATTTGAGCAGATTTACCAGATGGTCTTCTTCAGTGAGGGACTTGGCAATCATGTCATCCACATAACATTCTATCTCTTTATGAATCATATCGTGGAATAATGTTACCATAGCCCGCTGATATGTTGCACCAGCATTCTTCAGTCCGAATGGCATCACTTTGTAACAGAACGTGCCCCAAGGTGTGATGAATGTTGTCTTCTCCATGTCTTCAGGTGACATTTTAATCTGATTGTATCCTGAAAATCCGTCCATGAAGGAGAATACCGAGAACTGAGCTGTATTATCCACCAATACATCAATGTGAGGTAAAGGGAAGTCATCTTTCGGGCTGGCTCTGTTCAGATCCCGGTAGTCAACACACATTCTTACCTTACCATCCTTCTTAGGCACAGGCAAAATGTTAGCAACCCACGGCGGATAGCTAGTCACAGCGAGGAACCCGGCGTCCCATTGCTTTTGTACCTCCTCCTTGATCTTCATAGCCATGTCTGGACGAGTACGGCGCAGTTTCTGTTTAACCGGTGGGCACTCTTCTCTCAAAGGCAGCTTGTGCACAACAATATCGGTATCCAACCCTGGCATATCTTGGTAAGACCAAGCAAACACGTCCACATACTCTTGAAGCAGGTCTATCAGTTGTCTCTTCACTAAGTCTTGCAGGCAGGCCCCGATTCTAACTTCTTTCACGTCTTCATCTGTACCAAGATTAATTACTTCAACCTCCTCCTGGTGAGGAGTAATAACCTTTTCCTCTTGTCTTAACAACCTGGCTAGCTCTTCAGGAAGCTCATATTCTTCATCGACCTCTTCATCAGCTTGATTGATTGGATTGTCAAAGTCATACGAAGTCATAGCCGTGCTGTTGTCGGTGCTGTCCGGAAGGCACTCTCTGCAAGGGTTAAGTTTGTTCATTTTAGTAATCTGATTTTAATCTTTATTTAGAAAAGTGAAATGAAGTTGTCATTTTGAAAACACCGCCATTTATTTTTTGTACAAAAAAGAAAAATGGAAAAACAGTGAGCAGAAAAGAAAAAGACTCGTTTGCAAAAAAGATGTCTGATATTTCATTAATTGATCTTGTTTGCACAAAAAGTACAGATGGCCCGATTACAAAATGAGTCTTGTCATCTTGGGCAAGATGCAAGACTTTGATGCATGCTTATAAAAATACAGGAAATAATAATTACTCTGTATGAGTAACTCTTATAATTTCCTGGGAAGACCAGTTCGAGACACTGCTCCCCGGGATCCTTGGACGAATCCAGCTTTCCAGGTTGCGTTCCTCTTCCAGCTCGTCTTCCAGACAGTTGATAGCATCGGGGGTAAGCATCCCCCCACTGACAAAACCGGGCTTCTCAGCAGCCTTTGCTTGATGTTGAGTTGGTCTGTAACCCAACCCAAATTTGTCTTTCTTCTCTTCCACAGCTAAAACCTTGCCCCAGCCTGGGGCAGTTCCTTCCTCAACAACCTTCCGGGCTTGTTGGTATGATGACATGGAGATCCCAGATACAGCAGATGCTTCATTCACATTCAAGGCTTCAAATCCTTGGCTCATTGTTTCATGGATCTCCCCATCCATTTCAATATACTTATAAGTAGCCAGATGGCTAACAAATATATCCTCCTCCCCACAGATTGTAACAACTTGGCCTTCCCACTCAAATTTTAACTTTTGGTGAAGGGTAGACGTTATTGCGCCGGCGGCGTGAATCCAGGGTCTACCCAACAAACAGCTGTAGGCGGGCTGAATGTCCATCACATAAAAGATAGTTTTAAAGGTCTGTGGGCCAATTGTCACAGGTAGCTCGATCTCTCCCAGAACCGATCTCTTAGAACCATCGAAGGCCCTTACTACCAGGTTGCTGGGTCTCAATGCCAATCCATCATATTCTAACTTCACCAGAGCCTTCTTTGGTAAGACATTAAGGGACGACCCCGTGTCTACCAGCACATGAGAAAGGACTGCCCCTTTGCATTCCATGGTGATGTGCAAGGCTTTGTTGTGGTTGCGGCCATCCGCTGTCAAGTCAGTATTGGTGAACCCTAGCCCATTGCTAGCAGTAACGTTTCCAACCACGGTTTCCAACTGGTTGACAGTAATCTCTTCAGGCACGTAAGCTGCGTGCAAGACTTTGAGTAGTGCATTCCGATGGGCTTCGGAGCACATAAGCAGTGAGAGGATAGAGATTTTGGATGGCGTTTGGTGAAGCTGATCCACAATTTTGTAATCACTCTTTTTGATGATTCTCATAAACTCATCAACTTCTTGATCGAACGGTGTCTTCAAGGCTTCTTTAACAGCTTGATCTTCCTGCACAGGGCTCTTCCCTTTTGCCTTAGCAGCAGCTTCTGCTTCGGCGGTAGGTCTTTGAATTGGTGGAGCAAAGAGACGTCCGCTTCGAGTGAAGCCTCCGCCTCCGCCCACATTATCTATTTGTGGTGCAGGTGTTGATGTTTCAAGAGTGATTCTTTTTCCTTCGCAGTACACGTCAGAGCCATAGTGCCAAGGGATGGCCCTATTGCTTTCATATGGTACTGGTCCAGGCACCGTGACAGTGACTGGATTGATTGCTGCTGCTGAAGGGACTGTAATTGTTTGTGGATCATAAAAGATTGTAACTGGTGCTCTGATGGGAGCAGCACCTTCTGAATGGTAGGCAGAGTTGTTCTCAGGATCATAAAATATTGTGACAGTTGAGACATCTTCATGATTTGTTGCTGGAGTTGTAGGAGATATTGGCGGAAGAATGGATGTTGTTGTTGTAGGAGTCTCAAAATGGAGTGAAGCTGAAGTTGTAGCAGGAAAATTTGTTGAAAACTGATCAGTTGAAATGATAGATGAAGTGCTTGTTGATGAGGCCGAAGAATTGTCAGGAACAATGGTTGCTGCAGTTGTAGGAGGTTCTGAAACCGTTGCTGATGAGATTGCTGGATTTGTTGGAAATGATGTGGTGATCTGAAGCTGGCCACTCTGAATAAGGCCATCTATGCCATTCCTCAAATTATCGCACCCATTTACCGAGATATTATAGTAAGCACAACCCAATTCACACCCTGGGAACATCTGACATTCCAAGAGCTGAGCCTTGATTTCTACCAGTGGTGTCCTGATCTGTCCCACACTGGTTATTAAATAAGACGGCTTGTCTTCTTCAATAGCGTTAATCCTGGGACCACCATGGTTTGGCATTGGGTTTTTATTGACATTGGGCGGTGGTGCGAAATTCAGAGCCTTGGAGTCTACCAGGTCTTGTACCTTCATATGCAGGGCTCTGCACTTTTCTGTACTGTGGCCAGGTGCGTTTGAATGAAAAGCACACCTAGCATTGGAGTCATAGTTCCTTGGTAGACTGTTGGGATCCGGAGGTGCCAACGTTCTTAGCTCAACTAGGTTGAGTTTCAGAAGCTGTGGCAGCAATGTAGCATATGGCATGGGGATCGGATCGATCACTCTGTTAGCTTGAGATGGCCTTTGTTGGAATGGCCTTTGCTGGTTATTGTTGTTGGTGTTGCTGTTGTTGTAATTTCTTGGAGGGTACTGATTTTGCTGATGGTATTGAGGTTGCGGTTGATAGTTTTGCTGAGGAGGTTGATAGACTGGCTGAGGATGAGCTGGAGCAGGAATGGTGACTGCTGCCACTGACCTGTGAACATATTGGGGCCTGCCCCTGTTGGCGTGGATGGCATTGGTCTCGCCAGTTCTTCTCGGGCCTGCAAAAGGCTTTCTAGTACTACTGGACGAGCTTGCACCGTTGTCCGAGATCTTTCCCATTTTTAACAAGCTTTCAATTCTCTCCCCGGCTATGACAACATCTGCAAAGCTAGTGGAAGAGAAAGCAGCCAACCTGTCAATATAAGTTCCCTGAAGGGTGTTCATGAACATATCTGCCATTTCCCGTTCAGACATAGGTGGTTGAACAGCGGCAGCCAGTTGCCTCCATCTCTGTGCATATTCTCGGAAACTTTCCCTTGACGACTGTGACATTCCCATTAGGAGGGTCATGTTGGGTGCCATGTCTAAGTTATACTGATACTGTCTGATGAAGGCCTCTGCCAGGTCCTTCCAGCATCTAATAGTTGCCCTTGTCAAGTGAGAGTACCATTCTCTTGACGCTCCAGTTAAGCTGTCTTCGAAATAGAACATCCAGAGCTTCTCATCCATAGTATAGGCCTTCAGCCTCCCTAGAAATGATTGTAAATGAGTCCGAGGACATGAAGTCCCGTTGTATTTTTCAAAGCAAGGAGGCTTGAACTTATGGGGGATCCTGACCCCGTCTACCAAGCCCATGTCCATGACATCGAAACCCAAAGAGTTTTGAGATTCTAAGGACCTCAATTTCTCAGCTATCTCATCCAATCTTCTATCATAAGCTTCTTCACCAGCGCCCATTACTGTGAATTGGTCCTCCTGAGGATCCTCTTGAAGTACCCTAGCTGCGGTGGCAGTCCCTTGAACATTTGCAGGAATATTGACCTCAGGATGGAGGTGTGGCCCAAATACCGGAGGGGTGACGTGAGGTTGTACCCTTTCATTGTTACTGGTACCGGCAGTCCCTATATGTGGATCTTCTTGATTCTGCCTTTCCACCATGGCCCTCAATCTTTCCTGGCTCTGAGCCATGTTGTTCATAACTTCCATAAACTGAGTCATTTGATTCCTCATCTCTAGCCTTTCATTTGCCATTTGATTTCTGACCTCAGTAAGGTCCTGCTGCATCTGATCCATCTGAATTCCCGGAAGGTTGTTTCGGGTTGGATAACGGTGCGGACGGTTGAGGGGAAATACCCGGCGCCTAGCAATAGTTCCTGATTTATCACAACAGAGGTTAGCAACAACAAAACAAAAACCTACAAAACAAACAAAGGGTTAGCATGCAATGCGGTTGTGCTTATTTGTTCTCAAGGTATCCGGTTTGGCCTTCAGTTTTGACCCTTCCAGACCCTTGAAGATGCTGTTGTTGTTGCTTTTGAAGTGAAACTCGGATGGAACAAACTAATACATATATTACAAAAGCAAAGGGTACATAGTTTGTTTACAAGCACAAGCCCTCTAAGGGGTCAAAATACAGTACAAGAAAATAAAAGTGCATGGAAAGAAAGCAACAACAAACAAATGGTCAAACATCAAGACCAAACTCATCCTCACGAACTTCCTTGAGAAGTGCTTCGGTCACAGGATCAGCCGGACGCTCCGTGAGATTCCTGATGAGGAGATTCCGGGTCGTAACAGCTGCTGTTAGCTTCTTGTGCTGAGTTTGGTCCTTTGACCTCTTCACCCCTGCTTTGATCTTCAGCTCTGATATCTCCCTCTGGGCTGCTGCCAGGGCTTCTTGCTGCTCCTTTGCACTAGCTTCTAGTTGTTCCATCTTGTCTTGAACTCTCTTGTCCTCTAGAGTACGAGCCTCGGTGATCCTGACCCACCGGGCTTGACTCTCCTTCAAATACAAGTCTGTTCTTGCTCTTTGGAACTGGGCTTCTTTGCAAGCATTCTTCAGAATTTGTTCTCCAGCCTTTGACTTTTTGATATAATCCCCAGACTTCTCAATCTTAGTCAGATGCTCTATTCTTATCTTCTCCAACCTCTCAATCTCCCTCATACCTTCACTCCTCTCCCGGAGGGTCTTCTGTAAAGCCTGGGTTAGCTTCTCATTCCTTTCCTTCAAGCTCTCATACTCCTCCAAGCTGATAGTGGCAGGGGGTGGTGCTGAAGATGACTCAGGCATGTCTTCTATGGTAAAGGGCATCCCAGAGAATTGGGCCCTGGCGCGGGACCACTCATAATATTGTGCGGATGCCACATTATTGCACTTCCCTAGAATGGTCACTCCCTTGGTTTGAACATTATCCCAGGCCCAGGCAGCCTGCCTAACAACAGCCAGATTAAGCTTGTTCTCACAATAGAGAGTCTCAACCAAGTCCTGTGCTTTAGGAGTGTGGACCAGTGCATAGCCCAGTTGCCTTCTGAACAGCAGAGGATTGTAATTAATACTACCCTTAACTCCTATGAGGGGCACATTGGGAAAATGCCCACAGCTGGTGATGATATCCCTGCCCTTGGTGCTCTGAGTGCACCATCTGATGTCAGCTGAAGTTAGAACAGTGAGTCTCTTAGCCCAGTTGCTCTGCTGATGAGGGTTTAGAAATGCATCTGTCCTGGGTAGATGCCTGAGAAGCCAAGTGTGGAACAATGGAGCACAACACCTCACTAATCTCCCCCTCTGCTTTTCATTCCTCTGATGCACTGAATAGTAAAGATCCCCCAATAAAGTTGGCACTGGGTTCTTCAAGATGAACAGATGGATTGCATTCTTGCTAATGAATCGAGGCTCATCTGCAAACAATACAATTCCATATATACTCAAGGCCAGTAAAGCACAAACAACTTTCCACTCTCCTAGAGAAGCTTTCAGGGTAGCTTGAGAGATCAAGAAATCCAGATGGAAACTAGGGATCCCAGCTTTAGAAGTCATATGCTGCTCAATCAGAACAGGTTCCAGATGCAAAGCCTTTGCTACTTCTCCATTAGCAGGAAAGACCATCTCAGGGTTGAAAGGGATTCCACCTCTGATAGGTATACCAACTAATGAGGAGTATTCTTCCAATAAAGGGCCCAACTGAAAGTCTTGAAAAGTAAAACATCTCAGTGGAGGATCATAAAACTGAATGCAGGTGTGGATCAAGCTTCTCTGTGATGGGTCCAGATCCATGACCATATCAAGTATATCTCCATAACCCTCCCTGAACAATGGTATGTGATCTGGAGTGATCAGGGTCTGAATCCTCCTGATATCTGATAACTCCGGCTGGAAGAAGTGATAGGTGATGTTGCTCTTTTTAGGAGCCATGATGCTGAGACTGAGTAGAGACAGGTGCTGATGATAATACTGAAGAAGTGGGCCACTGAATGGCAGGTGCAGGTGATAACTGAAGCAGATAGCTGATGAGGACAAGTCAAAACTGAAGATGGGGTCAAAACCAAAACCAGATGGAGATGGATACCCTGAAACACAAATAAGCAAATGTCAATATGATGCAATGGTTATGTATGCAAATGAAATGCAAGGGGTTTGTGACTGAGCTGGATCTGATCAAAATGCCCTGATATAAGTCCATGTGTGTTCAAGAATTCCAGATGGAGGTCTATAAATCCAGTAACCAGGGTGGGGGACTCAAATAAAGAGCCACATGTCCAGGGTTTTAGAATCACAAGAACTGTCCCAAATTGAAGTACTCTTAAACAAACAAAGTAACAAGGTATTCTGAGGTCAAGGTACCTGCAAACCTGTAAACAGCCCAACCCCCTCACAGGTGGTGTTCTAAAACAAGGATCCTCAGACTTGAATCAGTTATGAGAAGTGTAAACACTTCTAACCCGGAGGTACAGTGTTTACAATAACCATAAAAGTTCCTCCTCTAACTCACCTCAGTTTCTGAAGGTCAATACTAAAAGGTCATCCAGACTTAGCAGGCTTCCCAGATAGCCCTAGCATTGCAGGAAATCTGCAACACAGAGTTCTAAAGAAGAAACCCATATCTGAACCGTGTTTCATACTCCCGCACCAGACCGAAATGGAATGGGAAAGAATATGATTCACTCTAGCCTAGGTGTCACTCAGGTCCCAGGTATAGGACCTTAACTCTCAATAGAACCCCACCCACCAAAGGAAAACCAGATCCAGCCAGCAGCATGACAGTATGATAAATGAAAAAACAGTAAAGAAAGCAATAAATAAAGTTGTACAGAAAGCAGTAAATAAAGCAAATATACACATACAAATAGCACATAACACCCCCAATAAACACAAATCAATCAAGCGCTAGGAGGAACCCACAAAAAGAACCAGAAGCCCTGGTTGCATTATAAGAGTCCCCAGCAGAGTCGCCAAGCTGTCGCTCCCGACATATGAAAATGGATCATATGAAGGTACAGACGCGAACGGTCGGCGAAAGGGACAATGAGAACACACAGCCGTGAACTCACTGGAGATGAAAAGAGTCGCCAGCTAGGCATTTTTATCCCGGAGGAAAGGCAATGCTGCATAGACCTAGAAAAAGATGGATAAGACGGTTGCGAACCAGAGAGACTGAGAAAGGGGGTTGGTTACAACCTGGGAAGGTATTAGCACCCAGATTGTCCGCCGTACTCGACGGGATCCACACTTAAAAGATTTGTGTTTTAAAGGGGTAGTGTCAGTGCAATCTGTGTATAAATGAGCTGGAAAAGATGTACAGGTGTCAGTGTAAAAGAGAGTGAAGTGTATAAATGAAGTGTCAGTGTAAGGGAAAGAGTGAAATGCTCATGATAATGAGGCTGAGAAAATAAAGCTGGAAAAAGAGGGAATATACAGAGACTTTTGTTCGATAACTGTTAAGTTATGCCTACGTATCCTCTCGTGCAATGAGGAAGTCAGAACACCGTAGTTCGACCCAAAGAGACTGAAAGATGAATTGACTTGTGAACTGCTTGCTTGCCTATGCTCAAGTGTATGATCTGTCTGGCACAGATGCTAACTGTCTTGCATTAGACGGAAGAAGCAAGTTCTCGTTTATGAGTGAATGAGATGAGAAAAGAATCCCGAAGGAGACGATTATTGTTTGTTTTTTGTGTTTTCAGTCTTTTATTTCTTTTGAAAGTTTGTCATAAGTTAATGAGCTTAAGTCTAAACCAATGGATTTAGTAAACTCATCACATCTTCCCTCTGATTAGGGGTAATGAGAATACCTTAAGTGTGAAGTCAGATTCTCACACTTAATCACCTTTGATGCAGGATTAAGATCATTAACCTACTTGTGATTATTTAAATGTTTTTGTGGTTTTTGTTTAGTGTTAAGTAATGAGGTTAAGCCATAATCAAGGATTAAACAGACTCATTACACCATCCTAATAGAAGGATAATAGATGAGAATGTTTAAGCTGAGGAAAGCTCCTCAACTTAATCCATGATTAGGGATTAAGCTCATGACAAAACAAGCCTTTGATTAAGTGGATTTTAATTAATGGTATGATGATGAAGTGAATTTTATGATTTGTAAGACAACTTGAGGGGGACTTGTCCATTAACACTAGGGTTAGTCCTTCTTAACCAGTTAAGGAAGAATTAGAACCCTAATGCAAGGCCCAAGTTACAAGTGTGATGTCTTGGTACTTATTAAGTGAATTGATTAAGAGATTTAAACACATTAAGGGTTTAACACTTAGGATTAAAGTTATACACTCCATCCTAAGAGAAGGATGCAGGCATAAGCTTAATCACAAAGCCTTAAAGCCTTTAGGGTTTAGTCCCTGATTATGAGATGAGAAGAGAAGACTCAAAAGAGACACAAAGGCAAAACTAAGAGGGGAGACTAATCAAAACCCTAATCATTGTCATGCTTGGTTGTTCCTAAGGTTTGTGAGGTTTTCAAGAGAAGTCTTCAAAGAGAACCACCAGGATGCAGATGAACAGGATCAAGAAAAGCAAAGTGACTTGCTTCATTCAAGAAGTCAAGTCACTTGAAGAAAGAAAGTAAGAAGAACAAGGATGAGCAATCTCAAACTCAAACACATATAAGAATGCAGCAATGGATGCAAGAGAGATGAAAAGAATAGTTATGAGAAGTGAAGGCAAATTCACTTCTCAACATCACTTACCACCTGAAATGTTAGAAAGAAATGCAATGCAAAGCAAAATGGAATGAAATGGTATGATGCTAAACAAAACCAGGAGCATGTTGATGATGATAATGATGCTATTAGATGCTACAAGCATGAGACAAGGCATGGAGATGTTCATACAAGTTCATGGATGCAAATGATGCAAGTTAAGGAGCATGATCTTACATGAAAAGTTATGAAACATACATGGCAAACAAAATGGCAAATATGGGATGCAATGGTCAAACATGCTTTCTACATGTCTTAAGATGTCAAATGAATCAAATGGAGGCATGGAATGGCATGGCAAGTCATGTTATGCAAGAGAATGCAAGAAGGATGCAAATGGAAGCCCAAATTAGGGTTTATGAAACAAACATCAAACAAAAACCAAAAACAGAAGCAAACCCTAAGATAAAAAATGGAAAATGCCAACCAAAGAAACCCTAAACCTATACTAAACCAAAGCCCAAAGGAGAGGTCTCAACTCTTAACCAATCTCAAGTTATGATTTTTCTAAGTTATTAGGGTTTTTAAGGCTCCTAAACAAAAGAAATGCCAAACAAATTGAAAATGCAAGATCAAATCATGGCCATTTAATCCTAGAAACTACATGCTAAACACAAAACAATGCAAAAAGAATCAATGTCCAACTCTTCTCAAATAGGCAGAAATGATTTTTTGAACTTATGATCAAAATAATGCACAAAAAATGATTTAATTCAATGGAAAATTCTCAAAATGCATCAAGACCAAAAAAGAAATTTGGTTTGAAGGTTGGACAATGTTTCTAAATGTCTTAGAACATTTCATGAATTTTTTGGTGATTTTTAGATACTTAAAAGTATTTTTAATAAATTAATTTCCATTAACCAATTAAAAAAAATCTTTTAAATATTTAAAAATACTTTTTTAATGATAAAAAATAAAATAAAAATATTTTTGTGTCCTGAAAATTAATAAAACTTAAGAGAAAAAGTTTCATAATTTTTAGACATTTTTTGCTATTTTAAATAAATTGGAGAAAAGAAATGAAATAAAATGAAATAAAAACTGAATTAAATGAAAAGTATGCTAATCCAATGGCCAGGGTTTAAACTTGACACGCGGGAATTGACTGGCGCGCGTTTAAATGGCTGAGATTCGTTCTGGGGAATTCAAAATTAATCACAATTAATTAATTCAAATAATCAGGATTAGGGTTTAATGAGAGATCTGAGCCATTGGTTCGCGCGGGAGTCAACTAAAGTCAGCCAGATCAAGGGTCCAAATTCAAACTTGCATTAATTACGCTGGTTAACCCTAATCATTTTCAGGTGGCCGGAGAAGACCTCCGGTCGTCTTCTCCGGTGGGAACCCCACCTGAAAACTTCTAAAACCCCCAAAACGCAACTAAAATGAAATCTAAACAAACAGAAATCCTTCCCACACTTCACTGAACCAAAACCCCAAGCTAAAACTCATTTATGTTCCCTCAATCACATGAATCGAAATAAAACATTTTTAGGGCACGCAAGTTTCAGAGATCAATTAAATGTTCATTTCATCACCATTTCAAAAACTAAAAGCATATTCATGATCAGGAAGACACAAAGAACAAGTTTAGAACAAAAGAAATGATTTCTGGAAAAATATTTTTCAAGCTACCTGAGATTCGAAGCTTTCACTCTGATGACTTTCTGGCCACTTCTCCTTGTGCAATCCACTCCTTAGGACCTCTTGATGATGTTTGAATGCTCAAAAGGAATTTATGTTGGCTGGATGAGGAGTTTGACAAGCTTCTGCTCAAGCTCAGTCAGAAATGGCAGGGATGATTCAGGCAGTTTCAGGCCATTGTGAGGGGTTGTTTGTGGTCCAGATGATGTGTGGAGAAGGTCTGTGGAGTTGGTTTTGATGTTTGTGTGCTGTGGAGAGAGTTTCGAATGAAACTGCCAGTTGAGGTGAGGAATGGCAATGGGGTGTTCTTGCTTGTTTCAGGCCTGGCTCTTGGTGGTTTGAGGTCTATGAAGTATGGTGAGTTGAAGTGTGGAAATAGTTTGGATGTTTGATGGCTGGGCAGAGAGATTCGAAGCAATATGCAGCTGGGGTGTGTTTTTGTGAATGTGTTTTTATGAAGTGTTTCAGCATGGCTTCTTGATACATTTTGCTTGCCAAATGATATTGTATTTTAATCCTATAGGTCAGATGATGTGACCTGGCCTATGGTGATTGGTAAGTTTGCTTTTGCAAAAAGTCAAATTTTGTGTAAGGAAAGTATGGCTCATGATCTAGGCTAGTACAAGATATGGTTCTGGTGCAGCATGGTGTGTGTGTGATGTTGGGAAGGTCCAGCAGCCAATGCATCAAGTGGAGAGAAGCACAATGATGTTTTTGCAAGTTGGCACACTTTTGAAACTTCATGAAAAAGTCTAGTTACACAAACCATAACCATGTGGAACCTTGGTCCAATTCTGATTTTTAGGACATATTGAATGTTTGCATACTGGTTTGAAATGAATTAGAAGTTGCAATTGGCTTTGGTTCATGATTTTGCAAAATTCTCATTTGAAGCATGCCTTGAAAATCAATGATTTTAGCCAACTTTGTCACACCATAACTTTTGATCCAAGAAGAGTTTGATCATGTTCTTGTACTTTTTGAAAAGGGAAAGATGAGATCTACAACTTTCATGACCAAAGTTTTTTCATTTGAAGCATTTTTGGATCAAGAATCAAGGCTTGAAAAATGACCTAAAATGAAGCATTCTTAAAAAGTCAACTATGCCCAAAAAGTCAACATTTGCAAAACTTCCAAATTCTTGATTTTTGTGAACTTCAACCTTCTTCCATGATCAAATAAAGATCATATACACTCAAAATGATGAAGATCACCCATTGGTTGGGTCATTGGGGGCCTCAGATGCCCTGATTTTGCACTGACTTGTCCAGAAAGTCAACCCTTGATCAGATGACTTCCCCATGGAATTTCTTCATGAAAATTGATATGCATACTCCCTATACCATATAGAGACCAATGGAAACAAGAATGACCAAAAAATTTGGGGTTGTGGCCTCTGAAACCAAAACCCTAATTTTAAGGTCAACTGTGCAGTCAAACTTGGCTCTGCATCCATTCAAACCCTAGTTCTTGTGATTCTTTGGAAATATTGACCTTGAGAGGATGTAATATGATAGATGAACACACATGGATCCCTTTGAAGTGATTGGTGGCCTTTGGAGTGGCTCAAGAAGCCCCTGGATTGCTCAGATCACAAACCCTAGATGCAGATGACTTAGAAACTATGCAGTGAATCAAAAGTGGGATATGAGGTGATATGATTGTGTTTATGCATATGAGAATGATCACAAGCCATGGTGAATGGGTGAGGGCAAATTTGGGGTGTTTACAGTGGAATATGTCCAAAGGTAACCTCCTCAAAATATGGGATCAAAGACAACACATGCTCTCTGTAAGGAATGAGATTTTCATGCTTGGTATCCCAGTCTCCTTTAATCTGACTAACTACCAGGGTTGAATCTCCGTATACGTCCAGAAACTGAATCTTCATCTCAATGGCAGCTTTGATACCCATGATACATGCTTCATATTCAGCCATGTTATTGGTACAATAGAAATAAAGTCTCGGAGTAATTGGGGTATGACAACCTTCAGGGGAAATGATTACAACACCAACACCATTACCAAGCGCATTAGAAGCTCCATCAAAAACCATAGTCCATCGGGATCCCTGTTCAGGTCTGATGTCTTCATCCGGGAATTCAAAATTCATAGACTTGTAATCATCCACTTCCTGATGATCCAAATGATCAGCTAACACACTGCCCTTAATGGCCTTCTGAGTGGTATACTGTATATCATATTTTGTTAAGATCATTTGCCATCTTGCTATTCGTCCGGAGAGAGCAGGTTTCTCGAATATATACTTGATTGGATCCATCTTTGAAATCAACAAGGTAGTATGAGTCAACATATACTGTCTTAGTCGGCGAGTAGCCGATGCCAAAGCGCAGCAAGTTTTCTCGAGCAGTGAGTATCTTGTTTCATAGTCGGTAAACTTTTTACTAAGGTAATATATTGCCTGCTCTTTTCGACCAGACTCGTCATGTTTCCCCAACACACGCCCCATTGAGTTGTCTAATACTATTAAGTACATAATCAAGGGTCTTCCGTCAACTGGTGGCATCAAAATTGGAGGTTCTAGGAGATATCTCTTGATTTCATCAAAGGCTACTTGGCACTTGTCATTCCATTCCATTACCTGATCTTTCTTCAACAACTTGAAGATTGGCTCACAGGTAGCAGTTAGCTGGGAAATAAATCTTGGAATGTAATTCAGTCGTCCCAAGAAACCTCTAACTTCCTTTTCAGTATGCGGAGCAGGCATCTCTTGTATAACTTTTACTTTTGCAGGATCCACTTCAATACCTTTTCCACTAACAATGAAACCCAGGAGTTTACCGGACCTAACTCCAAAAGTACACTTGTTTGGATTTAACCTCAACTTGTATTTCTTCAACCTCTCAAATAACTTGTGCAGGTGATCAAGGTGTTGTTCCTCATTCTGGGACCTGGCTATCATATCATCCACATATACCTCTATCTCATGATGAATCATATCGTGAAACAAAGCCACCATAGCACGCTGATATGTTGTCCCGACATTCTTCAAACGAAATGGCATCACCTTATAACAAAAAGTGCCCCATTGTGTAACAAATGTAGTTTTCTCCATATCTTCAGGTGCCATCTTGATCTGATTGTAACTAGAGAAACCATCCATGAAAGAGAATACCTTATGCTGAGCAGTGTTGTCTACCAAAACATCAATATGTGGAAGTGGAAAGTCATCTTTAGGATTGGCCTTATTCAAATCCATGTAATCCACACACATGCGTACCTTACCATCCTTCTTAGGTACTGGTACCACATTTGCAACCCATTGAGGATAAGAAGTCACAGCTAAGAACCCTGCATCAAATTTTTTCATCACCTCTGCTTTAATCTTTTCTGACATTTCAGGACGCATGCGACGAACCTTTTGCTTCTTTGGACGACAGTCTTCTTTTACCGGTAGACGGTGAACCACAATGTCAGTATCCAACCCTGGCATATCTTCATAAGACCAAGCAAAGATCTCCACATAGTCACGTAACATCTGGATTAATCTGTTCTTAACATTATCTTCTAATTCAGCCCCTATCTTGACCTCTTTCCTGTTTTCCTCAGTTCCCAGATTCACAACTTTAATTGGCTCTTCATGCGGCTGTATAACTTTCTCTTCTTGTTGTAACAACCTAGCAAGCTCTACAGGTACTTCACAATCTTCCTCCTTTCCATCTTCAGCTTGATAGATCGGATTCTCGAAATTATAATTGGCAATAGTAGAACTGTTATCAATAGGATCCAGAGTGGACGAGGGTCTGCATTTTAGTGATGTGGGTGTGTGTAAGAACACATAGCTGATAAAATAGAAATAATAATAAAAGAAAAACAAGGAGCACAATATTTACGAAAACGAAACGTCCATTGATTTTATTGAATGAAGTATGCAAATGAAATGACATCCCAAAATAAGCATACCATTGTGCCCTGGGCAAGACACAAGGCTTAAAAGGTTTTATTGTTCGAAATTACAAACTTAAAACAAAACATAGTAATAGTATTTACTCCTGACTAAAGGAGATAGGAATAACGTCTTCAGCCTTCCAATTGTTGAGCCCATCACCCATGGTAGGAAAGATCCAATCATCCAAGTTGTAGTCTTCATCATGGTCACCCACATCATTGATTTGATCTCTTATGACCCCTTGATTAGTGATAAGAACAGCACGAGCGCGACGAACAACCCTCTGAGATTCTGCAGTGAAACCCAAACCAAACGAGTTAGACTTGTAAGGGATGTTGGGAAGCTGACCCCAAATAGCAGAACCACCTTTTGCAACCACAACCTTAGCATCTTTGAGGGAGGCCATTGCAGGAGGCATTCTAGTAACCACAAGAGCTCTTTCAGAAGAAGGGACAGACTGAGGAACAGGAGCGGAGCAAGGAACAACTTCAAATGTTTGACACAGAGTTTCAACCATTTCACCCTCCATTTCTACATATTTGAAAGTATTCACATGGCTAACCATGTACTCTTCTTCACCATAGATAGTGACAATTTTGTTTTTCACCGGATATTTCAACTTCTGATGCAAGGTGGAAGTCACAGCACCTGCCCCATGGATCCAGGGGCGCCCAAGCAAACAAGAATACGCAGGAAGAATATCCATTACATAGAAAGTAAAGTTAAAGACTTGAGAGCCTACTTTTATTGGGAGGTCTACTTCTCCATGTACCACTCTTCTTGAACTATCAAAGGCCCTTACCAGTACATCACTTGGTCTTAACACAACATCCTCAGGATTGAGCTTGTCCAGAACCTCTTTAGGGACCGCATTTAATGAAGAACCATTGTCCACCAGTACATGAGACAAAGTAGTGCCCCTACATTCAATGGAGATATGCAGAGCTCTGTTATGGTTTCTCTTGGCAAGAGTCAGATCAGCATCAGAAAAGCCCAAACCATTATCACTAGTCAGATGTGCAACACAATTCTTAAATTGATCCACAGAAATTTCATTTGGCACATGAGCAGTCTTTAGGAACTTGATTAAGGCTTTGGCATGGGCCTCAGAACACAACAACAAAGATAACATGGAGATTTTGGAGGGAGTATGCCCCAACTGGTCAACAATATCATAATCACTCTTGCGAATGATCTCCAGTACTTCTTCCATCTGGTTAGAAAGATTTTCAGCAGTTGGTGCCTCAACTTGCACAGGTTCAATCACATGACCTTTGCCCCGGGCATCAGTACTTGACCCAGGAGTAACTGCATTTTTAGAGGTATCTTGAGGGGAGAAATTCTTCCACTTCTGGTGATCTTACTAGATCCAACAATATTGTCAACATCAAGATTGATATCAGTAACAGGTGCATTAGTCAAACGCTCTTGTTTGACACCATGGATATAAACATCAGAACCATAATTCCAGGGTATAACTCTATCAGAAGCATAAGGAACATGGCCATGAGTGGTAATGATCATGGGAACCACTCTAGCTTCAGCAACAGTCTTCACAGGGCCTTCAATAGTAATCTTTATTGGTCCTTTGGATGTAATCCTGACAGGACCTTTGGAGGTGATCCTCACTGGTACTTTATCAACCATAGCTACATCTTCAAGCTTCGTGCTTCGATTCAGATGTTCACACATACTTTCAACAAGAGGAGTCCTCTCAAACAATATAGTGTAATTGTCCATTAGGCGTTGAATACCATCCTTCAACTTCCAGCAACTATCAGGTTTATAGGCACAGTAAAAACAGTCTTCATTGCAACCTGGAAAGAACCCAGCCTGCACCAGCTTCTTCTTGATAATGGATAGAAGAGTAGTCACATCTACTACTGAGGAAACATAGGAAACCTCATCAACAGCATTAACAGTCTTCTCATGATTGGGCATAGGAGCAGTGATCACATTTGGGGTCCCAGGAGGGTCAAATTCAATTTCCCCAGCTTCAATCGTGTCTTGAATCTTGTTTTTCAACACCCAGCAGTTGTTGGTGTCATGTCTCGGACTATTAGAATGATAAGCACATCTTGCATTAGGATTGTACCGAGGAGAGGATGTATTAGGATTCTGAGGAGGATCCCTTAAAGTAATTAGCTCCCCTTTCAACATGTGTTGCAAGGATTGGGCCAGTGACATGTTGATCTCTGTGAACTGTCTTCTAGGCTTCTGTTGATTGTTTTGTTGTTGCTATGGTGCTGTAAGGGCAGGATTGGTGACTCCTGTTACGACTATGTTGACCATACACAATATTAGACTCCTTCTTTCCACTAGGGGGCTTCTTAGCAATGCTTGATGAAGAGGCACCCACCTGTATCTTGCCACTTCTTATACCACTTTCCACACGCTCTCCAGTCATTATCAGCTCGGTGAAACCAGATGATGAGCTTCCAATGAGGTGACTATAAAAAGAACCATTCAGCGTACTCATAAACATATCCACCAGCTCCCTGTCAGTCAGAGGAGGTTGAACTCTGCCAGCCAGGTCTCTCCATTTCTGGGCATACTCTTTGAAACTCTCCTTAGCACCCATAGACATGCTTTGGAGCTGCATGCGAGTTGGTGCTAAATCAGCATTATATTGGTATTGCCTATAGAAGGCCTCAGCAAGATCATTCCAATCACGAATATTAACACTTTCAAGTTGATAATACCACTCCAATTGAGCTCCAGATAAACTTTCTTGGAAGAAATGAATCCACAACTTCTTGTCAGCAGTATGCGGTTGAATTCTCTGGACATAGGACCTCAAATGCAGTTTAGGACATGAAACACCATCATACACCATAAAAACAGGAACTTTGAAGCCAATAGGTATAACCACTCCAGAAACTAAACTCAAATCTTCAAAATCAAGCCCAGAAGATTTTTGTAGTTCCATAGCATTCATTCTGTCTACCAACATCTTGTACTTCTCCTCACTAGCAGGATCATGATAATAGTTTGCCTAAGAGTCAGAATCTTCCACAGTATCATGGAGACTACCTCCCTCTTTCTCATAATTTTCAGACTCAAAATCCTCAACCTCTTCTTTTGTCTTGATAGGACCTCTGAATCTTCTACCCAGGTTGATGAGGCCCCCTGATTTTCTAGTCTTCTTCTTCTTCTTCTTAGCCAGCAGTGTCTTCAGCTCATCTTGTCCCTTGGACAAGTTCAGGATCAGCTCTTGAAATTGTGCATTCTGAGCCTGGAGATCCTTGACAGTGTGTTCGAGAGCCATTTCTTTTGAAATAAACAGCGAGAAGATAAGATACTTGTTCATAAGAAACCTGTGATGCAATGATATGGTATGTAAATGCATATGCAATGTTTTCAAGGACCACAGGATTTAAATTTGTTTAAACAACCAGAAAGTAAACTTTTATTAGTAACCAATAAACTTGTTTGTCTCTTGGGCTTACAACAAAATGAAATAAATACAAAGATCGGGTTTTAAGTCTCCCATGGACGTTTCCTCTTTGTATTGAGGTATGTGTTAAGATTCCTCTCCTCTTGAAGTTGTTTTGTCAGCTCCAGGAGTCTTTCTTGACTAGCTTTGAAATGAATCTCAAAAGTATTCCTTTGCTCCTTCAACTGAATCCAGGATCTCTGCAACTCTTCCATGTTAGTGGGCATGTCTGGATGAAGGATGACATAAGGAGTATCTCCTTCAGCCACAGGCTCCATGGTAACTGGCAGGATAGTAGAGTATGGCATCATGAGAGTCTGAGCACGTGCCCGTACCCATCTGAGATAAGGTTCCATAGGAATGGAGTATTTTGGTTCCAGAGTCTTGCTGTCAACCTTGTTCACTTTACCCCAAGCTCGTATAAACCATTGACGGTAACCTTGCAGATTGTTGTCGTAGTCGAACACAAAACCCTGAATAAGCATGTCGTGAGGACCATCACTCCGAGCATAACCAAACTGACGTAGAGCTAAAGAAGGGTTGTAGGTAATGCCCCCTCTTATGCCAAGGAGAGGCACATTAGGGAACTCCCCATAACGGTAAATGATAGTAACATTCTCCGTGGATCTAGAGCACCAATGAATATCTGAATGAGAAAGTGACATGATCCTCTTAGACCACCTGAACCCTTGTTCATTCTTCATCACTGATCGAGGAAGGTGAGAAATAAACCACCTAGATAGTAAAGGTATGCAACACATCGGACTTCCTCTCGCCTTTGTAGTACGAGTGTGGAGAGAATGTAAGACATCTCCAAGTAATGTAGGCACTGGATTGCGAGTCAGAAATATGTTGATGGCGTGTACGTCTATGAACTGGTCTAGATTAGGGAACAAAACTAAACCATAGATCAATAGGGCTAAGATCTCCTCAAAAGCATCATAACTCATAGCCTTCAGGAATACTTGAGCTTTCTCCATCGATACCTTGGCAAGGATACCCTTAACTCCACTTCTTGTTTCTAGGACAATGTCTGATTTCTTCAAATGTAAGGCTGCAGCAATGACTCCAGGTTTAGGCTCCTTCTCTAAGCCTGTGAAGGGTCTCTGATCAAGGATAGGTATACCCAGTAGCTTGGAGAACTCTTCCATTGTAGGAATCAGCTGATAGTCGGGGAATGTGAAGCAATGATGTTTAGGATCAAAGAACTGAAACAGAACACTCATCATGTCTTCATTGAACCCTGAAGTGACTAGATCCAGTAGGTGACCATGCCTCTTAATGAATTGGGAGTTTTCAGAAACTTGAGAGACCAATTCCTTAAGCTTATAAGGTATCCCTACAAAGTTGATCCAGATAGTATTCCTACGTGCAGAAGCCATGACCTGAAACAAAGAACAAAGATAAATCCTTTGGTCCTTGAAATGGTTAGTGAAAATGCTATGTTTATGATGCATGATGATGCTATGATGTTATGCTCAATCACAAACATGTGGCACACACAAACAAGTCATACAATAGCCCTAGGTTTGAAGGCTTGCATGAAGTTTAAAGGTAAGTACCCTCCCCTGAAGTTTAGATGGTTCATCCTGTCCTATAAAGTAACCAGGTTCTAAGGGATCTCAATATCATTGATCCTTCACAAGGGTGGTTGTTCAGTAGGCAACTTACTTGCCAACCAAAACCCTCCAAGTTTAGGATCTCAATGAGTGTAGTATCGAGTATCAACCAACTTCAGTCTTCACCAAAGCCGATTATCTCACTACTTTTCTAAAGGCCAAGATGGGATGACTAGGGTTCTAAAAGTCAGTTAGTGTATTGACAACATATGGCAGCCTCATATTATCCTCAACTTTCTTAAGGAACATAAGCACCAACCAAGAAGTCACACTAACTATGGCTACCAGATCAACCATATCGGTATACGCCGTACAATTTCCTTGGTCTATTGCCATTTACCTAGGGTACACTAGATCCGGGTTAGGATCTTTCACACATAAAGCCCAACAAGTAAGATAAAGCAAACAAAGCAAATAATTTAAAGTGATCTAATTCCTAAGGGTACCCCTCTTTTACTTAGTAACTCCCCAGCAGAGTCGCCAGTTCTGTAACACGATGGGAGAACTGACTTTCTATAAATGTTGCGGATAGCAAGAGTCGCCACCGACTTTTATTTTATCCAAAAGGAAAGGACATAAAAGAACAGGAAAGACCTATTTTAAAAGACTTGAGTTCGGGGGGTAGGTTATACAAAGGGAAGGTGTTACCACCCTTTATATCCATGGTTATCCATGGGCTCTTAGTTACTTAGCTCACTTTGTTTGTTTGCAAGAGTGTAGTGTGTGATTAGAAAAATTTCTTTAAGTACTTGGTAATGACCCTCGTATGGGTGTATACAAAGCCTAGTTTAGAAATTGTGAGGTGTAAAAGTAAGTTTGAAAAGTGTGAGCAAGTAACTATGAGGTACCTACCCTAGATTAAGTCTTTCGTATTCTCGTATGTTCTTTCAATGGTAAGACTATCCCTATTATTAAGGAATAGATAGTCATTACCTTGGATGTTAAGGGACAAGCGTAGGGTCATCGTATGGTCATAGAAAGCAACAGGTAAGGGTGTCTTTAGCAATTCATAGGGACTATCATCATTTATTCGAAGGGACAAGATCATTATTCCGTAGGCAACCTCGAAGGGACTTGATCTTTTAAACTGTAGGGACTTGATGATTTTTATGAAGGGACTTTGCTTAAGACACCCCTATATTCGAGGGACTTGACCATATTTTTTAAGACAACCAAGAGGGGTAACTTAGGAAGTGCAAGATGGCGATCAAAAATCGACTTACGTGTGTGAGTGTTTATTTTCAAGTATTTATCTTATTTAACTTAATTTTCTAAGTTCAATTTAATCACATATAGGTTATACACACCCTAAGATTACTAACCATACAGTAAAAATAATTACAAAAATAAAGCAAAGGTATAAAATAAACCTATTACATGGCTTTAGCAATTACATAATAATAAAAATAATAATGATAATAATAAATATAATAAGAATAATAAATAAACAATAATCACATATTAGTAATAATAAAATAATAATAATAAGGGTTAGAAAAATAAATAAATAAAGGAAATAAGAATTTAACAAGAAAAATTAATATTATAAAAGTTTTAGAAGTTAATTAAGAAAATAAGTTTAATAATAATAAACAAATAACAAATTATTTACATATTAATAAAAATAAAGATTAATAATTTAATTAGGGTTTAGAAAAATTATGTTAATTTTTAGGGTTAGAAGAAAATTAGGGATAAGAAAAAATTTAGGGTTAGTATTTAAATTAAGAAAATTAGGGTTTTTAATTATAATTAAAATACATTATTAATTTATTTACAAAAATACATAATAATTATATATAAACATATTATAAAATTAATACAAAATAAATAACATTAAGAAAATAAATATGAATTTTTAGAAAATATAAAGTTTTAGGAAAATATTATTGTTTATTATTTTAGAAATTATTTTAATCATATTAATTTAAATTAAAACTAAGAAAATAACTAAAATAAGGAAAATATGAAAAAACCCTAAAAAGATACGACCTGGGATTTGAACCCAGGTCCTTTACCTGAACAACAACATTCAAAACCAGCTGAGCCAGCATGCGCTGGTGTAGGCTATGTACAATGCAATCATCATATTGTAAAACCTGCAAAATAAATAAAATTAAAACAAAATGGTCTGCGGCCAGATTCGTACCCAGGACCATCACAACAACAACCAAACACTCCAACCAACTGAGCCACATGGGGCGCGTCTGCAAGATAAACAACAGACAATCATCATATATTAAGTTAGCTGAATAAGTGAAAAATTGAACAAAATATTGTTGTCACCAAGGATCGAACACGGGTCACAGCCAATAACACGCACACGCCAACACCGGTGGGCCAAGCAACATCTGTTGAAATAATATGAAAACAATTTAATAAAATATTAGACTCAAATTTGAATTCCAGCCTTGGCGCCAACTGACTTCATCTTCTTCCTTTTTCCTGCGAAAACACCTGCAAATTTATCCACAAATTTTCTTGCGAATTTTGAATTTCAAGAACCTGCGAAAATTGGATCTTCCATAATATGTAAAATTTTATCAAATTAAACACACAGACATGATCCTTGTAATGCATACAGTCCAACCATGGTTTCATTAGTCATTTATATTAGGCATTTCGCAAAACCCCAACTTGATAGCTCTAACCCTAGCCATGGCAGTTTTCGATTCAGGCCATGAAACTTTGATCTAAGTGTCCAGAAACATTCCTTGTAACCTCATAAACACAAAACAAATGTCAAATATACTTAAAACCAATCATACATATGAAATCGGGAAAAAAAACATAAAAACATGAATATGATGCATTCGGTTATGGAGTTTCAATGCAATAATGGATGTTTTAGTGATCCAGAAACATTATATGATCTTCCAGGAATGATTTGCAACCTTTATTTGATCTTGAAAAGGTCTCTAGCTCAAAAACCGAATGTGACTTTTCTTTGAAAAATTTGAAGTTGAATGGTGTTCTTGGAGGCTCTGAATTTCTTCCCTTGAGTTTGTAATAGGTTTGTGAACTTATAGTGATCTGAATTAGGTCAAAACTTTGTGGATTTGTGGGCTTTCTTGAATAACTTGAGTGTGAAGAAATCTCATGATCAAAATATGTGAAAAATCAAATCTTTGTATGCCAAACTGGTCTAGCACGAATTTGAATCAGATCAATCATCTCTAAATAATGTTTATGACCTTCTAGAACAAGAATCAAATTTAAATATTGAGTTTTCATATTTTATTTTAATTTAAATTGATTTTAAATGAATAAAATCAAAATAAATAAAAAATAAACTATTAAAATCTGATTAAATGATATTTGATTCGTACATGATGTCATGGTAGAGAATGGGTCATAAAAATGCAAGCCCATGTGGAAAGAATTAGTTCTAAGACCCCATTTGCTCAATAAACCTCTCAAACATTTCCCAACTTCACAAAGGCACAAATCCTTCAATTTTAAGGCTATGGAGGTGTTCTTGGACATTTATAAAGCTTAGAGAGTCCTATAACCAACCTCCTTGGTCTAATGTCCATATCCTTTACCATTTTCAAATTATGCCCTTTGGAAGATGTTGACTTTTAAAATGACCTATAATGTTTTAGCTCATACATTCCAAATGAAGCATTTTTGGGCTTGTCTTGTGAGACACAAAGTTGTAGAGAATTAAATTTCCTTCAAAATGAGCTTTGGATGGAAAAAATTTGATGAAGCATGTGAAAGTTCTGGCTGGTCAAAGTTCAGTTGACTTTTCCTATGAAAACCCTAATTTAGAAACTCCTAATTCTTGATGATCTGAAACTTCCTTGATGAATCATGATCAACCCTTGATCAAATGATGAATTTTACTTCATATATTTGATGTTGGAAAAAAAATCATGAAGTTTGACTTTGGTTTGACCACAGTTGACCTTAGTTTGAATTTTTAACTACTTTGACTGATTTTAGCCCATCTGATCATCTGACTGAGCAAACCTTTTGGGAAAGTCTTGAAACTTGACATAGGGATTATTGAAGACATGTAGGATGCTATAAAGCTCACTTGAGGCCTTGAAAGTCCATTTAGCATGATGAAATCCAAAACCCTAGTTTAGGGTGCATTGCTTAGGAGGATGCTTTGTCTGAGGGAATTGTCAAACTTTCTGACTAATTGTGAACCTTGTGAACCTCTTGAGATACCTTGTGAACCTTGTGAACCTCTTGGGATACCTTGTGAACCTTGTGAACCTCTTGGGACACCTTAGTACACAATGTCTTATCTAGGTGAGGGCAAATTTTGGGGTGCAACAGCTGGTAGAGAAGCTTATTTCCAAAGAAGAGGCCTGATGGACACAAAGAGAGAAGTAGAGTATAAGAAGACCAGGAAGACTCTCAGAGAAGCCAGAAAATCCATTACCTGGTTGCAAGAGTTGAGGGACAAAGATCAGAAAATGTTACAAAGAAAAAGAGAAATCCTACAAGCTGCAGATTCAATACAAGAAAGAGGAGTTGGAAAAAGCTCACAAGATCCGATGAGAGAAGTCTTAACAGCTGGTGCAGTGTCATAAAGCCTTAGAAGAAGCACTCAAGGAGATTGAAGATCTCAAGCTGATGGCAGATGTTAAGAGAGCTAGATATGGGCCAAGATCTAGTGGGGAAGGATTAGAATCCTCTTGCAGTCTTGTTTTTTAGCTTATTGTATTCGAATTACATACAGACTTATTGTAGGAATCTTTGTTTATTGCTTTCATCTTTTCTTTATTCTGTAAGACCTGTAACCTTTCGGGGATTTTTTGTGACTCTTGCCTTGGAGGTTGTTCATATTATGCATCTTTGTTGCAGTTTCTCAATTTAATTTTCTGAATGCACTGAAATCACTGAAACTGGTCGTTCAAAGTCATCAGAATTTGAATACCTCACAAAGAATCTTATGTTGAAAAGCCAATTTCCAAAAGCCATCTGGGTTATTTTCTACCAAATACCGGAACTAGGGCACCAAATGCCTGACTATGGGAACACAAATAGTTGCATTGCATACATATCACCCTTCTTCTTGTTTTGTAGGTATAGGCATAGGTTCCTAACGTATCTTCTGTCACATGCACTTTTGTTGCAATGGATTTCAAAGACAAATTCTTATCTTGATCGGATTTCTTGTCAGAATGTCCAACTTGAGCCAGAATTCTCAGGGCATGGATGTGGAAGAACTCCTGGCGGAGGTGGCTGAAATGAAGACCCGGATGGTGCAGTTCATAGCAGAGGTGCAAACCTTATCACAGGGTCAGAGATTCTTGAAGGAAGAGTTTTACGTGATAAAAACTTAGATAAAGTTGCTGACAGGGATAGTGAATGCTTTTTTGAAGAAAGAAAAAGGTTAGGCGTTTGCTTCTCCAGCAGAAGGTCTTGTTTCTCCCATCTCTTTGGGATTTCCACTAACTCAGGAGTTGTTAGGTGGATTTACTCACAAATTCAAGCTTCCTACTTTTGAAAATTATAACGACAACATTTGTCCGAAAACTCACATTCAGTCTTATTTTGAGAGGATTTATGTGCACACGGATGATGAGAAGCTATGGATGCGATATTTCCTAGACAGCTTATCTGGGGCACCTTTGGATTGGTATATGGGTCTGAACAAGACTGTTGTTAAAAGACGGAAGGATTTGGCTGAAGCTTTTGTGAAACAATACCATTTTAATATGGATATGGCTCCTAATCGCACTCAACTCTAGAGTTTTTCCCAAAAGAACTCTGAAATTTTCAAAGAGTATGCTCAGAGATGGAGAGAAATGGCCGCCCGAGTACAACCTCCACTTTTAGAGAGAGAAATGATTGACTTATTCATGGGTACTTTGCAGGGGGCGTTCCTGGATCGTTTGGTTGCTTGCTCGTCCACTGGATTTGCTGATATTGTGATTGTCGGCGAGCGAATCGAGAGCTTGCTAGAGCGTGAAAAGATTCAAGATTACAGCGTGTCAGGTTCAGGCACTAAGAATTACTTCACCAGTGGTCAGAACAAGAATGAAGGGGAAGTTGGGGCAACATCTCATCAACGTGGAAAAGGTAGAGGATATCATCCACATCATCAGTAGGCAGTTTTTGTGGCTACAACCCCGAAGAATCAACCTAAGCGTCAGACACGACAAAGGAGCCCCTAACAGGGTCAACGTCAACAAAGGAGAGAATTAGTTCTTGATCCTCTACCAATGTCTTATACTGATGTACTTCAGCATCTGCTTTAGTTGAAACTAATTGAGCTTCGCAAGTTGTCCCCACCTCCTTTTCCATTGCCAGAGGGATGGGATGCTAACGCCTATTGTGATTTACATTCCGGGGCACTGGGACACCATATTGATGAGTGTAAGGCTTTTCACTGCAAGGTACAAGATTTGATTGATGTGAAAGTTGTTAACTTCATTCCAAACAGATAAGGAAGAGGGTGTTGTCTTGATTTGAAGTCTTCTTATCAGAGTCTGTCAGAAAAAGGAACCAAAGAAATAAAGCCAAAAGTATTTATGTACTCTCAGTAATGGCAATCAGTTGTTTTCTTTACTGTATTTTCTTCCTATTAAGGGGAACTACGTCACTCTGATTCTTCATTGGTCTTGGGTCAATGGATATACCTAGGCAGAAGATCGTCAGGTCTTTGCGAGCAACCTTTGTGACAATTTCATTTCAGTGTCACTCTTTTCTTCAGACGTCTCGGACTTAAGTTCAGAATAATTGGGAATGGAGTATGGTTCTGGGCACGTGGCCATTTGATTAAAGACTGCAAATCCCATCAGGAAAAGGCTGTTGATTATTGAAAGTATTCAAGATCAATAGGTCTAGACGGAGTCAAGTATCCTCAACAATGGCATTGCTCAGTTTCTTTACTGCATTTTCATGTGTAGCTTTTATATGTTTGTTTGAACATTTGTATGCATGCATGAATTTTGTTGTTTTGAATGTTAATTAACAAAATGCACATGTTTTTCTTGAAGTAATTCATTCGTATTTTACTTATAATTTTGTGAATATACATTGCAACACCAACTGTCTTTCTTAAGCTCTGTGATGAAGGATGACGGAATAAAAACAAAAAAATCTCCAATTGTATGCTCTTGAATAAGACCCTGTTGACGATGTACATGATTTGTTTCAAATCCCAAACACCGGATACATAAGGGAGATAAACCCTCGCTAACCCCTTTGATCCTTGAAGAAGAAGTTTCTTTTCACAAGGAAAAATATCTTACATTTAATCCAGGGCATGATAGGTGTTAGCTAGTTGGACCGAGCGTTCAGACTTTCATAAAGGGGTGTATTTAAGGATCCCTTACCTTTCATTCCAGCACATTAAGAGGTCCAAATACCAGACACCATAATGGTTGTCCCTCATTAACTGAAAGTAAGATAGTCACAACCCTTACAAAGCAATCAAGACAATTAGTGTCACATGATTTGTTCAAAGAAAAGGAAAAGAACAAAAAAGAATTGAAAAAAGAAATATAAAAAAAAGAAGCTCGCTAAGTCGAAACTTGAAAAGAAGTGACTTTGGCAAAAGTTAGGGCATCCCGCTGGACTTTGCAATCAAAGATTTAAAAGAAATTAGTCCATACAAAAGTTAGGGATAAGCAAAAGAACGCAAACGCGAAAAAGGGAAAGGATTACACAAGAAAGATCCTTAAGAAAGAACAAAGTCGTGTGATACAGACACAAAAGAAAGGGGTGACTGTTATTCCACAACCTCATTGGTGCTTAAACTGTTAGTGGTATTGGTTCCTCAACCATCATGATACCCTTAGGAAAGGCGAGCTCTTGAGAAAGCTAGATGAACATAGGAAGAAGGACATCATGAAGAGGGGTGGGAACAAATCAAACTTTGAGCCTATATCCTTTATTTCTATAATCGTGAACCAGACCACGATACAACCCTCAAAAGACCTAATTGAAACAGGGTTAATTCGAGAGTGTACTATAACGAGATAGTGTTCCTGACTCCTATGAATTATGCTAAAAGACCTTTGTTGGTATTGCATATGCATGTTTTATTTCATAAAAGCTTGTATTATATCTTAAACAATGGTTCGTTCACAAACGACATCTTTTCAATAAAAAATTCAAGATTAGAATGTGTGTTTTTTGTACCCCAAAATTTTCCCTCCCACAATCAAAGCAATGTATCCCAAGAGTTCTCTCAAGGTTCACAAGGTTCACAATTGGTCAAAAGGATTGAAGACAAAGTCTCATCCTGAACAAGGGATCCAGAATTAGGGTTTTGAATTTTTCCAAGCTAAATGGACTTCCAAGGCCTCAAGTAAGTTTCATAACATCCCATATACCTTAAATAATCCCCATGACAAATTTCAGAGTTTTCCCAATAAGTTTGACCAGTCAAAAGTTCAAGTATTCAAAAATCAATCAACTTGGTAAAAAAGTCAAACTGAGGTCAACTGTGGTCAAATTAAAGTCATACTTCAATATTTTTTTCCAAATTCAATATAATGAGGTAAAATTCATCATTTTATCAAGGGTTGATCATGATTCATCAAGAAAATCTCAGATCCTCAAGAATCAAGAAGTTTCTAAATTAGGGTTTCATGGTAAAAATCAACTGAACTTTGACCAGCCATAACTTTCAAATACTTCATCAAACATTTCTCATCCAAAACTCATTTTGAAGGAAATTGAATCCTATACAACTTTGTGTCTCACAAGTCAAGCCCAAAAATGCTTCATTTGGAAGGTATGAGCTAAAACATTATAGGTCCTTTTGAAAGTCAACAAAAAGTCCACTTTTTCCAAAGCTCATAATTTGAAAATGGTAAATGATATGGACATGGTACCAAAAAGGTTGGTTAGAGGACTCTCTAATATTTCTAAAAAGTTCAAGAACACCTTCATAGCCTTAAAATTGAGGGAGTTGTGCCTTGTCAAAGTTAGGAAATTTTCAAGGGGTGTATGAAGCAAATAAGGCCTAAACTTCAAGATTTTCCAAATGGGCCCATCAAATTGCAACCCAATCTCAAATATAAAGTCATGCACGACCCAATAACCATTTATTCTGATTTTTAAATTTTGTTTTATATTATTTTTATTTTATTTATTAAAATTCAATTTTAATGAAAATAAAATATATAAAAAATCAAATAATGGATCAAATATTGGTTTTAGAATGAATCTTATAACATTTAAAGTGATTGAAAAGGATCCAAATTCATGCAAGACTTTTGAGGCATGAAGAGATTTGATTTTTTTTACATTTATGGCCATGGATTTCTTCACACTCAAGTAACCCCAATCCTTGAATAAAAAGCCCATTATTTGACCTAGTTGTGTTCACTACATATACACAAGCTTGCAGCCACTCAAGGGACATATTTTTACAGGTTCAAAGTGCAAGAGTTGAGTTCAAAAAACCAAGAAAAAGTGACAATCGGATTTTTGGTTGGAGGCATTTTCAAAGCAAACCAAAGGTTGCAAATCACTCCTGGGTGTTCCTTGAACGTGTTTGCATCATCATAAGCATCAAAAACCTTCACAATTGCATGAACCGAATCACACTTCTCCTCTTTTTTTCAATTTTTCGATTCTTGTTGTTTATACATTATTAATGAATTTTAACTTCATATTGTTATTTGTGATGGTGTTTAGATTGTTCTGCACATTTGATTGAAGTTTCATGACTGGATTTGATAATCACCATTGTTAGGGTTTGGTGTTTCGTTTTAGGGCTTTGCACACCAAGCCATATAAATACCTTTGAAGACCATGGTTAAACTGTACACGCTACAAGGTGCCCCTATTCAAACATGAGTTAGCTGTGCAGGATGTAAGCAACGGCTTATCATACAAACAAGATAACTTGTGGTTGAATACCAAAGACAATCCAAAATTTGCACTCACTGGGTGAAGAAGAAAAGGGATATAGATTGTAAAAGGTAGTATAACATGATTATAAAGTGCGGGCGATGGAGGACGACCATCGAGCAGAGGACGACTGTCGGGGATAAAGCAATGACGGGGACGGCCGACATGTTGGGTAAAGAAAGAGATCATGATGGGGGACGACCATTAAGCAAAGAAACGAGATTCTCTGGGAATTAAAGGTAAAGGTAATGACAATGATGGGGACGACCATCAGGTTTGAAATAAATGATGAGGGTCGGTCATCAAAGGTGAAGGACGATCACCTAACAGGGGACGGCTGCTCTGTTGGGGATAAGGATGAGGGACGGTCATCCAAGGTGAAGGACGATCACCTGGAAGGGTACGGCTGCCGAAAGCATCACGACATAGGACGAATGTCGGATGGAAAAGAGTCGACGATGGGGACGGCCATCGGATAAGCATGATGAAGGACGATCATCAGGAGGTGAAGGACGATCACCTAGCAGGGTACGGTTGCTCTCGGATTTATCATGACATAGAACGAATGTCAGATAACAAGACCAACGATGGGGACGACCATCAGATAAAATGATGAAGGACGATCATCAAAAGGTGAAGGACGATCACCTAGCAGGGGACGGCTGCTAAAGATCACGACATAAGATGAATGTCGGATAGAAAAGGGTTCCAATAATGGAGACTCCACTGGGGAATGATGAAGGACGATCATCAAAAAGGTGAAGGACGATCACCTGGAAGGGTACGGCTGCCGAAAGCATCACGACATAGGACGAATGTCGGATGGAAAAGAGTCGACGATGGGGACGGCCATCGGATAAGCATGATGAAGGACGATCATCAGGAGGTGAAGGACGATCACCTAGCAGGGTACGGCTGCTCTCGGGTTTATCATGACATAGGACGAATGTCAGATAACAAGACCAACGATGGGGACGACCATCAGATAAAATGATGAAGGACGATCATCAAAAGGTGAAGGACGATCACCTAGCAGGGGACGGCTGCTAAAGATCACGAAATAAGATGAATGTCGGATAGAAAAAGGGTTCCAATAATGGAGACTCCACTGGGGAATGATGAAGGACGATCATCAAAAAGGTGAAGGACGATCACCTGGCAGGGTACGGCTTCCGAAAGCATCAAGACATAGGACGAATGTCGGATGGAAAAGAGTCGATGATGGGGACGGCCATCAGATAAGCATGATGAAGGACGATCATCAGGAGGTGAAGGGCGATCACCTAGCAGGGGACGGCTGCTCCCGGGGTTCATCATGACATAGGACGAATGTCAGATAACAAGTCCAACGATGGGGATGGCCATCGGATAAAATGATGAAGGACGATCATCAAGAGGTGAAGGACGATCACCTAGCAGGGTACGGCTGCCGAAAGTATCATGACATAGGACGAATGTCAGATAAAAAAGAAATTTTGCTTTTTACTGGGAATTTGCTGGGGAATCTTCTGGGGAATGGTAGATACAAATGAGTATCTACATTCAAGAAAGGAAAGGTACAAGTGTTTGATGTTGTATATAGATTAAATATGCGGACGAGCATCCTATGACTATGATACGGACGAGTATCAGTAGAAATAAACGTTGACGCATGTTCAGAGATGATGATACAGACGAGTATCAACTGGTTAACAACGAACACGGACGAGTGTTGAATCTGAGGAGAAAACAAGGGATGTATACGAGATATGGACGAGTATCTGTATGAGTAAAAAGAGCATGAGTGAGACACAGACGAGTGTTCAACTTGCTGGGGAAAGTATGATACAGACGAGTATCATAAGAGGAAGTGTGTAAGTTATGAACTTATGAGTGTAACAGATATTCTGGTGATTTGTGGGGGATAAAATGACATGGACGGGTGTCGAAAGCTGTGCATTATGAACAAGTGTTTGGTTTACAATAAGTGTTTAGGCAACCATGATGGGGGATGGTGACACGGACGAATGTCCAAAGAGTGTATATAGATGCTTGTTTGTGGTTTATTTCTGCAGGGGAATGATGTGATACGGATGAGTGTTGGAAAGAGTATATATTAATATGTACTAGTTAGTGCAAAGGGGACGCTTTGGCTTTTTGCTGGGACTGTGAGTCCTTATATATATTGCTGACACGATGTTGGTATATACTGGTGTTTGATTCAAAACATGACTTGTGATTATGCAATATGTTTGATTTTTTGCCGTAATGCTCCGTATTAGACGGAATGCTACGCTCTGAGGGGGGGAGATATGATGTAAATGCTATGATTATGCAAAAGATACCGATCCGGGATTCGGATCCCGTTGCTGTGAAGATCTCTGGCCGATCTGCTAGAAGGAATATCCCAGCTGAGGATGCGATCATTGATGATTATGCTTGGGGGAAATAAATCATTGATAGACCTATTATAATGAGGGACCCAGCTGAGGCTGTGGAAGCTTACGTCACTTTGTTGTGAGATTTTCAGATATTGCTCCTCTGGATATAGGCTGGAGTTTTGTGGGGACATAGTTCCCTGTCTAGCACTCGACTGAGGAGGAGAAAGATCACTGGACGATCTTCCTAGAGATTTCCATAGGGATCCTGCTGAGGATGATAAAATCTGACAACTCAGCTGGGGAACGAGCCCCTCCTGATGCTGCTCTGGAGAATGTGCTGGAGAAGTGATGCCTTGCAGTTCTGATGGGGAGAAAGCATCTTTGATGTTGTTTGGAAGATGTGCTGAGGAAATAATGATTTGGCAGCTTGCTGGGGAGAAGCTTTCATGCCCCATGTTGCGATTTGAATACCTGCAATCCTGTTATGACAAAAGAAACGCACAAGTACCCCGAGGTATCCCTTGCTAGATTCCGTCATAGGAATTTAGGCACTTCCGGGAGTAATATATTTCCTGTAAGCATGTGATTAGAAAAGGCGCATCTGTATTTATGCAAACATTATATCAAGGATATCAGACATTTTGCAAATAAAGTGTACAAGACGAAGTGTGACTAAAGAATCTGATTTTATTAATTTGTGTGCCCTAAATTGGCAAATACAGTCCAAGAGACGAATCCCCTGAAATAAGGAGATTGTTACAAAATTGAGAAACAAAAAGGTGCTGGCAATGTTGATGACGCTTCAACGAGCTTCCCTTCTTGCTATGACCCGTATGACTTTTGACGTTCTTCTCATCTTGCTTTCTGAAGAAGGATGATTCTGACCGATGCTTGAACCTTCGAAGCTTAACATGTTGTGGGTGATACAGACGAATTCAGAATGCAGTTGTTCGCTTATTCCCTTATTTTGCATGGATCGCCCTTTCGGGTTTTCAATCCACCGGGATACCCATTTTTGCCTGAGTTGTCTAATGCAGCTTTTCAACTCAGCGGGTGTACATTTTTTCTTGATTATTTCCCTTATTTTTGCCCGAGTCTTTTATTCTGTTTTTGACTCGCCGGGATGCCCTATTTTTGCCTGGACTTACATTCTGTTTTTATGTCCAGCGGGTCATTTTATGCGAAGTATATTTTAACTGCATCTGAATTCACAGGGGACAGGAAATCTTCACCATCCATAGTAGTGATCATCAGTGCTCCACCAGAGAAAACTTTCATTACTATGAAAGGACCATCATGATTCGGAGTCCACTTGCCCATGTGGTCTGTATGAGGAGGGAGGAGTCTTTTCAGCACAAGATCTCCTACTTGGTATTCCCGAAGCCTGACTTTCTGATCGAAGGCTTTCTTCATTCTCTTCTGATATAGTTGCCCATGACAGATTGCAGCTAATCTCTTCTCTTCGATCAGATTCAGTTGTTCGTACCGGGATCGGACCCATTCTGCTTCATTCAATTTGACATCCATCAGTACTCGCAAGGAGGGTAATTCAACTTCAACAGGCAGGACTGCCTCCATACCATACACAAGCTGATACGGTGTTACCCCAGTGGATGTTCTGATTGATGTACGGTACCCATGCAAGGCAAAAGGTAGCATTTCATGCCAGTCTTTGTAGGTGACCACCATCTTTTGCACAATCTTCTTGATATTCTTGTTAGCTGCCTCCACAGCGCCATTCATCTTGGGCCTGTAAGGAGAAGAATTGTGGTGTTGGATCTTGAAGTCCCGGCACAGTTCTTCCATCATTTTATTGTTCAAATTGGAACCATTATCAGTAATGATTCGCTCGGGCACTCCATACCGGCAAATGATGTCTCTCTTCAGGAATCGAGCTACCACTTGCCTAGTGACATTTGCATACGAGGCTGCTTCAACCCACTTGGTAAAGTAGTCAATGGCTACCAAGATGAATTTGTGGCCATTTGAAGCAGTCGGTTCAATCTTACCAATCATATCAATGCCCCACATGGCAAAGGGCCAAGGTGAAGACATCATGTTCAAAGGATTCGGAGGCACATGTACTTTATCCGCATAAATCTGGCATTTGTGGCACTTTCTGGCATAGGCACAACAGTCTGCATCCATTGTGATCCAGTAGTAACCTGACCGTAGCAATTTCTTAGCCATTGCATGTCCTCCAGCATGGGTACCAAATGATCCTTCATGCACCTCATGCATCAACAAGTCTACCTCTGTCTTATCAACACATCTGAGAAGTACCATATCAAAGTTTCTCTTGTATAAGGAACCATCAGCATTCAGGAAGAAACTACCAGCTAACCTTCTTAATGTCTTCTTTAATTGGATGATGCCCCAGGTGGGTATGTTTGATCCTCCAAGAAGCATTTGATGTCATAGAACCAAGGCTTATCATCTTTAGCAATGTCTACTGAGAATACGTATGCTGGTCTGTCAAGTCTAGATACTGAAATCCGAGGCACAAAGTTGGCAGCTTGAACCTTGATCATGGATGAAATGGTGGCCAGAGCATCTGCAAACTGATTTTCATCTCGAGGGATATATTCAAGCTTGACTGTAGTGAAGAAAGTCAATAATCTCCTCGTATAATCTCGGTAAGGTATCAGATGCTCCTGGTGAGTGTACCATTTGTCGTTGGTTTGATTGATTACCAAAGCTGAATCTCCGAACACAGTTAAAGTCTTGATCCTGAGGTCAATGGCTTCCTCAAGACCCATGATACAAGCTTCATATTCAGCTTTGTTGTTAGTTCAGTTAAAGGTGAGTTTTTCCGAGAAAGGCATATGAACTCCTTTAGGTGTAATGAGCACTGCACCAACTCCACGACCATTCATATTGACAGCCCCATCAAACATCATTGTCCATTCTTCTTCTGGGTCAGGCCCTTCAGTGTGAACAGGCTCTTCCTGGTCTTTTGCTTTCAAGAACATGATGTCTTCATCAGGGAAGTCAAATCTCATAGGCTGGTAATCATCAATGGGTTGCTCAACAAGATAATCAGACAATACACTACCTTTGATGGCTTTTTGAGATGTGTACTGAATGTCATATTCCGTGAGAATCATTTGCCATCTTGCAACCTGTCCGGTAAGTGCTGGCTTCTGAAATATGTACTTGATAGGATCCATCTTTGAGATCAATAAGGTAGTGTGGGTCAACATATACTGCCTTAGTCGGAGAGCAGCCCACGCTAAAGCACAACAAGTTTTCTTGAGCAGTGAATAACGTTGTTCACAGTCGGTAAACTTTTTGCTTAGGTAGCATATTGCATACTCATTTCGACCAGACTCGTCATGCTGGCCCAACACACACCCTATTGACTCTTCTAATACTGTCAAGTACATTATTAGAGGTCTTCCTTCAGCTGGAGGCATAAGGATTGGAGGCTCTTGTAAGTATTCCTTGATTTTGTCAAAAGCCCTTTGGCAGTATTCGTTCCACCTGAAAGTTTGTTCTTTTCTCAACAGCTTGAACAGGGGCTCACAGGTTGCTGTAAGGTGAGGTATGAACCGTGAAATGTAGTTCAATCTACCTAGAAACCCCCGAACTTCTTTTTCAGTCTTTGGCGCAGACATCTCTTGAATGGCTTTGACTTTGTCAGGGTCAACTTCAATCCCTTTCTCACTTACAATAAATCCCAGCAGCTTACTGGATCGCACCCCAAATGTGCATTTGTTCAGGTTTAACTTCAATTGGTACTTCCTCAGACGCTTGAATAGCTTCAACAGATTCACCAGGTGGTCTTCTTCTGTGAGGGACTTGGCAATCATGTCATCCACATAACATTCAATTTCTTTGTGTATCATGTCGTGGAACAATGTTACCATAGCCCGTTGATAAGTGGCACCAACATTCTTTAGTCCGAACGGCATTACCTTATAACAGAAGGTGCCCCAGGGTGTGATGAAAGTTGTTTTCTCCATGTCTTCAGGTGACATCTTGATCTGATTATATCCTGAAAATCCATCCATGAAGGAGAACACTGAGAACTAAGCCGTATTATCAACCAATACGTCAATGTGAGGTAATGGGAAATCATCTTTTGGGATGGCTTTGTTCAGATCCCGGTAATCAACACACATCCGTACTTTACCGTCCTTCTTAGGCACAGGTACAATATTAGCAACTCACGGCGGGTAACTAGTTACAGCAAGGAAACCTGCGTCCCACTGTTTTTATACTTCTTCCTTTATCTTCGTGGCCATATCCGGACGAGTACGGCGCAACTTCTGTTTTACTGGAGGGCAGTCTTCTTTCAAAGGCAGCTTGTGCACAACGATGTCGGTATCCATACCTGGTATGTCCTGATAAGACCAAGCAAAAACATCCACATTCTCCCGAAGCATGTCAATAAGTTGCTCTTTTACTGAATCTTGCAGGCGGGCCCCGATTTTAACTTCTTTCAAGTCTTCTTCTGTACCAAGATTAACCGTTTCAACTTCCTCCTGATGAGGAGTGATAACCTTCTCCTCTTTTCTTAACAACCTGGCTAATTCTTCAGGTAGCTCATAATCTTCTTCAACCCCTTCATCGGCTTGATTAATCGGATGTCAAAGTCATACGAAGTCATAGCAGTGTTGTTGTCGGTGCAGTCTGGAGGGCACTCTCTGCAAGGGTTTAGATTTGTTCATTTTAGTAATTAGTTTTATCTTGCTTAGGAAAAGTGAAAATGAAGTTATTATTTTGAAAAACATTGCCATTTTATTTTTGTACAAAAAATGAAAAATGAAAAACAGTGAGCGGAAAAAGAAAAGACTCATTTGCAAAAGATGTCTTGATATTCATTAATTGATCGGTTGCACAAAATACAAGATGGCCCGATTACAAAATGAGCCCTGACATCTTGGGCAAGATGCAGGACTTGATGCATGCTTAAAGACAGGAAATAATAATTACTCTGCAGGAGTAACTCTTATAATTTCCTGGGAAGACCAGTTTGAAACTTGGTTCCCCGGGATCCTTGGACGTATCCAGTTTTCCAGGTTGCGTTCGTCTTCTTCCTCATCTTCCAAACTGATCACAGCATCCGGGGTGAGCATTCCCCCGCTGACAAATTTGGGCTCCGTTGCAGCCTCTGGTTGATCTTGTCGAGTTGGTCTGTAACCCAACCCGAATCGGTCTTCTTTCTTTTCAACTGGCAGTAGCTTGCCCCAGCCTTGAGCGGTACCCTCCTCAACAAACTTCCGGGCCTGTTGATATGACGTGATGGAAGTCCCTGACACAGCAGATGCTTCATTAATATTAAGGGCCTCAAACCCTTGACTCATGGTCTCATGGATCTCCCCATCCATTTCTATGTACTTGTACGTAGCCAGCTGGCTAACAAAGATATCCTCCTCCCCACAAATGGTGATGATTTTGCCTTCCCACTCGAATTTTAACTTCTGGTGAAGGGTAGACGTAACAGCGTCAGCGGCGTGGATCCAGGGTCTACCCAACAGACAGCTGTAGGCCGGCTGTATGTCCATCACAAAGAAGGTAGTTTTGAAGGTCTGCGGGCCAATCATCACAGGTAGATCAATCTCCCAAAGCACTGATCTTTTAGAGCCGTCAAATGCTCTCACCACCAAATTACTCGGGCGCAATGCCAAGCCATTATACTCCAGCTTTACTAAGGCTTTCTTCGGTAGAACATTGAGTGAAGACCCAGTGTCCACCAGTACGTGAGAAAGAACAGCACCCTTGCATTCCAAGGTGATGTGCAAAGCCTTGTTATGGTTGTGCCCCTCCATTGTTAAATCAACGTTTGTAAAGCCCAGTCCATGACTGGTGTTGACATTTGCAACCACGGTCTCTAGCTGATTAACAGTAATATCCTCCGGCACGTATGCTGCGTGCAGGACTTTCAACAATGCGTTCCTGTGAGCTTCGGAACACATCAACAGTAATAATATGGAGATTTTGGAAGGTGTTTGGTGAAGCTGGTCCACCACCTTGTAATCACTCCTTTTTATGATTCTCATGAACTCGTCTACATCTTGTTCAAAAGATGTCTTCTGAGTTTCTTTGGCAGTTGGCTCTTCAGATGCCACATTCTTTCCTTTTGCCTTAGCAACAGCTTCTGCTTCAGCATTAGATCTTTGTGTTTGTGAGGCAGAAAGGCGTCCGCTTCTGGTGAAGGATCCGCCTCCCCCAACATTATCAATCTGTGGTGAAGAGGTCGATGAATCCAGAGTAATTTTCTCCCCATTGCAGTAGAGATCAGAGCCGTAATGCCAGGGTATGGCATTACTGCTTTCATAAGGAACAGGCCCAGGTACCGTAATGGTAACTGGGCTGATTGTTGTAGAGGAAGGTACTGTAATGGTGTGCGGATCATAGTAAATAGTGACCGGAGATCTGGAAGGAGGTGCCACAGTTTGTTGTTGGAAATTTCTTCTGGGAGGAACATTTGATGGGTCATAGTAGATTGTAACTGTTGAGATATCTTCGTTAATTTTTTCCGGCGTTGTAGAAGATTCTGTTGATAACATAGATGCTGATGTTGTAGAAGAAATAGTTGAATTTTGACTTGTTGAAGTAATGGACAGAGTAATTGCTGGTGTTGTTGATGAATCAGTAGGAATGATTGTTGTTGCTATTGTAGGAGAATCTGTTGAAAGGAGGATTGTTGGTGTTGTAGGAGATTCCATTGTTGTGGAGACAAGAGTTGCTGCAGGAACTGTTGAAGTAATTTTCAAAATCCCATCTTGGATAAGGCCATCTATGCCAATCCTCAGCTTCTCACAACCATTATTAGTTGTTTTGCACAATTCACAGCAGGCCCCACAGCCTGGGAACACTTGGCATCTCAAAAGTTGAACTTTGACTTCAGCCAGTGGTGTTTGATTCTGTGCAACATTATCAATTAATGTAGATGGTTGGTCCTCCTCAATAGCATTAATCCTAGGCCCACCATGATTAGGTATAGGATTTCTGTTGACATTCGGAGGAGGTGCGAAGTTGAGGGCTTTAGAATCAACCAAATCCTGAACCTTCATCTGTAATGCTCTGCATTTCTCAGTATTGTGACCAGGTGCGTTGGAGTGAAAGGCACACCTGGCGTTGACATCATAATTCTTTGGGAGATTGAGAGGATCTGGTGGTGCCAACGTCCTTAACTCAACCAGGTTGAGCTTCAGGAGTTGTGGCAATAAAGCAGCATAGGGTCAATCACCCTATTTTCCTAAGATGGCCTCTGTTGGAAGGGACGCTGCTGTTGGTTGCTATTGTTGTTTTTGTAGGTTCTCTGTTACGGAAAATGAGATGGTTGCTGATAGTGAGGTTCTTGTTGTTGAGGATATAATGGTTGTTGTGGAACTGGAGCTGGGATGGTAACAGCAGCTACTGACCTGTGAGAATATTGGGGCCTGCCCCTGCCTGCATGGATGGCATTAGTTTCACCCGTCCTTCGGGGTCCTGCAAAGGGTTTTCTGGGATTGCTGGAGGAACTTGCACGATTGTCGAAGATTTTTCCCATCTTCAAGAGACTCTCAATTCTCTCACCAGCTATGACCACATCAGCAAAACTGGTAGAGGATAAAGCAGCAAGTCTATCAATATACGTCCCTTGCAATGTGTTCATGAACATGTCAGCCATTTCTCTTTCTGACATGGGTGGCTGGACAGCAGCAGCAAGCTGTCTCCACCTCTGAGCATAATCCTGGAAACTCTCCCTGGAAGACTGAGACATGCCTATTATAAGAGTTCTATTGGGAGCCATGTCTAGGTTGTACTGATATTGCCAGATGAAAGCCTCGGCCAAGTCCTTCCAACATCTTATGGTGGCCCGAGTCAAATGCGAATACCATTCTCTTGAAGCTCCCGTCAGACTGTCCTCAAAGTAGAACATCCATAACTTTTCATCCATGGTATAAGCCTTGAGCCTTCCCAAGAAAGATTGCAGATGAGTACGTGGACAGGAGGTACCATTATACTTCTCAAAGCACGGGGGTTTGAACTTGTGGGGAATCCTCACCCCATCTACAAGTCCCATATCCATCACGTCGAAGCCCAAAGAATTCTGAGATTCCAAAGATCTTAACTTTTCAGCAATCTAATCCAATCTTCTATCATATACCTCATCTCCTGCCCCTATAACAGTAAACTGTTCTTCTTGGGGATCCTCTTGCAGGATTCTTCCCCCAGCAGTATTACCTCGAACATTCCTCGGGATGTTAACTTCTGGATTCAGATGGGGTCCATATTCTGGTGGGTCAATACGAGGTTGCCCTCGTTCATTGTTGATGGTTCCCCCTGTTCCAAGATGGGGCTCCTCATGAGTTTGTCTTTCCACCATCTCTCTCAATCTTTCTTGGCTCTGGGCTAAGCCAGTCATGACAGCCATGAATTGAGACATCTGATTTCTCATCTCTACTCTCTCATTTGCCATCTGATTTCTGACCTCATTTAGGTCCTGCTGTACTTTCTCCATTTGAATGCCGGGAAGGTTGTTACGAGTCGGGTACCGGTGCGTGCGGTTGACAGGGAACACTCGGCGACGAGCAATGTTTCCTGAGATCACAACAAAGTTAGAAACAATAATGGTAACAAAAACCTACAAAACAAAAACAAAGTTAGTATGCAATGCAATATGCTTATTTGTTTTCCAAGGTATCCGGTTTGGTTCTTGGTTTTGACCTTTCCATACCTCGAGGAAGATGCTTGATGTTGTTGAGAGAAAGCCCAAAATGAAAACAAACTAAATATATTACAAATGATGAAACATACATAGTCTGTTTTACAACACATGCCCATGGAGGGTCAAAAATACAACAACAAAAGGGAAAAGTACATCAAAAGGAAAGAACAACAAGCAAAGAGGAATCAAACATCCAATCCAAACTCATCTTCCCTGACCTCCTTCAGGAGTGCCTCAGTCACTGGACCAGCTGGGTGCTCTGTAATGGGTTCTAATGAGGAGGTTCCTAGTAGCAATGGCAGTAGTCAGCTTCTTATGCTTGTCATGGTCTTTTGAACTCTTCAACCCTTCTCTAAGCTTCAATTCTGATATCTCCTTCTGAGCTACCAGCAAAGCTTCCTGTTGCTTCTTCTCATTGGCTTCCAGCTGATCAATCTTGGCTTGAGTCTTTTGGTCTTCTTGTGCACGGGCTTCGGTGATCCTGACCCATCTAGCCTGGCTCTCTTGCAGATAGTGCTCAGCCCTAGCTTTCTGAATCTTGGCCTCCTTGCAAGCATTCTTCAATATTTGTTCCCCAGCCCTTGCCTTCCTTATGTAGTCTTCTGTCTTTTCAATTTTGGCAAGGTGCTCAACCCTGAGCTTCTCCAATCTCTCAATGTCCAGGCGACCATCACTTCTTTCCCAAAGAGTCTTCTTCAAGGCCTGGGATAGCTGCTCATTCCTTTCTTTCAACTTTTCAAATTCCTCCAGGCTAATTGTTGCTGCAGGTTGTACTGTAGATGGTCCAGGTATGTCTTCCAAGGTGAAAGGCATTCTGGTAATCTGAGCTCTAGTACGGGACCAGTCATAGTACTGAGCTGAAGCAACATTATTACATTTTCCAAGAATAGCCACCCCTTTTGTCTGGATGTTGTCCCAAGCCCAGGATGCTTGTCTGACAACAGCTGAATTAGGTTGCACTTCACAATATAGGGTCTCAACTAAATCATGTCCTCTAGGAGGGTGAACTAAGGCATAGCCCAATTGTCTCTTAAACAGTAAGGGGTTGTAGTTGATGCAACCCTTTACTCCTATCAGAGGCACATTTGGGTATTGTCCACAGCTGGTGATAATGTCCTTGCCTTTGGTGCTCTGGGTGCACCATCTGATATCCTCTGTAGTTAAGGCAATGAACCTCTTGGCCCAATTCTTCTGCTGATGTGGGTTCAAGAAAGCATCTGATTTAGGCAGGTGTCTGAGTAACCAAGAGTAGAACAAGGGAGCACAGCATCTGACCAACTTCCCCCTTTGTTTCTCATTCCTCTGATGAACAGAATAGTAAAAATCTCCTAGTAGTGTAGGCACTGGGTTCTTCAGAAGAAACAAATGGATGGCATTCTTACTGACAAATCTGGGCTCATCTGCAAACAGTATAGCCCCATATATGCTGAGGGCCAAGAGTGCACAGACTGCCCTCCACTCCCCCAATGAAGCCTTCAGGATGGCCTGAGAAATCAAGAAATCCAGATGCAAACCAGGGATCCCAGCTTTTGTTGTCATGCTTTGCTCAATAAGGGCAGGCTCCAAGTACAATGCCCTTGCTATCTCTTCACTTCTGGGAGCAGTCATCTCTGGGTTGAAGGGGATTCCCCCTCTGACAGGTACTCCAATCAACAAAGAAAACTCTTCCAACAGAGGCCCAATCTGAAAGTCTGGAAAGGTGAAGCATCTCAGTGGAGGTTCATAGAACTGCAAACATGTGTGGATCATGCTTCTCTGAGAAGGATCAAGATCCATAACCATATCCAAGATACCCCCATAGTGCTCTCTAAACAGTGGGATGTGGTCAGGGGTGATGAGTGACTGGACCTGCCTGAGACCAGTCAATACAGGCTCAAAAAAGTGATAAGATATGTTGCTCTTCCTGGGAGTAGCCATGAGTGCTACTGAAGATAAATGCTGATAAAGATCACAGACTAATGCTGATGAGGATGGAGATAACTGGAGCAGATAACTGATGAAGACAGTTGAAGCAGAGGTCTAAGCAGAAGAAGGGGTCAAAACCAAAACCAAGATACAATGAGGTGGATACCCTGAAAAGCAAATAAACAAATGTCAAATGATGCAATGATGATATATGCAAATGATATGCAAGGGTTTGTGATCAAGAGCTGGATTTGATTATCTGTCTTGATATAAGGCCCATGTATGTTCAAAGGTCCGGATGGAGGCTCAGAAATCCAGTAACCAGGGTGGGGGACTCAAATAAAGAGTCACATGTCCAGGTTTAATCACAATAACTGTCCAAAGCGGAGTACTCTTAAACAAAACAGTAACAGGGTATGATGTGGCTAAGGGTTCCTGCAAACTTGTAAACAACCCAACCCCCTCACATGTAATGTTCTAGAACAAAGATCCTCAGACTTGGATCAATTATGAGAAGTGTAAACACTTCTAACCCGGGGGTACAGTGTTTACAATAACCATAAAAGATCCTCCTCTAATTCTCCTCAGTTTCTGAAGGTCATAACTAAAGGTCATCCAGACTTAGCAGGCTTCCCAGATAGCCCTAGCACTACAGGAAATTTGTAGCATGGAGTTCTCAAGAAGAAACCCACATCTGAACTGTGTTTCATATTCCCGCACCAGACCGAAATGGAATGGGAAAGAACATGAACCACTCTAGCCTAGGTGTCACTCAGGTCCCAAGTATAGAACCTTAATCTCTCAATGGAACCCCACCCACCAAAACAGAAACCAGATCCAGCAATGATAATGACAGTATGATGTATAAAAAACTGTAAAGAAAGCAGTAAATAAAGCTGTACATAAAGCAATAAAGCAAAAATAAATAAACACTTATAGCACATAACACCCAAGTAAACACAAATCAAACAAGCGCTAGGAGGAACCCAGAAAAAGAACCAGAAGCCCTGGTTGCAATATAAGGGTCCCTAGCAGAGTCGCCAAACTGTCGCTCCCAAAGATTTGCATCCCGGTACAAGTGCGAACAGTCAGTGAAAGAGGACATGAAGATGAACTGAAAAGAGTCGCCAGCTAGGCATTTTTATCCCAAAGGAAAGGTAATGCTGCATAGACCTAGAAAGATATGGATAAGACGGTTGTGAACCAGAGAAACTGAGAAAGGGGGTTGGTTACAATTTAGGAAGGTATTAGCACCCAGATTTTCCGTCGTACTCGAAGGGATCCACGGTTGAAAGTTTGTGCTTAAAGGGGTAGTGTCAGTGCTATTCTGTGTGCAAAAGCTGGAAAAGAATACAAGTGTCAGTGCAAAAGAAGTGTGAAGTGAATAAAAGGAGTGTCAATGCAAGAAAAGAGTGCAGTGCTCAAGACAATGAGGCTTAAAAGAATAATTCTAGAAGAAGGGGAATATACAGAGACTTTTGTTCGATAACAATTAAGTTATGCCTACGTATCCTCTCGTGCAATGAGGAAGTCAGAACACCGTAGTTCGACTCAACGAGACTGAAAGAAAAATTGACTGATGAACTGCTTGCTTGTCTATGCTCAAGTGTATGACCTGTCTGGCTCAGGTGCAAACTGTCTTGCGTTAGATGGAAGAAGCGAGTTCTCGTTTTTGAGTGAATGAGATGAGAAAAGAATCCCGGAGGAGACGATTATTGTTTGTTTTTGTGTTTTCAATCTTTTATTTGTTTTTTGTGTTTTGTCATAAGAAAATGAGCTTAAGCCTAAACCAAGGGTTAGTAAACTCATCACATCCTCCCTCTGATTAGGGGTAATGAGAATACCTTAAGTATGAAGTAAACACTTCACACTTAATCACCACGATGTAGGATTAAGATTATTAACCTACTTGTAATTATTTAGATGTTTTTTGGAGTTTAGTGTTGAGTAATGAGTTTAAGCCATAATCAAGGATTTAATGGACCCATTACACCATCCTAATAGAAGGATGATAGATGAGAACATTTAAGCTGAGGAAGGCTCCTCAACTTAATCCATGATTAGGGATTAACCTCATGACAAAACAAAGCCTTTATTAAAGTGGATTTTAGTTAATGGTAAGATTAAGAAGTGGATTTTATGGTTTGTAAGACAACTTGAGGGGGACTTGTCCATTAACACTAGGGTTAGTCCTTCTTAACCAATTAAGGAAGAATTAGAACCCTAATGTAAGGCCCGAGTTACAAGCTTGATGTCTTAGTGATTATTAGATGGATTGATTAAAGGATTTAAACACATTAAGGGTTTAACACTTAGGATTAAAGTTATACACTCCATCCTAAGAGAAGGATGCAGGCATAACCTTAATCACAAAGTCTTAAAACCTTTAAGGTTTAGTCCCTGATTAAGAGATGAGAAGAAAAGACACAAAAGAAGACACAAAGGTAAAACTAATTGGGGGACTAATCGAACCCTAATTGTGATCATGCTTAGGTGTTCCTAGGGTTTATGAGGCTTGCAAGAGGTCTTCAAGAGGAGCCACCAAGGAAGAAGAAGGATGGAAAGAAAAGAAGCAGGAAAGAAGCAAGACAACTTACTTCACTTAAGAAGATAAGTTGCTTGAAGAAGGAAAGTGAGGAGGGAGCATGAATGAGCAAGCTCACTCTAATACAAATACAAAATGCAGCAATGAATGCATAAGTGAAATGAGAAGAGATTGTGAGAAGTGAAGGCAAATTCACTTCTCAAAGTACTTACCACCTGAAAAGTTAGCAAAAGGAAATGAAAAGAAATGAAAATGAAAGGAAATGCAAGGATGCAAGCCAAAGTCAGAAGCATGTTCATGATGCTAATGATGCAAAGATATGGCATAAATGTATGTCATGAGATGGGGATGATCATACAAAGGAATGGGAATGCAAATGAGACATGTAAGAAGCATGAAAGTTCAAGAATGCATATGACATGAAATAAAAGCAAAAACATGGCAAATGAATGATGCAATGATCAAACATGATTTCAATATGTCCTAAGATGTCTTATATGTCATGTAGATGTATTAGATGTCATGGCAAGTTCATGTGTGCAAGCTTATGTAAGATGGATGCAAATGAAGATGCAAATTAGGTTTTATGCACAACATGAGATACAAAATTCGAAATCAGAAGCAAATGGTAAGATAAAAAATTGAAAATGGAACCAAAGGGACCCTAAGCCTATACAAGTTCACTGCCCAAAGGGGAAGGTCAGAAGCTAAACCCTAAGGGACTTATGATTTTCCTAAATTTCTAAGGTTTTAAGGGTGATTCTAAAGGGAAAATGCCAAACAAATTGAAAATGCATTATAAAAATGAAACAAAAATGTTTTTAGATGCTTGAAAGTATGCATAACACAATGCAAAAAAGAATCATTCACAAACTCAACTTGGATTAAAAGTTATGAATTTTTGAAGTTAGGGTTGAAAATATTCAAATTAAAGAACCCTAATTCAAATGAAAATTGTCAAAGTGTGATCAAAACCAAAAAGAAATTTGTGTTGTGAGTTTGTTAATGTTTCTAAATGTTTGAAAATGTTCTCTGAATTTTTTTGGGATTTTTAAATACCTAAATGTATTTTTAATTAATTAATTCTCATTAACTAATTAAAAATAATCATTTAAATGATTTAAAAATATTTTTTAATGCAAAAAATAAAAATAAAAATATTTTTGGGTTCTGAAAATTAATAAAATGTTTGATACAAATTTTCAGAATTTTTTTGACTAATTTTCCTATTTTTAAAAATTCGTACAAAATTAAATAAAGAAAATGCAATAAAAATTAAATAAAAAGAAAGTAAGCTGAAAGGAAGGCTGAGATTCATTCTGGGCTGGGGAAGTTTTACTGCGCGCCAGATCTAATGGACACAATTCAAACCAGGCTAATCCTGTTTAATTAATATTTAATCCAAAAATTAAAACTAATCAAGCAATCTGGGCCACACAGCACGCGCGGGAGGGACTGATCTAATGACCTACATTCAAACCTGGAACCCTAACCCTAATTAACATTAATCACTTCCAGGTCACCGGAGAAGAGCTTCGGTCGTCTTCTCCGGTGACATTCTCCCCTGAGAAAACTCAACTCACTCCCAGGCCATTTCTGGAGTGCTAAAGCTCCAGATTTGTTCCTCTCACCTCCCTAATCCTAATTCTAACCTCAAACTTCATTTATTTTCAACCATTAACAAGAATCGAAGCCAAGAACAAAAACTGCAAAAATTTCAGACAAGCCATACACTCTCAATTCTTCATCATTTTCAAAAGTAAAAGGTTCATTGCACTCAGGGAATCAAACTTAACAAAATGAGAACTTAAAATAAAGCTTCTGGAAAAATAATTTCGTATGGCTACCTGAGGTGAAGCTTTAAACCATGGATCTTTCAGGCTGCTTTCTTGCTTCCAAATGCCTCCAATGAGCTCCTTGAAGAAGCTTTGATGCTTGGTTGGAGTGTTTTGTGGCTAGTTTGTGAGATTGATGCGGTTCAGTTCAAAGGGGGAGAGAAATCGTGTTTTTGATATGGGGGTTTTCAGGGCAAGATGATGGTTGGGAAATGATCAGTGGTTCATGGTGAGTTGTTCTATGAAGTTTGTTTTGATGTTTGTAGCTTGTGAGATCAGTTTTGAAGAAAAATGCATAAGAGGGAGTTTTTGTGGTTGCTGAGTTGTGGGAGGATTCTGGTTTGCTTTTTGTGTGTAATGGCTTGTATTTGGTCCATGTATCAAGTCTTGATAGGTCAGAGAGTTGTTGGTGGCCTATGCTGATTGGTATGGTTCATTTTGCAAAAAGTCAAGGTTAGGTGTCCTTTGAGGTATGGGCAAATTCAGGCCAAGGACAAGGGCATGTCCTGCGCAGCTTGATTCATGGGCAACCATGGAATTCAGATTGAGGCCAATTAGCAAGTGGATTGAAGTTTGTGGGGGGTTTTGCAAATTTCATGAAGTTTGGCCCTTTCTTGATTTCTTCATGCACAAGTCATGAAACTTGGGAATTCTTGGCACAAATCTGACTTCTAGGCATTGCACAAAGTTTGTATGGTGATTAGAAGTCCCTTTGAGGTCACAAATTTGATTGGCATGAGGTTTTGCAAAAATCCCTCTTAGGCATGAAACTTGAAATTATGTGATTTTTGCCAACTTTGGAAAGCCATAACTTGAGTTCCAAAATGAATTAGATCTTGTTCTTGTACTTTTTGAAAAGGGAATGATCCAATCTAAAACTTTCATGACCAAAAATTTTTCATTTGAAGCATTTTTGGTTGAGAAAGAGGAGGCTGAAAAACTTTCCCAAAATGGAAAGTTTACATTACAAGTCATTTCCATTTTTGGCAACTTTTGGTTTAGCCCACTTTTCTTCAAATTTGTGAACTTCAAACCACTTCAATGATCAAATAAAGACCATATAACTTCATTTTGATGAAAAATCCATTTTGGTTCCATGTTGGGGGCCTCAGATGCCCTGATTTTGCTCTGACTTGCTCAGGAAGTTACCCAGTGATCAGATGACTTCCACCATGAATTTTTCCATCAAACTTGGTATGTATGGTCCTTATAGCATATTGAGACCAATAGAAACAATAATGACCAAAAAATTTGGAGTTATGGCCTCTGAAACCAAAACCCTAATTTTAGGTCATCTTGTGCAGTTAAACCTGGCTCTGCTTCCATGCTTTCCAAGTTCTTGTGATTTTCTGACTTTCTTGATCTTGGGAGGATAAAATATGATGATTGAACATACATGGACCCTCTTGAGATGATTGATGACCTTTGGAGTGGCTCAGATAGTTCATGGATTGCTCAGATCACAAACCCTAGATACAGATGACTTTGAACCAATGCAGTGAAGCAAAAATGCAACATGATATGATATGATTGAATTTATGCAAATGAAAAGATCACAAGCCATGGTGTGAACTTAGTGAGGGAAAATTTGGGGTGTTTACACAAGGATCACATTGACATAATTAATTTGATGAAATTTTACGTAGTTTGAATTATATGATTTTGCAGGTCTATAGTGACGTTCAGAAAACCGTAGCTATAAGTCTCAAAAACTATCGCTAAAGCCCTCATATTGAGGTTGAAGACGATGGCGTGTTTTCTGGGAATTCAAATTTACGTTTTATTTTATATATTTGTGTTTCTGTTAAAAGTCACCAACCATGCGTTGGCCCAGTGGATAACGCGCATATGCATGAAGCCTGAGACCTGGGTTCGATCCCCAGGTTCTCTTCTTTTTTTTCTTTTAACATTTCTTTTATTTGGCAGGATTAATATTTTTTGATCTTTGTTCATATGGAAATCAACTACGCATGCGCAGCCCAGTGGACATGATTATGTTCTGGTAAAAGGGAGGTCCTGGGATCAAAATCAGGCCTCCCTCATTTTTTTTTCTTACGCCTTATTTTTGCCTTTTTCTTGTTTTCTTTCTTTTTCAATTTTTCTTTTTATAATTAATAATTAGATATAATATTAGGTTAATCAATTTAATTTAATTAAAATAATCATCACTAACTTGAATTAATTATGATTTATTTTATAAAATCTTTTTCTTAAACAAAAACTCACTAATTTTTTCTTATATACAAATATTTAATTTTTATGTAAATGATTTTTTTTCTATACCTTGATTAATTTATAAATAAATCAATAATTAGTAATTAATTTTTTTAAAAATAAATTTGTTCCTCAAAAAACCTTTTTTCATTAATTCTAAAATAACCCTAATTTTTCTTTAAAAACCTAATTCTTTTTCCGATTATTATTATGTAATTGCCCCGAAGCCATGTAATAGCGTAGATTTTATATTTTCCGCATTTAATTAATTAATTTATTTATGGTTAGTAAATAGGGAGTTAAAAACCTAACTGTAATTAATCGAATTTAGAAAATCAAATAAAAAGAATAAATATTTGAAAATAAATCATTCACACACGTAAGTCGATCTATGATCGCCGTCTGCACCTCCTAGGGCTACCTCTCTTAAGTTGCCTTTTAAAAAAACGGTCAAGTCCCTCGAATATGGGGGTGTCTTAAGCAAAACCCTAACAAATAAAATCATCTTGTCCATCCCCCGGTTAAAAGATCAAGTCCTTACGATGTTGCCTACGATGATCTTGTCCCTTCGTTTTAAAAGATGATAGTCCCTCCCAATTGCTAAAGACACCCTTCAAGTTGCCTTCGTTGACCGTACGATGACCCTACGCTCGTCCCTTAAACAAATCCAAGGTAACGACTACCTATTCCATAATAATAGGGACAGTCTTACCCTTGAAGGAGCATATAAGAATATGAAAGACTTAGTCTAGGGTAGGAACTCTAAAGTTACTGGCTCACACCCTTTAAAACATTTTTCAAACCTCACAACTTTTCAAACATTTTCAAAACAAGACTTTGTATACATCCATACGAGGATCATTACAAATTACTTAGAAAATTTTCTAATCACACACTTCGACTTTTCAAAACAATTAAGTGAGCTAAGTAACTAAGAGCCCATGGATAACCATGGATATAAAGGGTGCTAACAGATTCCCTTTATATAACCTACCCCCCGAACTCAAGTCTTTTAAAATAGGTCTTTCCTGTTCTTTTATGTCCTTTCCACTTGGATAAAATAAAAGTCGGAGGCGACTCTTGCTATCCACAACATTTATAGAAAGTCAGTTCTCCCACCGTGTTACAGAACTGGCGACTCTGTTGGGGAGTTACTAAGTAAAAGAAGGGTACCCTTAGGAATTAAATCACTTAATTTTTTTGCTTTGTTTGCTTTATATTATCTTTTAGGCTTTTTTGTGAAAGATCCTAACCCGGATCTAGTGTACCCTAGGTAAGTAGCAATAGACCAGGGAAATTGTACGGCGTATACCGATATGGTTGATCTGGTGGCTACGTTAGTGTGACTTCTTGGTCGGTCCTTATGTTCCTTAAGTAAGTTGAGGATAACATGAGGCTGCCATATGTTATCATTACACTAACAGACTTTGTAGAACCCTAGTTAACCCATCTTAGCCTTTAGAAAGTAGTGAGATAGCTTGCTTTGGTGAAGACTAAAGTTGGTTGATACTCGATGCTACACTCATTGAGATTCTAATCTTGGTAAGTTTTGGTTGGCAAGTCAGTTGCCTACTGAACAACATCCCTTGAGAAGGATCAGTGATATTGAGATCCCTTAGAACCTGGTTACTTTTGTAGGATAGGATGAACCAACTAAACTTAAGGGGAGGGTACTTACCTTTAAACCTCATGCAAGCCTCTAAACCTAGGACTATGGTGTGACTTGTTTGTGTGTGCCACATGTTTGTGATTGAACATAACATCATAACATCATAACATCATGACATCATAAGCATAGCATTTTCACTAACCATTTCAAGGACCAAAGGAATTATCTTTGTTCTTTGTTGCAGGTTATGGCTTCCACTCTTAGGAACACTATCCGGATCAAATTTGTAGGGATACCTTCTAAGCTTAAGGAATTGGTTTCTAAGGTTTCTGAAAGATCCCAATTCATCAAGAAGCATGGTCACCTATTGGATCTAGTTACTTCAAGGTTTAATGAAGACATGATGAGTGTCATATTTCAGTTCTTCGATCCTAAACATCATTGGTTCACATTCCATGACTATCAGATGGTACCTACAATGGAGGAATTCTCCAAGCTACTGGGTTTCCCTATCCTTGATCAGAGACCCTTCATAGGCTTAGAGAAAGTGCCTAAGCTTGAAGTCATTGCGGCAGCCCTACATATGAAGAAATCAGACATTATCCTAGAAACGAGAAGCGGGGTTAAGGGTATTCTTGCTAGGTATTGATGGAGAAAGCTCATGTGTTCTTGGATGTTATGAGTTATGATGCTCTTGAGGAAATCTTAGCCTTGCTGATTTATGGTTTGGTGTTGTTCTCTAATCCAGACCAGTTCATAGATGTACATGCCATCAACATATTTCTGACTCATAATCTAGTACCTACATTACTTGGAGATATCTTACACTCTCTTCACACTCGTACTACAAAGGCGCAAGGAACTCTGATGTGTTGCATACCTCTGCTATCTAGGGGGTTTATTTCTCATTTTCCTCGATCAGTGATGAAGAATGAACAAGGGTTAAGGTGGTCTAAGAGGATCATGTCACTTTCTCATTCAGACATTCATTGGTGTTCTCGATCTATGGAGAATGTTACTATCATTGATTGTTGTGGGGAGTTCCCTAATGTGCCACTCCTTGGCATAAGAGGGGGAATTACTTACAACCCTTTTTTAGCTCTACGTCAGTTTGGTTATGCTCGGAGTAATGGTCCTCATGACATGCTTATTAAGGGTATTCTGTTTGACTACGACAACGGTCTTCAAGGTTACCGTCAAATGTTTATACGAGCTTGGAGAAAGGTGAATAAAGTTGAGAGTAAAACTCTAGAACCAAAGTATTCCATTCTTATGGAACCTTACCTCAGATGGGTGCGATCTCGTGCTCAAACTCTTATGATGCCATATCTTGTTGTTCTACCCGTTACTATGGAGCATGTTGCTGAAGGAGATGTTCCTTATACCATCCTTCATCCATATATATCCACTGACTTGGAAGAGCTGCAGAAGTCCTGGATCCAACTGAAAGAGCAACGAGATACCTTCGAAGCTCAATTCAGGATTATCCAAGAAAGAGTGTTGGAGCTGACAAAGCAACTTCACGAGGAGCGGAATCTCAACACATACCTCAACACAAAGAGGAAGCATCCATGGGAGACCTAAGTCCCATATATTTATTTCTTTGTACTTTATTCTTATTTCCTTTCATTGTAAGCCCAAGGGAAAAAATTATATTAAACATTTACTAATAAAAGTTTTGTTTTTGTTTTTCTTTAAAACAAATTTAAATCCTGCGGTCCTTGAAAGCATTGCATATGCATCTACATACCATATCATTACATCACGAGTTTCTTACAATAGGTATCTTATCTTCTCGCTGTTTATTTCAGCATAAATGGCTCTCAAACAAACTGTCAAGGAACTCCAAACTCAGAATGCCCAATTTCAAGAGATGATTCTGAATTTGTCCAGGGGACAAGATGAGCTGAAGGCACTTCTGACCAAGGAAACGAAGAAGACCAGAAAACCAGTTGGCTTCATCAACATGGGTAGAAGGTTCATAGGTCCAGTCAAGATAGATGAGGAAGTTGAAAATCCTGGGGATGAAAATTATGAGAGAGAAGAAGGCAGTCTCCATGGTACTACTGAAGATTCAGATTATGAAGAGAATTATTACCATGATTCAACTGGTGAGGAAAAATATAAGATACTAGAGAACCTGGTGAATGTTATAGAACTACAGAAGAGTTATGTGTTTGATTTTGAAGAATTGAGCTTAATTTATGGGGTCTCCATCCCTATTGGTTTCAAAGTTTCTACTTTTGTGGTGTATGATCGAGTGTCATATCAAAAGTTGCATCTGAGATCTCATGTCAGGAGGATTCAACCACATACTCCTGATAGGAAGTTGTGGATTCATTTCTTCCAAGAGAGTTTGTCTGGAGCTCAACTGGAATGGTACTATCAACTGGAGAGTACCAACATTTGTAATTTGAATGATCTTGCTGAGGCTTTCTATAAGCAGTATCAATATAACTCTGATTTAGCACCAACTTGCATGCAGCTCCAAAGCATGTCCATGGGTTCTAAAGAAAGCTTCAAGGAGTATGCTCAGAAATTGAGAGATCTTGCAAGTAGAGTTCAACCCCCTTTGATTGACAGGGAATTGGTTGATATGTTTATGAGTACGTTGACTGGTCCTGTTTACAGTCATCTTATTGGAAGCTCATCCTCTGGTTTCATTGAGCTGGTAATGACTGGAGAATGTGTGGAGAATGGGATATGAAGTGGAAAGATTCAGATGGTTTCCTCTTCAAGTACCACCAAGAAACCTTCTAATGGGAAGAAGGAATCCAATGATGTGTATGGCCAACAAGGTCGTAATAATCGTAACCAATATGTGGGAGCTATTTTAATTTCTAATCCTGCACCTGCACCACAAGAGCAGCAGCAGAATAGTCATCCCAAACCTAGGAGGCAATTTACGAAGATCAATATGTCATTGGCTCAGGCTTTGCAACACATGTTGAAGGGAGAGTTGATTACTTTAAAGGATCCTCCTCAAAATCCCAACACTTCCTCTCCTCGTTATAATTCCAATGCAAGGTGTGCATATCATTCCAACAGTCCTGGACATGATATTAATAGTTGTTGGGCATTGAAGAACAAAATTCAGGATATGATTGAAAATAGAGAGATTGAGTTTGACCCTCCTGAAACTCCTAATGTGATTACTGCTCCTATGCCTAAGCATGAGAAGAGTGTTAATGTTGTTGATGAAGTTTCTTATGTTTATACTATAGTTGAGTTAACTACTCCTCTATCCATTGTCAAGAAGAAGTTGATGCAAGCTGGTTTATTTCCAGGTTGCAATGAAGATTTTTTTTCCGTGCCTATCAATCTAATAGTTGTTGGAAGCTGAAGGAAGGTATTTAGTGTCTGATGGACAACCGTACTATATTATTTGAGAAGACCCCTTATGTAGAAAGTTTATCTGAAGGTCTGGCCCAAGATCTGAAGCTTGAAGATGTGGCTATGGTTGATAAGACTCCTGTGAATATTATTTCCAAAGGTCCAGTGAGGATCACTTCTAAAGGTCCTTTGAAGATTACTGTTGAGCCAAAGGTGGCTCCGATGATTATTATTACTCCTGGTCCTATCCCATATTCTTCTGATAAGGATATACCCTGGAATTATGGTTCTGATGTTTATATCCATGGTGTCAAGCAAGAGCCTTTGACTGATACACATGCTACTGATGATAATCCTGATGTTGACAATATTGTTGGGTCTAGTAAGGTTACTAGGAGTGGAAGAAGTTTCTCTCCAGAAGACACCTCAAAGACTGCTAATGCTCTAGTCCATATCTCTAACTCTGGGCAAAGTACTGAGGCTCGGGGCAAAGCACCAGTGATTGAACATGTTCAAGCTGAGGCACCAGTGTAAACATCCCAAATTTTCCCTTAATTTTTCTCACACCATGGCTTGTGATCTTTCATTTTTGCATTTACATAAGCATACCATCTCATATTGCATATTTGTTTCATTGCATAGTTCCATTTTCATCTGCATCTAGGGTTTGTGATCTGAGCAATCCAGGAATCAATATGAGCCATCCCAATGGTCTTGAAGCTTTCCAAGAGGGTCCATGTGTGTTCTATGATCTTAATATACTCCCCAAAGTTCATGAAAGTCAAGAGATCACAAAGAATGGCAAAGGCATGGAAGCAGAGCTAGAGTTTTCCTACACAAATGACCAAAATTAGGGTTTTGGTTTCAGAGGCCTTAACTCCAAATTGTTTGTTTATTCTTGTTTCTAATGTTCTTAATATGTTATAAGGATCATGTGTGCCAAGTTTGATGAAGAAACTCATTGTGGAAGTCATCTGATTATTGGGTAACTTCTTGAGCAAGTTAAGTCAAAATCAGGGCATCTGAGGCCCCCAACAAGGACACCAAAGGATCATTTTCATCAAATTGAAGTTCTATGATCTTTATTTGATCTTAGAAGTGGTTAGAAGTTCACAATATTGAAGAATTTTGAGCAAATTGCAAACTTGTCATTTTTGGAAATGACTTGAAATGCAAACTTTCCATTTTGGGAAAGATTTTCAACCTCCTCTTTCATGACCAAAAATGCTTCAAATGAAAATTTCTTAGACATGAAAGTTGTAGATTAGGTATTTCCCTTTTCAAAAAGTACAAGAACATGTTTTGATTCATCCTAGAACTCAAGATATGGCCTTTCAAAGTTGGCAAAAATCACATAATTTTCAAGTTCATGTCAAAGAGGGATTTTTGCATATTGGCATTTCAAGCTTCTAAGTGACCTCTAATGTGCTCAATTATGTCATAACATGTTAAATCAACCTTCAAAGATCAGAATTATGCCTTGAACCTAGGGTTTTGGTGACTTAATTCACAAGAAATTTTAAAATGGCCAAGTTGCATAAAGCTTGCTATCTCTTCATCCAAGCATTACAGCTCACTTCTATTGATCTAAGGGCTCCCCATGAACCATGCTGAGGCAATCTATGCTCAGAAATCCTTGTTGCACAAGCCCATACCTCAAGTACACATAATCTTGACTTTTTGCATTTCCTACCATACCAATCAAGCTGAGCCACCACCCACTCTCTGACCAATCACAATGACTTATGTGAACCCTAAGGACCTCATTCCATAACACATTCAAGCCTGAAACATTGGAGAACTCGGATTGCACAAAATCACCATAAAACATTCCCTCTTCGATTCTCACTACTCAGCCATCAAAAATCACTCATTCTTTCACCATTCATCTCAAAATCACCTATGGATCACAAAAACATCCCTCACTATGGCCTGAAACCTCCTAAATCAAAAACACGATTTCTGCAAAAGCATAACCAAACACTTCAAAATAGCCATCACAAGCTTGTTCTAAGCTTCTCATTAGCTTCAGGGAGTCCATTGGGGTTGATTTGCATCAAAGGAAAGGTCAGAAAGCTCCAAACTGAAAAGCTTCAACTCAGGTATACCTCAAGAACAAATTTTCCAGAAACCCTCTTTTAAGTTTTAGAATGATTCTACATGTTCTCTAGATAACACTGATATGTTTAGTTTCGAAAATGATTGAGAAATGAGCATGTATGGTTGTTCTGAAAGTTTTCCCGAAAATCTTGTTTGCTTCGATTCTTGCTTTTGATGAAATATAAATGTTATATGATGATGGATTCTTGCTTAGGGGGGGGGGGGTAGAAGATCATTTCTGGAGATTTAGAGGGTTTAATTCGACCTAGGGAAGAAGTTGAGGTTTTGAGTGGCCGGAGAAGATGACCGGAGCTTAGCTCCAGTCACCTGAAAATAATTAGGGCTAATCTGTAATTAATTCCCCAGATTCATTCCTGGCCTTTGGATCATGATTAGGGTTAGCGCGTGGATGGCTTAGATTAGCTCACTTAATTTTAATTTTGATTAATTAATTTAATTAAAATCAATTAGCCAGTTTGAATGTGGAACATTGGATAGCGCGCCAGTCAATTCCCACCTTTTTCATTCAAATCTCAGCCATTGGATGCGCTGACTTTTCCTTTTATTCAATTTTAATTCATTTTATTTCATTTTCTTTTCATTTCTTTTGTTTAATTTATAAAAAATATCAAAACACTTTAAAAAAATATGATTTCTTGCATTTCTGTTTTAAATATTTTTCTCAACCTGAAAATAATTTTTATTTTATTTTTTACATTAAAAAAGTATTTTTAAAATATTTATATGTTATTTTTAATTAATTAATGGATTTTAATTAATTAAAAATGCATTTAGGTTTCTAAAAATCACCAAAAAAATCATGAACCATTCCAATACATTTAGAAACATTTTCAAACTCTTCATACAAATTTATTTTTAGGTTTGATCATAATTTCACAATTTTCTTTGAATTAGGGTTCTTTAAAATCACATTTTTCTGACCCTAACTTTGAAAAATCATTTCTGCCTAACCATGAAGAGTTTTAACATGATTCTTTTTGAATTGTTTCACATATTTCATGTAGTTTCTAGGTTATTTTTCTCATGAATTTATCTTGCATTTTCAAATTGATTTGCATTTTCCCTTTTGAATCATCCAAAAACCTTAGCAAACTTAGAAAACTCATAACTTTCAATAGGAGTAGCTTCTGACCTTCTCCTTTGGGGTGTGACCTAGTATGGGATTAGGGTTTTATTGAGCTTGGTTTCAATTTTTTATCATGTTATATGCTTCTGTCTTGCTCATTTGCATCTCATATGTCCATAAAACCCTAATTTCTCATGTTCATTTGCACTCACCTTGCATATTCATGATCATGTGAACTTGCCATGACATTTAAAGCATTCATATGTCATCTTAGACATCTTAGGACATGTTAGAACATTTCTTGATCATTTATTCATTCATTTTCTATGTCTTGCATTCATTTCATTTCATAAACATCCATGTGATTTCAAGCTTCCATGTATGCTTTCATGACATCTCATCTTTGTATGATCATCCATATGCACATTGTATGACATTACATCATCTCATATTCCATTTGCATTAGATAATCACTTCTTACTTTGGTCTTTCCATCTTATTTCAATTCATTTCTTTATGCTTTATGTCTTATGCATTCATACTAACACTTTCAGGAACATTGGGTAAGTTATTTGGGAGGTGGATTTGACTTCACCTCCCACCTCTTCTTATCTCATTCATATGCATATTTACATGTCTTTGAAGTGAATCTAATTCACTTATGTTCCATCTTTCCCAATTTCTTCCTTTAAGTTACTTATCTTCTTCAGGAAGTAAGTAACTTATTCTCCTGCTTCCTTCTCTTTTCATCTGCTTCTTCCATTGGTGGCCTTGAAGATCTTTCCTTTTAAGCCTAAAAAAACATAGGATATCCAAGCATGATAACTTTTATGGTTGTGAATAGTCCCCCCTAGATTTTACCTTTGAGTCTCCTTGAGTCTCTCTTCTCATCTCAATAATCAGAGACTAAACTCCTAAAGCTTTAGGACTTTGGAATTAGGGTTATGCCTGCATCCTTCTCTTAGGATGGAGTGTATAACTTTAATCCTAAGTGTTAAACCTTTAATTTGTTTAAACCTCTTAATTAAATCACATTAATAATCACTAAGGCTTTATCTTGTAACTTGGGCCTTACATTAGGGTTCTATCTCTTCCTTATGGTTAAGAGGGACTAACCCTAGTGTTTAATGGACAAGTCCCCCTCAAGTTGTCTTACAAACTTAGAATCCACTTTCTTAATCTCACTCTTTAATTAAAATCCACTTAATAAAGGCTTGTTATATAATGAATTTAATCCCTAACCATGGATTAAGTTGAGGTATCTTCCTCAGCTTAAGTGTGCTCATCCATTATCCTTCTATTAGGATGGTGTAATGAGTTCACTAATCTGTGATTAGAGATTAAACTCATTAATTAACACTAACCAAAAACCCAAAAACATCTAATTAATCACAAGTAGGTTAATGATCTTAATCCTACATCATCATGGTAATTAAGTTGAGATGCTTATCTCATACTTAAGTAGGCTCATTATCCCTAATCAGGGAGGATATAATGAGTTTACAAGCCCTTGATTTAGGCTTAAGCTCATTAACTTATGCAAAACACCAAAAACAATAATAAAGCTGAAAAAACATCAAAAACAAACAATAATCGTCTCCTTCGGGATTCTTTTCTCACCACACTCATTCACAAACGAGAACTTGCTTCTTCCGTCTAATGCAAGACAGTTAGCAGTCGAGCTAGACGAGTCATACACTTGAGCATAGACAAGTAAGCAGTTCACAGTCAATTTATTTTCAGTCTCTTTGAGTCGAACTATGGTGTTCTGACTTCCTCATTGCACGCGAGGATATGTAGGCATAATTTAACAGTTATCGAACAAAAGTCTTTGTGTCTTCCCCCTCTTTCAGCTTTCTTTTTAAGCCTCAGTTTTTGAGCAATTAACCTTTTGCACTGACACCTGTATATTCTCTTCTTTAGCTTTTGCACACAGATAGCACATACACTACCCCTTTAAACACAATCTCGTAAGCATGGATCCCGTCGAGTACGACGGACTATCTGGGTGCTAATACCTTCCCAGGTTGTAACCAACCCCCTTTCTCAGTTTCTTTGGTTCGCAACTGTCTTATCCATCTTTTTCCAGGTTTATGCAGCATTACCTTTCCTTCGGGATAAAAATTCCTAGCTGGCGACTCTATTCAGTTCACTTTCATTTCTCTTTTCATCGACCATTCGCGTCTGCACCGGGATGTAAATCTTCGGGAGCGACAGCTTGGCGACTCTGCTATGGACTATCTTGCAACCAGGGCTTCGGGTTCTTTTTGGGGGTTTCTCCTAGCGCTTATTTGATTTGTGTTTATGGGGGTGTTATGTTCTATATGTGCTTTTTGTTTATTTCTTTATTTATTGCTTTATGTACAAATTTATTTATTGCTTTCATTTACTGTTTTTTATGCATTTCATATTATTGTCATCATATCATCTGTTTTGGATCTGTTGTTTACTTTGGTGGGAGGGATATCCAGTTATTAATGTTCCATACCGGGAGCCTAAGTGACACATAGGATAGAGTGGCTTCATATTCTTTCCCATTCCATTTCGGTCTGGTGCGGGAATATGAAACACGGTTCAGACATGGGTTTCTTCTTGAGAACTCTATGCTACAGATTTCTTGTAGTACTAGGGCTATCTGGGAAGCCTGCTAAGTCTGGATGACCTTCAGCATCTGAGGTGAATTAGAGGAGGATCCTTTATGATTAATGTAAACATTGTACCTCCGGGTTAGAAGTGTTTACACTTCTCATAACTGATCCAAGTCTGAGGATCCTTGTTCTAGAACAATACATGTGAGGGGGTTGGGATGTTTACAGGTTTGCAGGAACCCTTGGCCTCATCATACCCTGTTAGTGATATTGTTAAGGTTACATCATTTTGGATTGTTCTTGTGAAACCCTTGATTTGTGACTCTTTATTTGAGTCCCCCACCTAGTTATTGGTTCTCTAAGCCCCCATCTGGACTTATGAACACACATGGACCTTATCAAGGCAGATAACAGATCCAACACTTGATCACAAACCCTTGCATATCATTTTGCATACATCCTTCTGCACCATTTTAACATTTGTCTATTTGTTTTACAGGGTATCCATTTTATATTTGGTTTTGTTTTGACTGTTCTTCTGCTCAGCCACCTTCATCAGATATTGTTCTCAGGGATCATCTTCATCAGGTATATTCATCAGCCATCTTCATTAGAGGTTCCCTTCAGCACCTTCATCAGTTGTATTCACCAGTGTTTCCCTCCAGTCATCTTCATCAGCATCCATTGTCAGCATGGACCCATCCAGAAAGAGCAACATTACATACCATTTCTTTGAGCCCTCCCTAGCAGACATCAGGCAGATTCAGAAACTCATCATTGCTGATCATGTCCCTTTATTCAGGGAACATTATGGTGGTATCATGGACATGATCATGGACTTGGATGCATCACAGAGGAGTATGATCCACACTTGCCTTCAGTTCTATGACCCTCCACTCAAATGTTTTACCTTTCCAGACTTTCAGTTGGGTCCTTTGCTGGAAGAGTTTTCCATATTCTTGGGTGTCCCCATCAGGAGAGGGATTCCTTTCAACCCTGAGATGACTGCTCCTAGGAATGAAGATATAGCTAAGGCTCTGTACTTGGAAAACACCATCATTGATCATAATATAACTACTAAGGTTGGAATCCCAGACCTCCATTTAGACTTTTTGATTACTCAGGCCACCAGTCATGCTGCAGCAGGGAAATGAGACACTGTTTGTGCTCTTTTAGCCCTTAGCATATATGGTATCATCTTGTTTGCAGACAAGCCTAAGTTTTTAAGCAAGAGTGCTATCCATCTCTTCCTGCTGAAGAATCTAGTTCCTACCTTGCTAGGGGACTTCTATTACTCAGCACATCAAAGGAATGAGAAGCAGAGGGGAAGATTAGTCAGATGCTGTACACCTCTCTTCTACTGCTGGTTACTGAGGCACTTGCCAAAGTCATAAGCTTTCTTGAATCCTCATCAGTCAAGAAACTGGGCTAAGAGAATGATTACCCTTACATTAGAAGACATCAGGTGGTGTACTCAGAGCACCAAGGGTAGAGACATAATTACCAGTTGTGGGCAGTATCCCAATGTACCTCTGATTGTAGTGAAGGGTTACATCAACTACAATCCTTTGTTGTTCAAGAGGCAATTAGGGTATGCCTTAGTACATCCACCAAGAGAGCAAGACTTGTTAGAAACCCTTTTACTGTGACATTCAGCATAACCATGCCATTGCTCGACAAGCAGCCTGGGCTTGGGATAATATTCAGACAAAAGGGACTGCCATTCTTTGCAAGTGCAACAACATAGCTTCAACCCAATATATTGATTGGTCTCGCATCAGAGGACAAATCACCCACATGCCATTCACCATGGAGGATGTGTCTGGACCATCATCAGTAGAGCCTGTAGCTACAGTCAGCTTAGAAGAATTTGAGAAGTTGAAAGAGAGGAATACTCAGCTTTCTGAAGCTCTAAAGAAGACCCTCTGGGAGAGGAATGATAGTTTTCTGGACAATGAGAGGTTAGAGAAGCTCCGGATCGAGCATATGACCAAGATTTAGAAGACAGATGATTACATCAAAAGAGCCCGAGCAGGGGAGTTGGTATTAAAGAATGCTTGCAAGGAAGCCAAGATTCAGAAGGCCAGAGCTGAGCACTACTTGGAAGAGAGTCAGGCTAGATGGATCAGAATTATTGAAGTTCGTTCACAGGAAGATCAGAAGACCCAGGCTAAGATAGAGCAGTTGGAGGCTAATGAGAAGAAGAATCAGGAGGCCTTGTTAGCAACACAGAAGGAAATCTCTGAGTTGAAACTCCGAGCGGGGTTGAAGTGATCAAAAGACCAAGACAAGTATAGGCAATTGACAAATGCTATTGCCACCAGGAACCTTCTTATCAGGACCATCACAGAGCATCCAGTTGGCCCAGTGACTGATGCTCTCCTGAAGGAAGTCAAAGAGGATGACAATGGGCCGGATGTTTGATTTCTTTGTATTTGTATTTCATTTTGTACTTTTGTTGATGTTGTTGTATTTTGACCCACCATAGGGACTTATTTGTAATCACAAAACTATGTACCTTTGCATTTGTAATATATGGTTTGTGTATTATTCTGTGGGCTTCATTTCTCTTCAACATCATCATTCCTCGAGGTCTGGAAGGTCAAAACCAAAGAACCAAACCGGATACCCTTGGAAGACAAATAGGCATACTGCATTGCATACTAACCTCATTCCTTGTTTTGTAGGTATTGTTGTTGTTGTTTTCTCACTTTGATGTGGTTTCAGGAAACATTGCTTGTAGGTATTGTTGTTGTTGTTGTTGTTGTTTTCTCACTTCCGAGCTTATAGATGGACCAGGTTCAACAAGATCTGACTAATGTGAGAACCCAGATGGATAATGAAAGAACTGAAATGAGGGCTCAGATGAACCAGTTCATGGCAGTAATGACCGGGTTGGTCCAAAGCCAAGAAAGATTAAGAGAGTTGGTCGAGCGGCAAACTCCTGAAGAAAATCACCCAGGTACAGGGGGGTACCAGCAACAATGATCATGTACATCCTCGTACTGACCCCCTGGAGTTTGGGCCTCATCTCAACCCTGACATTAATTCTATCAGGAATACCCAAGGTAATACTGGAGGGCGGGCCTTGCAAGAGGACCCTCAAGAGGAACAATTCACTGTAGTTGGAGCTGGAGATGAAGTCTATGATCGTCGGATGGACGAGACAGTAGAAAAATTGAGATCTCTAGAGTCTCAAAACTCCTTAGGATTTGATGTTATGGATATGGGGCTAGTGGAGGGAGTTAGAATTCCTCACAAATTCAAACCTCTCTGCTTTGAAAGATATAATAGAACATCTTGCCCTTGCACCCATCTTTAATCCTTTCTGGGAAGATTGAAGGCTTACACTATGGATGGAAAGCTATGGATGTTTTATTTTGAGGATAGCTTGACCGGGGCATCCCGTGAGTGGCACTCCCATCTGACTAGGGCAACAATCAGAAATTGGAAAGATTTGGCCGAGGCTTTCATTCGCCAATATCAATACAATTTAGACATGGCTCCTAATAGAACTCTTATAATGGGAATGTCACAATCCTCCAGGGAAATCTTCAGAGAGTATGCTCAGAGATGGAGGAAATTAGTTGATGTCGTTCAACCCCCAATGTCAGAAAGAGAAATGGCATATATGTTTATGAACACCCTACAGGGGACATACATTGATAGGCTATAAGCTTTCTCTTCCACTAGCTTTGCTGACGTAATCATAGCAGGAGAAAGAATTGAGATTTTGTTAAAAATGGGTAAGATTTCTGATAACGGCGCCAGCTCAAGCAGCACAAGGAAACCTTTTGCAGGGCCTCGCAGGTCGGGTGAAACAAATTCAGTACACATGGGCAGAGGTAGGCCCCAATATATGCTAAGATCAATTTCTGCTGTCACAATTCCTACTCCACCTCCTCAACAATAATACACTCCGTAATCACAACAGTTCCCTCAACAACATTTTCCTCAACAAAGGTCCTACAACAGCAACAACAACCAACAACAACGCCCTTTCCAGCAAAGGCCATCTCAAGTCAACAGAGTAATTGACCCTATACCAATTCCTTATGCCACTTTGTTACCACAACTTCTGAAGCTTAATCTTGTTGAATTAAGGACTCTGGCTCCACCAGATCCTCAGAACCTTCCGAGAAATTACGACGTTAATGCCAGATGTGCCTTCCATTCTAATGCACTTGGCCACACCACAGAAAAGTGCAGAGCTTTGCACATGAAGGTCCAGGATCTAGTTGATTCAAAGGCTTTAAATTTTGCACCACCTCCTAACGTCACAAAGAATCATATGCCCAGCCACGGTGGGCCCAGGATAAATGCAATCGAGGAGGATCAACCTATGAACTTAATTGAAGATGCTGCAAGCATTCAAACACCTCTGGCAGAGGTCAAAGCTCAGCTTTTAAAATTCCAGGTGTTCACAAGTTGTGAGGTCTGTTGTGAATCTTGCAAAATTTCCACCAATGGTTGTGCAAGCTTAAGAAGTGGCATCAATGGCCTTATCAGAGAAGGTATCCTGCAGATAACATCAATGGTTTCTACAACATCAGCAATTCCTCTTACAGCAACAACAAACATTCCTCATACAACTTCAACGACAATTGTTCCGACAGACTCGACTACAAAATCAACAATCATCGCTTCCACCACTTCAACAAACACTAGTTCAACCGCATCCGCTTTTACAACTACAGCTACCATTAACAACGACGTCTCCACAGTCACCATATATTATGACCCGACAACGGTCCCGACTCCAACAATTTTCAGCGACAATCTCAACAACAACCCAACTTCAGTCATTCACCACCACCACCAGTCAGAAATCCTGTCACCATATATTACAATCCACAGACGATCACAATTCCTACTTCCGCTGCAGTCAGCCCAATTACAATCACGGTACCTGGGCCCATCCCATATGAAAAAGATAATGTTGTACCATGGCTCTATGGTTCAGACCTCTACTGCAACAGGGAGAAAGTCGTTTTTGATTCTTTAACTCATACACCACAGGTCAGTAATGTCGGGGGAGGCAGGGGCTTCACTAGAAGCAGACGTCTCTTTGCGTCACAAGTTCCGAGAGTTAATATTGAGGCAGAGGCTGCTGCCAAAGCTAAAGGTAAAAATGTGGTGCCGGAAGAACCAGTTTTGAAAGAAGCCCATAAAACATCCTTTGATCAAGATGTGGATGAATTTATGAGGATAATCAAGAGAAGCGACTACAAGGTTATGGATCAGCTCCACCAGACTCCTTCTAAGATCTCCATTTTATCATTGCTATTGCCTACGTGCCCGAGGAGATCACAGTAAATCAGCTTGAGACAGTGGTGTCTAATGTTAATACTAGTCATGGGCTAGGCTTCACCAACGTTGATTTAACAACGGAAGGTCGTCACCATAACAAAGCTTTACACATCACTCTGGAGTGTAAATGGGCTATGCTTTCACATGTTCTAGTTGACACTTGGTCCTCACTCAATGTCTTGCCGAAGAAAGCCCTTGTTAAGCTTGAATATGATGGTATAGCTCTCCGACCAAACAATCTGGTGGTCCGAGCTTTTGATGGTTCCAAGAGGTCTGTTCTTGGAGAGGTGGAGCTTCCTGTGATAATTGGCCCCCAGGTCTTTCAAACTACTTTCTACGTGATGGACATTCATCCGGCCTACATCTGTTTGTTGGGTCGACCATGGATTCATGCCGCTGGCGCATTTACGTCAAACCTTCACCAGTAATTACAATACGATTGGGAATGGCAGATTATCACAATCTGTGGTGAAGAGGATATTTTTGTTAGCCATCTGGCTACCTACAAATATATTGAGATGGATGGTGAGATCCACGAGACCATGAGCCAAGGTTTCGAAGCACTAAACGTCAACGAGGCGACAACTGAAGCATTTGCTGCATCCCAAGAGGATATGATGGGTACTTCAATTGTCACCTACCAACAAGCTCGGAAGGTTGTTGAAGATGGAAACGCCCAAGGCTGGGGCAAGCTGATGCATATGGAGAAGAAGGAGGACATATTCGGTTTGGGCTACAAACCATTCTGACAAGATCAAGCAGAGGCTGCTAAGGAGCCCAAGTTCATAAGTGGGGGGATGCTAACCCCAGACGCTGTCAATAATGTGGAAGACGAGGCTGAAAGCGACCTCGACCTGGAGAACTGGATTCGTCCAAGGATCCCGGGCCAACAAGTCCTTAACTGGTCTTCCCAGGAAATTATAAGAGTTACTCCTGCAGAGTAATTATTATTTCCTGCTTTTAGCATGCATCAAGTCCTGCATCTTGCCCAAGGTGTCAGGACTCATTTTGTAATAGGGCCATATTTGTATTTTGTGCAAATGGAATATCAATGAGCAATGGACATCTTTTGCAAACAATTTTCTCTTTCGCTCACTGTCTTTTCATTTTTGTTATTTTTCGCACAAAACAATAAGATGGCAATGTTTTCAAAATAATAACTTCATTTACACTTTTTTCTAAACAATATTAAAATCAATCACTAAAAAGTACAAATCTCAACCCTTGCAGAGATTATCCTCCAGATTGCGCCGACAACAGCACTGCTATGACCTTGTATGACTTCGACAATCCAATTAATCAAGAAGATGAAGGGTTTTATGAAAACTATGAGTTTCCTGAAGAGTTATCTAGGTTGTTTAGGCAAGAAGAGAAAGTGATTACTCCTCATCAGAAGTAAATTGAAACTGTTAATCTTGGTACTGAGGAAGAGGTAAAAGAAGTGAAGATTGGGGTCAGTCTGCAAGCTTCAGTAAAAGAACAGCTTATCAGCATGCTTCGGGAATACGTCGACTTCTTTGCTTGGTCCTATCAAGACATGCCAGGTCTAAATACGGATATTGTCATGCACAGGTTACCCTTGAAAGAAGATTGTCCTCCAGTCAAATAAAAGCTATGCCGTACTCGCCCAGATATGGCCATGAAGATTAAGGAGGAAGTACAAAAGCAGTGGGATGTCAGTTTCCTTGCTGTAACTAGTTACCCACCGTGGGTTGCTAACATTGTACTCGTGCCTAAGAAGGATGGAAAGGTGCATATGTGTGTGGATTACCGGGACCTGAACAAAGCTAGCCCGAAGGATGACTTCCCATTACCTCACATTGATGTATTGGTCGACAACATAGCTCAGTTCTCGGTATTTTCTTTCATGGACATATTTACTGGATACAATCAGATTAAGACGTCACCCGAAGACATGGAGAAAACAACTATCATTACACCTTGGGGCACATTTTGTTACAAGGTAATGTCGTTTGGACTGAAGAATGTCGGTGCAACGTATCAACGGGCTATGGTAACATTATTCCACGATATGATCCACAAAGAAATTGAATGCTACGCGGATGACATGATTTCCAAGTCCCTTACTCAATAAGACCATCTGGTAAATCTGCTGAAGTTGTTCAAACGTCTGAGAAAGTATCAATTGAAGTTGAACCCCAACAAATGCACATTCGGGGTACGTTCTGGTAAGCTGTTGGGCTTTATCGTAAGTGAAAAGGGAATTGAGGTTGATCCTGATAAAGTCAAAGCCATTCAGGAAATGCCTAAACCTAGGACTGAAAAAGAAGTTTGAGGGTTCTTGGGTAGATTGAACTACATCTCAAGGTTCATATCTCACCTCACTGCTACCTATGAACCCTTGTTTAAGCTGTTAAGAAAAGAACAAACAATCAGGTGGAACGACGATCATCAGAAAGATTTTGACAAGATCAAGGAGTACCTACAAGAACCTCCAATTCTCATGCCTCCAATTGAAGTAAGACCTCTGATAATGTACCTGACAGTATTAGAAGGGTCAATGGGGTGTGTGTTGGGCCAGCATGACGAGTCTGGTCGAAAAGAGTATTGTTGTACCCCAAAATTTTCCCTCCCACAATCAATACAATATCTCTCAAGACTTCTAAATAATCATACGGCTCTCAAGACTCCCAATTGATCAAGAAGTGTGGATGTTTCCCCAGACAATGCCTCCTCTTAAGCAAAGTGTCCAAAACGAGGGTTTTTAATTTCCTCAGGTTAAAATGACTTTTAAGGCCTCAAGTTAGCTTCATAACATCCCACATGTATTTAAGAATCCCCATGTCAAGTTTCAAAACTTTCCCAAAGAGCTTGCCCAGTTAAATGATCAGATATGCAAAAATCAGTCAAAGTAGTTAAAAAGTCAAACTGAGGTCAACTGTGGTCAAACTAAAGTCAAACTTCAAGATTTTTTGCCAACATCAAGTTTATGAAGTAAAATTCATCATTTGATCAAGGTTTGATCATGATTCATCAAGGAAGTTTCAGATCATCAAGAATCAGGAGTTTCTAAATTAGGGTTTTCTTAAGGAAAGTCAACTGAACTTTGACCAGCCATAACTTTTACATGAATCATCAAAATTTCCCATCCAAAGCTCATTTTGAAGGAAATTTAATTCTCTACAACTTTGTGTCTCACAAGACAAGCCTAAAAATGCTTCATTTGGAAGGTATGAGCTAAAACATTACAGGTCATTTCAAAAGTCAACAAAACGTCAACTTTTTCCAAAGGGTATAATTTGAAAATGGTAAACGATATAGACATGATACCAAAGAGGTTTGTTATAGGTCTCTTTAATCTTTCCAAAATGTCCAAGAACACCTTCATAGCCTTAAAATTGAGGGATTTATGCCTTGTCAAAGTTGGGAGATTTTCAAGGGGTGTATGAAAAAAATAAGGGCTTAAATCTAATTTTTTCCAAATGGGCCTATCATTTTGCAACCCAATCTTCATGATAACATCAAACACGACCCAACTCAAATATTTTCTGATTTTTATAATATATTTATTATTTATATGGATTTTATTCATTAAAATTCATTTTAAATCAAAATAAAATATGAAAATACAAATATTTGATTTGATTCTTCTTCTAGAAGCTCTTAAACATCATTTAAGTTGATTTGATACTCTCCAATTTCGTGCACAACCAATTTTGAAACATAACATTTGATTTTTTTTATATTTTTGACCATTGCTTTCTTCACAATCAAGTAACCTCAACCCATTGCCAAAAGGCCCAATTTCAAACCTAAATTCACTCTATTATATATACACAACAAAGACATAAGGGGAATAATTTTGTTTTTAGAGAGGACAAGAAGATCATATTCATATTTCAAAACTTCACACAAATTTCAAAAGAATCCTTGAAGCATATTCATGTTTGAAGGTTGTAAACGAATCCCTAAAGCATCTTGAACATATCCCAATCATCTTCATCCTCAAATTCATGCAAAAATGCCCAATCCAAATAATTTTTTCTTTTGTTTTTGTTCATGCTTTTCGATTTCATATATATACTCAATATAAATTGCATTTAACCATTGATTTGTGTTTGTTGTGAGGTATGGATGATTTTTGGACAATTACTTTGAAGTTTCATTGCGGATTCAAGAAGGTCACGAGGAAGAAGATGATGGATTTGGAGCGCTGAAGATTTTTTCAAATATTTTGTTTTATATTTTATTTCATTGTTTGATTATGTAAACAGTTTCTATCACAAGCTCGCGCTTGTCCCAGTGGCAAAGGACTCAATGAAGGGAAAGGGCATGGGTTCAAACCTTTATTTATTTACCTTTTATATAAATTTCTTATTATATAATATGTGTTATTTCCCAGGAGTGCACACAACCTAGTGGCAAGGAACTGAGGTTTGGAGCCACATCATTTTGAAGAAGAAACATAGGTTCTTCATAATTTTCTTTTTTTTTTTTAATTTCATTGATTACCTTAATTTATCTTTTAAACATGGTTAACCTATTTTTTTAATTTTTTTTTTCAACAAATCAATTTTTTTTATTAAATTTAGGTTAACATTTTTATTAGTATTATTACTTTTATATTTAGGTTTATAATTAAACCCTAATTATTTTCATAATTAAAACCTCAATTTTTTAAATAAAAAAAACCTTAATCAATCTTTGATTTTTTTTAATTTAATGAATTTTCATAATTCATTTTTTATAATATATTTAAGTGTTAGGTTATTTTAATATAAACTGATTATATATTTTCTTTTGTAAAACCCAGCCTTGGGACATTTATTTTACTAACATATTTTTTCTCATTTTTATTATATAATAGGTATTTGTTATACTTATTCAAACATAAGTGTGCGCTTGTCCCAGTGGCAAAGGACTCAATGGTAAGGCAAAGGGCTATGACATTTTTTGCCAAATTGGTTATTTCTCACTTTTCTTTAATTATCAAATTATATATTTTCTTTTAAATTAAAACCTTAATATTTTTTAATTAATTAGAAACTTAATTTTTTTTATAAACCTTAATTTCTTAATTTTTTTTCCCTAAACCTTAATTTTAAACCTAAGTCTTAATTTTTTTTTCATAAACTTTAAACCCTAAAAATTTAGCCTTTATCTTTATCTTAAAACCCAGATTCGCCCTAATTTTTACCCTAAAATTTGTCCTAAACCTTAAAAAATTTTAAACCTTAACATTTTTCTCAAATTCTAACCCTAATTGTTTCCTTAACCTAATTTGCAAACTTTTTTTCTAATTTATTCACTTATTTTTATGTTATTCATTATTATGTAATTGTTTTGTAATTGTAATAATTTAGTTTTATTTTCCGCCATTATTATTATTATGTAACTGCCCCTAAGCCATGTAATAGTGTAGGAATTTTATTTTCTGCCTTTTAATTTCTGCCATTTATTTTTCATATTAACTGCGTGGTTAGTAACATAGGGAGTGCCAAGAAATAAATGAACCATGGACTTAGAAAATTAATAATCAAGATAAATATCTGAAAATAACACTCACACACGTAAGTTGATCTAAGATCGCCGTCTGCACTTCCTAGGGTATCCCTCTTGGTTGCCTTATTTAAAATGGTCAAGTCCCTCGAATATAGGGGTGTCTTAAGCAAAGTCTCTTCACGTATAAATCATCAAGTCCCTACAGATTTAAAAGATCAAGTCCCTTCGAGGTTGCCTACGGAATAATGATCTTGTCCCTTCGAATAAATGATGATAGTCCCTACAAATTGCTAAAGACACCCCTTAAGTTGCCTTCATTGATCATACGATGACCCTACGCCCGTCCCTTAAGAAAATCCAAGGTAATGACTACCTATTCCCTAATAATAGGGATAATCTTACCCTTGAAAGAACATACAAAAACATGAAAGACTTAATCTAGGGTAGGTACCTCTTAGGTGCTTGCTCACATTTCAAAATACTTTTTACACCTCATTTTCTTAAACATTTTTCAAAACAAGGATTTGTATACATCCATACGAGGATCATTACAAAGTACTTAGAAACATTTCTAATCACACATTCTTCAAAAAACAATTTAAGTGAGCTAAGTAACTAAGAGCCCATGGATAACCATGGATATAAAGGGTGCTAACACCTTCCCTTTGTATAACCTACCCCCCAAACTCAAGTCTTTTAAAAATAGGTCTTTCCTGTTCTTTTATGTCCTTTCCACTTGGATAAAATAAAAGTCGGTGGCGAATCTTGCTATCCGCAACATTTATAGAAAGACAGTTCTCCCACCGTGTTACAGAACTGGCGACTCTGCTGGGGAGTTACTAAGTAAAAGAGGGGTACCCTAAGGAATTAGATCACTTAAATTGTTTTCTTTGTTTGCTTTATACTACTTGTTGGGCTTTTTGTGTGAAAGATCCTAACCCAGATCTAGTGTACCCTAGGTAAATGGAAATAGGCCAGGAAATTGTACGGCGTATACCGATATGGTTAATCTAGTGGCCATAGTTAGTGTGACTTCTTGGTTGGTTCTCATGTTCCTTAAGTAAGTTGAGGATAACTTGAGGCTACCATATGTTTCCAATACATTAATTGACCTTTACAACCCTAGTTAACCCATCTTGGCCTTTAAAAATTAGTGAGATAGCCGGCTTTGGAAAAGTATAAAGTTAGTTGATACTTGATGCTACGCTCATTGAGATCCTAAACTTGGAGGGTTTTGGTTGGCAAGTATGTTTCCTACTGAACAACCACCCTTGGGAAGGATCAATTATATTGAGATCCCTTAGAACCTGGTTACTTTGTAGGACAGGATGAACCATCTAAACTTCAAGGGAGGGTACTTACCTTTAAACCTCATGAAAGCCTTCAAACCTAGGGCTATTGTGTGACTTGTTTGTGTGTGCCACATGTTTGTGATTGAGCATAACATCATGACATCATAAGCATAGCATTTTCATTAACCTTTTCAAGGACCAAAGGATTTATCTTTGTTCTTTGTTGAAGGTCGTGGCTTTTGCTTGTAGGAATACTGTCCGGATCAACTTTGTAGGAATACCTTCTAAGCTTAAGGAATTGGTCTCTCAAGTTTCTGAAAAACTCTCAATTCATCAAGAAACATGATCACCTACTGGATCTAGTCTCTTCAGGGTTCAATGAAGACATGATGAGTGTCCTATTTCAGTTCTTTGATCCTAAACATCATTGCTTCACATTCCCCGACTATTAGTTGGTTTCTACAATGGAGGAGTTCTCCAAACTACTGGGTATACCTATCCTTGATCAGGGACCCTTCACTGGCTTAGATCTGAAGTCATTGCTGCAACCTTACATCTGAAAAAATCAGACATTGTCCTAGAAATGAGAAGCAGAGTTAAGGGTATTCTTGCTAAGGTATTGATGGAGAAAGCTCAAGTGTTCTTGAAGGCTATGAGTTATGATGCTTTTGAGGAGATCCTAGCCCTATTGATATATGGCTTAGTTTTGTACCCTAATCCAGACCAGTTCATAGACGTACAGGCCCTCAACATATTTCTGACTCGCAATCCAGTGCCCACATTACTTGGAGATATCTTACATTATCTTCACGCTCGTACTACGAAGGCGAGAGGAACTCTGATGTGCTGCATACCTTTATTGTCTAGGTGGTTTATTTCTCACCTTCCTCGATCAGTGATGAAGAATGAACAAGGGTTAAGGTGGTCTAAGAGAATTATGTCACTTTCTCATTCAGACATTCATTGGTTCTCTTGATCTATGGAGAAGGTTACTATCATTGACCGTTGTGGGGAGTTCCCTAATGTGCCACTTCTAGGCATAAGAGGGGGCATTACCTACAACCCTTCTTTAGCACTACGTCAGTTTGGTTATGCTCTGAGTAACGATCCTCATGACATGCTTATCCAGGGTATTGTGTTCGACTATGACAACGATCTTCAGGGTTACCATCAAAGGTTTATACGAGCTTGGAACAAGGTGAATAGGATTGATAGCAAGACTCTGGAGCCAAAGTATTCTATTCTTATGGAGCCTTATCTCAGATGGGTGCGATCTCGTGCTCAGACTCTTATGATGCCATATCCTGTTGTTCTACCAATCACTATGGAGCCTGTTGCTGAATGAGATGTTCCTTATACCATCCTTCATCCAGACATGCCCACTGATTTAGAAGAGTTGCAGAAGTCCTGGATTCAGTTGAAGGAGCAAAGGGATACTTTTGAGACTCATTTCAGAGTTGGTCAAGAAAGAATTCTGGAGTTAACAAGGCAACTTCACGAGGAGTGGAACCTCAACAAATATCTCCACACAAAGAGGAAACGTCCATGGGAGACTTAAAACCCCATATGTTTATTTTTGTACTTTATTGTTATTTCCTTTCATTATAAGCCCAATGGGAAAATTTATACTAAACACTTACTAATAAAATTTTGTTTTTGTTTTCTTTAAACAAATTTAAATCCTACGGTCCTTGAAAACATTGCATATGCATCTACATACCATATCATTGCATGACAGGTTTCACAGCAGGTTTCTCATCTTCTCGCTGTTTATTTCAGCAGAAATGGCTCTCGAACAATCTGTCAAAGATCTCCAAACCCAGTTTTCTCAATTTCAAGAGGTGGTCCTGAACTTGTCCAAGAGGCAAGAAGAGTTGAAAGCACTTCTCACTTAGGACATAAAAAAGAAGAACCCCGAAGACAGCAAGGGTGATCAGTTGGAACAACTGCAAGCTGAGATAGCAGAGATGAGAATTCAGATGAATGGCCAGGTGGTTTTTATCCAGAGTTTAGCCCAGGGGAAAGAAGATTTGAGAATCTTTGTCAACAAGCTTCAAGATAATAGAGTTAGGGATCTTATCATCAGTCAACCTCTGATGAAACAAATTGACTTAGTTAAAAGGAGGATGAGGATAAAAGAAGGAAGAGACCAGCTGCTACTGATAATTCTTTAGTTGAAGAAAGAATATCTTGTAGGTCTAATCCACCACAACACAAGGAGTGTAGAAGACAGTTCACCCGATTCAACACGCCAATGTCACAAGCTTTGCAATGCTTGTTGGAAATGAGGTTGATTATATTGAAAGACGCTCCTCGAAAAACCAATACTTCTTCTCCTCGCTATAATCCCAATGCAAGATGTGTGTATCACTCCAATTGTCCTGGACATAACACTAATAGTTGCTGGGCTTTGAAGATTAAGATTCAAGACCTAATTGATGAAGGAATCCTTGAGGTTACACCAGAAGCCAAGTGGCAAATTTGATTTCATGGTGAAATATACTGCTCCTAAAAGTTCACAGATTGCAATCGAAGATATTCAGCCAACTGGATGGGACAACATTTGAATTTTCATTTGTAATTTCTTTTATTTGTTTAAACACTTACTATTATGTTAAACTTTTGTTGTCATTAATGCATTGCATATGTTTGTCTTGAATTAATCCATTTGTTTCACTATATTTTGAACTATGCTTCATATTTCTATTTTGTGATATTTAACTCCTGATAAAGCTATAAGCCTGTAGAGGGAGGATGACGAAAACAATACCATAATCTTATGCAGTATGCTTTTGAACAGACTATGTTGACGATGTACATGCATTATTTCAATTCCTAAACAGTGGAGATATAAGGAAGTTAATCCCTAGTCAACCATTTTGAGCCGATGAAGTAGGAGTTTTCCTTCTCACTCAAGTTAAAACACTTAATCATAACCTGGGGCAGGGTAGTTCCTCAGTTAACTCAATTATGCCAGTTGTCCTTTTGTACACAACTAATGATGGTTCCCTGTAATCATTAAGTCTGCAAGTCAATATCTAGCAAAAAAAAGCTCACTAAGTCAAACCCTATGAAGGAGACTTACTAAAAAATTAAGACATTTCGCTGACTGTAACCTTGAAATAAACAGTTCAGGCAAAAAGAAGGGATAATAAAGTCAAAAGAAAAAAAAAGGTCATTATAAATCCTCAACAAAGAAAGATGAATGAATGTTCAAATGATTTTTTGGTTTTTGAATCATCACAAATGTCAGTATTACAATTCCAAACTTCTTAGGAGCTTCAATGCATAAGTTAACCGAACATAGGACTGAAGAACATCATGAAGAATGGGTTGGGTACAAATAAAATTTGAGCCTTTATCTTTTGTTTCTTAAACCGTGAACTAGGCCATGTTATAACCCTTTAAAAGTCCTAACTGAAGCATGATTATTTTGAAAGTGTATTGCCACAAAAAGGTATCCTGACTCCTTTAGGGCTTATTATAAATATTGAGTTAATATCACAGTTTTTACAAACATTGTTTTACTAAAATAACTCTTTTTCAAAACTTCAAGACAAACATAAGCATTGCATTTTTGAATATCATTATTTGCATATAACTGAGTGTTTGGAAAACAGAGAAACTTACAGGATGAATGTTCAATAAACCAAAGTCCTTCTGATAGACAAAGTTGCTTCCTGGATCAAAGCCCATGTATACAAAGGGACATAGGCATTATCTCCCAATCATTGGGGCATGCCATATTACTGTCCAATCCAGATGGGGCAGTCAGGTCAAGATTCAACAATTATTAATAGTCAGGGGGTAAATATCTCCATCTGAAGTACCAAGGGTAACATTACAGAGTTCATGATGCCAAGGTCATATTATTATAGGGCATTCTGTTTATTTCTCTTGAAGTATCTCCTTACAGATACTCCCATTATGGGACAATTCATTCTTAACCAAGGGGAAATGCTCTCTTTTCAAATCTAATACCCGGAGCGTATATGGTCCAATGCAATTTGAAAGCACGTTTCTCTCATTGTATTACCTTGATATTGAATTCTCAGCTGAAGCCATTGTGGAAATTAATTGTCTACGCCAGTAGTATCAGATGGTGTCAGTACCATGTCTTCAGATCCAGTCATGAGAATTTCTGGGAAATTACTCAAGAAAGTTAGAACCTCAGAAGATCTAAATCCAATTGGTTATACACTCTCAAAGTTGAAATGATTCTGCTTCAATTTCAGGTTTACTTTTCCTTCTTTATTCAAGGAAGAAATATTTTCCAAATTCAGGTTTACTTTTCCCCTTTTACTAAGGTGAGAAATGTTTGTTGGTTATGTTGGAAAGTATATATGTCTTTGAATATGATTGATGTTTACCAGAAATGCATATAATACGATATTAGCATTTACTAAGAACGAACGGAGGTAGGAATTCAATGAATCTTCGCAAGTTCATCCCCATAGATTAATCTTTACGGATATTCTTACGGAGTACTTCAAGTAATATCTTATACTTCTAACTCTGCGAAGTCTTCAAGCAGTTTCATATCCACCGAAGAATTAAGTCTCCCGGATCTATGTACATCTCTTTTATCCTCAGTCAGGATTTTCAGGAACTTAATCCTTCTATAAGAAGTACGAAGAACGAAAACGAGAAGGTTCTAAGTACGATGTTCTTAAAGCAAGACAAAAACGAAGACTTCATACGCCTCAGCAACGAATCGGGATTTATTTTCCCTAGTCAGCAGTTGTTCTACGAAGCTACTTATACGCTTCAACTACATAATTCATACATACATCACATCATATCATATCATATCATATCATATCATATCATATCATATCATATCATATCATATCATATCATATCATATCATATCATATCATATTATACGCATTCTCATAAATTATTATCTTGCAGAATGTTATCTATATCCTTATATTTGCACCAAACTAACCTTGTTTTTCAGGTTAATTCTCCAGCAGGAAAACTTCATCAACAACTTACCTTGGGCCGTCGTTTATTCTTCCCAAAGGTTATCTTGTTACCTCGGGCCGACGTTTATTCTTTCCGAAGGTTATCTCATTTTTGGGCCGTCATTTATTCTTCCCAAAATCCATATTGATACATTGGGTCGTTGTTTATTCTTCCCAAAGGTTATCTTGTTACCTCGGGCCGTCGTTTATTCTTCCCGAAGGTTATCTCATTTTTGGGCCGTCATTTATTCTTCCCAAAATCCATATTGATACCTTGGGTCGTCGTTTATTCTTCCCAAAGGTTATCTTGTTACCTCGGGCCGTCGTTTATTCTTCCCGAAGGTTATCTCATTTTTGGACCGTCGTTTATTCTTCCCAAAAGCCATATTGATACCTTGGGCCGTCATTTATTCTTCTCAAAGGTTATCTTGTTACCTCGGTGTAAACACCCCAAATTTTCCCTCACCCATTCACACCATGGCTTGTGATCATTTCATATGCATAAACACAAACATAGCATATCATATTGCATTTTTGATTCACTGCATTGTTTCAAAGTCATCTGCATCTAGGGTTTGTGATCTGAGCAATCCAAGAGCTTCTTGAGCCACTCCAAAGGTCATCAACAATTAAAAGGGGTCTATGTATGTTCAAGCATCATATTATATCCTCTCAAAGTCAAGAATGTCAAAAAATCACAAGAATTGAGAATGGTATGGAAGCAGAGCCAGGTTTGACTGCACAGATGACCTAAAATTAGGGTTTTGGTTTCAAAGGCCATAACTCCAATTTTTTTGGTCATTCTTGTTTCTATTGGTCTCTATATGGTATAGGGAGCATGCATATCAATTTTCATGAAGAAATTCCATGGGGAAGTCATCTGATCAAGGGTTGACTTTCTGAGCAAGTCAGTGTAAAATCAGGGCATCTGAGGCCCTCAATGACCCAACCAAAGGGTGTTCTTCATCATTTTGATTATGTATGATCTTTATTTGATCATGGAAGATGTTGTAAGTTCACAAAATTGAATAATTTCAAGTCATTTGCAAAGTTGACTTTTTGGGAAAGTTTGACTTTTAATGAAATTGCCATTTTAGGAAACTTTTTCAACCCTTGCTTTTTGATTCAAAAATGCTTCAAATGGGAAAACTTTGGTCATGAAAGTTGTAGAATGGATCATTCCCTTTTCAAAAAGTACAAGAACATGACCTAATTCATTTTGGACCAAAAGTTATGGCTTGTCAAAGTTGGCTAAAATCACAAAATTTGAAGTTTTCTACCAAAGAGACATTTTGCAAAATGGTTTGTTCAAGTGTTCTAAAGGCCTCAAATGTGTATCATTTATTCATAACATGATCATATGATCTCTAAAATTCAGAATGGGCCAAAGAACTTTGCACTTTGATGCCTTGAAACTCAAGAAATCTCAAAGGAACCAAACTTGAACCAACTTGCAAAACTTATCACAAGTTACAAACCACTTGCTGCATTGCCTCTAAACCTTTTCCATAACATTCCTTGATTCAAGCTGAGCAAAAGCAAGCCAAAAAGCAAGTTGTACCATAGCCCATACCTCAAGTACACATCAAGTTGACATTTTGGCAAAAGACCCATACCAATCACCATAGGCCACCAACAACTTTCTGACCTATCCCCTTTTGATACATGGACAAAACCCAGCCTAACACATAACACAACTCATTCTGATCTTGCCCACAAGCCATAGTTATCAAAATCTCTTCCATTTGCAAAAGCCTTCGAAACCTTCTCCACAAGCTGCAAACACACAAACCAACTTCACAAATCAACTCAGCACACTTCACTGATCAAAAACCACCCATCACCATTGCCTGAAACTCCCTGAATCAAGAATACGATTTCCATCCCCCCTTGAACAGAACTTCTGCCATCTCAAAAACCAGCCATCATAAACTTTCTCCAAGTATCAAGACTTCATCAGGGGCTTAAGGGGAGTGGTTTGCACAAAGAAAGAGGGTCAGAAAGTTGCAAACTGAGAAAGCTCAAAGCTCAGGTATATCAAGAACCTTTTTTCCAGAAATGAGTTTTTAAGTTTCTAAATTGTTCCTCATGCTTTGCTGATCACTCTGATGTTATTACTTTTTGAAATGGTTGAGAAATAAGCATTTAATCGTGTTCTGAAACTTTTCTGACCTAAACATGTATTGCTTCGATTCACATGATTGATGAATGAAAAATGATTTTTGTTTGGGGGTTTTGATTCAGTGCTGAATGGGGATGGATAATGGATCATTAGATTTCATTTTCATAGTGTTTTGAGGGATTTAGCAATTTTCAGGTGGGTGTCCCGCCGGAGAAGACGACCAGAAGTCTTCTCCGGCCACCTGAATCTGTTTAGGGCTAATCTGTGTCATTAATGAAGTTTGAATAATAACCCTTGGATGCGTTGACCCGCGCGCGTTTGGACGTTCAGGATCTCACTATTTTGCCCTAATCCTCATTTGACTTTCTTAATTCAGATTAATTAATTTTTAATTAGGAATTAATGAAGTTTGAATTTCAGCCACTGGATCACGCGCACAGTCAATTCCCGCGCGTCCAGTTTGAATGCTGGCCATTGATCTTGTTGACTTCTCATTTAATTTCATTTTATTTGCATTTTAATTCATTTGTTTTGCTTATTTATTTTAAAATAGTAAAAATCATTTAAAAAATCTGGAAATTTTTGTGCAACTTTTTATTAATTTTCAGAAACCAAAAACATTTTTATTTTTATTTTTTTGCATTAAAAAATATTTTTAAATCATTTAAAAGTTTATTTTTAATTAATTAATGTAATTAATTAATTAAAAATACTTTTAGGTATTTAAAGATCACAAAAAAATTCATGAAACATTTAAAATCATTTAGAAACATTGTCCAACCCTCAAACCAAATTTCTTTTTTGATCTTGATGTCTTTTGACAATTTTTTATGGAATTAATTTCATTTCAAGGCATTATTTTGATCCAATCTTTGAAAATTCATTTCTGCCTAGTCTTTAAGAGTTGGACTTTGATTCTTTTTGCATTGTGTCTTGCATATCATGTAGTTTATAGAATTAAATTGGCATGAATTGATTGTGTATTTTCAATTTGTTTGACATTTTTCTTGACAAGGTGCCTTAAAACCCTAGAAATCTTAAGAAATTCATAACTTTCACTAGGTTAAGAATTGGGTCCCCTCCTTTGGGCAGTGAGTTTGTATAGGTTTAGGTTTCCCTTGAGTGCATTTTCAAATTTTTATCTTGATGTTTGCTTCTGGTTTTGATTTTTGTTTTGTGCATTGATCATAAACCCTAATTTGGGCTTTCTTTTGCATTCATCTTGCATTTGCTTGCATACCATGACTTGCCATGACATTTTATGCATCCATTTGATTTATTAGACATTTTTAGACATATTAGAAGCATGTTTGATCATTGCATCTTTCATTTGCCATTTTGTATGTCATTTGCATTTCATAACTTTTCATGTATGTTCATGGTTCTAAGCATGTTTCTCTTGCATCCATATGTTTGTATGATCATTCCCATGCCTTGCCTCATGTGTTCATCATCTCATAGCATCATTAGCATCATATACATGCTTCTGGTTTTGTTCTACATCATCCCATTTCATCTCATTTTGCATTGCATTGCATTCCTTTCATTAACTTTTCAGGTGGTAAGTAACTTTGAGAAGTGAATTTGCCTTCACTTCTCACAATCTCTTTTCATCCCTTCTATGCATCATTGCTGCATTTTGACTTGTGTTTGAGTTTGAGCTTGCTCATTTTTGTTCTTCTTACTTTCTTTCTTCAAGTGACTTGTCTTCTTAAATGAAGCAAGTTACTTTGCTTCTCTTTGCTCCTTTCATCTGCTTCCTGGTGGTTCCTCTGAAGATCTTTCTTGTAAACCTCACAAACCTTAGGAACAACCAAGCATGACAATAATTAGGGTTTTGATTAGTCCCCCCATTTAGATTTTACCTTTGTGTCTCTTTGAGTCTTCTCTTCTCATCTCATAATCAGGGACTAAACCCTAAAGGCTTTAAGGCTTTGTGATTAAGCTTATGCCTGCATCCTTCTATTAGGATGGAGTGTATAACTTTAATCCTAAGTGTTAAACCCTTAATGTGTTTAAATCCTTTAATCAATTCATTTAATAACCATCAAGACATCAAGCTTGTAACTTGGGCCTTGCATTAGGGTTCTAATTCCTCCTTAATTGGTTAAGAAGGACTAACCCTGGTGTTAATGGACAAGTCCCCCTCAAGTTGTCTTACAAAACATAAAAAGTCACTTCTTCATCATATCATTAACTAAAATCCATCTTAATAAAGGCTTTGTTTTGTCATGAAGTTAATCCCTAATCATGGATTAAGTTGAGGAGCTTTCCTCAGCTTAAACATTCTCATCTATTATCCTTCTATTAGGATGGTGTAATGAGTCTGTTTAATCCCTGATTATGGCTTAATCTCATTACTCAACACTAAACAAAAACAACAAAAACATCTAAATAATCACAAGTAGGTTAATGATCTTAATCCTACACCATGAAGATTAAGTGTGAGAAGCTGACTTCACACTTAAGGCATTCTCATTACCCCTAATCAGAGGGAAGATGTGATGAGTTTACTAAATCCATTGGTTTAGGCTTAGGCTCATTAACTTATGACAAACTTTCAAAAGCAATAAAAGATTGAAAACTCAAAAACAAACAATAATCGTCTCCTTCGGGATTCTCTTCTCATCTAACTCATTCATAAACGAGAACTTGCTTCTTCCGTCTAATGCAAGACAGTTTGCACCTGAGCCAGACAGGTCATACACTTGAGCATAGACAAGTAAGCAGTTCACAGGTCAATTCATCTTTCAGTCTCTTTGGGTCGAACTACGGTGTTCTGACTTCCTCATTGCACGAGAGGATACGTAGGCATAACTTAACAGTTATCGAACAAAAGTCTCTGTATATTCCCCCTCTTTCCAGCATCATCCTTTTAGCCTCATACTCTTGAGCATTCCATTCATTTCTTACACTGACACTGTACATTTATATACTTCACATACTTCACTTTACACTCCTTTTACACAGACACCTGTATATCCCTTTCCAGCCCTTTTATGCACAGATTGCACTGACACTACCCCCTTTAAAACACAAATCTTTCAAGCGTGGATCCCGTCGAGTACGACGCACAATCTGGGTGCTAATACCTTCCCAGGTTGTAACCAACCCCCTTTCTCAGTCTCTCTGGTTCGCAACCGTCTTATCCATATCTTTCTAGGTCTATGCAGCACTGCCTTTCCTCCGGGATAAAAATGCCTAGCTGGTGTAAACACCCCAAATTTGCCCTCACCCATTCACACCATGGCTTGTGATCATTTCATATGCATAAACACAATCATATCATCTCATATCTCATTTTTGATTCACTGCATAGTTTCTAAGTCATCTGCATCTAGGGTTTGTGATCTGAGCAATCCCAGAGCCTCCTGAGCCACTCCAAAAGTCATCAGTCACTTCAAAGGGGTTCATGTGTGTTCTTATATCATATTACATCCTCTCAAAGTCAAAAATGCAAAAGGATCACAAGAACTGAGATTGGTATGGAAGCAGAGCCAAGTTTGACTGCACAGTTGACCTAAAATTAGGGTTTTGGTTTCAGAGGCCATAACTCCAAATTTTTTGGTCATTCTTGTTTCTATTGGTCTCTATATGGTATAGGGAGCATGCATATCAATTTTCATGAAGAAATTCCATGGGGAAGTCATCTGATCAAGAGTTGACTTTTCAGACAAATCAGTGCAAAATCAGGGCATCTGAGGCCCCCAATGACCCAACCAAGGGTTGATCTTCATCATTTTGAGTGTATATGATCTGTATTTGATCATGGAAGAAGATTGAAGTTCACAAAATTCAAGAATTTGGAGTTTTTGCAAAGTTGACTTTTTAGGGCATGGTTGACTTTTCAAGAATATGTCATTTTATGCCATTTTTCAAGCCTTGCTTTTTGATCCAAAAATGCTTCAAATGGAAAAACTTTGGTCATGAAAGTTGTAGAATACATTTTTCCCTTTTCAAAAAGTACAAGAACATGACCTAATTCATTTTGGATCAAAAGTTATGGTGTGACAAAGTTGGCAAAAATCACTAATTTTCAAGTTATGCACCAATTGGAAAACTTGCAATTTCATGTGTCAAGCATTCTTGTGACTTCTAATTGACATCAAACCAATATGCAAGCATCATGTAAGTCACAAAATTCAGATTGAACCAAGATTTTCTCATGATTCATGGATTGTGGAATGAGAAAATTTCATGTGAACCAAAAGGAACCAACTTGCAAAACTCATGATCACACTTCACCAACTTGCTGCATTGGCCTTTGAACCAGCCATAGCCTCTCACCACACCATGCTGCGCAGCCCATAGCCATTGTACCAGCCTAGAACCAAGCCCATGCTTTCCTTACACAAAGTGGACTTTTTGCAAAAGTGAACATCCCAATCACAGCAGGCCAGGTCACATCATCTGACCAATAGGAGTCTTTTATGCAAAGCAAAGGCTAGCCATTTCATACATCAAGCCAGCCTGAAACAAGCCCTAGCAAGACATACACAAAACTCACCCCATTTGCATCTCTCTTCAAATCTCTCTGCCCAGCTCACAAACATTCAAACAAGTTTCACTAATCATCTCACCATACTTCATTAAGCCCAAACCAACAAAAAACCAAGCCTGAATCCAGCAAGAACATTGTTTCTCCATTTTCACCCCAATCTGCAGTTTCCTTCGAAACATCTTCCACAGGCCATAAACACTCAAACAAACTCCACAAACCTTCTCAAAACATCACCCTGATCACAAAGAACCACTCACATTGGCCTGAAACAGCTTGGATTACCATCACCATTTTCAACTGAGCTTGAGCAGAAGCTGTTCAAACTCTTCAACTAGCCAGCATAAATCTCTTCCAAGCATTCAAGCATCATCAAGGGGTCATAAGGAGTGGATTTCACAAGGAGGGGAGGTCTGAAAGTTACCAGGGTGAAAGCTTCGAAACTCAGGTAGCTCAAGAACATTTTTTCCAGAAATCGTTTTTTAAGTTCTTAAGTTGTTCTATATGCTTCACTGATTGCTCTGGTATCTTTAGTTTTGAAAATGGTGGAGAGATGAGAGTTTAATTAGTCTCTGAAACTTTTTTGCCCTAGTTCTTGTTTGCTTCGATTCAGCCATTCCTGGAAAAATAAATATGTTTTGATTGGGGGTTTTGATTCGTGAGTGAGTGGGAATCATTTCTGTGTTTTTAGATTTTGTTTTAGATGCGTTTTAGAGGAGTTTGAGGTTTGGGGTGAACGGAGAAGATGACCGGAACACTGTTCCGGTCATCTGAAAGTAATTAACGGTGGGATTAGGGCATAATCATTAATTAGCTGAGTTTGAATGCTGGCCGTGGGATCTGGCGCCAAGTCAATGCGCGCGTGTTCTTGTTTGAATCTGGACCATCAGATTGCATGACTTTTCCTTTTTTCAGTTTTAAATTCATTTAATTTTCATTTTTATTCACTTGTTTTGTATAATTTATTTAAAATAGCAAAATTGTTTTAAAAATTATGAAACTTTTTGTCAAGAGTTTCAATAATTTTTAAAACACAAAAATATTTTTATTTTCATTTTTAGCATTAAAAAAGTATTTTTAAATATTTAAAAGATTATTTTTAATTGATTAATGAAAATTAATTTATTAAAAATACTTTTGGGTATTTAAAAATCACCAAAAAATTCATGAAATGTTCTAAGACATTTAGAAACATTGTCCAACCTTCAAACCAAATTTATTTTTTGATCTTGATGCATTTTGAGAATTTTTCATTGATTAAAAATCATTTTTATGCATTAATTTGATCCAAAGTTCCAAAAATCATTTCTGCCTATCCATGAAGAGTTGGACATTGATTCTTTTTGCATTGCATTGTGTTTAGCATGTAGTTTGTAAGATTAGATGGCCATGATTTGATCTTTCATTTTCCATTTGTTTGGTAATTTTCTTGTTTAAGAACCCTAAAACCCTAGAAAACTTGTGAAAATCATAACTTGAGATTGGTTAGGAGTTGAGACCTCTCCTTTGGGCATTGGGTTAGTATAGGATTAGGGGTCCTTTGAGTGGCATTTTCCATTTTTTGTCTTAGGGTTTGCTTCTGATTTTGGGTTTTGTTTGATGTATTGTTCATAAACCCTAATTTGGGCTTTCATATGCATCCATCTTGCATTCTCTTGCATAGCATGACTTGCCATGACATTCCATGCTTCCATGTGATTCATTTGACATCATAAGACATATTGAAAGCATGTTTGATCATTGCATCATGTATTAGCCATGTTGTATGCCATGTGCACTTCATAACTTTTCATGTATGTTCATGTTTCCTAACTTGCTTCATTTGCATTCATAAGCTTGTAGGATCATTTCCATGTGCTGCCTCATGTTTGTAGCATCTCATAGTATCATTACCATCTCATATTTGCTTCTGGTTTTGGTTTGCATCATGTCATCTCATCCCATTTTGCATTGCATTGCATTTCTTTTCTAACCTTTCAGGTGGTAAGTAACTTTGAGAAGTGAATTTGCCTTCACTTCTCATAACTTCTCTTCATCTCTCTCTTGCATCCATTGTTGCATTTTTATATGTGTTTGAGTTTGAGCTTGCTCATTATTCCTCTTCCCCACTTTCTTTCTTCAAGTGATTTGACTTCTTGAATGAAGCAAGTCACTTTGCTTCTCTTGATCCTTTCATCTGCTTCCTGGTGGTTCCATTGAAGATTTCTCTTGTATACCTCACAAACCTTAGGAACAACCAATCATGACAATGTTTAGGGTTTTGATTAGTCTCCCCTTTTAGTTTTTACCTTTGTGTCTCTTTTGAGTCATCTCTTCTCACCTCATAATCAGGGACTAAACCCTAAAGGCTTTAAGGCTTTGTGATTAAGCTTATGCCTGCATCCTTCTATTAGGATGGAGTGTATAACTTTAATCCTAAGTGTTAAACCCTTAATGTGTTTAAATCTCTTAATCAATTCACTTAATAATCATCAAGACTTCACACTTGTAACTTGGGCCTTGCATTAGGGTTCTAATTCTTCCTTAATTGGTTAAGAAGGACTAACCCTAGTGTTAATGGACAAGTCCCCCTCAAGTTGTCTTACAAATCATAAAATCCACTTCATCATCATATCATTAAATAAAATCCACTTAATCAAAGGCTTGTTTTGTCATGAGTTTAATCCCTAATCATGGATTAAGTTGAGGAGTTTTCCTCAGCTTAAACATTCTCATCTATTATCCTTCTCTTAGGATGGTGTAATGAGTCTGTTTAATCCCTGATTATGGCTTAACCTCATTAATCAACACTAAACAAAAACACCAAAAACATCTAAATAATCACAAGTAGGTTAATGATCTTAATCCTACACCAAAGGTGATTAAGTGTGAGAATCTGACTTCACACTTAAGGTATTCTCATTACCCCTAATCAGAGGGAAGATGTGATGAGTTTACTAACCCATTGGTTTAGGCTTAAGCTCATTAACTTATGACAAATCCAAAAGCAATAAAAGACTGAAAACTCAAAAACAAACAATAATCGTCTCCTTCGGGATTCTTTTCTCATCACCTTCACTCACAAACGAGAACTCGCTTCTTTCGTCTAATGCAAGACAGTTTGCACCTGAGCCAGACAGATCATACACTTGAGCATAGACAAGTAAGCAGTTCACAAGTCAATTCATCTTTCAGTCTCTTTGGGTCGAACTACGGTGTTCTGACTTCCTCATTGCACGAGAGGATACGTAGGCATAACTTAACAGTTATCGAACAAAAGTCTTTGTATATTCCCCCTCCTTCTAGCATCATCCCTTAAGCCTCATAGTCTTGAGCATTTCATTCCTGTTCTTACACTGACACTGTACATACTACACTTCACATCCTTGTACACTGACACTTGCATTCTTTCCAGCTATGATACACAGATTGCATTGACATTACCCCTTTAAAGCACAAATCTTTTAAGCGTGGATCCCGTCGAGTACGACGGACAATATGGGTGCTAATACCTTCCCAGGTTGTAACCAAACCCCTTTCTCAGTCTCTCTGGTTCGCAACCGTCTTATCCATCTTTTTCTAGGCCTATGCAGCATTGCCTTTCCTCCGGGATAAAAATGCCTAGCTGGCGACTCTATTCATTCTCCAGTGAGTTCACGGATGTGTGTCCTCACTGTCCTCTTCGCCGACCGTTCGCGCCTGTACCTTTATTTGGGCCATTCCCATTTATCGGGAGCGACAGCTTGGCGACTCTGCTGGGGAACCTTATACTGTAACCAGGGCTTCTGGTTCTTTTTGTGGGTTCCTCCTAGCGCTTGTTTGATTTGTGTTTATTGGGGTGTTATGTGTTTATTTGTGTTTATATGTGTTTTATTTTTGCTTTATGTGCAGTTGTTCATCTGTTTTCTTTACTGTTTCACATATATCATACTGTCATACTGTCTGGTTGGATCTGGTTTTGCTTTGGTGGGTGGGTGTTCCATTGAGAGTTAAGGTCCTATACCTGGGACCTGAGTGACACCTAGGCTAGAGTGAATCATATTCTTTCCCATTCCATCTCGGTCTGGTGCGGGAATATGAAACACGGTTCAGATATGGGTTTCTTCTTGAGAACTCTATGTTGCAGATTTCCTGCAATGCTAGGGCTATCTGGGAAGCCTGCTAAGTCTGGATGACCTTTTAGTATTGACCTTCAGAAACTGAGGTGAATTAGAGGAGGAACTTTTATGGTTATTGTAAACACTGTACCTCCGGGTTAGAAGTGTTTACACTTCTCATAACTGATCCAAGTCTGAGGATCCTTGTTCTAGAACACCACCTGTGAGGGGGTTGGGCTGTTTACAGGTTTGCAGGTACCTTGACCTCAGAATACCCTGTTACTTTGACTTGATTAAGAATACTCCATGTTGGAACAGTTCTTGTGATTTCTAAACCCTGGACATGTAGCTCTTTATTTGAGCCCCCCACCTTGGTTACTGGATTTATAGACCTCCATCTGGAATTCTTGAACATACTTGGACCTATATCAGGGCATTTGATCAGATCCAGCTCAGTCACAAACCCTTGCATATCATTTGCATACATAAACATTGCATCATATTGACATTTGCTTATTTGTGTTTCAGGGTATCCATCTTCATTTGGTTCTGGTTTTGACCCCATCTTCAGTACTGACCTACCTTCATCAACATTTGCTTCAGCTATCTACTTCAGTTATCTGCACCAGCCAATCAGTGGCTCATTCTTCAGTGTTATCATCAGCACCTGTCTCTACTCAGTCTCAGCATCATGGCTCCTAAAAAGAGCAACATCACCTATCACTTCTTCCAGCCAGAGCTATCTGACATCAGGAGGATTCAAACCCTGATCACTCCAGATCACATACCATTGTTCAGGGAACACTACGGAGATATACTTGATATGGTTATGGATCTGGACCCTTCACAGAGAAGCCTGATCCACACGTGCATTCAGTTCTATGATTCCCCACTGAGATGCTTCACTTTTCAGGACTTTCAGCTGGGCCCTCTACTAGAAGAATACTCATCATTGGTTGGCATGCCTATCAGGGGTGGAATCCCTTTCAACCCTGAGATGGTCTTTCCTGGTAATGGAGAAGTAGCAAAGGCTTTGCATCTGGAACCTGTCCTGATTGAACAGCATATGACTTCCAAAGCTGGAATCCCTGGTTTTCATCTGGACTTCTTGATCTCTCAAGCTACCCTGAAAGCTTCTTTAGGAGAGTGGAAAGTTGTCTGTATTTTACTGGCCTTGAGTATATATGGAATTGTGTTGTTTGCAGATGAGCCTCGATTCATTAGCAAGAATGCAATCCATCTTTTCATCTTGAAGAACCCAGTGCCCACTTTGTTGGGGGATCTCTATTACTCAGTGCATCAGAGGAATGAAAAGCAGAGGGGAAGATTAGTGAGGTGTTGTGCTCCATTGTTCCACACTTGGCTTCTCAAGCATCTACCCAGGACAGATGCATTTTTGAATCCTCATCAGCAGAAAAACTGGGCCAAGAGACTCACTGCACTAACTTCAGCTGATATCAGATGGTGCACTCAAAGTGCCAAAGGCAGGGATATCATCACCAGCTGTGGGCATTTTCCCAATGTGCCCCTAATAGGAGTTAATGGTAGTATTAATTACAACCCTCTGCTGTTTAGAAGACAACTGGGCTATGCACTGGTCCACACTCCTAAGGCACATGACTTGGTGGAGACTCTTTATTGTGAGAACAAGCCTAATTTGGCTGTTGTTAGGCAGGCTGCCTGGGCCTGGGATAATGTTCAAACCAAGGGAATAACCATTTTGGGGAAGTGCAACAATGTGGCATCAGCACAATATTATGAGTGGTCCTATGCCAGGGCTCAATTCTCTGGAATGCCCTTTACCATAGAAGATATGCCTGAATCATCTTCAGCACCACCCCCTGCCACTATCAGTTTGGAGGAGTTTGAGAGCTTGAAGGAAAGAAATGAGAAGTTAACCCAGGCTTTGCAGAAGACCCTCCGGGAGAGGAGTGATGGCAGGATGGAGATTGAGAGGCTAGAGAAGCTGAGAGTGGAGCATCTAACTAAGATTGAGAAGTCTGGGGATTATATCAAAAAGTCTAAAGCTGGAGAACAAATTCTGAAGAATGCTTGCAAAGAAGCCCAGTTCCAGAGAGCAAGGACAGACTTGTATCTGAAGGAGAGTCAAGCTAGGTGGGTCAGAATCACCGAAGCTCGAACTCTGGAAGACAAGAGAGTTCAAGACAAGATGGAGCAACTGGAGGCTAGTGTAAAAGAGCAACAAGAAGCCCTGGCAGCAGCCCAGAGGGAGATATCAGAGCTAAAGATCAAAGCTGGAGTGAAGAGGTCAAAGGACCAAAGCCAGCACAGGAAGCTAACAGCAGCTGTTACGACCCGGAATCTCCTCATCAGGAATCTCACGGAGCGTCCGGCCGATCCTGTGACCGAAGCACTTCTCAAGGAAGTTCGTGAGGATGAGTTTGGTCTTGGTGTTTGACCATTTGTTTGTTGTTGCTTTCATTCCATGTACTTTTATTTTCCTGTAATGTATTTTGACCCCTCAGAGGGCTTGTATTTGTAAACAAACTATGTATCATTTGCTTTTGTAATATATGTATTAGTTTGTTCCATCCAAGTTTCACTTCAAAAGCAACATCAACAGCATCTTCAAGGGTCTGGAAGGGTCAAAACTGAATGCCAAGCCGGATACCTTGGAAGCAAATAAGCATACTGCATTGCATGCTAACCCTTTTGTTTGTTTTGTAGGTTTTTGATTTATTGCCACTAACTCTGTTGTGATGTTCAGGAACTATTGCTCGGCGCCAGGTATTTCCCCTCAACCGTCCGCACCGTTATCCGACCCGTCACAACCTTCCGGGCATACAAATGGATCAGATGCAGCAGGACCTTACTGAGGTCAGAAACCAAATGGCCAATGAAAGGCTAGAGATGAGGAATCAAATGACGCAGTTTATGGAAGTAATGAACAACATGGCTCAGAGCCAAGAAAGATTGAGGGCCATGGTGGAAAGGCAGAATCAAGAAGATCCACATATAGGGACTGTCGGCACCAGCAACAATGAAAGGGTCCAACCTCATGTAAATCCTCCTGTATTTGGACCCCACCTCCATCCTGAGGTCAACATCCCTGCAAATGTTCAAGGGACTGCCACTGCAGCCAGGGTACTTCAAGAAGACCCCCAAGAGGATCAATTCACAGTAATGGGTGTCGGGGAAGAAGCTTATGATAGAAGGCTAGATGAGATAGCTGAGAAATTGAGGTCCTTAGAGTCTCAAAACTCTCTGGGTTTCGACGTCATGGACATGGGCTTGGTAGACGGGGCCAGGATTCCCCATAAGTTCAAGCCTCCTTGTTTTGAAAAATACAACGGGACTTCATGCCCCCGCACTCATTTGCAATCATTTCTGGGGAGGCTGAAGGCCTATACTATGGATGAGAAGCTCTGGATGTTCTATTTCGAAGACAGCTTGACCGGAGCGTCAAGAGAATGGTACTCTCACTTGACAAGGGAAACTATCAGATGCTGGAAGGACCTGGCAGAGGCCTTTATCAGACAGTATCAGTACAACTTAGATATGGCACCCAACAGGACTCTCCTAATGGGAATGTCACAGTCGTCAAGGGAAAGTTTCCGAGAATATGCCCAGAGATGGAGGCAATTGGCTGCTGCTGTTCAGCCACCTATGTCTGAAAGGGAAATGGCAGACATGTTTATGAACACCCTTCAGGGGACATATATTGATAGGCTGGCTGCTTTCTCTTCCACTAGCTTTGCAGATGTTGTCATAGCTGGGGAGAGAATTGAGAGCCTGTTAAAAATGGGTAAGATATCTGACAACGGTGCAAGCTCGTCCAGCAATACAAGAAAGCCTTTTGCAGGCCCAAGAAGAACTGGCGAAACCAATGCCATCCACACCAACAGGGGCAGGCCCCAATATGTTCACAGATCAGTGGCAGCAGTCACCATTCCCGCTCCAGCTCATCCTCAACCAGTTTATCAACCTCCGCAACAAAACTATCAACAACAACCTCAGTACCATCAACAGAATCAGTATCCTCCGAGAAATTACAACAACAGCAACACCAACAACAATAACCAGCAAAGGCCATTCCAACAGAGGCCTTCTCAAGCCAACAGGGTAATCGATCTGATCCCTATGCCATATGCTACATTGCTGCCACAACTCCTGAAACTCAACCTAGTTGAGCTAAGGACGTTGGCACCTCCAGATCCCAACAGTCTACCCAGGAATTATGATTCCAACGCCAGATGTGCCTTCCATTCAAATGCACCTGGCCACAGTACAGAAAAGTGCAGAGCCTTGCACATGAAGGTACAAGACCTGGTAGAATCAAAAGCTCTGAATTTCGCACCACCACCTAATGTCAATAAGAACCCCATGCCAAACCACGGTGGTCCCAGGATTAACGCTATTGAAGAAGACAAGTCGTCTTATTTAATAACCAGTGTGGGTCAGATTCGGACACCGTTGGTAGAAATTAAGGCTCAGCTCCTCGAATCTCAAATGTTCCCGGGGTGTGAGTTGGGGTGCGCTTACTGCAATATCTCAGTCAATGGGTGCGATAACCTGAGGAATGGCATAGACGGTCTCATTCAGAGTGGCCAACTTTAGATCACCACATCATTTCCTACAAATCCAGCAACTTCATCAGCAACAACTCCAGAACCTCCTACAACTGCAACAACCATTGTTCCTGAAAATTCTTCGGCTTCATCAACAAGTACCTCGTCTATTATCTCAACTGATCAGTTATCAACAAATTTTTCTTCTACAACTCCAGCACCACTTCATTTTGAAACTACTACAACCACAACATCCATCCTTCCCACAATGTCTCCTACAACATCAGCAACAAATCATGAAGATGTCTCAACTGTCACAATATTTTATGATCCTGAAAACAACTCTGTCTACAACTCAGAAGGTGCTGCTCCCATCAGAGCACCAGTCACAATTTATTATGATCCGCAGACTATCACAATCCCTTCCGCAGCTGCAACCAGTCCAGTCACTATCACGGTGCCTGGACCAGTACCTTATGAAAGCAGCAATGCCATCCCGTGGCATTACGGCTCTGACTTGTACTGTGAAGGACAAAGAATCACTTTTGAATCATCAACCCCTGCACCACAAATTGACAATGTGGGAGGAGGCGGAGGCTTCACTCGAAGCGGACGTCTTTTCGCTCCAAAAATTCAGAGACCCACTGCCGAAGCAGAAGCCGCTGCTAAGGCAAAAGGAAAAAGCTTGGTGCAGGAAGAACAGACCGTTAAAGAAGCCTTGAAAACACCCTTCGATCAAGAGGTTGACGAGTTCATGCGAATCATCAAGAAGAGTGATTATAAAATAGTGGATCAGCTTCATCAGACGCCTTCCAAGATCTCAATCCTATCATTGCTTATGTGCTCCGAAGCCCATCGGAATGCGCTACTCAAAGTCTTGCACGCAGCTTACGTGCCTGAAGAGATCACTGTCAATCAGCTGGAAGCTGTAGTTGGAAATGTTAATGCTAGTCACGGACTAGGGTTCACCAATACTGATTTGACAACGGAAGGCCGCAACCATAACAAAGCCTTGCACATAACCATGGAATGTAAAGGTGCTGTCCTTTCCCATGTGCTGGTGGACACGGGGTCATCCCTCAATGTCTTACCTAAGAAGGCCCTGGTGAAGTTAGAATATGACGGATTGGCGTTGAGACCCAGCAACCTGGTGGTGAGAGCCTTTGATGGTTCAAAGAGATCGGTTCTGGGAGAAATTGAATTGCCCATAACGATTGGCCCGCAGACCTTCAAAACGACCTTCTACGTGATGGATATACAGCCTGCCTACAGCTGTCTATTGGGTAGGCCATGGATTCACGCCGCTGGCGCCGTGACCTCTACCCTTCACCAGAAGTTAAAATACGAGTGGGAGGGTCAAATCGTTACAATTTGTGGAGAGGAGGATATTTTTGTCAGCCACCTGGCTACCTATAAGTATATTGAGATGGATGGGGAGATCCATGAAACAATGAGCCAAGGTTTCGAAGCCTTGAATGTCAATGAAACATCTGCTGTGCCTGGTACTTCAATATCATCATACCAACAAGCCCGGAAGGTTGTTGAGGGAGGAAACGCCCAAGGCTGGGGCAAACTGTTATCGGTGGAGAAGAAAGAGGACAGATTTGGGTTGGGTTACAAACCAACTCAACAAGATCAAGCAGAGGCTGTGAAAGAGCCCAACTTTGTGAGTGGGGGGATGCTCACCCCTGATGCTGTCAACTTCCTGGAAGACGAGCTGGAAGGAGAACGCAACCTGGAAAGCTGGATTCGTCCAAAGATCCCGGGGAGCAGTATCTCAAACTGGTCTTCCCAGGAAATTATAAGAGTTACTCATGCAGAGTAATTATTATTTCCTGTATTTTTATAGCATGCATCAAAGTCTTGCATCTTGCCCAAGATGACAAGACTCATTTTGTAATCGGGCCATCTGTACTTTTTGTGCAACAAGATTAATCAATGAAATATCAGACATCTTTTTGCAAACGAGTCTTTTTTCTTTTCCGCTCACTGTTTTTCCATTTTTCTTTTTGTACAAAAAATAAATGGCAGTGTTTTCAAAATGACAATTTTATTTCACTTTTCTAAAACAAGATTAAAAGCAAATCACTAAAATGAACAAACTGAACCCTTGCAGAGTGTGCCTTCCAGACAGCACCGACAACAGCACGACTATGACTTCGTATGACTTTGACAATCCAATCAATCAAGCCGATGAAGGGATTGAAGAAGAATATGAGCTTCCTGAAGAGCTAGCCAGGTTGTTAAGACAAGAGGAAAAGGTTATTACTCCTCACCAGGAGGAGGTCGAAGTGATTAATCTTGGTACAGATGAAGACGTGAAAGAGGTTAAAATCGGGGCCTGCTTACAAGACTCAGTGAAGAGACAACTGATTGATCTGCTTCGAGAATATGTGGACGTGTTTGCTTGGTCTTATCAAGATATGCCAGGGTTGGACACCGACATTGTTGTGCACAAGCTGCCCTTGAGAGAAGAATGCCCACCGGTCAAACAGAAACTGCGCCGAACTCGCCCAGACATGGCAATGAAAATCAAGGAAGAGGTACAAAAGCAATGGGACGCCGGGTTCCTTGCTGTAACTAGCTATCCACCGTGGGTTGCTAACATAGTACTTGTGCCTAAGAAAGACGGCAAAGTAAGAATGTGTGTTGACTACCGGGATCTGAACAGAGCCAGCCCGAAAGATGATTTTCCTTTACCTCACATTGATGTATTGGTGGATAATACGGCTCAGTTCTCGGTATTCTCCTTCATGGATGGATTTTCAGGATACAATCAGATCAAAATGTCACCTGAAGACATGGAGAAGACAACCTTCATCACACCCTGGGGCACGTTCTGTTACAAAGTGATGCCATTCGGACTGAAGAATGCTGGTGCCACATATCAACGGGCTATGGTAACGTTATTCCACGATATGATCCATAAAGAGATAGAATGTTATGTGGATGACATGATTGCCAAGTCCCTCACTGAAGAAGACCACCTGGTGAATCTACTGAAGTTATTCAAGCGTCTGAGGAAATACCAATTGAAGTTGAACCCCAACAAATGCACATTCGGGGTGCGATCTGGTAAGCTGCTGGGGTTTATCGTAAGCGAGAAAGGGATTGAAGTTGACCCTGATAAAGTCAAAGCCATCCAAGAGATGCCTGCACCGAAGACAGAGAAAGAAGTTCGAGGGTTCTTAGGTCGATTGAACTACATCTCAAGGTTCATATCCCACCTTACGGCAACCTGTGAACCCTTGTTCAAGTTGTTAAGAAAAGAACAGACGGTCAGGTGGAATGAAGACTGCCAGAAGGCTTTTGACAAGATCAAAGAATATCTGCAAGAACCTCCAATCCTTATGCCTCCAGTTGAAGGAAGACCTCTGATAATGTACTTGACAGTATTAGAAGAGTCGATGGGGTGTGTGTTGGGCCAGCATGACGAGTCTGGTCGAAAAGAGTATGCAATATACTACCTAAGCAAAAAGTTTACCGACTGTGAACAACGTTATTCACTGCTCGAGAAAACTTGCTGTGCTTTAGCGTGGGCTGCTCGCCGACTGAGACAGTATATGTTGACCCACACTACTTTATTGATCTCAAAGATGGACCCAGTTAAGTACATATTTGAGAAGCCAGCTCTTACCGGACGGGTTGCAAGATGGCAGATGATCCTTACAGAGTATGACATCCAGTACACATCTCAGAAAGCCATCAAGGGCAGTGTATTATCTGAATATCTTGCTGAGCAACCCATTGATGACTACCAGCCTATGAGATTTGACTTCCCTGATGAAGACATCATGTTCATAAAAGCAAAAGATCATGAAGAGCCTATTCACACTGAAGGGCCTGACCCGAAAGAAGAATGGACTATGATGTTTGATGGGGCTGTTAACATGAATGGTCGTGGTGTTGGTGCAGTACTCATCACACCTAAAGGAGTTCACATGCCTTTCTCGGCAAAACTCACTTTCAACTGCACTAACAATGAAGCTGAATACGAAGCCTGTATTATGGGTCTTGAGGAAGCCATTGACCTCAGGATCAAGACATTGACCGTGTTCGGAGATTCAGCTCTGGTAATCAATCAAACTAACGGCAAATGGTACACACACCAGGATCATCTGATACCTTACAGGGATTATACAAGGAGGTTATTGACCTTCTTTACAACAGTCAAGCTTGAGTATATCCCTCGGGACGAGAATCAGTTTGCAGACGCTCTTGCTACCATTTCATCCATGATCAAAGTTCAAGCCGCCAACTTTGTGCCTCAGATTTCAGTGTCCAGACTTGATAGACCAGCATATGTATTCGCAGTAGATGTTATCAAGGACGATAAGCCTTGGTTTCACGACATTAAGTGCTTCTTGGAGGATCAAACATACCCACCTGGGGCATCTTCCAATGATAAGAAGACTTTGAGAAGGCTCGCTGGTAGTTTCTTTCTGAACACTGATGGGTCTTTATACAAGAGGAACTTTGATATGGTACTCCTCAGATGTGTTGACAAGACGGAAGCAGACCTGTTGATGCATGAAGTGCACGAAGGATCTTTTGGTACCCATGCTGGAGGGCATGCCATGGCTAAAAAGTTGCTAAGATCGGGTTATTACTGGATCACGATGGATGCTGACTGTTGTGCCTATGCCAGGAAGTGCCACAAATGCAAGATTTATGCAGATAAGGTGCATGTGCCTCCCAATCCTTTGAATATAATGTCTTCACCATGGCCCTTTGCCATGTGGGGCATTGACATGATTGGCAAGATTGAGCCAACTGCTTCAAATGGCCACAGATTCATCCTGGTCGCCATTAACTATTTTACCAAGTGGGTTGAAGCAGCCTCATATGCAAACGTCACGAGACAAGTGGTAGCCAGATTTCTGAAAAGAGATATCATCTGTCGATACGGAGTGCCCGAGCGAATCATTACTGATAATGGTTCCAATTTAAACAACAAAATGATGGCAGAGCTATGCCGGGACTTCAAGATCCAACATCACAATTCTTCTCCTTACAGGCCAAAGATGAACGGCGCTGTTGAGGCAGCAAATAAGAATATCAAGAAGATTATGCAGAAGATGGTAGTCACTTACAAAGACTGGCATGAAATGCTACCATTTGCCTTGCATGGGTACCGCACGTCAATCAGAACATCCACTGGGGCAACACCATATCAGCTCGTGTATGGTATGAAAGCAGTCCTACCTGTCGAAGTTGAATTACCCTCTCTCCGGGTACTGATGGATGTTAAGCTAAACGAAGCAGAATGGGTCCGATCCCGATTCGAGCAACTGAGTCTGATTGAAGAGAAGAGACTGGCTGCAATCTGTCATGGGCAGTTGTATCAGAAGAGAATGAAGAGAGCCTTCGATCAGAAAGTCAGGCACCGAGAGTACCAAGTAGGAGACCTTGTGCTGAAGAGAATCCTCCCTCCTCATACAGACCACAGGGGCAAATGGACGCCAAATTATGAAGGACCATTTGTGGTAAAGAAAGTTTTCTCGGGTGGAGCACTGATGCTCAGCACCATGGATGGTGAAGATTTCCCGTCCCCTGTGAATTCAGATGCAGTTAAAAAATACTTCGCGTAAAAAATGACCCGCTGGACATAAAAACAGAATGTAAGTTCAGGCAAAAATAGGGCATCCCGGCGAGTCAGAAACAGAATAAAAGACTCGGGCAAAAATAAGGGAAAATAAGCAAAAAATGTACACCCGCTGAGTTGAAAAGCCACATTGGACAACTCAGGCAAAAATGGGTATCCCGATGGATTGAAAACCTGAAAGGGCGATCCATGCAAAATAAGGGAATAAGCGAACAACTGCATTCTGAATTCGTCTGTATCGTTTACAACTTGGTAAGCTTCGAAAGGATCAAGCTTCAATCAGAATCAACATTCTTCAGAAAGCAAGATGAGAAGAACGTCAAAAGTCATACGAGTCATAGTAAAGAGGAAGCTCCTTAAAGCGTCATCAACACTGCCAGCTTTTTGTTTCTCAATTTGTAACAATCTCCTCATTCCAGGGGATATGTTCCTTTGACTGTATCTCGCCAATTCAGGGCATACGAATTAATAAAATCAGATTTTCAGTCATGTCTCGTTTTGTACATTTTACTTGCAAAAAATGTCTGATGTCTTAAAAGAAAAACTGATTGCATAAGAATACAGATGTTTATCTTCAAATAAAAACATGCTTGCAGGAAATATGCTTACTCTCAGAAGTATTTAAACTCCTATGACGGAATCCAGTAAAGGATACCTCGGGATTATCTTGTGCGTTTCTCTATCTTTTTCAGGATTGCAGGTATCCAGAACGCAACTTGGGGCATGAAAACTTTATCCCAGCAAGCTGGCAAATCCACACTCAATTTTAGCACCCGAAGTGCTCTCTCCCCAGCTGAGTTGCCTTTCATGACTCCTCCCAGCTGAGTTGGCCACTTATTACTTATCCCCATCCGAATGGGCAGGTATCACAGGAGATGCCCATATCCCCGGCGGAGTCAAGATGCTACTGTAACAGAATTTCTAGGGAGGCCTTTCAGTGATTCCTCTCTTTCTCCCCAGCCGAGTTGCCATCTCGCTCTCAGCCGAGCTCAAAAGTCAGAGAGCTATCTCCCCACAGAGTTCCAGCCTCTATCCAGAAGAGCAGCGCATAAAAGATCACAACAGAGTGAAGAAAGTTTCTACAAACCCCAGCTGGGTCCTATGTTTATTAGGATAGGTCTATCAGTGACCCGAATCCCCAAGCAAATATCATCTTATTAGATCTACCAATGATCTCAACCCCAGTTGGGACGTCTACTTCAACAGATCGATCAAAGATCTTCGCAGCAACGGGATTTGAATCCCGGTTGGGTATCTTTGCATAATCATAGCATTTGCATCATATTCACCCACAAAGCGTAGCATTCCGTCTAACACGGAGCATTACGGCAAAAATCCGACACATAGCATAATCATAAGCCATGTTTTGAATCAGCACTTGTGAATAATGACAGTTCATCAACGTACAGAAAAATCCCACCAGAGTCCCCAGCAAAAACAGCTGCCTCTCAATCACAAACACCAGTATATACTCATTTTGGGCACCCGTCCGTGTCATCCTTCCCCAGTAAAGTCGCCTGAACACTCTTTGCGAACAAAATCACCCTTATTACAGATACGTCCTGACACCCGTCCGTGTCAAATCACCAGCAGAAAGCCAAAGGCATCATCTTTGCACTCACCTACTTGTATATACAATTCCTTGACACCCGTCCGTGTCATATCCCCAGCACAGTCATCTACACTTTTGTATACTTATACCCTTCTCTCTCTCGACACCCGTCCGTGTCACTCTCCCCAGCAGAGAAACACTCATCTATACAATACTCATACTCATTACTCATATCACACTCATACAGATACTCGTCCGTATCTTGTATATACCTTTCATATCCCCACAGATTCAACACTAGTCCTTGTTCTTTGTTAACCAGTTGGTACTCGTCCGTATCATCATCTCAGAACATGCGTCAGGCGTTTGTTTCTACATGATACCCGTCCGTGTCATAACCTTAAGGATGCTCGTCCGCATATTTAATCCATACACCGTGTCAAACACTTATGTCCTCTTGAATATAGACACTCGTCTGTGCCTACTATTCCCCAGAAGAGTCCTCTCAGATTCAACACTCGTCCGTGTTCTCTGTTAACCAGTTGATACTCATCCGTATCATCATCTTTGAACACGCGTCAGTATTTGTTTCTATCCGATACTCGTCCGTATCGTAGTCTTAAGGATGCTCGTCCGCATCTTTAATCTATACACATCACCTGAACACTTATACCTTTTGTTTCTTGAATGTAAACACTCGTCCGTATTTACTATTCCCCAGTAGATCGCCAACAAAGCAAATTTTTCTTCTTATCTGACACTCGTTCTGTGTCATGATAAACCTGAGAGCAGCCGTACCCTGCTAGGTGGTCGTCCTCCACCTCTTGATGGTCGTCCTCCATCATGCTCATCTGATGGCCGTCCCCATCGTTGATTTTTAGCAGCCGTCCCCTGCTAGGTGGTCGTCTCCCACCTCTTGATGATCGTCCTTCATCAATTTTATCCAATGGCCGTCCCCATTGTTGATTTTTGGTTATCTGGCATTCGTCCTATGTCATGATAAACCCCGAGAGCAGCCGTCCCCTGCTAGGTGGTCGTCCTCCACCTCTTGATGGTCGTCCTCCATCATGCTCATCCGATGGCCGTCCCCATCGTTGATATTTTCGGCAGCCGTACCCTGCCAGGTGGTCGTCCTCCACCTTTGATGGCCGTCCCCATCATATTTCCTTTATTCCCCAACAGAGCAGCCGTCCCCTGCAAGGTGATCGTCCTTTGGGCAGTGAGTTTGTATAGGTTTAGGTTTCCCTTGAGTGCATTTTCAAATTTTTATCTTGATGTTTGCTTCTGGTTTTGATTTTTGTTTTGTGCATTGATCATAAACCCTAATTTGGGCTTTCTTTTGCATTCATCTTGCATTTGCTTGCATACCATGACTTGCCATGACATTTTATGCATCCATTTGATTTATTAGACATTTTTAGACATATTAGAAGCATGTTTGATCATTGCATCTTTCATTTTCCATTTTGTATGTCATTTGCATTTCATAACTTTTCATGTATGTTCATGGTTCTAAGCATGTTTCTCTTGCATCCATATGTTTGTATGATCATTCCCATGCCTTGCCTCATGTGTTCATCATCTCATAGCATCATTAGCATCATATACATGCTTCTGGTTTTGTTCTACATCATCCCATTTCATCTCATTTTGCATTGCATTGCATTCCTTTCATTAACTTTTCAGGTGGTAAGTAACTTTGAGAAGTGAATTTGCCTTCACTTCTCACAATCTCTTTTCATCCCTTCTATGCATCATTGCTGCATTTTGACTTGTGTTTGAGTTTGAGCTTGCTCATTTTTGTTCTTCTTACTTTCTTTCTTCAAGTGACTTGTCTTCTTAAATGAAGCAAGTTACTTTGCTTCTCTTTGCTCCTTTCATCTGCTTCCTGGTGGTTCCTCTGAAGATCTTTCTTGTAAAACTCACAAACCTTAGGAACAACCAAGAATGACAATAATTAGGGTTTTGATTAGTCCCCCCATTTAGATTTTACCTTTGTGTCTCTTTGAGTCTTCTCTTCTCATCTCATAATCAGGGACTAAACCCTAAAGGCTTTAAGGCTTTGTGATTAAGCTTATGCCTGCATCCTTCTATTAGGATGGAGTGTATAACTTTAATCCTAAGTGTTAAACCCTTAATGTGTTTAAATCCTTTAATCAATTCATTTAATAACCATCAAGACATCAAGCTTGTAACTTGGGCCTTGCATTAGGGTTCTAATTCCTCCTTAATTGGTTAAGAAGGACTAACCCTGGTGTTAATGGACAAGTCCCCCTCAAGTTGTCTTACAAATCATAAAAAATCACTTCTTCATCATATCATTAACTAAAATCCATCTTAATAAAGGCTTTGTTTTGTCATGAAGTTAATCCCTAATCATGGATTAAGTTGAGGAGCTTTCCTCAGCTTAAACATTCTCATCTATTATCCTTCTATTAGGATGGTGTAATGAGTCTGTTTAATCCCTGATTATGGCTTAATCTCATTACTCAACACTAAACAAAAACAACAAAAACATCTAAATAATCACAAGTAGGTTAATGATCTTAATCCTACACCATGAAGATTAAGTGTGAGAAGCTGACTTCACACTTAAGGCATTCTCATTACCCCTAATCAGAGGGAAGATGTGATGAGTTTACTAAATCCATTGGTTTAGGCTTAGGCTCATTAACTTATGACAAACTTTCAAAAGCAATAAAAGATTGAAAACTCAAAAACAAACAATAATCGTCTCCTTCGGGATTCTCTTCTCATCTAACTCATTCATAAACGAGAACTTGCTTCTTCCGTCTAATGCAAGACAGTTTGCACCTGAGCCAGACAGGTCATACACTTGAGCATAGACAAGTAAGCAGTTCACAGGTCAATTCATCTTTCAGTCTCTTTGGGTCGAACTACGGTGTTCTGACTTCCTCATTGCACGAGAGGATACGTAGGCATAACTTAACAGTTATCGAACAAAAGTCTCTGTATATTCCCCCCCTTTCCAGCATCATCCTTTTAGCCTCATACTCTTGAGCATTCCATTCATTTCTTACACTGACACTGTACATTTATATACTTCACATACTTCACTTTACACTCCTTTTACACAGACACCTGTATATCCCTTTCCAGCCCTTTTATGCACAGATTGCACTGACATTACCCCCTTTAAAACACAAATCTTTCAAGCGTGGATCCCGTCGAGTACGACGCACAATCTGGGTGCTAATACCTTCCCAGGTTGTAACCAACCCCCTTTCTCAGTCTCTCTGGTTCGCAACCGTCTTATCCATATCTTTCTAGGTCTATGCAGCACTGCCTTTCCTCCGGGATAAAAATGCCTAGCTGGTGTAAACACCCCAAATTTTCCCTCACCCATTCACACCATGGCTTGTGATCATTTCATATGCATAAACACAATCATATCATCTCATATCTCATTTTTGATTCACTGCATAGTTTCTAAGTCATCTGCATCTAGGGTTTGTGATCTGAGCAATCCCGGAGCCTCCTGAGCCACTCCAAAAGTCATCAGTCACTTCAAAGGGGTTCATGTGTGTTATTATATCATATTACATCCTCTCAAAGTCAAAAATGCAAAAGGATCACAAGAACTGAGATTGGTATGGAAGCAGAGCCAAGTTTGACTGCACAGTTGACCTAAAATTAGGGTTTTGGTTTCAGAGGCCATAACTCCAAATTTTTTGGTCATTCTTGTTTCCATTGGTCTCTATATGGTATAGGGAGCATGCATATCAATTTTCATGAAGAAATTCCATGGGGAAGTCATCTGATCAAGAGTTGACTTTTCAGACAAATCAGTGCAAAATCAGGGCATCTGAGGCCCCCAATGACCCAACCAAGGGTTGATATTCATCATTTTGAGTGTATATGATCTTTATTTGATCATGGAAGAAGATTGAAGTTCACAAAATTCAAGAATTTGGAGTTTTTGCAAAGTTGACTTTTTAGGGCATGGTTGACTTTTCAAGAATATGTCATTTTATGCCATTTTTCAAGCCTTGCTTTTTGATCCAAAAATGCTTCAAATGGAAAATTTTGGTCATGAAAGTTGTAGAATACATTTTTCCCTTTTCAAAAAGTACAAGAACATGACCTAATTCATTTTGGATCAAAAGTTATGGTGTGACAAAGTTGGCAAAAATCACTAATTTTCAAGTTATGCACCAATTGGAAAACTTGCAATTTCATGTGTCAAGCATTCTTGTGACTTCTAATTGACATCAAACCAATATGCAAGCATCATGTAAGTCACAAAATTCAGATTGAACCAAGATTTTCTCATGATTCATGGATTGTGGAATGAGAAAATTTCATGTGAACCAAAAGGAACCAACTTGCAAAACTCATGATCACACTTCACCAACTTGCTGCATTGGCCTTTGAACCAGCCATAGCCTCTCACCACACCATGCTGCGCAGCCCATAGCCATTGTACCAGCCTAGAACCAAGCCCATGCTTTCCTTACACAAAGTGGACTTTTTGCAAAAGTGAACATCCCAATCACAGCAGGCCAGGTCACATCATCTGACCAATAGGAGTCTTTTATGCAAAGCAAAGGCTAGCCATTTCATACATCAAGCCAGCCTGAAACAAGCCCTAGCAAGACATACACAAAACTCACCCCATTTGCATCTCTCTTCAAATCTCTCTGCCCAGCTCACAAACATTCAAACAAGTTTCACTAATCATCTCACCATACTTCATTAAGCCCAAACCAACAAAAAACCAAGCCTGAATCCAGCAAGAACATTGTTTCTCCATTTTCACCCCAATCTGCAGTTTCCTTCGAAACATCTTCCACAGGCCATAAACACTCAAACAAACTCCACAAACCTTCTCAAAACATCACCCTGATCACAAAGAACCACTCACATTGGCCTGAAACAGCTTGGATTACCATCACCATTTTCAACTGAGCTTGAGCAGAAGCTGTTCAAACTCTTCAACTAGCCAGCATAAATCTCTTCCAAGCATTCAAGCATCATCAAGGGGTCATAAGGAGTGGATTTCACAAGGAGGGGAGGTCTGAAAGTTACCAGGGTGAAAGCTTCGAAACTCAGGTAGCTCAAGAACATTTTTTCCAGAAATCGTTTTTTAAGTTCTTAAGTTGTTCTATATGCTTCACTGATTGCTCTGGTATCTTTAGTTTTGAAAATGGTGGAGAGATGAGAGTTTAATTAGTCTCTGAAACTTTTTTGCCCTAGTTCTTGTTTGCTTCGATTCAGCCATTCCTGGAAAAATAAATATGTTTTGATTGGGGGTTTTGATTCGTGAGTGAGTGGGAATCATTTCTGTGTTTTTAGATTTTGTTTTAGATGCGTTTTAGAGGAGTTTGAGGTTTGGGGTGAACGGAGAAGATGACCGGAACACTGTTCCGGTCATCTGAAAGTAATTAACGGTGGGATTAGGGCATAATCATTAATTAGCTGAGTTTGAATGCTGGCCGTGGGATCTGGCGCCAAGTCAATGCGCGCGTGTTCTTGTTTGAATCTGGACCATCAGATTGCATGACTTTTCCTTTTTTCAGTTTTAAATTCATTTAATTTTCATTTTTATTCACTTGTTTTGTATAATTTATTTAAAATAGCAAAATTGTTTTAAAAATTATGAAACTTTTTGTCAAGAGTTTCAATAATTTTTAAAACACAAAAATATTTTTATTTTCATTTTTAGCATTAAAAAAGTATTTTTAAATATTTAAAAGATTATTTTTAATTGATTAATGAAAATTAATTTATTAAAAATACTTTTGGGTATTTAAAAATCACCAAAAAATTCATGAAATGTTCTAAGACATTTAGAAACATTGTCCAACCTTCAAACCAAATTTATTTTTTGATCTTGATGCATTTTGAGAATTTTTCATTGATTAAAAATCATTTTTATGCATTAATTTGATCCAAAGTTCCAAAAATCATTTCTGCCTATCCATGAAGAGTTGGACATTGATTCTTTTTGCATTGCATTGTGTTTAGCATGTAGTTTGTAAGATTAGATGGCCATGATTTGATCTTTCATTTTCCATTTGTTTGGTAATTTTCTTGTTTAAGAACCCTAAAACCCTAGAAAACTTGTGAAAATCATAACTTGAGATTGGTTAGGAGTTGAGACCTCTCCTTTGGGCATTGGGTTAGTATAGGATTAGGGGTCCTTTGAGTGGCATTTTCCATTTTTTGTCTTAGGGTTTGCTTCTGATTTTGGGTTTTGTTTGATGTATTGTTCATAAACCCTAATTTGGGCTTTCATATGCATCCATCTTGCATTCTCTTGCATAGCATGACTTGCCATGACATTCCATGCTTCCATGTGATTCATTTGACATCATAAGACATATTGAAAGCATGTTTGATCATTGCATCATGTATTAGCCATGTTGTATGCCATGTGCACTTCATAACTTTTCATGTATGTTCATGTTTCCTAACTTGCTTCATTTGCATTCATAAGCTTGTAGGATCATTTCCATGTGCTGCCTCATGTTTGTAGCATCTCATAGTATCATTACCATCTCATATTTGCTTCTGGTTTTGGTTTGCATCATGTCATCTCATCCCATTTTGCATTGCATTGCATTTCTTTTCTAACCTTTCAGGTGGTAAGTAACTTTGAGAAGTGAATTTGCCTTCACTTATCATAACTTCTCTTCATCTCTCTCTTGCATCCATTGTTGCATTTTTATATGTGTTTGAGTTTGAGCTTGCTCATTCTTCCTCTTCCCCACTTTCTTTCTTCAAGTGACTTGACTTCTTGAATGAAGCAAGTCACTTTGCTTCTCTTGATCCTTTCATCTGCTTCCTGGTGGTTCCATTGAAGATTTCTCTTGTATACCTCACAAAACTTAGGAACAACCAAGCATGACAATGTTTAGGGTTTTGATTAGTCTCCCCTTTTAGTTTTTACCTTTGTGTCTCTTTTGAGTCATCTCTTCTCACCTCATAATCAGGGACTAAACCCTAAAGGCTTTAAGGCTTTGTGATTAAGCTTATGCCTGCATCCTTCTATTAGTATGGAGTGTATAACTTTAATCCTAAGTGTTAAACCCTTAATGTGTTTAAATCTCTTAATCAATTCACTTAATAATCATCAAGACTTCACACTTGTAACTTGGGCCTTGCATTAGGGTTCTAATTCTTCCTTAATTGGTTAAGAAGGACTAACCCTAGTGTTAATGGACAAGTCCCCCTCAAGTTGTCTTACAAATCATAAAATCCACTTCGTCATCATATCATTAAATAAAATCCACTTAATCAAAGGCTTGTTTTGTCATGAGTTTAATCCCTAATCATGGATTAAGTTGAGGAGTTTTCCTCAGCTTAAACATTCTCATCTATTATCCTTCTCTTAGGATGGTGTAATGAGTCTGTTTAATCCCTGATTATGGCTTAACCTCATTACTCAACACTAAACAAAAACACCAAAAACATCTAAATAATCACAAGTAGGTTAATGATCTTAATCTTACACCAAAGGTGATTAAGTGTGAGAATCTGACTTCACACTTAAGGTATTCTCATTACCCCTAATCAGAGGGAAGATGTGATGAGTTTACTAACCCATTGGTTTAGGCTTAAGCTCATTAACTTATGACAAATCCAAAAGCAATAAAAGACTGAAAACTCAAAAACAAACAATAATCGTCTCCTTCGGGATTCTTTTCTCATCACCTTCACTCACAAACGAGAACTCGCTTCTTCCGTCTAATGCAAGACAATTTGCACCTGAGCCAGACAGATCATACACTTGAGCATAGACAAGTAAGCAGTTCACAAGTCAATTCATCTTTCAGTCTCTTTGGGTCGAACTACGGTGTTCTGACTTCCTCATTGCACGAGAGGATACGTAGGCATAACTTAACAGTTATCGAACAAAAGTCTCTGTATATTCCCCCTCCTTCTAGCATCATCCCTTAAGCCTCATAGTCTTGAGCATTTCATTCCTGTTCTTACACTGACACTGTACATACTACACTTCACATCCTTTTACACTGACACTTGCATTCTTTCCAGCTATGATACACAGATTGCATTGACATTACCCCTTTAAAGCACAAATCTTTTAAGCGTGGATCCCGTCGAGTACGACGGACAATCTGGGTGCTAATACCTTCCCAGGTTGTAACCAACCCCCTTTCTCAGTCTCTCTGGTTCGCAACCGTCTTATCCATCTTTTTCTAGGCCTATGCAGCATTGCCTTTCCTCCGGGATAAAAATGCCTAGCTGGCGACTCTATTCATTCTCCAGTGAGTTCACGGCTGTGTGTCCTCACTGTCCTCTTCGCCGACCGTTCGCGCCTATACCTTTATCTGGGCCATTCCCATTTATCGGGAGCGACAGCTGGCGACTCTTTTCTTTTCCTGTGAGTTCACTCCTGTGTGTTCTCACATCCTCCTTTTGCCGATCGTTCGCGTCTGTACCTTATTTGAGCCAGTCTCATCTTTTGGGAGCGACACTTGGGCCGTCGTTTATTCTTCCCGAAGGTTATCTCATTTTGGACCGTCGTTTATTCTTCCCAAAAGATTTTGAGACCTTGGGTCGTCGTTTATTCTTCCCAAAGGTTATCTTGTTACCTCAGGCCGTCGTTTATTCTTCCCGAAGGTATCTCAGTTTTGGGCTGTCATTTATTCTTCCCAAAATCCATATTGATACCTTGGGCCGTCGTTTATTCTTCCCAAAGGTTATCTTGTTACCTCGGGCCGTCGTTTATTCTTCCCGAAGGTTATCTCATTTTTGGGTCGTCGTTTATTCTTCCCAAAAGCCATATTGATACCTTGGGCCGTCGTTTATTCTTCTCAAAGGTTATCTTGTTACCTCGGGCCGTCGTTTATTCTTCTCGAAGTTTATCTCATTTTGGGTCGTCGTTTATTCTTCCCAAAAGATATTTTGAGACCTTGGGCCGTCGTTTATTCCTCCCAAAGGTTATCTTGTTACCTCGGACCGTCGTTTATTCTTCCCGAAGGTTATCTCATTTTGGGTCGTCGTTTATTCTTCCCAAAAGATATTTTGAGACCTTGGGCCATCGTTTATTCTTCCCAAAGGTTATCTTGTTAACTCGGGCCGTCGTTTATTCTTCCCGAAGGTTACCTCATTTTGGGCCGTCGTTTATTCTTCCAAAAAGCCATATTGATACCTTTGGCCGTCATTTATTCTTCCCAAAGGTTATCTTGTTACCTCGGGTCGTCGTTTATTCTTCCCGAAGGTTATCTCATTTTGGGCCGTCGTTTATTCTTCCCAAAATGAGATATTATACGCATATCATATCATATCATATTATACACATTCTCATAAAGTATTATCTTGCAGAATGTTATCTATATCCTTATATTTGCACCAAACTAATCTTGTTTTTCAGGTTAATTCTCCAGCAGGAAAACTTCATCAACAACTTACCTTGGACCGTCGTTTATTCTTCCCAAAGGTTATCTTGTTACCTCGGGCCGTCGTTTATTCTTCCCGAAGGTTATCTCATTTTGGGCTGTCGTTTATTCTTCCCAAAAATATTTTGAGACCTTGGGTCATCGTTTATTCTTCCCAAAGGTTATCTTGTTACCTCGGCCCGTCGTTTATTCTTCCCGAAGATATCTCATTTTGGGTCGTCGTTTATTCTTCCCAAAAGCCATATTGATATTTGGATTGCTTCCCTCCCAAAGAAATATATCTAAATACTTTTTATCCGAATGAAATCTTTAAGCCCATTCAAGCATCACAACCAACCAACAATATCATTATATGCACCGGCGAGTGCAAATTTTTGGCCTTTTGTGTTCAATCCTCTTTAACCTTCAAGTCACGAATGGTGTACATGCCACTCTAACTCCTCAGATTTTAGAAAATTGAATAGGGGCAGCTGTTGTACCCCAAATTTTGCCCTCCCACAATCAAGACAATATCTCTCAAGACTTCTAAATGATCATACAGATCTCAAGACTCCCAATTGATCAAGAAGTGTGGAAGTTTCCCCAGACAATGCCTCCTCCTAAGCAAAGTGTCCAAAACGGGGGTTTTGGATTTCCTCAGGTTAAAATAACTTTCAAGGCCTCAAGTGAGCTTCATAACATCCCACATGTATTTAAGAATACCCATGTCAAGTTTCAAAACTTTCCCAAAGAGCTTACCCAGTTAAATGATCAGATATGCAAAAATCAGTCAAAGTAGTTAAAAAGTCAAACTGAGGTCAACTGTGGTCAAACTAAAGTAAAACTTCAATATTTATTGCCAACATAAAGTTTATGAAGTAAAATTCATCATTTGATCAATGGTTGATCATGATTCATCAAGGAAGTTTCAGATCATCAAGAAATAGGAGTTTCTAAATTAGGGTTTTCTTAAGGAAAGTCAACTGAACTTTGACCAACCATAACTTTTACATGCTTCATAAAAAATTTCCCATCCAAAGCTTATTTTGAAGGAAATTTAATTCTCTACAACTTCGTGTCTCACAAGCCAAGCCTAAAAATGCTTCATTTGGAAGGTATGGGCTAAAACATTACAGGTCATTTCAAAAGTCAACAAAACATCAACTTTTTCCAAAGGGCATAATTTGAAAATGGTAAAAGATATGGATATGACACCAAAGAGGGTTGTTAGAGGTCTCTTTAAGCTTTCCAAAATGTCCAAGAACACCTTCATAGTCTTAAAATTGAGGGATTTATTCCTTGTCAAAGTTGGGAGATTTTCAAGGGGTGTATGAAGAAATTAAGGACTTAAATCTAATTTTTTCCAAATGAGCCTATCATTTTGCAACCCAATCTTCATGATAACATCAAGCACAACCCAATTCAAATATTTTCTGATTTTTATAATTTATTTATTATTTATTTGGATTTTATTCATTAAAATTCATTTTAAATCAAAATAAAATATGAAAATACAAATATTTGATTTGATTCTTCTTCTAGAAGCTCTTAAACATCATTTAAGTTGATTTGATACTCTCCAATTTAGTGCACAACCAATTTTGAAACATATCATTTGATTTTTTTTGATATTTTTGATCATAGCTTTCTTCACAATCAAGTAACCTCAACTCATTGCCAAAAGGCCCAATTTCTAACCTAAATTCACCCTATTATATATACACAACAAAGATATAAGGGGAAGAATTTTTTTTTTTAGAGAGGACAAGAAGATCATATTCATATTTCAAAATTTCACACAAATTTCAAAAGAATCCTTGAAGCATATTCATGTTTGAAGGTTGCAAACGAATCCCTGAAGCATCTTGAACATATCCCATCATCTTCATCATCAAATTCACGCCATAATGCCCAATCCGAATCATTTTTTCTTTTGTTTTTTCATGCTTTTTGATTTCATATATATACTCAATATAAATTGCATTTAACCATTGATTTGTGTTTGTTGTGAGGTATGGATGATTTCTGGACAATTACTTTGATGTTTCATTGCGGATTCAAGAAGGTCACGAGGAAGAAGATGATGGATTTGGAGCGCTGAAGATTTTTTCAAATATTTTGTTTTATATTTTATTTCATTGTTTGGTTATGTAAACAGTTTCTATCACAAGTCCACACTTGTCTTAGTGGCAATAGACTCAATGAAGGGCAAGGGCATGGGTTCAAACCTTTATTTATTTACCTTTTATATAAATTTCTGATTATATAATATGTATTTCCTATGTTATTTCCCAGGAGTGTCCACAACCTAGTGGCAAGGAACTAAGGTTTGGAGCCACAACATTTTGAAGAAGAAACATGGGTTTTCATAATTTTCTTTTTTTTTAAATTTCCTTAATTACCTTAATTTATCTTTTAAACATGGTTAACCTATTTTTTTAATTAATTTTTTTTTTCAACAAATCATTTTTTAAAATTAAATTTAGGTTAACATTTTTATTAGTATTATTACTTTTATATTTAGGTTTATAATTAAACCCTAATTATTTTCATAATTAAAACCTCAATTTTAAAATAAAAAAAAACCTTAATCAATCTTTAAATTTTTTAAATTTAATTAATTTTCATAATTCATTTTTTATAATATATTTAAGTGTTAGGTTATTTTAATATAAACTGATTATATATTTTCTTTTGTAAAACCCAGCCTTGGGACATTTATTTTACTAACATATTTTTTTCTCATTTTTATTATATAATAGGTATTTGTTATACTTATTCAAACATAAGCGTACGTTTGTCCCAGTGGCAAAGGACTCAATGGCAATGCAAAGGACTATGACATTTTTTGCCAAATTGGTTATTTCTCTCCCTTTTCTTTAATTATCAAATTATATATTTTCTTTTAAATTAAAACCTTAATATTTTTTAATTAATTTGAAACTTATTTTTCTTATAAACCTTAATTTCTTTATTTTTTTCCCTAAACCTTAATTTTAAACCTAAGTCTTAATTTTTTTTTCATAAACTTTAAACCCTAAAAATTTAGCCTTAATCTTTATCTTAAAACTCAGATTCGCCCTAATTTTTACCCTAAAATTTGTCTTAAACCTTAAAATTTTCTAAACCTTAAAATTTTTCTCAAATTCTAACCCTAATTGTTTCCTTAACCTAATTTGCAAATTTTTTTCTAATTTATTCACTTATTTTTATGTTATTCATTATTATGTAATTGTTTTATAATTGTAATAATTTTGTTTTATTTTCCGCCATTATTATTAATATTATTATGTAACTGCCCCTATGCCATGTAATAGTGTAGGAATTTTATTTTATGCCTTTTAATTTCTGCCATTTATTTTTCATATTAACTGCGTGGTTAGTAACATAGGGAGTGCCAAGAAATAAATGAACCATGGACTTAGAAAATTAATAATCAAGATAAATATCTGAAAACAACACTCACACACGTAAGTCGATCTAAGATCGCCGTCTGCACTTCCTAGGGTATCCCTCTTGGTTGCCTTATTTAAAATGGTCAAGTCCCTCGAATATAGGGGTGTCTTAAGCAAAGTCTCTTCACGTATAAATCATCAAGTCCCTACAGATTTAAAAGATCGAGTCCCTTTGAGGTTGCCTACGGAATAATGATCTTGTCCCTTCGAATAAATGATGATAGTCCCTACGAATTGCTAAAGACACCCCTTAAGTTGCCTTCATTGACCATACGATGACCCTACGCCCGTCCCTTAAACAAATCCAAGGTAATGACTACCTATTCCTTAATAATAGGGATAGTCTTACCCTTGAAAGAACATACAAGAACATGAAAGACTTAATCTAGGGTAGGTACCTCTTATTTGCTTGCTCACATTTCAAAATACTTTTTACACCTCACTTTCTTAAACATTTTTCAAAACAAGGCTTTGTATACATCCATACGAGGATCATTACAAAGTACTTAGAAAAATTTCTAATCACACACTCTTCAAAAAACAATTTAAGTGAGCTAAGTAACTAAGAGACCATGGATAACCATGGATATAAAGGGTGCTAACACCTTCCCTTTGTATAACCTACCGCCCAAACTCAAGTCTTTTAAAAATAGGTCTTTCCTGTTCTTTTATGTCCTTTCCACTTGGATAAAATAAAAGTCGGTGGCGACTCTTGCTATCCGCAACATTTATAGAAAGACAGTTCTCCCACCGTGTTACAAGTATGCAATATACTACCTAAGTAAAAAGTTTACCGACTGTGAACAACGTTATTCATTGCTCGAGAAAACTTGTTGTGCTTTAGCGTGGGCTGCTCACCGACTAAGACAATATATGTTGACTCACACTACTTTGTTGATCTCAAAAATGGACCCCGTCAAGTACATACTTGAGAAGCCAGCACTTACCGGAAGGGTTGCAAGATGGAAAATGATCCTAACAGAGTATGACATTCAATACACTTCTCAGAAAGCCATCAAGGGCAGTGTACTGTCTGATTATCTGGCTGAGCAACCCATTGATGATTACCAGCCTATGAGATTTGACTTCCCTGATGAAGACATCATGTTCTTGAAAGCAAAAGATTGTGAAGAGCCAGTTCACACTGAAGGGCCTGATCCAGAAGAAGCATGTACTATGATGTTTGATGGGGCTGTCAATATGAACGGTCGTGGAGTTGGTGCAGTGCTTATTACACCCAAATGAGTTCATATGCCTTTCTCGGAAAAACTTACATTTGCCTGCACTAACAATGAAGCAGAGTATGAAGCTTGTATCATGGGTCTTGAGGAAGCCATTGACCTCACGATCAAAACTTTGAATGTATTCGGAGATTCAACTTTGGTAATCAATCAGACCAACGACAAATGGTACACTCATCAGGAGCATCTGATTCCATACCGTGACTATACGAGGAGATTACTAACTTTATTCACAACAGTCAAACTTGAGAAAATCCCTCGAGACGAGAATTAGTTTGCAGACGCTTTAGCTACCATTTCCTCCATGATCAAGGTTCAAGCTGCCAATTATGTGCCTCGAATTTTGGTATCCAGACTGGACCGACCAGCATATGTATTTTCTATGGACACTGCTAGTGACAACAAGCCTTGGTTCCATGACATCAAATGTTTCTTAGAGAACCAGACATACCCACCCGGGGCATCATCCAATGATAAAAAGACATTAAGAAGGCTGGTCAGCAGTTTCTTCCTCAATGCTGATGGTTCATTATAAAAGCGAAACTTTGACATGGTCCTGCTCAGATGTGTTGACAAGAAGGAAGCGGATCTCCTAATGCACGAAGTACCCAAAGGTTCTTTCGGCACCCATGCCGGAGGACATGCAATGGAAACGAAGTTATTAAGATCAGGTTACTACTGGATCACAATAGATGCAGATTGTTGTGCCTATGCCAGAAAATGTCACAAGTTCCAGATCTACGCAGATAAAGTGCATGTGCCTCCGAATCCTTTGAACGTAATGTCGTCACCTAGGCCCTTTGCCACGTGGGGCATTGACATGATTGGAAAGATTGAACCGAATGCTTCAAATGGTCACCGATTCATCCTGGTAGCCATTGATTACTTCACCAAATGGGTTGAAGCAGCTTCGTACGCAAACGTCACCAGACAAGTGGTAGCCAGATTTCTGAAAAGAGACATCATTTGTCGATATGGAGTTCCCGAGCGAATCATTACTGATAATGGTTCCAATTTGAACAACAAAATGATGGCAGAACTGTGCCGGGACTTCAAAATTCAACATCACAACTCTTCTCCTTACAGGCCAAAGATGAATGGCGATGTTGAGGCTGCTAACAAGAATATCAAGAAGATTATGCAGAAGATGGTAGTCACCTATAAAGACTGGCATGAGATGCTACCATTTTCTTTGCATGGGTACCAAACCTCAATCAGAACATCTACTGGGGCAACACCTTATCAGCTTGTGTATGGTATGGAAGTTGTCTTACCTGTTGAAGTTGAGCTGCATTCCTTACGGGTAATGATGGATGTGAAATTGGATGAAGCATAATGGATCCGGTCTCGGTACAATCAATTGAATCTGATTGAAGAGAAAAGATTAGTTATAATTTGTCATGGGCAGTTATATCAGAAAAGGATGAAGAAAGCCTTCGTTCAAAAAGTCATACCTCAGGAATACCAAGTGGGAGAGCTTGTTCTGAAGAGAATCCTTCCTCCTCATACAGACCACAGGGGCAAGTGGACACCAAACTATGAAGGTCCCTATGTGATAACTAAAGTATTCTCGGGTGGAGCACTGATGCTCGCAACCATGGATGGTGAAGACTTCCCGTCTCCTGTGAATTCAAATGCAGTTAAAAAATACTTCGCATAAATGACCCGCTGGACATAAAAACAGAATGTAAGTCCAGGAAAAAATAGGGCATCTCAGCGAGTCAAAAATAGAATAAAAGATTCGGGAAAAAATAAGGGAAAAATTATATATATAAAATGTACACCCACTGAGTTGAAAAGCCGCATTGGACAGCTCAGGAAAAAATGGGTATCCCGGAGGATTGAAAACCCGAAAGGCGATCCACGCAAAATCAGGAAATAAGCGAACAACTGCATTCTGAATTCTTCTGTATCACTCACAACATGGAGAGATACGAAAGGACAAAGCGTCGGTCAGAATCAGTCTTCTTCAGAAAGCAAGATAAGAAGAACGTCAAGGTCATACAGGTCATAGCAAAGGAAGCTCGCTGGAGCATCATCTTCAACATTGCCAATATTTTTATTTTTTTTCAATTTACAGCAATCTCCTCCTTCCAGGGGATTCGCTTCTTTTGACCGTACTTGCCAATTCAGGGCACACAAATTAATAAAATCATATTTTTTCAGTCACACCTTGTTTTGTACATTTTTTTTTCATTTGCAAAATGTCCAAAGTTCATGATACAACACTTGCATGAAAACATATGAGCCATTTTAACAAATGCTTGTAGGAAATATATTACTTTCAGGTAAATCTAACTCCTATGACGGAATCCAGTTAAGGATACTGTTGCTCCCCGGATTTCCATCCAAGTACAAACGCGAAAATGGCGCGGATAAAGAATAGAGTCGCCAGCCAGGCATTTTTATCCCGAAGAAAGGGAATGGTAATGCTGCACAAACCAGAAGAAAGAAAAGGAAGGACACAGGTCCTGCGAACCAAAGAGACTGAGTTCGGGAGTCGGTTACGACCTAGGAAGGTATTAGCACCCAGATCGTCCGCCGTACCTGACGGGATCCACGCTTGCAAAAGAAACTGTTTCAAAGGGTGAGGGTCTGAAAACTGCAGCAAAAGAAATGAAAATGAAAATGGAACTGGAACTGGAAAAGAACTGAATAAGAGAACAAAGAGAAAAAATGTAGGGAAAATAAAGATTGTGCTCGAACGGGCCCTACCCCGCTGCCTACGTACCTCATCAGGATAATGAGGATCAGAGACACCGTAGTTCCCCTAACTAGGGGTAACAAAAGGAAAATTGCTTGTGAATTAAGGCTTGAACTGTCTATGTCAATGCTCAGGTGTTACAAGCTCGGACGACGAGTGCATAACCGTCTTGCAAAATGACAAGTAGGAGCAAGTTCGCGTACGAAGCGAATGAGGTGAGAAAAGAATTCCCGAAGGAAAGACGCTTATTGTTTGTTTGGTGTTTTTTAGAAGCTTTTTATGAGTGAAAGTTTGCATAGGTAAGTGTACCTAAGTCTTACTCAATGGGATGTGTACGTCTCACATCATCCCGAAATGGAATGTGCAAAAGGCACACCTATCTGTGGAGGAAATCCCCAAAGCTAGTCTCACAAGTGAAGGCTTAAGCACACTGGCCCATTACCATTATTAAGTATTTTTGTGGTTTTTGGTTAAGAAGTGTTTTTTAGCTTTTCTTTGTGAGGTACTCATGCTAAGACCTATCCACCACGAGTGATGACTCACACCTCGCCCCGAAACGGAACGCATGCAAGCATCTCATAGCAAAGTCTCATGTCACATGAAAGTACTCAACCTTTATTAAGTTAAATAAAATTAATTTTGAAGATGAGAAGAGAGAGCGCCAAAGGATCTCAAAGGAAAAATTCTAAAGGGGGACTAAAATAATCCTAAGTGTTAACATGCATGGATGTCCTAAGGGTTAGTGAGGTTTCTATCCTAATGAAGAAGGAAAGAAGAAGATAGAAGAAGGGATGAGAAAGGCCTAAGCCCAACAACAAAGGGTTAGTGCACATAAACATAAGAGGAAAGATGAGCATTGGAGATGTGGAACTCAATTCTCGCATCTCTCACTTACCATAGCCCCTACAAGGTTAGTATGTACATAAATGAAACAAAATGAGCAAGATAACATGCTAACATCAAACAATCAGAATTAAAAAGGTATGAACATATGCACAATGCAAATGCAACTCAAAGAAATGAGGAGAAGAGACTTATGACTCAAAAGGATGCAACATGAATACATATGAAAACAAATGCACACTTATGAAATATGCAAAGAAAAAATGCACAAAATAAAGACCCAATGCTCAAGACCAGAACCTAAACAATATGAAGAATGGCTTAGGAAGCCAAAATGATGAAGATAAAAGAGGTACAAGACCAAACAAACACCAAATGGAAGCAAAAGAAGCAACAAGATGAAGTTAAAGCGCTTAAAGAATCAAATGACTTAAAGAAGAAGCAAACACAAAAATTCAGAAGACACAATACCTATCCTAGGACCAGGAAGGTACCCACACCCCAAAGGAACCCCAAATGAGAAGAAGAAATGGGCACAAGTGCCTTTCTAGGCTTATGAGAGGCTTAAAGGTTCAAAGGAAGCAAAACGGGACAAGGTTCAAGATAAAATCCACAATAAAACAAACAGCCATCTAAAAATTCCACAATTGAACCCAAATGATCCTCAAACATGTTATATCAACTAGACAAAAGGATTTGCAAAGATTCAAAAGGTAACTAAGTCAAAATGGAGGCAAGAACACAAGTTAGGACAACAAACTTACATTACAAGTTACAAGACCAAGACTCAGGAAATAAGTTTCTAATAATCCAGGGAAAATTCACATGAAAAGTACAATACATTAGGAGTCCAAAGCAAAAAGAATGGGATCAAAACTCAAAATATTGAAGACTATGGAAATTAAACAAGGCAGACCGGTCAAGAAAGGCTTAAAAAGAAGCTATGAGCAATGGTGAATTAATTCTGACAAGTGGATCTATGAAAAAATAAAATAAAAATATGATAAAAAACTAGAGACACTAAATAACATTCAGGATTTTTTTGGGAATTTTTGGATGATTAAAAGTATTTTATACGAATTAAAAGCAAACTGAATATAAAAAATTAAATGTGAAAAGAGAAATAAAAAGAATTGGAAGGTGGTGTGATAAGTAAAGCTGGACGTGGAAACTGGAATGGGCTGGATTTGGGGTGGTGCGAATAGCACTGGCAGGAGGCCCAGGCGCGCATGAGGGTTTATGAAGTTATTGTGGAGTTTAATTGGATTTAATAAAAGCAATGCAGGAAAAAACGTGGTGCGCTGGATTAATCGTGTGGATGTTGCGCCTCACCTCATTAATTGAGGTGGCAGTCATATGCGCTGTCATTGGCTATTGCAAGGTGAGCTCACGGTATTTATTATGGACACGCCCACACGAATATTAAAAAATGAAATAGAAAAAAAACAACATGAAAAGGAAGAAAAAGGGGACATGTGGCGCAATTCTGTGCATTGGATTGTAGATCCAAGGGCTAAAACATCATCTTCTTCAATGGAACTCACAAGACAAATTCCGGTGACCGGAGCTAGAACTCCGGCACCAGAGACCAAACCAGAGGCACAAATTCACCAAATAATGCAAACCAATAGTCCAAATTGACTAACTCAACATCACTGAATCCAAATATGACATCAAAAATAGCTAAAACTCAAAGGATCGATCGGATCGAAGCAAAACAACATTGATCATCAAACTTTAAATGCACATAACTCATGATATAATGCACCAAAATCAAATCTACAAAGTGCAGCATGATCAGGGAAGAACAAGGAACACAAATCAATCATAAAATTCCATTTCCAGAACAAAAAGTTTCAAGCCATACCTGAGATGGAGACCTTGAAATATTGAGATAGAAAACCAAATAATTCGTGCAAATCACTCCTCTTACTCCTTAGATGAAAAATAAATGCATCTAAGGTCTTGAAATAGTGTGGATCTGAGATTTCAACACAAGAGGCTTTGAAATGGTGAACCTCCAATTCTGTGTTCTAAGCTTGAATGAGTGGATGATTCTTGATCTAGATGATTCACTGATCAAGAATATGGAAGAGTTTTGTGGAGAATGTAAAGGAATGGAGAGATATGAAGCAAAATGAAAGAATGCAAGAAGGTTGAGAATGAGAGAATGAGAGAGATCCAGATCTGGTTTTTTGCTCAATTCTCTTTGTTGTGATGTAAAAAGTGAATGCTGAAAGTGTGATAGAAAGTGCACGAAAATTGAATGAGAAATGTGTGGTTTTGCATATAATGCACTTAGTGAGATATGCATGCTTCCTTGGGCGTCTCAGCATGTGCAAGTTTCAATCTCCACCCTTGATCCAGATCCATTCATTCCTGGCCCTTAGATCAAACCCTCACACTTGTTTCATGATTTTTGCAAATTGGCTTGTTTTGGAGGGAGTTTTCAAAAGCGTATGAAAATGATCATTTTTTTGGAGCAAAATTCCTCTTATGCAATTTATTTCAAGTTTGAAACAAGTTTGGGCCTGTACCAATTCACAAAAATTAGATTGGAGCCTTCTTGCACATGATGCATTTTTGGAAAAGTGATTTTTTGCCCTTGGGAGAGGAATTTTCGAATTAGCTAGGGGGAGATTGGCAAATCCGGTGAAAATGTACTTGTACTTTTTGAAAATGGCAGCCCTTACTCTCCAACTTTCATGTTTGACTTTGGTCCATTTGGAGAATTTTTGATCATGCTAAGGCCACTTGAAAATTAGGGCAAAACTTGGAAAATTTGCAAAATTCCATAAACCAACTTTGTGCCATTTTTACAAAACCCCTCAAATCTCAATGATTCTTGAACTTTAGGTATTCCAAACCTCTTATAACATTGTAAGAACCCCTCTTGGCCAAAAATTTGGGTTGGACCCCTTGAAATTGCACAGTTGACTTTTTATGGGCTCTGTTGACTTTATGCTTCATCTGCAAGCAACTGAGGCTCTGACTGACTTCCACATGGAATTTTCTCATGAAAGTTGACACATAGGATCCTCTCAACACGTAAAAGACTTGGCTTACAAGAAATGGCCAAATTTGTGAGATCATGGTACTTGAATTTCAAACCCTAATTTGGGTGCATTGCATAGGAGCTTTGCCTTGTCCTGAGATCTCTGATGATCATGCAATCTTGTGAGCTTTTGCCAATGGACTTGATCTTGTAAATGGAATGTAGACTCACCATAGAACATGTACAAACTCATTGTGACCCTTGTCATGGCTTGAAGTGCTTCTGAAAACTCCACAGATGACCATATGCTTGATGCTAGGACATGAGGGATGTTATGCTTCATCTTTCCATGATATGATGTTGAGGAAATGATATGAGTATGATGTATATGATATGACATGATGCTTAAAATGAAGAGGGCAAATTTGGGGTGTTACAGCTGCCCCTATTCAATCATCAGTTAATCTGAAAAGGACGATAGTACGGGCTATCGACCATTCAAGATAAATTGTGGTTGAATACCAAGAAGACCAGAAATTTGCACTCTGACGAAGAACGCGGCACTGGGAAATAAACCCAACCAGATGACGCTCTGGGGACTGCAGGGGAGAAAGAAGCAGACGAGCTTCTTCCAAGTTGAAATTGATATCTGGAACAAGAACACTTTGACAGACGAGTCTTCAAACATTCCTGTGACGCCAGGAGATGGACATACGAGTCCTCAAACACTTCAAGCACATAATCCGAGACAGACGAGTCTTCAAACAATCCTGTGACGCCAGGAGCTGGACAAACGAGTCCTCAAACACTTCAAGAACCTAATCTGAGACAGACGAGTCTTCAAACAATCATGTGACGCCAGGAGCTGGACAGACGAGTCCTCAAACACTTCAAGAACCTAATCTGAGACAGACGAGTCTTCAAACAATCCTGTGATGCCAGGAGCTGGACATACGAGTCCTCAAACACTTCAAGAACATAAACTGAGACAGACGAGTCTCTAAACAATCCTGTGACGCCAGGAGCTGGACATACGAGTCCTCAAACACTTCAAGAACATAAACTGAGATAGACGAGTCTCCAAACAATCCTGTGACGCCAGGAGCTCGACATACGAGTCCTCAAACACTGCACATAACATGAGACCGACGAGTCTCCTTCAGATTTACCTGTTATGCCAGGACCGGTAATGCATTTAAGTCTGTGGGATAGACATGCAATCAAGGTAGACGAACCTTCTTCATATATTATCCGCGGATATATGGTATAAGACAGACGAGTCTTCTGAGCAAACATGTGACGCCAGGTGCAGCAACAATAATTGGTGCTTGAGACAGACGAGCCTCCTTCGGATTTACCTGTTACGCCAGGACCAGAAACCATTTTGACATTAATTCCCACTGTCAGGATTCGAAACCTCTTCAATACAGACGAGTATTGGATGATCATCAAGATAACACAGACGAGTGCTATAAGTCAATGATACAGACGAGTACCAGACGATGATCTGAGAAACGCATACGAGCGCTTCAGGCAATGATACAGACGAGTACCAGCCAATGGTATAGACGAATACCAGAAATTCAAACACAGACGAGCATTTGAAGCAGAAACAAAAATACCAAGATAAACAACAAATCCACACAACACAGATATAAGCCAAACACAGACGAGTGTTGGAGATGATACAGACGAGTATCCGAGCAAAGCAGACGAGCTTCAGAACATAGACGACTTTTGGGGACTGAAAGCAGACGAGCTTCAAACCAACACAGACGAGTGCTGGACAGTTGCAGACGAGCAATAGCAGAAAATACATATCAAGGCACAGACGAGTGCAACAAAGGGTCCAATACCAAACACAGACGAGTGTTGGGAAGTTGCAGACGAGCAACAACAAATATCATATCAGAACACAGACGAGTGTTTAGGAGTTGCAGACGAGCAATCACAAAGATAACCACAACACAGACGAGTGTTCAGGAGTTGCAGACGAGCAATCACAAAGATAACCACAACACAGACGAGTGTTGGGAATTTGCAGACGAGCAAAATCAAGGTAATCATAACCACTGCTGGGGAAAGCAAACGAGCAATACCAAAGGGTCAACACAGACGAGTGTTGAAGTATGCGGACGAGCAACAATAAAGTTGTAACATGTCCCTGCTGGGGAAAGCTCCGCTTAAGGATAACACAGACGAGTGTTGAAAAACACAGACGAGCGATAAATCAATGCCTGATTGGCAGCAAGAGATACAACTCTGCAGGGGAAGACAAGTCAAGAGGTCTGGATACCCACTCTGACTGAGGTGATGAATACCTGACTGTATCATCGAATTACCCAAAAGTATGGCAACTTTGCTGGGAAATATTTCACTGACGGAGGTGAAAATTAAATATGACTTTGTGGGACAGGGTCATCTTCAGACTTGGCTTGGGAAGCTACTTGAACAATACTCTGGCTGGGGAGAGCATCTGCTGATTCAAGACTCTGAGGGGGTGTCAGGCTTTTAGTCCCACCTGCTGGAGAGGACTCTTGCTGAGGATAGAATACTGATAATTCCAACTCTGGTGATGTCAGGCCTTCAGATACCTGCTGGGCATACTCCACTGGGGAAAAATGGACTGCTACTTCATTGGGGAAGAAGAAAATGCTTGGGCTGCTGCCAAGGCTTATCTGGATAAAATCTCTGCTGGAGATAACAAGCTTTCAGATACCTGCTGGGAGAATAAATCTCTACTTGGGGAGATACTCTACTGGGAAAGAGTAAATTGGGAGATGTGACACCATCCTGCAACCTGCAACAACAGAAAACACAAGTGTGCCCCGGGATTTGCATGGTATGATCTGTTCATCCATCGGATCGCAGTTGTTCGCTTATTTCCTTGTTTTGCGTGGATCGCCCTTTCGGGTTTTCAATTCACCGGGATACCCTTTTTTGCCTGAGCTGTCCAATGTGGCTTTTCAACTCAGCGGGTGTACATTTTTTATTTATTTATTTCCCTAACTTTTGCCCGAGCTTTTTATTCTGTTTTTAGCTCGCCGGGATGCCCTTTTTTGCCTGGACAATAATTCTGTTTTTGTGTCCAGCGGGTCTCTTTATGCGAAGTATTTTTTAACTGCGTCCGAGTTAACAGGGGACTGGAAGTCATCTCCATCCATAGTGGTGAGCATCAGTGCTCCTCCTGAGAAGACTTTCTTCACTATGAATGGTCCTTCGTGGTTTGGGGTCCACTTTCCCCTGTGATCTGAACCTGGAGGAACGATCCTCTTCAATACAAGCTCTCCCACTTGATACTCTCGAGTACGTACTCGTTGGTCGAATGCACGCTTCATTCTCCTCTGATAAAGCTGACCGTGACATATAGCCGCTAATCTCTTTTCCTCAATTAGACATAGCTGATTGTTACGAGCACGCACCCATTCAGCCTCATCCAGCTTGACATCCATCATCACACGCAGTGAAGGAATCTCTACTTCAACAGGCAAGACTGCTTCCATGCCATACACCAGATAGAAGGGAGTTGCCCCTGTTGACGTCCTGACTGACGTCCGGTACCCATGCAAAGCAAATGGTAACATCTCATGCCAATCTTTGTAGGTGACAACCATTTTCTGCACAATCTTCTTGATATTCTTATTTGCTGCCTCTACCGCACCATTCATCTTTGGTCGGTAAGGAGAAGAATTGTGATGCTGTATCTTGAAGTCCCGACACAAGTCTGCCATCATCTTGTTGTTGAGATTAGAACCATTATCAGTAATGATCCTTTCGGGCACTCCGTATCTGCATATGATATCTCTTTTCAGAAATCTTGCCACCACTTGACGAGTGACATTGGCATAAGATGCTGCTTCTATCCATTTGGTAAAGTAATCAATCGCAACCAGGATGAAGCGATGACCATTTGAAGCAATTGACTCTATCTTCCCGATCATGTCAATGCCCCACATAGAAAAGGGCCAAGGAGATGACATGACGTTGAGCGGGCTTGGAGGAACATGCACTTTGTCTGCATATATCTGGCACTTGTGGCACTTGCGAGCGAATGAACAACAGTCTGCATCCATTGTCATCCAGTAATACCCTGATCTTAGCAATTTCTTTGCCATAGCATGCCCTCCTGCATGGGTACCGAAAGATCCTTCGTGGACTTCCTGCATCAACAGGCTTGCTTCGTGTCTATCCACGCATCTGAGCAAGACCATGTCGAAGTTTCTCTTGTACAAAACCCCGTTTTTGTTCAAGAAGAAGCTAGCAGCAAGTCGCCTTAAGGTCTTCTTGTCATTGGAATATGCCCCAGTTGGGTATTCTTTCTTTTCCAGGAATAGCTTGATATCAAAATACCAAGGTTTCTCGTCAGACACGGCGTCTACAGAGAAGGCATGAGCTGGAGCGTCAAGCCTGGATATGTCAATTATGGGCACATAGTTCCAACACAAGACTTTAATTGACGAAGAGAGAGTGGCCAATGCGTCGGCAAACTGATTTTCATCACGTGGTATGTATTGAAGTTTAACCGTCGTGAAGAAAGTCAATAGTTTTCTAGCATAATCCCGGTATGGAATTAGATGCTCTTGATGAGTATACCACTTGCCGGTAACTTGGTTAATGACGAGGGTTGAATTTCCGAATATATCGATGTTCTTAATTCGAAGATTAATTGCCTCCTCTATTCCCATTATACACGGCTCGTATTCCGCTTCATTGTTGGTGCAGCCAAAAGTAATTCTGGCAGCGAAGGGTAAATGAGCACCTTCAGGAGTAATAAGTACGACACCAACTCCACGACCATTGATATTGACCGCCCCATCAAACATCAACTTCCATTTGGATTCAGGGTCAGGCCCCTCCTCCGGAAGTGGTTCCTCATAATCGTTTGTTTTGAGGTACATGATGTCCTCATCAGGGAAGTCAAACTTTATTGGCTGATAATCATCCTCAAGAGGTTGTTGTGCAAGGTAATCCGACAATACACTTCCCTTGATGGCTTTCTGAGAAGTATACTGGATGTCGTATTCAGTTAAAATCATCTGCCACCTAGCAACCCTTCCGGTCAACGCTGCTTTCTCAAAGATGTACTTGACATGATCCATTTTGGAAATGAGCAGTGTGGTATGAGTCAACATGTATTGCCTCAGTCGGCGAGCAGCCCATACCAAAGTGCAGCAAGTTTTCTCGAGCAGTGAGTATCGGGATTCACAGTCGGTAAACTTTTTGCTAAGGTATTAAATGGCATACTCTTTTCGACCAGACTCGTCATGTTGGCCTAGGACACAACCCATTGACCCTTCTAGCACGGTCAAGTACATGATTAATGGTCTTCCTTCCACTGGAGGCATTAGAATTGGAGGCTCCTGCAAATATTCTTTTATTTTGTCGAAAGCTCTTTGGCAGTCGTCGTTCCACCTGACCGTTTGCTCTTTTCTTAGCAGTTTGAATATTGGCTCGTACGTGGCAGTTAGATGAGATATGAACCGAGAAATGTAGTTCAACCTCCCTAAAAACCTGCGCACTTCTTTTTCTGTCTTCGGTGCAGGCATATCTTGAATAGCTTTTACTTTAGCAGGATCTACCTCAATTCCTCTTTGACTCACAATGAAACCCAGCAGTTTCCCGGAACGCACTCCGAAAGTGCACTTGTTCGGATTCAACCTCAGCTTGTACTTGATCAGTCTATCAAATAGCTTTTTCAGGTTGACCAGATGCTCCTCTTCGTCTCGGTACTTTGCAAGCATATCATCCACATAACATTCAATCTCCTTGTGGATCATGTCATGGAACAATGTGACCATCACTCGTTGATAGGTTGCCCCGGCGTTCTTCAAACCAAAGGGCATGACCTTATAGCAGAATGTACCCCACGGGGTAATGAACGTTGTCTTCTCCGTGTCTTCCGGCGCCATCTTAATCTGGTTATATCCGGAAAAGCCATCCATGAAGGAAAACACCGAGAATTGAGCAGTATTGTCCACCAACACGTCAATGTGTGGCAACGGAAAATCATCTTTCGGGCTTGCTCTGTTCAAATCCCGATAGTCAACGCACATCCGGACCTTGCCGTCCTTCTTAGGAACAGGTACAATATTAGCTACCCAAGGTGGGTAACTAGTTACAGCAAGGAACCCGGCATCCCACTGCTTCTGAACCTCCTCTTTAATCTTCATCGCCATGTCTAGACGAGTTCTTCTCAATTTCTGCTTTACGGGAGGACAATCCCCTCTCAGAGGTAGCTTATGCATCACGATGTCGGTATCTAAACCTGGCATATCTTGATATGACCAAGCAAAGATATCCACATACTCTCTCAGCATACTGATCAGCTCTTTCTTGACGTCGGCCTGCAGATTGGCCCCGATCTTGATCTCTTTCTTTGCATCTTCACTGCCAATGTTGATGATCTCAATCTCCTCTTGATGAGGCTGAATAACCCGTTCCTCTTGTTTCAACAATCTGGCCAATTCTTCAGGGAGGTCACAGTCTTCCTCAACCCCTTCATCAGCTTGGTAGACTGGATTATCAAAGTCATGCATAGTCATAGCAGGAACGTTATCCGTGGAATCCGGATGATCAATACTGCACAGATGATGTGCTTATTCAGAATCTGCTTATTTTGAAAAAGAAACGCTAACACAAAACAAAAATGAAAAACACATTGCCATTTTTTATATTTTTTGTGAAAAAGTTTAAAACAAAGAAAGAGACACACAGTTTGTCTGAAAATGTCCTTTTATTCATAGCAAAATAACGATGCACTACAAACAATGTGGCCCAATACAATGGATCCAAGCATCTTGGGCAGAATGCTGGATTTGACAATGCAGTATGCTAATAAAAGGAAACAAAATAATTACTCTGAGAGCCAAGTGACGTGAACAATGTCTTTTGCAGACCAATTTGTTAGCTCCTCGCCGGGCGCACACGGGTGGATCCAATTGTCCCAATCTCCGTCACTATCCCCATCTTGGCTTGCTGTACATATCTGATTGCGGTCGAGCAATCCAGCGCTTGTAAACGTGATAGCCTTACCACTTGGAGCTGATCCACCAGGCTGATACCCTAAGCCAAACTTATCATCTTTCTTTTCCAGCTCCAACAGCTTGCCCCAGCCTTGGGCACTGCCTGATTGAACAACCTCTTTAGCTTCTCTGTAGGAGTGGATGGATGTACCCTCCTTCTCAATGCTCTTCTCCACGGGATTCAATATGCTGGCATTAACTGCTTCGAAAGCTTGGCATAAAGTCTCATGGATTTCTCTATCCATCTCTACATACTTGAACGTCGACAAATTACTTACGAATATGTCCTCCTCTCCACAGACCGTGATGACCTGGCCGTCAACCACGTATATAAGCTTCTGATGCAGGGTTGAAGTGACAGCTCCAGCAGCATGTATCCACGGCCTTCCCAACAAACAGCTATATGCTGGCTGGATATCCATGACATAGAAAACACTTTTGAAGACTTGAGAGCCTATCTTGACGGGCAGCTCAACCTCTCCAAAAACTGATCTTCTCGAGCCATCAAACGCCTTGACAATCAGATCGCTTGGCCTCAGGATTATCCCATCAACATTTAGCTTCATCAGTGCCTTCTTCGGAAGCACATTCAAGGAAGAGCCTGTGTCTACAAGTACATGAGACAGCACAGCGCCCTTGCACTCCATCGTAATATGTAGTGCTTTGTTATGGTTTCTGCCCTCCGAAGTGAGGTCTCTGTCAGTGAAGCCTAGGACATGGCTTGCATTGACACTTCCTACAATAGCCTCAAGTTGGTTGACAGTGATCTCCTGAGGGACGTAAGCCATTTGCAGGACTTTCAGTAAGGCCTCTCGGTGTGCGGGAGAGCACATCAGCAGTGACAAGATGGAAATCTTTGAAGGTGTCTGGTTTAGTTAATCAACCACCTTGTAGTCACTCTTCTTTATAATCCTCATGAATTCCTCGACCTCTTTTTCAAACGTACCCGGCCCAGCAACAGGAGTAGTTGGTTCATCATTCACAGCGTGCTTTCCTTTGGCTCTAGACGAAGCCTCAGCCTCAGGATCCCCTCTCAGCACAGGGGGGAGCGAACAAACGACCACTTCTGGTGAAACCCCCAACTCCTCCGACATTCTCTACAGTCGGTTCAGCAGCAACAGCCTTGCTCTCAATCTTCTGTCTAGCTACATATACGTCTGAGCCATAATGCCAAGGAATGGCTTTATCGTCTGTGTACGGCACAGGCCCAGGTACGGTGATAGTCACGGGACTAATCTGAGGAGCATAGATTGTAACCGGCTCTCTCCTGACAGGCATGTCAGCTTCATCATAGAAAATAGTAATTGTAGACACATTATCAGCCTTATCATTACCAACTTTACTAAATTGCAAGGATCCATCATCAATCAAACCCTGCAAACCCATCTTCATCTTCAAACATCCATTCTCAGCATTCATACAGTCTTCACAATCAAGACAGCAACCAGGAAACACTTGACCGTTCAGCAGTCTCTCTTTCACAACCCTCAAAGGAGTCTTCACTTCATCAATACTCAGTACAAGACTCAACTTGTCACCACCCTCAACAACATTAACTCTTGCCCCTCCATGATTCGGCATAGGGTTCGAGTTAACATTCGGCGGCGGTGCAAAGTTGATTGCTTTAGAGTCTACAAGATCCTGAACCTTGTGGTGCAAAGCCCTGCACTTCTCAGTCGAGTGCCCGGGTGCTCCAGAGTGGAAAGCGCATCATGCGTTGACATCATAACCAACTGGAAGCTCTCCAGGAGGCGGTGGTGCCAAAGTTCTCAGTTGAATCAGGTTCAAATCTAGCAGTCTTGGAAGTAAGGCAGCATAAGTCATAGGGATAGCCTCAATCACCCTATTAGCCGGGCGAGTTTGCCTTGGCTGATACGGTCTCTGTTGATAGTTGGTACGAGGTTGTTGTTGTTACTGATGTTGTTATTGTGGAGGAGGTTGCATCTGTTGTACTGGAGCTGCAGGAATTGTGACTGCTGCCACATGCTCATAGGGTCTTCTATAACCACGGCCTCGGCCAAATACAGCGTTTTTCTCGCCCTCTCGTCTTCTAGGAGGTCCACTGAAATCTTTCCTCGCTCCATTCGAGCTGCTAGCACTTGGATCTTGTATCTTCCCCATCTTCAGCAAGGTCTCAACCCTTTCTCCAGCAATAACAATATCGTTGAATTTGGTGGCAGAACTGGACGCCAACCTTTCAAGAAAAACACCCTGCAGAGTACCCATAAACATGTCAGCCATTTCATTCTCTAGCAGCGGTGGTTGCACTCTAGCAGCAAGCTGGCGCCACCTCTGTGCATACTCCTTGAAACCTTCTTTAGCCGTCTGAGCCATGTGTTGCAACTGCGTGCGGTTCGGAGCCATGTCCATGTTATATTGATACTGCCTCACAAAGGCTTCAGCTAGATCTTTCCAACTCTTGATATTAACTCTGCTAAGCTTCATGTACCATTCCAGCAAAGCTCCAACCAAGTTGTCTTGAAAATAATGCATCCAGAGTTTCTCATCATCCGTGTGAGCAGCAATTCTCCCAACGAATGATTGCAGATGGGTCTTCGGCCATGCCGTGCCATTATACTTCTCAAAGGTTGGAACTTTGAACTTGTATGGGATCCTGACCCCAGGAACCAAGCCCAAATCTGTTATATCAAATCCCAAAGAGCTCTAGGACTGAATAGCTCTGATTTGCTCAGCCATTTCTTCGAACCTCTTGTTCGTCTCTGCTCTCTGACCTTCGGCTTCGTCCAGGAGAGTGAACTGGTCGTCATGATTATCCATCTGAATGTTATTCAACCCATCTTTGATTATTGTCACCCCTGGTTGAGCAATGGTGATTTCAACCTGACGTGCGCCCGCACCGCTACGATTATCAGCAGCAGCAGCAATGTTGTTCCTGGGTTGATTATTCTCAATCATCTCCCGCAGACGCTCTTGGTTTTGCCCCATGCTGGCCATCACTGTCATAAATTGATCCATTCTCAGTCTCAGATCTGCCAAATCTGCTTGCATCTGGTCCATGACTCGCTCCCTGTTGATCTTGGTTGGATATCTATGTGCTGCTAGTTGTTCCCGAACTTTTCGGGGAGCTATAGTGCCTGCAACACAAAACACATTAGTAACTGAGACACTACCTGCAAAACAAACAAACAGGTTATATGTATGCAATGCAGTTGTTTATGTTTCCAATCCCAGGTCATTCATGCCCCGGTTCCGGTATTTAGCAAAGAAAACCAGATGGGAACCAATCCTCGACTTTCAGAAACCTTCGCGAGAAACCACATTCAAACCAAAACAGCAAGCACACCAAGAAATGGTGGAAAAGACATAACATAAATCAGCCTATTAGGAAAATAAAATAGAATTCCCCGTAGGGTACAAGTTTCTAAAAAGAAAACAAACCGCCAGGACTCCTACAACATGCCTGTAGGTAATCCAGATACAAAGAAAACAAACTAAGAAGCAAAACCGCCGCCTGAGGACCCTGAAGCTCCATCACTAAACCCCACATCAGACTTGACCCTCTTGACTCCTGCCATCAACCTGAGGTCTTCAATCTCTTTAAGTGCTGCTTCGAGAGCTTGCTGACTATCTGTTAGTTGCTGAGTCTTCTCTCTGCGAATCTTGTGGACTTGCTCCACCTCTTCCTTTTTGTAAGCCATCTGCACTTCAAAGAACTCTTCTTTTTCTTTATATTGCTTCAACTCATGTTCTTTCTGTCCCTGTAACCAGACAATAGACTGACGAGCATCTTTGAGGGTCTTTGAATTCTTCTTGCGTTCAGCTTCTCTTTGAGCTTCCATCATCCCCAACCTGTGGAAGTGTGCTTCTCTGCCAGCAAAATCCTTCTCCTTTGCCTCCAAGGTAGTTTGCATCTTCAGCAACTTCTCTTCAGCTTCAATCTTGGCCCTGTTGGCATGATGGTACAGGCTTACCATCGCAGTATTCTCAACTCTAACTGCATGTAGTTGGGCTTCCAACTTCTTGAACTCCTCCAAAAACACAATATCAATGGACTCAGCAACTGGAGGAACTGGTGATGAGAATGGTAGCAAGATTCTTCTGGCTCTGTCTTTCAACCAAGCTTCATACTCTGGGAATGTCTGATTGTTGCACTTTCCGAAACTAGCTATCCCTTCTCCCTTAATGCACTTCCATGCTCCAACAACCTTCCTCACCATGGGCATATTGTCCTTCACTGGGAAGTAGAAAATAGGGGTCAGCTTCAATTCTTCTGGCACCTCTCTCAAGGCATATCCCAATTGTCTTATTAACAAGATTGGATTGTAATTGATCCCTCCAGTTACTCCCAATAAAGGCACACTAAAAAAACTCCCATAGCTAGTGATGAAACGTGCACCTTGCAGCCTTTGAGTAATCCACCTGACATCCTTGGCAAGCAACTTTTCCAGCTTCTGAGCCCATACCAAGGTGTGGTCACTAAACACTCCAGTGCTAGGCAGATGCCTCTTGAACCACAAATGAAATAAAGGAGCGCAGCAACGAACCAAACCTCCCTTCTTCTTCTCAGTCTTGTAGTGCACTGAGTAATACAAATCCCTGAGCAAGGTAGGCACAGGATTCTTCAGCAAAAAGATATGTATGGCATTTATATCTACGAACTTCTCCATATCAGCAAACAAGATAATGCCATAGATAGAGAGAGCCAAGATAACACAGACAGCATCCCATTCTTCTTCAACAGCCAACTCTTCCGCCTTCTTCACCAAAGCCTCTAAAGAAAATCCAGGCACACCTCCTTTGATGATGGTCAAAGAATTCACAGCAGCGGTGCTCAAATAAAGAGCCTTAGCAATAGCCTCAGGTGCAGGTCTACTCATCTCAGAATTGAAAGGAATTTGGTCTCGAACAGGCACTCCCAAGATCAGAGCATACTCCTCCAGCATAGGGCCCAACTGAAAATCAGGAAAGGTGAAGCAACGGAGCTGAGGATCATAATACTGAAGCAGGGTATGAATGGCACTCCTCTCAGAAGGATCTAGCTCTACCACTACATCAAGAATACTCCCGTAAGCTTTCCTGAATCTCTCCACATGGTTGGGTGTAATCAGCTTTACCATCTTCTTCAACATGTCAATCTTGGTGTCAAAGAACTTGAAGTGATTATTCTGCTTGCGAGGATCTTCCATCTTTGAAGAGGATACCGGAACCGGAAGCAAAGATATGAACCTGTGAATTAAAACAAAACATGATTAATGATGAAATGATGCAATGCAGATGCAAATGCAAAGACATATGGTCATCTGGGACTGTCTGGAATCTGGACACTGACAAGGGCCCCTCTGAATAACTGGCAAACCAAAAGTCCACTGAGTCACACTCTCTGATAATCACAACTCTCTGAAGAAGATATCAAGAACACAATATCAAGAATACCAGAACAAGAAAACCAGAACTCCGGAACCAAAGTAACTGAATCAGAACATGAATTGTACTGGTAACAAAGGTATGATGTGGTCAAGGGTTCCTGCAAACCTGTAAACCCCTCCCCATTCTCACAGGTGTGCTCCGGGTCAAACATCACGAACTCTCAAAGCCGAATATCAATAATACTTTCACCATTTCCGAGAAATGGCTCATGACCAAATCAGGGAATCGGTTAGGCATTATGTACTACGCAGGGAGGCCTTAGCTGAGTCCGGGAAAAACAAGCATCCCTTATAAGTTCCCAGCTTCAAGCGCTGAAATCGAGAAACAATAGTACATTCAGCCCATGGGATACAATACTAATGTCATACGACCAAATGCTTTGACTGAGTTCCTATAAGAGAACCAGGCCATCCTATGCGAGTCCCTAGTGGACCCTCGGGTGCGAATGGGTTTGCCACAAAATGTGGTCTGCCACTGCCACCACTGGAGAGGGTTGTTTCCACAAAGGTTCTCAATGATCGGTCCCCAGATGCACATAACTATCAAGGTCCTATCCCAAAGTGGAGGAAATCCCCACACAAGATATTTCCAAGACGGTCGCAGTCTGGGCGTGAAACACATCGCCACTCATCATGTCACATGTGAGTACAATATGGCCACTCTAATCCTATAGTGCACTCAAGCCGGGTACTTGGCTTATCTCTCAAAACAGTATCACCCGAGCTCACCAAACAGAAAACCAGTCCAGACAGTCCAGTATGATATACATGATGCGGAAAATAAATACTGAAAACTGTAAATAAAGCTGTAAATAAACAACAATACAACAAGCCACAGCAAACAAACATCACCCAATGAAACAGAAACACACAAGCGCTAGGAGAGACTCATAGGGGAACCAGAGATTCTGGGTTCGATCCCCAGCAGAGTCGCCAGCTGTCGCTCCCCGGATTTCCATCCTGGTACAAACGCGAAAGTGGCACGGAAAAAGAATAGAGTCGCCAGCCAGGCATTTTTATCCCGAAGAAAGGGAATGGTAATGCTGCACAAACCAGAAGAAAGAAAAGGAAGGACACAGGTCCTGCGAACCAAAGAGACTGAGTTCGGGAGTCGGTTATGACCTGGGAAGGTATTAGCACCCAGATTGTCCGCCGTACCCGACGGGATCCACGCTTGCAAAAGAAACTGTTTCAAAGGGTGAGGGTCTGAAAACTGCAGCAAAAGAAATGAAAATGAAAATGGAACTGGAAAAGAAGTGAATAAGAGAACAAAGAGAAAAAATGTAGGGAAAATAAATATTGTGCTCGAACGGGCCCTACCCCGCTGCCTACGTACCTCATCAGGATAATGAGGATCAGAGACGCCGTAGTTCCCCTAACTAGGGGTAACAAAAGGAAAATTGCTTGTGAATTAAGGCTTGAACTTCCTATGTCAATGCTCAGGTGTTGCAGGCTCGGACGACGAGTGCGTAACCGTCTTGCAAAATGACAAGTAGGAGCAAGTTCGCGTACGAAGCGAATGAGGTGAGAAAAGAATTCCCGAAGGAAAGACGCTTACTGTTTGTTTGGTGTTTTTTAGAAGCTTTTTATGAGTGAAAGTTTGCATAGGTAAGTGTACCTAAGTCTTACTCAATGGGATGTGTACGTCTCACATCATCCCGAAATGGAATGTGCAAGAGGCACACCTATCTATGGAGGAAATCCCCAAAGCTAATCCCACAAGTGAAGGCTTAAAGCACACTGGCCCATTACCATTATTAAGTATTTTTGTGTTTTTTGGTTAAGAAGTATTTTTTAGCTTTTCTTTGTGAGGTACTCATGCTAAGACCTATCCACCACGAGTGATGACTCACACCTCGCCCCGAAACGGAACGCGTGCAAGCATCTCATAGCAAAGTCTCATGTCACATGAAAGTACTCAACCCTTATTAAGTGAATTAAAATTAAGTTTGAAGATGAGAAGAGAGATCACCAAAGGATCTCAAAGGAAAAATTCTAAAGGGGGACTAAAATAATCCTAAGTGTTAATATGCATGGATGTCCTAAGGGTTAGTGAGGTTTCTATCCTAATGAAGAAGGAAAGAAGAAGATAGAAGAAGGGATGAGAAAGGCCTAAGCCCAACAACAAAGGGTTAGTGCATATAAACATAAGAGGAAAGATGAGCATTGGAGATGTGGAACTCAATTCCCGCATCTCTCACTTACCATAGCCCATACAAGGTTAGTATGTACATAAATGAAACAAAATGAGCAAGATATCATGCTAACATCAAACAATCAGAATTGAAAAGGTATGAACATATGCACAATTCAAATTCAACTCAAAGAAATGAGGAGAAGAGACTTATGACTCAAAAGGATGCAACATGAATACATATGAAAACAAATGCACACTTATGAAATATGCAAAGCAAAAATGCACAAAATAAAGACCCAATGCTCAAGACCAGAACCTAAACAATATGAATAATGGCTAAGGAAGCCAAAAAGATGAAGATAAAAGAGGTACAAGACCAAACAAACACCAATTGGAAGCAAAAGAAGCAACAAGATGAAGTTAAAGCGCTTAAAGAAACAAATGACTTAAAGAAGAAGCAAACACAAAAATTCAGAAGACACAAGACCTATCCTAGGACCAGGAAGGTACCCAAACCTAAAGTAACCCCAAATGAGAAGAAGAAATGGGCACAAGTGCCTTTCTAGGCTTATGAGAGGCTTAAAGGTTCAAAGGAAGCAAAACGGGACAAGGTTCAAGATAAAATCCACAATAAAACAAACAGCCATCTAAAAATTCCACAATTGAACCCAAATGATCCTCAAACATGTTATATCAACTAACCAAAAGGATTTGCAAATATTCAAAAGGGAACTAAGTCAAATGGAGGCAAGAACACAATTTAGGACAGAAAACTTACATTACAAGTTACAAGACCAATACTCAGGAAATAAGTTTCAAAAAATCCAGAGAAAAATCACATGAAAAGTACAATGAATTAGGAGTCCAAAGCAAAAATAATGGGATCAAAACTCAAAATATTGAAGACTATGGAAATTAAACAAGGCAGACCGGTCAAGAAAGGCTTGAAAAGAAGCTATGAGCAATGGTGAATTAATTCTGGCACGTGGATCAATGAAAAAAATAAAATAAAAATATGATAAAAAACTAGAGACACAAAATAACATTCAGGATTTTTTTGGGAATTTTTGGATGATTAAAAGTATTTTATACGAATTAAAAGCAAACTGAATAAAAAAAAATTAAATGTGAAAAGAGAAATAAAAAGAATTGGAAGGTGGTGTGATAAGTAAAGCTGGACGTGGAAACTGGAATGGGCTGGATTTGGGGTGGTGCGAATAGCACTGGCAGGAGGCCCAGGTGCGCATGAGGGTTTATGAAGTTATTGTGGAGTTTAATTGGATTTAATAAAAGAAATGCAGGAAAAAACGTGGTGCGCTGGATTAATCGTGTGGATGCTGCGCCTCACCTCATTAATTGAGGTGGCAGTCATATGCACTGTCATTGGCTATTGCAAGGTGAGCTCACGGTATTTATTATGGACACGCCCACACGAATATTAAAAAATGAAATAGAAAAAAAACAGCATGAAAAGGAAGAAAAAGGGGACATGTGGCGCAATTCTGTGCATTGGATTGTAGATCCAAGGGCTAAAACATCATCTTCTTCAATGGAACTAACAAGACAAATTCCGGTGACCGGAGCTAGAACTTCGGCACCAGAGACCAAACCAGAGGCACAAATTCACCAAATAATGCAAACCAATAGTCCAAATTGACTAACTCAACATCACTGAATCCAAATATGACATCAAAAATAGCTAAAACTCAAAGGATCGACCGGATCGAAGCAAAACAACATTGATCATCAAACTTTAAATGCACATAACTCATGATATAATGCACCAAAATCAAATCTACAAAGTGCAGCATGATCAGGGAAGAACAAGGAACACAAATCAATCATAAAATTCCATTTCCAGAACAAAAAGTTTCAAGCCATACCTGAGATGGAGACCTTGAAATATTGAGATAGAAAACCAAATAATTCGTGCAAATCACTCCTCTTACTCCTTAGATGAAAAATAAATGCATCTAAGGTCTTGAAATAGTGTGGATCTGAGATTTCAACACAAGAGGCTTTGAAATGGTGAACCTCCAATTCTGTGTTCTAAGCTTGAATGAGTGGATGATTCTTGATCTAGATGATTCACTGATCAAGAATATGGAAGAGTTTTGTGGAGAATGTAAAGGAATGGAGAGATATGAAGCAAAATGAAAGAATGTAAGAAGGTTGAGAATGAGAGAATGAGAGAGATCCAGATCTGGTTTTTTGCTCAATTCTCTTTGTTGTGATGTAAAAAGTGAATGCTGAAAGTGTGATAGAAAGTGCACGAAAATTGAATGAGAAATGTGTGGTTTTGCATATAATGCACTGTAAACACCCCAAATTTGCCCTCACCCAATTCACACCATGTCTTGTGATCATTTCATATGCATAAACACAATCATAACATCTCATACCACAATTTTAAGTCTCTGCGTAGATTCAAAGTCATCTGCATCTAGGGTTTGTGATCTGAGCAATCCAAGAGCTTCTTGAGCCACTCCAAAGGCCACCAATTACTTCAAAGGGGTCCATGTGTGTTCAAACATCATATTATACCCTCTCAAAGTCAAGAAAGTCAAAGAATCACAAGAACTGGGATTTGTATGGAAGCAGAGCCAGGCTTGACTGCACAGTTGACCTAAAATTAGGGTTTTGGTTTCAGAGGCCATAACTCCAAATTTTTTGGTCATTATTGTTTCTATTGGTCTCTATATGGTATAGGGAGTATGCATATCAATTTTCATGAAGAAACTCCATGGGGAAGTCATCTGATCAAGAGTTGACTTTTCAAGCAAGTCAGTGCAAAATCAGGGCATCAGAGGCCCCCAATGACCCAACCAAGGGGTGATCTTCATCATTTTGATTGTATATGATCTTTATTTAATCATAGAAGAAGTTGTAAGTTCACAAAATTGAAGAATTTGAAGTTTTTGCAAAGTTGACTTTTTGGGCAAGTTTGACTTTTAATGAAAATGTCATTTTATGCAACTTTTTCAACCCTTACTTTTTGATTCAAGAAAGCTTCAAATGGAAAAACTTTGGTCATGAAAGTTGTAGAATAGATCTTTCCCTTTTCAAAAAGTACAAGAACATGACCTAATTCATTTTTGATCAAAAGTTATGGTTCATCAAAGTTGGCAAAAATCACTAAATTTCAAGTTATGCACCAAATGGAAAACTTGCAATTTCTCATGGCAAGCCTTTATTTGACTTCAAAATGACTTCAAAACTTCATCACATGATTATACATGACCTAAAAACAGAATTGGCCCAAGGGGATTCTTGTTCATTTGCCTTGAATTTCACATTTCCATAAGGCATTTTCCATAAGAGTGCAAAGAGGGATTCTTGGCAAAATCATCTTCCCATGAGTTATGTGATCACTAGCTGACTTCTATGCATTGCCATGACTAAATGAGGTTCTATGCACCAAAATTCAGCAAGAGTCCTCTCACATACATAGCACAAAATCATGAGAAAACACCAAGTGGGCAAGTTGCAAAAGCTAGCATAGCTCATGATCCACATGTTGCAGTCACTCACAAGCAATCTAAGGGTCATCCTTGACTCAAGCTGAAGCAAGACATGCCCTCAAACAGCTGCTGCCATAGCCCATGCTGCAAGTACCAATCACATTGACTTTTTGGCCAAAACTCCCATACTCATGGAACAGTAAGCAGCCACCCCTACTGACCTGCTCCACAGGCTATTCACACAACTTGGGAGGATTATAGCAAAGCATTGGCCCTTGAGACAAGCCAGAACACAGCATACCAAAAAATCTGTCAAAACTTTCCTCTCTTCGAATCACCTTCCACAGCCATCAAACACCCCATTTCTCTTCACCAACAAATCAAACACACTCAAAGGAACAAGAATCAACCATTGATAGAGCTTGAAACATCACCTACACAGACCTCATTTTCTGATACACCAGAACTGAACCTCTCAAAACAGCCTGTTTAAACCCCATCCAAGCTTGCCATTAGCACAAGGGGGATCATTGAAGTGAGTTTGCACCAAAGAACAGCCCAGAAAGCTCAGAACCAGAAGCTTCCACCTCAGGTATGGCCATGAACTTTTTCTCACAGAGCTTGCTTTTCTTGTTTTAAATTGATAGTGTATGTCTTGCTGGTCATGGGGATGTTTTTAGAATTGAAAATGAGTGAAAAATGAGTTTGTACTGATGCTCTGAAATTTATCCCGTGAAATTTGTTTTCTTCGATTTGCCTGATTCATGGAATTTAAATGATGTTTGAGGGTGGATTCGTATTCTAGGATGTTAGAGGATCATCTTGCTGTGTTTAATTCGAAGTGTGGTGGCCTGAATCATGATCTAGGGTTTTGGTTCGCCGGAGAAGACGACCGAAAGTCTTCTCCGGCCACCTGAGAACCATTAACCCTAATCCCTGTAATTAAATGGCATTTGAATCTAGTGCGTTGGATCTGTTGACCTAGTTGACCTGGCGCGTGTTTGTGTGGCCCAGATGCACTCATTTTGCCCTAATCTCACTTAACCTAATTAATCCCATTTAATTAATTCGTAAAACCTAATTAAGTCAGAGTTCATCCTGACCCTTGTTTCACGCGCCAAGTCAATGGTCTCCTCCCAGCTTTGAATTTGATGCGTTGGATCAGATTACTTTTCATTTTTATTAATTTTATTTCATTTCTTTTATATTTCTTTTGATCATTTATTTAAAAATAGTAAAAACCATTTAAAAACTATGAAATTTTTTGCCAAAGATTTCACTAATTTTTAAAACACAAAAATATTTTTATTTTTATTTTTTGCATTAAAAAAGTATTTTTAAATATTTAAAAGTTTATTTTTAATTAATTAATGAGAATTAATTTATTAAAAATACTTTTAGGTATTTAAAAATCACCAAAAAATTCATGAAACATTTAAAAACATTTAGAAACATTGTCCAACCCTCAAACCAAATTTATTTTTTGATCTTGATGCATTTTGACAATTTTCCATGGAATTAATTCATTTTCAAAGCATTATTTTGGTCCAAACTTCAAAAAATCATTTCTGCCTAACCATTGAGAGTTGGACTTTGATTCTTTTTGCATTGTGTTTTGCATATCATGTAGTTTGTAAGATTAAATTGGCATGATTTGATCTTTCATTTTCAATTTGTTTGGCATTTTTCATGTTAAGGTACCCTAAAACCCTAGAAATTTTAGGAAATTCATAACCCTAATTAGGTTAAGAGTTAGAACCCCTCCTTTGGGCAGTGAGTTTGTGTAGGGTTAGGGTTCCTTGGAGTGCATTTTCAATTTTTTATCTTGATGTTTGCTTCTGATTTTGGTTTTTGTTTGTTGCATTGATCATAAACCCTAATTTGGACTTCCATATGCATCCATCTTGCATTTGCTTGCATAACATGACTTTCCATAGCATTTTGTGCATCCATTTGATTCATTTGACATCTTAAGACATATTAGAATCATGTTTGATCATTGCATCTTTCATTTGCCATGTTGTATGCCATTTGCACTTCATAGCCTTTCATGTATGATCATGGTTCTAAACTTGTTTCATTTGCATCCATAAGCTTGCATAATCATCCCCATGTGTTGTTTCATGTTTGCATCATCCCATAGCATCATTATCATCTCATATATGCCTCTGTTTTTGGTTTCCATCATGCCATTTCATCTCATTTTGCATTATATTGCATTTCTTTCACTAACTTTTCAGGTGGTAAGTTATCTTGAGAAGTGAATTTGCCTTCACTTCTCATAACTTCTTTTCATCTCTTTTTATGCATCCTTGCTGAATTTTTTGTTATGTGTTTGAGATTGAGCTTGCTCTTTCTTCTTCATATTACTTTCTTTCCTCAAGTGACTTGTCTTCTTAAATGAAGCAAGTTACTTTGCCTCACTTTGTTCCTTTCATCTGCTTCCTGGTGGTTCCATTGAAGTTCTCTCTTGTAAACCTCACAAACCTTAGGAACAACCAAGCATGACAATAATTAGGGTTTTGATTAGTCCCCCATTTAGAGTTTACCTTTGTGTCTCTTTGAGTCTTCTCTTCTCATCTCATAATCAGGGACTAAACCCTAAAGGCTTTAAGGCTTTGTGATTAAGCTTATACCTGCATCCTTCTATTAGGATGGAGTGTATAACTTTAATCCTAAGTGTTAAACCCTTAATGTGTTTAACTCCTTTAATCAATCCACTTAATAATCACCAAGACATCAAGCTTGTAACTTGGGCCTTGCATTAGGGTTCTAATTCTTCCTTAATTGGTTAAGAAGGACTAACCCTAGTGTTAATGGACAAGTCCCCCTCAAGTTGTCTTACAAACCCTAAAAATCACTTCTTCATCATATCATTAAATAAAATCCACTTAACCAAAGGTTTGTTTTGTCATGAGTTTAATCCCTAATCATGGATTAAGTTGAGGAGCTTTCCTCAACTTAAACATTCTCATCTATTATCCTTCTATTAGGATGGTGTAATGAGTCTGTTTAATCCCTAATTATGGCTTAATCTCATTACTTAACACTAAACAAAAACACCAAAAACATCTAAATAATCATAAGTAGGTTAATGATCTTAATCCTGCATCAAAGGTGATTAAGTGTGAGAAGATGACTTCACACTTAAGGTATTCTCATTACCCCTAATCAGAGGGAAGATGTGATGAGTTTACTAACCCATTGGTTTAGGCTTAAGCTCATTAACTTATGACAAACTTTCAAAAGCAATAAAAGACTGAAAACTCAAAAACAAACAATAATCGTCTCCTCCGGGATTATTTTCTCATCTCATTCACTCATAAACGAGAACTTGCTTCTTCCGTCTAATGCAAGACAGTTTGCACCTGAGCCAGACAGGTCATACACTTGAGCTTAGACAAGCAAGCAGTTCACAAGTCAATTCACCTTTCAGTCTCTTTGGGTCGAACTACGGTGTTCTGACTTCCTCATTGCACGAGAGGATACGTAGGCATAACTTAACAGTTATCGAACAAGAGTCTCTGTATATTCCCCCTCCTTCCAGCATTATTCTTTAAGCCTCATGATCTTGAGCATCTTATTCCTGTTCTTACACTGACACTGTACATTTATACACTTCACATTTCTTTTACACTGACACCTGTACATCCTTTTCCAGCTCTTTTGCACACAAATTGCACTGACACTACCCCTTTAAAACACAAATCTTTTAAGCGTGGATCCCGTCGAGTACGACGGACAATCTGGGTGCTAATACCTTCCCAGGTTGTAACCAACCCCCTTTCTCAGTCTCTCTGGTTCGCAACCGTCTTATCCATATCTTTCTAGGTCTATGCAGCATTACCTTTCCTTCGGGATAAAAATTCCTAGCTGGCGACTCTTTTTCTTTTCCAGTGAGTCCACTCCTGTGTGTTCTCATCCTCCTTTCGCCGACCGTTCGCGTCTGTACCCTTATTTGAGCCAGTCTCATTTATCGGGAGCGACATGCACTTAGTGAGATATGCATGCTTCCCTCATGCTTCCTTGGGCGTCTCAGCATGTGCAAGTTTCAATCTCCACCCTTGATCCAGATCCATTCATTCCTGGCCCTTAGATCAAACCCTCACACTTGTTTCATGATTTTTGCAAATTGGCTTGTTTTGGAGGGAGTTTTCAAAAGCGTATGAAAATGATCATTTTTTTGGAGCAAAATTCCTCTTATGCAATTTATTTCAAGTTTGAAACAAGTTTGGGCCTGTACCAATTCACAAAAATCAGATTGGAGCCTTCTTGCACATGATGCATTTTTGGAAAAGTGATTTTTTGCCCTTGGGAGAGGAATTTTCGAATTAGCTAGGGGGAGATTGGCAAATCCGGTGAAAATGTACTTGTACTTTTTGAAAATGGCAGCCCTTACTCTCCAACTTTCATGTTTGACTTTGGTCCATTTGGAGAATTTTTTATCATGCTAAGGCCACTTGAAAATTAGGGCAAAACTTGGAAAATTTGCAAAATTCCATAAACCAACTTTGTGCCATTTTTGCAAAACCCCTCAAATCTCCATGATTCTTGAACTTTAGGCATTCCAAACCTCTTATAACATTGTAAGGACCCCTCTTGGCCAAAAATTTGGGTTGGACCCCTTGAAATTGCATAGTTGACTTTTTATGGGCTCTGTTGACTTTATGCTTCATCTCCAAGCAACTGAGGCTCTGACTAACTTCCACATGGAATTTTCTCATGAAAGTTGACACATAGGATCCTCTCAACATGTAAAAGACTTGGCTTACAAGAAATGGCCAAAGTTGTGAGATCATGGTACTTGAATCTCAAACCCTAATTTTGGTGCATTGCATAGGAGCTTTGCCTTGTCCTGAGATCTCTGATGATCATGCAATCTTCTGAGCTTTTGCCAATGGACTTGATCTTGTAAATGGAATATAGACTCACCATATAACATGTACAAACTCATTGGGACCCTTTTCATGGCTTGAAGTGCTTCTGAAAACTCCACAAATGACCATATGCTTGATGTTAGGACATGAGGGATGTTATGCTTCATCTTTCCATGATATGATGCTGAGGAAATGATATGAGTATGATGTATATGATATGACATGATGCTTAAAATGAAGAGGGAAAATTTGGGGTGTTACAGATACCTCAGGATACTTGTGCGTTTTCCTTTGTCTTATCAGGTTGCAAGTACTCAAGATAGACAATCTTTCACAACATGGGGCATATCAAGCATTGAATCCCCAACATACTACTTTCCAGAAGTTATCTCCTCCCCGAGCAGGATCTCCCGAGCAATACCTGACAGCCTCTTCCACAGCAAGGTGGTCAAGAACTTTCTATTCCCCACCAGAGATGCCAGATTTCTCTCATCTTCAGCAGAGTTTGTGGAACTAATTCCCCAGAGAGTTGCCCCCCGAAAGAGCAATACCTGAAACACATCCCCAGCTGAGTTACTAAAACTTTCTCATCCCCAAACATATATATCAATGGTCTATTTCCCTAAGCAAATTTCTCCCTCCGGACAGATCTATCAATGATCTCTTCCCCCAGCCGGGCTATCCTCCAAACAGATCAGCTAGAGATCTTTATCCCCGCAGGATCTGAGTCCCGGATCAGTTTCTCTCCTTTGCATAATCATAGAATTTGCATCAAACTCACCGAAAAAAGCGTAGCATTTCGTCTAATACGGAGCATTACGGAAAAATCAAACATTTGCATGATTATAAGCCAGGTTCGAACCAATCACCTGCAAATACCATCATTATTTCACCAGCAATATGCAAAACGCATATCCCCTGCAGATAAAAGCCAAAGCATCCCCTTTGCACTCTCAAAACACAGATGCCTGTTTATATTTATACATGCTCATTTCGACACCCTTTTGTGTCATCTTATCCCCCCTCAGGTCACTAGAATACCTTTTTCACTCTCAAATACAAATATTGGTTCATAACTTGTATATATTCCCTTTTGACACTCGTCCGTGTCATACTTCCCCAGCAAGTCAAAAACTCGTATGTGTCCCTTACCCGATCTTTCGACACTCGTCCGTGTCTTTCACATACTTCACAAACAGATCAACACTCATACAGAAATCTTTGATACTCACCCGTGTCTTGTATATATCACATCCCCGACAGATGAACACTCGCTTGTGTTCCTTGCTTAATCGATTGATACTCGTCTGTATCATCATCCTTAAACACGTGTCAGTGTTATTTTCTACCGATACTCGTTTGTATCGTGGTTCTAAGGATGCTCGTCCACATCTTTAATCTATACACACTATCAAACACTTATACCTTGAAGAGTAAGCACTCGTCCGTGTTTACCATTCCCCAGAAGTCACCAAGAAAGCAACCTTTCTATTTGGAATTAGTCCTATGTCGCGATACTTTCAGCAGTCGTACCCTGCCAGGTGATCGTCCTTCACCTTTGGATGACCGTCCTTCATCCCTTCCCCAATGGAATCTCCATATTGGAACCTTATATCCGGCATTCGTCCTATGTCGTGATATTTTTTTAGCAGTCGTCCAATGTTAGGTGATCGTCCTTCACCTTTTGATGACTGTCCCTCATCATTTATATGATGGCCATCCCCATCGTTGATCTTTCTTATCCGACACTCGTCCTATGTCGCGATAATCCCCAAGAGCCGCCGTACCCTGCTAGGTGATCGTCCTTTATCTCTTGATGATCGTCCTTCATCATGCTTACCCGATGGTCGTCCCCATCGTTGATCTTTTCTATCCGACATTCGTCCTATGTCGTGGTATTTTGGCAGTCGTCCCCTGCTAGGTGATCGTCCTTCACCTTTGATGACCGTCCCTCATCATTATTTCATTTATTTTTTCACCTGATGGTCGTCCCCATCGTTGTTTACTTTACTTTCCAAACCTGATGGCCGTCCCCGTCATTGCTTTCCTTTAACCCCCAGAGAGTTTTATTTCCTTACCCGATGGTCGTCCCCGTCGCGATTTCTTCATTTCCCCAGCTTGTCGGTCGTCCCCGTCATTGATTTGCTTACCAATTTACCCCCAGCAGTCGTCCTCTACTCGATGGTCGTCCTCCATCGCTTTCATTTGATAATAATACTATACTACCTTTTACAATTTATATCCCTTTTCTTCTTCTCCCCAGCGAGTGCAAATTTCGGACTGTCTTTGGTATTCAATCACAAGTTATCTTGTTTGTCTGTTAAGCCAGGCGCTTACATCCTGCACAGCTAAATCATGCTTGAATAGGGGCAGCTGTAAACACCCCAAATTTGCCCTCACTTTTTCTCACACCATGGCTTGTGATCTTTCATTTTTGCATTTTCATAAGCATACCATCTCATATTGCATATTTGTTTCACTACATAGTTCCATTTTCATCTGCATCTAGGGTTTGTGATCTGAGCAATCCAGGAATCAATCTGAGCCATCCAAATGTTCTTGAAGCTTTCCAAGAGGGTCCATGTGTGTTCTATGATCATAATATACTCCCCAAAGTTCATGAAAGTCAAGAGATCACAAAGAATGGCAAAGGCATGGAAGCAGAGCTAGGGTTTGCCTACACAGATGACCAAAATTAGGGTTTTGGTTTCAGAGGCCTTAACTCCAAAAATTTTTGTAATTCTTGTTTCTAATGTTCTTAATATGTTATAAGGATCATGTGTACCAATTTTGATGAAGAAACTCATTGTGGAAGTCATCTGATTATTGGGTAACTTGAGCAAGTTAAGTCAAAATCAGGGCATCGGAGGCCCCCAACTAGGACACCAAAGGATCATTTTCATCAAATTGAATTTCTATGATCTTTATTTGATCTTAAAAGTGGTTAGAAGTTCACAATATTGAAGAATTTGAGCCAATTGCAAACTTGCCATTTTTGGAAATGACTTGAAATGCAAACTTTCCATTTTGGGAAAGATTTTCAACCTCCTCTTTCATGACCAAAAATGCTTCAAATGAAAATTTATTGGACATGAAAGTTGTAGATTAGGTCTTTCCCTTTTCAAAAAGTACAAGAACATGTTTTGATTCATCCTATAACTCAAGATATGGCCTTTCAAAGTTGGCAAAAATCACATAATTTTCAAGTTCATGTCAAAGAGGGATTTTTGCATATTGGCATTTCAAGCTTCTAAGTGACCTCTAATGTGCTCAATTATGTCATAACATGTTAAAGAAACCTTCAAAGATCAGAATTATGCCTTGAACCTAGGGTTTTGGTGACTTAATTTACAAGAAATTTCAAAATGGCCAAGTTGCATAAAGCTTGCTATCTCTTCATCCAAGCATTACAGCTCACTTCTATTGATCTAAGGGCTCCCCATGAACCATGCTGAGGCAATCTATGCTCAGAAATCCTTGTTGCACAAGCCCATACCTCAAGTACACATAATCTTGACTTTTTGCATTTCCTCCCATACCAATCAAACTGAGCCACCACCCACTCTCTGACCAATCACAATGACTTATGTGAACCCTAAGGACCTCATTCCATAACACATTCATGCCTGAAACATTGGAAATCTCAGATTGTGCAAAATCACCATAAAAATTTCCCTCTTCGATTCTCACTACTCAGCCATCAAAAATCACGCATTCTTTCACCATTCATCTCAAAATCACCTAAGGATCACAAAACATCCCTCACCATGGCCTGAAACCTCCCAAATCAAAAACACGATTTCTGCAAAACCAGAACCAAACAGTTCAAAATAGCCATCAAAAGCTTGTTCTAAGCTTCTCATTAGCTTCAGGGAGTCCATTGGGGTTGATTTGCATCAAAGGAAAGGTCAGAAAACTCCAAACTGAAAAGCTTCAACTCAGGTATACCTTAAGAACAAATTTTCCAGAAACCCTCTTTTAAGTTTTAGAATGATTATATATGTTCTCTAGATCACACTGATATGTTTAGTTTCGAAAATGATTGAGAAATGAGCATGTATGGTTGTTCTGAAAGTTTGCCCGAAAATCTTGTTTGCTTCGATTCTTGCTTTTGATGAAATATAAATGTTATATGATGATGGATTCTTGCTTAGGGGGTAGACGATCATTTTTGGAGATTTAGAGGGTTTAATTTGACCTAGGGAAGAAGTTAAGGTTTTGAGTGGCAGGAGAAGATGACCGGAGCTTAGCTCCGGTCACCTGAAAATAATTAGGGCAAATCTGTAATTAATTCCCCAGATTCATTCCTGGACTTTGGATCATGATTAGGGTTAGCGCGTGGATGGCTTAGATTAGCTCACTTAATTTTAATTCTGATTAATTAATTTAATTAAAATCAATTAGCCAATTTAAATGTGGACCCTTGGATAACGCGCCAGTCAATTCCCACCTTTTTCATTCAAATCTCAGCCATTGGATGCGCTGACTTTTCCTTTTATTCAATTTTAATTCATTTTATTTCATTTTCTTTTCATTTCTTTAGTTTAATTTATAAAAAATATCAAAACACTTTCAAAAAATATGATTTCTTGCATATATGTTTTAAATATTTTTCTTAACCTGAAAATAATTTTTATTTTATTTTTTGCATTAAAAAAGTATTTTTAAAATATTTAAATGTTATTTTTAATTAATTAATGGATTTTAATTAATTAAAAATGCATTTAGGTTTCTAAAAATCACCAAAAAAATCATGAACCATTCCAATACATTTAGAAACATTTTCAAACTCTTCATACAAATTTATTTTTAGGTTTGATCATAATTTCACAATTTTCTTTGAATTAGGGTTCTTTAAAATCACATTTTTCTAACCCTAACTTTGAAAAATCATTTCTTCCTAACCATGAAGTGTTTGAACTTGATTCTTTTTGAATTGTTTCATGTATTGCATGTAGTTTCTAGGTTATTTTTCTCATGAATTTATCTTGCATTTTCAAATTGATTTGCATTTTCCCTTTTGAATCATCCAAAAACCTTAGCAAACTTAGAAAAATCATAACTTTCAATAGGAGTAGCTTCTGACCTTCTCCTTTGGGTGTGACCTAGTATGAGATTAGGGTTTAATTAAGCTTTGTTTCAATTTTTTATCATGTTGTATGCTTTTGTCTTGCTCATTTGCATCTCACATGTCCATAAAACCCTAATTTCTCATGTTCATTTGCACTCACCTTGCATATTCATGATCATGTGAACTTGCCATGACATTTCAAGAATTCATATGTCATCTTAGACATCTTAGGACATGTTAGAACATTGTTTGATCATTTCTTCATTCATTTGATATGTCTTGCATTCATTTCATTTCATAAACATCCATGTGTTTTCAAGCTTCCATGCATGCTTTCATGACATCTCATCTTTGTATGATCATCCATATGCACATTGTATGACATTGAATCATCTCATATGCCATTTTCATTACATAATCACTTCTGACTTTGGTCTTTGCATCTTATTTCAATTCATTTCTTTATGCTTTATGTCTTATGCATTCATACTAACACTTTCAGGAACATTGGGTAAGTTATTTGGGAGGTGGATTTGCCTTCACCTCCCACCTCTTCTTATCTCATTCATATGCATATTTACATGTCTTTGAAGTGAATCTAATTCACTTATGTTCCATATTTCCCACTTTTTTCCTTTAAGTTACTTATCTTCTTCAGGAAGTAAGTATCTTATTCTCCTGCTTCCTTCTCTTTTCATCTGCTTCTTCCATTGGTGGCCTTGAAGATCTTTCCTTTTAAGCCTAACAAACCATAGGATATCCAAGCATGATAACTTTTAGGGTTGTGAATAGTCCCCCCTAGATTTTAACTTTGAGTCTCCTTGAGTCTCTCTTCTCATCTCAATAATCAGAGACTAAACTCTTAAGGCATTAGGAATTTGGAATTAGGGTTATGCCTGCATCCTTCTCTTAGGATGGAGTGTATAACTTTAATCCTAAGTGTTAAACCTTTAATTTGTTTAAACCTCTTAATCAAATCACATTAATAATCACTAAGACTTTATCTTGTAACTTGGGCCTTACATTAGGGTTCTATCTCTTCCTTATGGTTAAGAGGGACTAACCCTAGTGTTTAATGGATAAGTCCCCCTCAAGTTGTCTTATAAACTTAGAATCCACTTTCTTAATCTCACTCTTTAATTAAAATCCACTTAATAAAGGCTTTTTATATAATGAATTTAATCCCTAACCATGGATTAAGTTGAGGTATCTTCCTCAGCTTAAGTGTGCTCATCTATTATCCTTCTATTAGGATGGTGTAATGAGTTCACTAATATGTGATTAGAGATTAAACTCATTACTTAACACTAAAAAAAACCCAAAAACATCTAATTAATCAAAATTAGGTTAATGATCTTAATCCTACATCATCATAGTAATTAAGTTGAGATGCTTATCTCATACTTAAGTAGGCTCATTATCCCTAATCAGGGAGGATATAATGAGTTTACAAGCCCTTGATTTAGGCTTAAGCTCATTAACTTATGCAAAACACCAAAAACAATAACAAAGCTGAAAACATCAAAAACAAACAATAATCGTCTCCTTCGGGATTCTTTTCTCATCACACTCATTCACAAACGAGAACTTGCTTCTTCTGTCTAATGCAAGACAGTTAGCACTCGAGCTAGACGAGTCATACACTTGAGCATAGACAAGTAAGCAGTTCACAGTCAATTTATTTTCAGTCTCTTTGAGTCGAACTACTGTGTTCTGACTTCCTCATTGCACGCGAGGATACGTAGGCATAACTTAACAGTTATCAAACAAAAGTCTCTGTGTCTTCCCCCTCTTTCAGCATTCTTTTTAAGCCTCAGTTCCTGAGCAATTCACCTTTTGCACTGACACTTGTATATTCTCTTCTTTAGCTTTTGCACACAGATAGCACATACACTACCCCTTTAAACACAATTATGTAAGCGTGGATCTCGTCGAGTACGACGAACAATCTGGGTGCTAATACCTTCCCCGGTTGTAACCAACCCCCTTTCTCAGTTTCTCTGGTTCATAACCGTCTTATCCATCTCTTTCCAGGTTTATGCAGCATTACCTTTCCTTCGGGATAAAAATGCCTAGTTGGAGACTCTATTCAGTTTACTTTCATTTCTCTTTTCGCCGACCGTTCGCGTCTGCACCGGGATGCAAATCTTCGGGAGCGACAACCAGCTACTGAAGATCTCTCTAAACAAATGGAAGAAGTACTAAAAATCATCCACAAGAGTGATTATAATATTGTTGACCAATTGGGGCATACTCCCTCTAAAATCTATATGTTGTCTCTGCTATTATGTTCTGAAGCCCATGCTAAGGCCTTAATCAAGTTCCTGAAGACTGCTCATGTGCCACATGAAATCTCTGTGGACCAGTTTGAGAATTATGTAGCTCATCTGACTAGTGATAATGGTTTGGTTTTTTCTGATGCTGATCTGACTCCTGCTAAAAGAAACCATAATAGAGCTCTGCACATCTCTATTAAGTGTAGGGGCACTACTTTGTCTCATGTGTTGGTGGATAATGGTTCTTCACTGAATGTGTTACCCAAGGAGGTTCTAGACAAACTCAACCTTGGAGATGCTGTGTTGAGGGCCTTTGATGATTCAAGAAGAATGGTGCATGGAGAAGTGGATCTCCCAATCAAAGTAGGCTCTCAAGTCTTTGATTCTACTTTCTATGTGATGAATATTCTTCCTGCGTACTCCTGCTTGCTTGGGAACCCCTGGATCCATGGGGTAGGTGTTGTGACCTCCACTTTACACCACAAGCTGAAGTATCCAGTGAAAGGCAAGATCGTCACTGTTTATGGTGAAGAAGAATACATGGCCAGTCATGTGAATACTTTTAAATATGTTTAGATGGAGGGTGAATTTGTTGAGTCTCCTTGCCAGACATTTGAAGTAGTTCCTCAAGTTGTTCCTGCTACTGAATCCATCCCTGCTGTTAAACCAGTTCTTGTTGTTACCAGAGTACCTCCTACAATAGCCTCTCTCAAGGATGCTAAAGCTTTGGTTGAAGAAGGTGGTTGTACTATTTGGGGTCAGCTTCCTGACATTCCTTACAAGTCTAACAAATTTGATTTGGGTTTTACTGCAGAATCTCAGAAGGTTATTTGTCGTGCTCGCGCTGTTCGTATCACTAATCGAGGACTCATAAAGGACCAAGTCAATGCTATGGGAGATTATGATGAAGATTACAACCTGGATAATTTGATCATTCCTACCATTGGTGATGGGCTCGATAACTGGAAGGCTGAAGACGTTATTCCTATCTCCTTTAGTCAGAAGTAAATGTTATTCTGTTTTTTGATGCGTGTTTTTCGCAAGTGTACGAACACGTCAGAGTAATATAAAAGATTGTCAAATCCACAGAGACCAAGTGTCAATCTATCGTACCTGTTGTTATGGTGTGTATCTAAGGCAACTAAATATAGGGGTTTTAAGAAGGGTGCGATGGTAAATAAAATAATAATTTTAAACAATAAACAAAGACAGGCTCGAATGTAATTAACATAATCAATAGATAATCCAGTACTTGTTAATGGAACTACTTATGGGCAATGTTTTCTCCTTTGAAAAGAACTAATTTAACAGGAACTGTCATTTTCGCGTATTCAGAACCGAGTTGTACTCTCTAATCAACCCATCCTATTGTCACAGATAAAAAGGTGCATACTGCGTTAGAGTAGTAAACCTATTTTTAAGAAATATAGTTTCTTAACTAAGTTGAAAAGTATCTTAACCTGGATTTCTTAGCAAAAAGTGGTTCTTACGAACCAGATTCTAAACTTCCTAACGCGTCCGAAAATCGTTTTAAAATCTCTTTTCTTTTTAATCTAAAAACTCCTAATGAACTAGAAAAAGTGCTTTTGGCTGTTTTTGAAATAGTTAAAAACATTTACTTGAAAGATAAAATAGCCCTTAAGTGTTTCCACGAACAATTGTACGGATTACCGGTTTAATTACGATCCTTACATTCTAACCTTTATAGATTTAGTTAGACATGGTAAAGTAAAAGTTCTTTTTATGATTTTTCATAAAAGTAATTTAGTGCGAGTGCGGAAAGTAAATAAAAGTAGTGCGAGTGCGGAAAGTAAATAAAAGTAGTGCGAGTGCGAGAAATAAAGTAATTTAGTGCGAGTGCGGAAAATAAACGAAAGTAGTGCGAGTGCGGGAAATAAATAAAGTAAAGCGAGTGCGGGAAATAAATAAAATAAAGTGCGAGTGCGGAAAGTAAAAGAAAGTAAAGCAATGCAGAAAAGTAAAATACGAACTGGAATTAAAATGGCGGCAGGATTAACTTCCTCCCAGAGTGCTCCAAAACTCGATCACACAGACAGATTACAGACTCGATCACTTGATTGCAGTAACACCCCGATGTGGAATGATAACTGCTTTAAAACTGATATATGCCTAAGAGATTCTAAGTTTGGATGAAGAAAAATGAAAATCTAAAGTCCTATTTATAGGAAAACTAAATGCAGGAAAAGACCAGGATGCCCCCTCCACTAAAAAGTGGAGGGAAAACATTTTGCCTTGTGGCGCCCGCCACAGGCCTATGGCGCCCGCCATGGTGCTAACAGGGAATGGAAGAGTGGGGATCGTGGGTCTTGGCAGTTGTGGAGTGGTCTTGAGACGTGGCCACGTCATGGCAGACCCCATGGCGCCCGCCACGGTGGATGTCGTAAGTGTAAAACGCTGAATTTCTAGGTTTTCGTCCGTTTCCACTCCTTTTTCGCTCCTTTTCTCGATTTAAGCCCCGATTACATTAAAAAACTGAAAACAAAGAAAAACAAAGTAATAACATAACAAAATAACAATAAAAGCTAAGAATGCATGCGAAATCGGAGTCAGAAATACGGTGAATTTTAGTGTGATCATTTTTCTAAATTTTAATTTTGTAATCTTGAACAATTAAATACTTTTGAGCCTTGTGCCTTTCCCGGGGCACAATGGTATGTTTGTTAGGGATGTCATTTCATTTGCATATTTTCATTCAATAAAATCAATGGACGTTTCTTGCTTTCGTAAATATTACGCTCTTTGTCTTTCTTTTACTTTTTCCTTTATCAAAAGCTATGTGTTCTTACACACACCCACGTCACTAAAATGCAGATCCTCATCCACTCTGGATCCTAATGATAACAGTTCTGCTATTGCCAATTATAACTTCGAGAATCCGATCTATCAAGCTGAGGATGGAAAGGAGGATGGTTGTGAAGTACCTGTAGAGCTGGCTAGATTGCTACAACAAGAAGAGAAAGCTATACAGCCACATGAGGAACCAATTGAAGTTGTGAATATGGGAACTGAGGAAAATAGGAAAGAGGTCAAGATAGGTGCTGAATTAGAAGACAGTGTTAAGAACAAGTTGATACAGATGTTACGTGACTATGTGGAAATTTTTGCTTGGTCTTATGAAGACATGCCAGGGTTGGATACTGACATTGTGGTTCACCGTCTACCAGTGAAAGAGAACTGTCGCCCAATAAAACAGAAAGTTCGTCGTATGCATCCTGAAATGTCAGAAAAGATTAAGGCAGAAGTGATGAAACAATTCAATGCAGGGTTCCTAGTTGTTACTTCTGATTCTCAGTGGGTTGCAAATGTGGTACCGGTTCCTAATAAAGATGGTAAAGTATGCATGTGTGTAGATTATAGGGATTTGAACAAAGCTAGCCCCAAAGATGACTTTCCACTTCCATATATTAATGTTCTGGTAGACAATATTGCTCAACATAAGGTATTTTCTTTTATGGATTGTGTCTCTGGTTACAATCAGATTAAGATGGCACCTGAAGATATGGAGAAGACTACATTTGTTACACAATGGGGCACCTTCTGCTTTAAGGTAATGTCGTTGGTTTGAAGAATGTTGGGGCAACATATCAGCGTGTTATGGTAGCTTTGTTCCATGATATGATTCACCATGAGATAGAGGTATATGTTGATGATATGATAGCCATATCTCAGACTGAAGAAGAACATCTTGACCATCTGCACAAGTTGTTTGAGAGGTTGAAGAAGTATAAGTTGAGATTGAATCCAAACAAGTGTACCTTTGGAGTTAGATCTGGTAAACTTTTGGGTATTATTGTCAGTGGTAAAGGTATTAAAGTGGATCCTGCAAAGGTAAAATTTATTCAAGAGATGCATGCTCCCCGTACTGAGAAGGAAGTTAGATATTTCTTGGGACGACTGAATTACATTGCAAGATTTATTTTCCAGTTGACTGCTACTTGTGACCGGTTAGTGATTCTGATCCATAACATAAGGTTTCTGGCACATAAGCATGTGTAAACCTGATTTATTTGACCTAATTGTAGTTGCAGGGGATTGGATCGTAATCCGCCCTACCAAGTTCAGGGCCAGATACCTCTGAACCAACTAACAATAGGTGATTTGCAATTTTCTTTTTGTGGCAAAAAAAAATTTTCTTCTCTTTTTTCGGTTTAAATGACTTTGTGAGGGTCACCTATCCCAGAGTTTGCCTTTTTTCTTTCTTTTTTATTAGCACTGGATCATTCACTTATGTTCATCGGCCCCCTACGTAGAGCATGCTTAGGCCGGAGCTGACTGCTAGGATAAACTACTTAGGACAATTTTTTAAATGATAATAAAGGCCATGGTGGTGGGGTTTAGGAGTGATTCCTATATTCAAGAGGTCTATAGTGCTAAAATGGTGTTGATGTTTCAAAAAGTTGACCTAAGTCACCACATCCTAATCTAAACCTGTCTCAAAGCCCAAAAAACATGTGAAACAACATTGTTTTCTTTTTAAAAATTTTCTGGTAAGGCTAAGGAAATGGGAAAAAAATGAAGATGTACTAAAAATACACTATACTGGTGACTCGTCAGACTCATGCATTATCTAAGAAAATTAAACTAAACAACTTACTGAAAAGGGAAATAACTGAAAGGAAATAATTAACTAAAAAGGGAAATGACAGAAAGCAATAAAATCCCCTCCCACACTTAAATCGAACATTGTCCCCAATGTTTCGAAATAAGATAAGAAGGGTAACCTGAAAAACGACGGGATCTACTACGATGCTGGTCCCTCCGGTCAAGTCGTGCCGATAAGGCAGCCTGAGCACCCCGGACCTCTCGAAGGTTACCTAAGATGGAACCCTGAGTGGCCTCTATAAGCTGGTAGTGCTGACGGTTGAACTCTCTCAGACGGTCCTGCTCTAATGAGATATCGTTCATGGTACGGAAAACGTTGTTGTAAGCACGATCCGAAACCAATCGCGATTGTTGCATGAAGCTCATGTTGTCCGTCAGTTGTTGTGAAATAGTAGAGAGAAGGCCGTCTCGCCTTTCCTCTCTAGCTGTCATATCACGCCACATCTCCTCGGTGACATAGAATCCAGGAGCAGCACCTGCAACAGGGTTAGAGGAAGATGGTGCGGTGTGTGACTGTGAAGGACGATGGGGGGACACATGAGGTACGGGAGAATGTTCTCTCCGTTCATATTCTTCATCAGTGCCATGTGCCTCCCCATCAAGAATATTAGGAGGAAGTGGACCCAAAACAGGTGGAGCATTCAGATCATAAGTCCAGTTCCTTTCACTATGTACATCGGTACGTCTACTGCAAGGTAAAGCAACAGATGGGATAGCTACCCCATGTGGGCTTCGCGTACCTTTTGTCTTTCGGGGGTCCGAATAGCGTTTTCTTCTTTCTTCTAAGGCATGAAGCTTGCATATTATTATTTTTTTGAAGACAAAAATGAAAATATTTTTGTCTTTATATATTTTTTCTTTATTCGACAAAAATAAAATGAAATAAAACAAAAGAAAAGAGAAAAAATGAGATTAGTGCATGAAATAATATATAAGATAAAATCAAAGTACATGAAAAGGGAAATGTAATAGATGCAATAATATAAAATATGACTGGAGATGTGAGAAATAAAATAAAGCATGAAAAAAGAAATTAAATATTAGGGTAATAACGTCAGTGTAAAACGAATCATGTGGTAGGCCTCTCTTCCTGGTTTGATCCACGAATCTCAGCTATTTCCCTCTGAAGCTCTTCAATCTCCTGATATAGAGCATCGGCCTCTGAGGCATGAGTGAGATCAGATACCTGGATCTGTAATTCCAAGTCCGCTACTTCCTGCTTGAGCAGGGCAGTCTCCTTGCAGAGCTCATAAATCTGAGTTTGTAGATCAGGCGGCTGCAAAGACATATTGTTAGACATAACAGTGATTCGGGGAGAAAGAGGTGTAGGAGTGTACTCAGCGGAGGGAGGTGATTTCGGCTCTTCGACAGTCTCTCCATAACCCTTTAGAGCATAACTCCAATTGGCAGGATCATGGACACTGGTCATCAGCGGGTCTGGTAATGTAAAGTAATGTATCACTTCTCCGTCGATCAGTAATCTAAACATGTTGGGCTCAAAAGAGGCCCTCCTCATCAGTCCTCTGTCAAGACAAAAGTCAACATCCAGGGTGGTGTAGCAGCAGAAGGTCCTGAGGTGCAATAATTTGCGAGACAAACCCAATGCAATAGCTATCTGTGTAACAATCCCATCGACATGTATGATGCCTACAGATGATCTAGCAACACTAGCAAGGCCCTTCAACAGAAATTTGCCACAAGCAACTGAGCGAGACTGAGTCGCACAAAACAGTAGGAAAATCTCCTCTTCACTTAGCAGAGTCTCTGTATCTGGCAAACCTAGGAAAGAATGCGCTAGAATCATATGGAAGTACCTTAACGTAGGGTTGTGGATTACCTGAGAAAATTGGGTGGAAGGATCTTGGCTCCCTCCACCTGAGATTTTAGTCCAAAACTTTTCCACTTCTCTGCTCATAAAATACCCCATCGGTGTCTCTGGAATAGCATCAGGAGTAGTCTGAAAACCTAGTAAATCACCAAACTCTTTGTGAGAGAAGGAGTAGTCAATCCCGAACAACCTGAAAATAGCATGTCCATCGGGTCCAGCCCAAGGGTCATAATGAAACGAGCTGAGGAACTCTAGAGTCAAGTTCCTGTCGTCAAACTGGTCCCACTGGAGTTGATGGCATAAGAATCTGACACTTGGCTCTATCCCCAATGCATCCATGCAGTCATGGTCAGGGTACCTGGTAGGAGCCATAGGGCGTCTCATGTGGACATAGTAACGCTCTCTCTGTGCGTCGTCTCTAAAGGCCACGTGCATGTCATCGGGGTTCTGCATTCTGTACAAGGTTAGCAAACAAGTCCTGAAAGCACATAAAACATTCAATCGTTAGTCCTGACATAATAATAAAATAAAAAAATTAAAATAAAGAATAAATAAATAAATAAATAAAAAGTACGTAAATAATAAAACCATGGGTTGCCTCCCATGCAGCGCTTGTTTAACGTCATTAGCTCGACGACCGATTTTTATACATCATTGGAAGGATATGGTGGATCACTCAGAGTATGGCAGGTGTATGTTGTTGGGATGTCACCTCCTTCATAGGGCTTCAACCTCTGTCCATTGACGATGAACGGTTTACATGTTTGGTTCTTGATTTCAATAACACCGAATCTTAGGATCTTAGATACTTCGAAAGGGCCAGTCCATCTCGAACGAAGCTTCCCTGGAAAAAGTCGTAACCTAGAATCGAACAAGAGAACAGGATCGCCTATTTTGAAGTCTCTTCTTATGATTCTTTTGTCATGCCAAGCTTTTGTTCTTTCTTTGTATATGATGGCATTTTCGTAGGCGGATTGTCTGAGCTCTTCTAATTTGTGGATATCAAGGATACGTTTTTCACCAGCAGTCAAGTAATCCAAATTCAAAGTTTTGATGGCCCAATAGGCCTTATGCTCCAATTCAAAAGGTAGGTGACATGATTTTCCATAGACCAGTTGATAAGGGGTTGTTCCTATAGGGGTTTTGAAAGCGGTTCTATAGGCCCATAATGCTTCTTGAAGTTTCTGCGACCAATCCTTTCTAGATATAGAGACAGTCTTCTCAAGAATTTGTTTGATCTCCCTATTAGATACTTCCACTTGTCCATTGGTTTGTGGGTGGTATGGTGTTGCTACTCTATGCTTAACTCCATACTTGCTTAAAAGTTTATCAAATATCCTCGATATGAAGTGTGATCCTCCATCACTTATGACTAAACGGGGGGTTCCAAACCTGGGAAATATATAGTTTTTGAATAATTTGATGACTACTCTGGTGTCGTTCGTGGGTGCGGCGATAGCTTCAATCCATTTAGACATGTAGTCAACGACTACTAGGATGTACTAATTTCCAAAAGATGGTAGGAACGGTCCCATAAAGTCTATACCTCATACGTCGAAGAGTTCTACTTCTTGGATATTTCTCAGAGGCATTTCATTACGTCTTGAAATATTTCCTGTGCGTTGGCATCTGTCAGACTTGACAATGAAAGCATGGACATCACGCCACATAGTAGGCCAGAATAGGCCAGCTTGAAGAATCTTGGCGTAGGTGTTAGATGTGCTTGCATGTCCACCATAGGGTGCAGAGTGACAATGCTCAATTATATTATTTACCTCTTCTTCTGGAACACAACGGCGAAAAATGCCATCTTTACATCTCTTGAAAAGAAATGGTTCGTCCCAATAGAAGTTTCTCACATCACTGTAGAACTTCTTCTTCCGGTGGTAGTTTAGATCAGGGGGTATGATGTCAGCGGCTAGGTAATTAAAAAAGTTTGCATACCAAGGTACATTACTTATAGCTAAGGATTTTTGAGAATACTTATGTGGGTCTGGGTTATCATCTTCGATAGTTCTAGTTGGGCTATCAGTCTATCATAGGCAAAATCGTCATTGATGGGTAGTGAGTCAGGTTTCAGGTATTCTAGCCTAGATAGGTGATCAGCTACCACATTATCAGTGTCTTTCTTATCACGGATATCCAAATCAAACTCTTGCAATAATAGAATCCATCGAAGTAACCTAGGTTTGGCGTCCTTTTTACTTAGTAAGTAACGAATGGCAGCATGGTCGGTGTAAACTATAATTTTGGCTCCTACTAGATAAGATCTAAATTTGTCTATGGCAAAAACTACAGCTAGGAGCTCTTTTTCGGTTGTTGCGTAGTTGAGCTGTGCAGCGTCTAGGGTTCTACTGGCATAATAAATTACGTGTAACTTTTTGTCTTTTCTCTGACCTAGAACGGCTCCAACAGCATAATCACTGGCGTCACACATTATCTCAAACAGTTCTGACCAATCGGGGGGTTTCATTATAGGTGCTGAAATGAGAGCTTGCTTCAGAAGATTAAATGCTTCAGTACATTTTTCATCGAAGATGAATTCAGCATCTTTCATTAAAAGACCAGTTAAGGGCTTTGTTATTTTGGAGAAATCCTTGATAAAACGTCGGTAAAATCCGGCATGTCCAAGAAAACTTCTTATCTCCCTGATAGTCTTCGGAGGTTTTAGATTCTCTATGACTTCTATTTTAGCTTTATCTACCTCTATACCTTTTTCGGAAACTATATGTCCTAAAACAATCCCTTCGGTGACCATGAAATGACATTTTCCCAATTTAGCACAAGGTTTACCTCCACACATCTTTCCAGGATTTTCTCAAGATTGATAAGACAATTTTTGAAATCAGATCCACAAACTGAGAAATCGTCCATAAATACTTCCATGATTCCATCTAAATAGTCTACAAAGATAGACATCATGCAGCGTTGGAAAGTGGCAGGAGCATTACAGAGTCCAAAAGGCATTCTTCTATAGGCAAAAGTTCCAACTGGGCATGTAAAGGTAGTTTTTTCTTGATCTTCGGGGTGAATAGGTATTTGGAAGAATCCTGAATATCCATCTAGGTAACAAAAGTAAGAGTGTCTAGCTAGGCGCTTCAACATTTGGTCTATGAATGGTAATGGGAAATGGTCCTTCCTAGTTGCTTTATTTAATTTTCTATAATCTATGCACATACGCCAACCTCCATCGGTTCTTTTTGCTACAGGTCCGCCCTTCTCGTTTTGCACGACTGTGATGCCTCCCTTTTTAGGTACTACATGCACAGGACTCACCCATTTACTGTCCGAGATCTGATATATTATACCTGCCTCTAGTAACTTAAGAACTTCAGTCTTAACTACAGTACTCATTATAGGATTTTTTCTTCGTTGGTGTTCTCTGGAGGGTTTTGAATCTTCTTCAAGCAAAATTCGATGCATGCATACAGATGGGCTTATTCCTTTTAGATCTGAGATCTTATATCCTAAGGCTGATGGATACCTTCGTAAAACATCTAATAATTGGTTTGTTTCTTCTTGGTTTAAGGTAGCACTGACTATAACTGGACGGTTCATTTCTTCATCAAGAAATTCATATCTCAGGTTTTTAGGCAGTTCCTTAAGTTTTACGGTTGGTTTCATAGGGCAAGGCATAGGATCTGGGGTAAGAGATAAACATTCGTGAAGGTTATCATCAACGTAAGGTCTTTTATAATTGTCATCTTCCAAAATAAGGGTTGATGGAAACTTTATAGATTCAGTTTCTTCTTCTTGTTCTAATTCCCTAATGCATTCTTCGATGATATCTAAGGCATAACAAGCATCTCCTATCACAGGTGCCATAAGAAATTTTGAAAGTATGAATTCTATCTTCTCGTCACCTACCTCAAAGGTTAGTTTCCCTTTTTTAACATCTATTACGGCTCCTGCAGTTGATAAGAACGGTCTACCTAGGAGGATTGGTATGTCGTCATCTTCTTTAATGTCCATGACAACAAAATCAGTAGGTATAAAAAGCTGACCTATCCTAACAGGGACGTCTTCAAGTATGCCTATAGGGTATTTAATGGATCTATCGGCTAATTGAAGTGACATCTTAGTAGGTTGTAATTCTCCTAAGTTTAATCTCTCACAAACTGCTAAAGGCATTAAGCTCACACTAGCTCCTAAGTCTAGAAAAGCTTTTTCGATGACCTGATTCCCCAAAACACAAGGAATGGAAAAATTTTCGGGATCTTTATATTTCTTCTCTAACTTATTTTCGGAAATAGAATTACATTCCACGGGTTTCGGATCTTCAAGTCTACGTTTATTCGTAAGTATGTCTTTGAGAAACTTAGCGTAAGAAGGTATTTAGGTGATGGCTTCTGTAAAGGGGATTTCTACGTGAAGTTTTTCTATAACCTTAATGAATTTTTGATATTGATTATCGATTTGGGTTTTCTTTAATCTTTGAGGGTATGGTATAGGTGGTTTGTATGGCGGTGGTGGTACATAGGTTTTGTTTTTAGGTTCTTCTCCTTTTTCTTGACTTTCCGGGGTTTCAGACTCCTCTGGTTCCTTCTCCTTATTTCTCTCAGAAGTTTCGGGCTCACTTAATCTAGGGTTCAAAGGTTCCTTATAAGTGGTTCCACTTTGTAGAGTAATGGCATTAGCTTTCCCTTTCGGGTTTTGTTGAGGTTGTCCAGGGAACTGTCCTCCAGGTGTAGTCTGCGGGGCTTGGTTTAAAGCTACTTGAGAGATTTGGGTTTCAAGCATCTTATTATGAGTAATAATTTGATCAACCTTGGTTCCTAATTGGGTAATCAGTTCGTTAACATGGACGTTTTGGTTCATGAACTCTTTGTTTTGTTGTGTTTGAGCGGTGATAAAATTTTCCATAATTTTCTCAAGGCTCGGTTTTGGCGGTACAGGTTGCATAGGTTGATTTGTTCTTGGGGTTCGGTAACCTTGTTGTCTCGGAGGTGTGGTATTTTGAATAGGGTTATTATTTTTGTAGGAGAAGTTTGGGTGATTCCTCCATCCAATGTTATATGTGTTTGAAAATGGGTTCCCTTGGGTGTAGTTCATTTGCTCAATGTTGGTCTCATTCAACAGATTGCATTCGGCGGATTGGTGTCCTTGCGTCCCACATATCTCACAATTCGGCGAAACTGCGGCTACAATATTCGGAGTTGTACACATATGTTCGACTCTAAGGGCCAACGCGTCCATTTTAGCTTGCATCATGTCTATAGAGCTTAGCTCACGTATTCCTCCTTGGGCTTCCTTCTTTTCCACTGTCGCTCGTTCTACTCCCCATGATTGATGGTTTTGGGCCATATCTTTGATAAGGGAACTAGCTTCAGGGTAAGGTTTGTTCATCAGTGCGCCACCAGCGGCAGCGTCGATGGTCATCTTAGTGTTATAATGAAGTCCATTATAGAAGGTTTGAATGATTAGCCAATTCTCTAAGCCATGATGTGGGCATGCTCTTAATAGTTCTTTATATCTCTCCCAGGCTTCAAACAACGACTCTCCTTGGTGTTGGGTAAATCTGGTTATTAGGTTTCGAAGAAGAGCAGTCTTACTTGGGGGAAAATATCTAGCAAGGAAAACTTTCCTAAGGTCATCCCAAGTTGTTATTGAGTTGGGTGGAAGGGAATCTAACCATGATAGAGCTTTATCTCTGAGGGAAAAGGGAAATAATCTTAAGCATATCGCCTCAGGAGAAGCTCCATTGGTTTTAAAGGTGTCCGCTAACTGAAGAAAGTTTTTTAAATGTTGGTTCGAGTTATCAGTAGCGAGACCTGCGAATTGTCTATGTTGCACTAATTGCAGCAGGGATGGTTTAAGTTCAAAATTATTGGCTGGGATAACGGGGTTTACTATACTAGAACTAGGTTCCTCGTTTGATGGTTGGGCGAAGTCCTTAAGAGGTCTTCGGTTTTGATCTTCGGCAATAGCTCTCCTATTCCTATGGAAAAACAAACATGCGCGGGCGTAACGTTCAGGTTCATCTAGAGGGTCTACTAAACTTCCGGCACTGCGAGTCTTTCGCATTGACCGGTGGGTAACAACCTTAGTCTAAACGGTATAACTACAGGGTAAGAAATTTGATGAAATTTCTCCCCGACAACGGCGCCAAAAACTTGATGCGTGTTATTCGCAAGTGTACGAAAACGTCAGAGTAATATAAAAGATTGTCGAATCTACAGAGACCAAGTGTCAATCTATCGTACCTGTTGTTATGGTGTATATCTAAGGCAACTAAATATAGGGGTTTTAAGAAGGGTGCGATGGTAAATAAAATAATAATTTTAAATAATAAACAAAGACAGGCTCGAATGTAATTCATGTAATCAATAGATAATCCAGTACTTGTTAATGGAACTACTTATGGGCAATGTTTTCTCCTTTGAAAAGAACTAATTTAACAGGAACTGTCGCTTTCGCGTATTCAGAACCGAGTTGTACTCTCTAATCAACCCCTCCTATTTTCACGGATAAAAAGGTGCGTACTGCGTTAGAGTAGTAAACCTATTTTTAAGAAATATAGTTTCTTAACTAAGTTGAAAAGTATCTTAACCTGGATTTCTTAGCAAAAAGAGGTTCTTACGAACCAGACTCTAAACTTCCTAACGCGTCCGAAAATCGTTTTAAAATCTCTTTTCTTTTTAATCTAAAAACTCCTAATGAACTAGACAAAGTGATTTTGGCTGTTTTTGAAATAGTTAAAAACAATTACTTGAAAGATAAAATAGCCCTTAAGTGTTTCCACGAACAATTGTACGGATTACTGGTTTAATTACGATCCTTACATTCTAACCTTTATCGATTTAGTTAGACATGGTAAAGTAAAAGTTCTTTTTATAATTTTTCATAAAAGTAATTTAGTGCGAGTGCGGAAAATAAATAAAAGTAGTGCGAGTGCGGAAAGTAAATAAAAGTAGTGCGAGTGCGAGAAATATAGTAATTTAGTGCGAGTGCGGGAAATAAATAAAGTAAAGTGAGTGCAGGAAATAAATAAAATAAAGTGCGAGTGCGGAAAGTAAAAGAAAGTAAAGCAATGCAGAAAGGTAAAATACGAACTGGAATTAAAATGGCGGCAGAATTAAATTCCTCCCAGAGTGCTCCAAAACTCGATCACACCGACAGATTACAGACTCGATCACTCGATTGCAGTAACACCCCGATGTGGAATGATAACTACTTTAAAACTGATATATGCCTAAGAGATTCTAAGTTTGGATGAAGAAAAACGAAAATCTAAAGTCCTATTTATAGGAAAACTAAATGCAGGAAAAGACCAGGATGCCCCCTCCACTAAAAAGTGGAGGGAAAACATTTTGCCTTGTGGCGCCCGCCATGGTGCTAACAGGGAATGGAAGAGTGGGGATCGTGGGTCTTGGCAGTTGTGGAGTGGTCTTGAGACGTGGCCACGTCATGGCAGACCCCATGGCGCCCGCCACAGTGGATGTCGTAAGTGTAAAACGCTGAATTTCTAGGTTTTCGTCCGTTTCCACTCCTTTTTCGCTCCTTTTCTCGATTTAAGCCCCGATTACATTAAAAACCTGAAAACAAAGAAAAACAAAGTAATAACATAACAAAATAACAATAAAAGCTAAGAATGCATGCGAAATCGGAGTCAGAAATACGGTGAATTTTAGTGTGATCATTTTTCTAAATTTTAATTTTGTAATCTTGAACAATTAAATACTTTTGAGCCTTGTGCCTTTCCCGGGGCACAATGGTATGTTTGTTAGGGATGTCATTTCATTTGCATATTTTCATTCAATAAAATCAATGGACGTTTCTTGCTTTCGTAAATATTACGCTCTTTGTCTTTCTTTTACTTTTTCCTTTATCAAAAGCTATGTGTTCTTACACACACCCACGTCACTAAAATGCAGATCCTCATCCACTCTGGATCCTAATGATAACAGTTCTGCTATTGCCAATTATAACTTCGAGAATCCGATCTATCAAGCTGAGGATGGAAAGGAGGATGGTTGTGAAGTACCTGTAGAGCTGGCTAGATTGCTACAACAAGAAGAGAAAGCTATACAGCCACATGAGGAACCAATTGAAGTTGTGAATATGGGAACTGAGGAAAACAGGAAAGAGGTCAAGATAGGTGCTGAATTAGAAGACAGTGTTAAGAACAAGTTGATACAGATGTTACGTGACTATGTGGAAATTTTTGCTTGGTCTTATGAAGACATGCTAGGGTTGGATACTGACATTGTGGTTCACCGTCTACCAGTGAAAGAGAACTGTCGCCCAATAAAACAGAAAATTCGTCGTATGCATCCTGAAATGTCAGAAAAGATTAAGGCAGAAGTGATAAAACAATTCAATGTAGGGTTCCTAGTTGTTACTTCTGATTCTCAGTGGGTTGCAAATGTGGTACCGGTTCCTAATAAAGATGGTAAAGTATGCATGTATGTAGATTATAGGGATTTGAACAAAGCCAGCCCCAAAGATGACTTTCCACTTCCATATATTGATGTTCTGGTAGACAATATTGCTCAACATAAGGTATTTTCTTTTATGGATTGTGTCTCTGGTTACAATCAGATTAAGATGGCACCTGAAGATATGGAGAAGACTACATTTGTTACACAATGGGGCACCTTCTGCTTTAAGGTAATGTCGTTGGTTTGAAGAACGTTGGGGCAACATATCAACGTGTTATGGTAGCTTTGTTCCATGATATGATTCACCATGAGATAGAGGTATATGTTGATGATATGATAGCCATATCTCAGACTGAAGAAGAACATCTTGATCATCTACACAAGTTGTTTGAGAGGTTGAAGAAGTACAAGTTGAGATTGAATCCAAAAAAGTGTACCTTTGGAGTTAGATCTGGTCAACTTTTGGGTTTTATTGTCAGTGGTAAAGGTATTAAAGTGGATCCTACAAAGGTAAAATTTATTCAAGAGATGCATGCTCCCCGTACTGAGAAGGAAGTTAGAGATTTCTTGGGACGACTGAATTACATTGCAAGATTTATTTTCCTGTTGACTGCTACTTGTGAGCAAATCTTTAAGTTGTTGAAGAAAGATCAAGTAATGGAATGGATTGATGAATGTCAGGTAGCTTTTGATGAGATCAAGAAGTACCTCCAAGAACCTCCTATATTGATGCCACTAGTTGAAGGAAGACCCTTGATTATGTACCTGACAGTATTGGATAACTCAATGGAGTGTGTATTGGGGCAACATGACGAGTCTGGTCGAAAAGAGCAAGCAATATACTACCTTAGCAAAAAGTTTACCGACTGTGAAACAAGATACTCATTGCTCGAGAAAACTTGTTGCACTTTGGCATGGGTTGCTCGCCGACTAAGACAGTATATGTTGACTCATACCACTTTATTGATTTCAAAAATGGATCCAAACAAGTACATATTTGAGAAACCTGCTCTCTCCGGACGAATAGCAAGATAGAAAATGATCTTGACAGAATATGACATACAGTACACTACTCAGAAAGCAATTAAAGGAAGTGTAGTAGCTTATCATTTGGCTCATCAAGCAGGGGATGATTATCAGTCTATGAATTGAGTTTCCGGATGAGGATATTATGATTGTCACTAAAGAACCTAGACAATATGAAGGACCTGAACAAGGATCTCGATGGACTATGGTTTTTGATGGAGCTTCTAATGCGCTTGGTAATGGTGTTGGTGTTGTAATTATCTCTCCTAAAGGTTGTTATATGCCAATTACTGCAAGACTTTGTTTTGATTGTACCAATAATATGGTTGAATGTGAAGTATGCATCATGGGTATCAAGGCTGCCATTGAGATGAAGATTCAGTTTTTGAATGTGTATGGAGATTCAGCCCTGGTAGTTAGTCAAGTTAAAGGAGATTGGGACACTAAGCATCCAAATCTCATTCCTTACAGGGAGCATGGGTTGTCTTTGATCCCGTACTTCGAAGAGATCATATTTGGACATATTCCACGAGAAGAGAATCAATTGGCAGATGCATTAGCCACCATGGCATCTATGTTTGAAATCAGTTGAGATGATAAAGCTCCCAGAATTACTATTGATCGATTTGATGAACCTGCATACTACAATGAGGTGGGTACTGAAGGAGTAGAGGAAAAGCCTTGGTTCTATGAAGTGAAAAGGTATCTTGAAGCTCAAGAGTTCCCTGAAGGGGCATCTGTCAATGATAAGAAGTTTCTGAGAAGATTTTCTGCTAAGTTTTTCCTGAGTAATGGAATTTGGTACAAGCACAATCATGATTCAACTTTGCTTTATTGTGTGGAAAAGAAGGAAGCAACAGAGATTATGGAGGACCTACATGATGGGATTTTTGGTACTCATTATAGTGGGCATATCATGGCTAAGAAGATATTGAGAGCAGGTTACTATTGATCTACCATGGAAGTTGATTGCTATCAACACTCCAAAACTTGTCACAAATTCCATATTTATGCTGATAAAGTTCATGTGCCTCCAGTTCCGTTGAATGTTCTGACTTCTCCTTGGCCTTTTGCCATGTGGGGCATTGATATGATTGGTGAGATCAAACCTACTGCTTCCAATGGACATTGTTTCATCCTTGTGGCTATTGGTTACTTCACAAAGTGGGTAGAGGCAACTTCATTTTCTTTTGTTACCAAGAATGTTGTGGCTAGATTCATCAAGTATAATCTTATATGTAGGTATGGTATCTCTGAAAGGATTATCACAGATAATGGTACTAATTTGAACAATACTATGATTACTGATCTCTGCACGCAGTTCAAGATTAAGCATCACAATTCTTCTCGATATCGACCAAAGATGAATGGCGTAGTGGAAGCCGCCAACAAGATTATTAAGAAGATCTTGCAAAAGATGACAGTTATATATAAAGATTGGCATGAGATTTTACCATTTTCTCTTCATGGTTATCGTACCACAATACGTACTTCAACAGGGGCAACCCCATTCTCCCTTGTCTATGGTATGGAAGCAGTTTTACCCATTGAAGTTCAGATTCCTTCCTTGAGAATTATGAATGAGGAAAACATAGATGAAGATGAATGGATTCAGACTCGACTTGACCAGATAAATTTGATTGATGAGAAAAGGTTGGCAGTTGTTTGTCATGGTCAGATGTATCAGAAATGTATAATCAAAGCCTTCAATAAGAAAGTTAAGCAGCAAGTATATCAGGCTGGTGATTTGGTGATCAAGTGTATCATATTACCACAGGGTGATCCCAGAGAAAAATGGACCCCCACCTATGAAGGGCCATTTGTTGTTAAGAGGGTATTTTCTGGAGGTGCCATGATGCTTACCACTATGGATGGTGAAGATTTCCCACAGCCTGTGAACGCAAACATAGTTAAAAAATACTACGCATAAAAAGAGACCCGCTAGGTTGACTGGCCTAGGCAAAAATAAGGGCATCCCGGCGAACCAAAAGGGTTCGGGAAAAAATTAGGGATATATAAAAAAGAATGTACACCCGGCAAGTCGAAAACCTGAAAAGGCGGCTTGGGCAAAAAAGGGTATCCCGGTGGATTGAAAACCTTAAAAGGTAATCCAAGAAAAAGTTAGGGATTAAAGCGTATGACTGTCTTGTTAGATCACCCATGTAACCTCTACTAGCTGTGTTATCTATGTCAAATTCAACAGATACAAATCAGTCCAATCGTTTCTACTCCTACAATAAGGGATGAGATACTTGAAGATAATGGCAATAGCAGAGTTGAAACTCAATAGGATTATTTACAAATAGTTATTTTTCCTTGTTTTTGTACTCTTTTAAAAGTTTCTTCGACGAATTCCTCTTACTAGGATTTATGTCTCTGTGTTAAAACTAACTTGTTTATAGGCCACTTTCTAAATAAATAAAATTCCATTTTTCGAATTCTTGTTTACTTTTCCCTCTTTATTCATGTAAGAAATTTTTTTCGAATTCTGGTTTACTTTTCCCCTTTTACTAAAGCGAGAAATGTCTATTGATTATGTTTGAATGTATATGTGCTTTTGAATATGATTGATGTATACCAGAAATGCATAAATACAATAATAGCATTTACTAAGAACGAGCGGAGGTAGGAATTCAACGAATCTTCGCTGGTTCATCTCCACAGAGTAATCTTTACAGATATTCTTACGGAATACTTCAAATAGTATCTTGTACTTCCAACTCTACGAGGGTTTCAAGTAGTTTCCTTTCAAATATAATATATCCTCCGAAGAATTGATACTTGGTCGAATGAGTCTCCCATGGGAATATACATCTCTTTTATCCTCAGTCAGGATATTCAGGAACTTAATCCTTCAATAAGAAGTACGACGAAAGAAAATAGGAGGTTCTAAGTATGATATTCCAAAACAAGACGGGAACGAAGTCCTCATATTCCTCAACAAAGAATTGGGATTTATTTTCCCCAACCAGCAGTTGTTCTACGAAGCTACTCATGCGCTTGAACTACATAATGCATACATACATCATCATATCATATCATATGGATATAACATTATCATGAGATATTATCTTTCAAAGTGTTATATACATCATGATATTTGCATAAGAACTAATCTTGTTTTTCAGGTTAATTCCCCAGCAGATGAACATCATCAACAACTTATACCTTGGGCTGCTTTATCCTCCCAAAAGCTATATCACAATACCTTGGGCTGCTTTATCCTTCCAAAAGCTATATCACAATACATAGGGCTGCTTTATCTTCCCAAAAGCTATATCACAATACCTTGGGCGGCTTTATCCTCCCAAAAGTTATATCACAATACCTTGGGTTGCTTTATCCTCCCAAAAGCTATATCACAATACCTTGGGTTACTTTATCTCCCCAAAAGTTATATCATAATACATTGGGATACTTTATCTCCCCAAAAGCTAAATCATAATATCTTGGACTACTCTACCTTCCAGGATCACATCAAACAACCTATTGGGCTGCTACATCCCCCCAATATTGCATCAATCTACTCTTTGGTCAACTTTATCCTCCAAGAAGTATATGTGAAGAACTTTTTCTCTGAATGGCATCTTTAAGCCCATTCAAGCAATACAATCAACCAACATATTACTCTAAGCACCGGCGAGTGCAAATGTTTTGGCTTTTGTGTTCAATCCCCTTCAACCTTCAAGTCATGAATGGCGTGCAGGCCAATCTAACTCCTCAAGTTTCAGAAAATTGAACAGGGGCAGTTGTTGTACCCCAAAATTTTCCCTCCCACAATCAAAGCAATTTGTCCCAAGAGTTCTCTCAAGGTTCACAAGGTTCACAATTGGTCAAAAGGATTGAAGACAAAGTCTCCTCCTGAACAAGGGATCCAGAATTAGGGTTTTGAATTTTTCCAAGCTAAATGGACTTCCAAGGCCTCAAGTAAGCTTCATAACATCCCATATACCTTAAATAATCCCCATGACAAATTTCAGAGCTTTCCCAATAAGTTTGACCAGTCAAATGTTCAAGTATTCAAAAATCAATCAACTTGGTAAAAAAGTCAAACTGAGGTCAACTGTGGTCAAATTAAAGTCAACCTTCAAGATTTTTTTCCAACATCAATATTATGAGGTAAAATTCATCATTTGATCAAGGGTTGATCATGATTCATCAATAAAATCTCAGATCATCAAGAATCAAGAAGTTTATAAATTAGGGTTTCATAGTAAAAGTCAACTGAACTTTGACCAACCATAACTTTCACATACTTCATCAAAAATTTCTCATTCAAAGCTCATTTTGAAGCAAATTGAATTCTCTACTACTTTGGGTCTCACAAGCCAGGCCCAAAAATGCTTCATTTGGGAGGTATGAGCTAAAACATTATAGGTCCTTTTGAAAGTCAACAAAAAGTCAACTTTTTCCAAAGCTCATAATTTGAAAATGGTAAAGGATATGGACATCCTACCAAATATTTTGGTTAGAGGACTCTCTAAGCTTTCTAAAAAGTCCAAGAACACCTTCATATCATTAACATTGAGGGAGTTGTGCCTTGTCAAAGTTGGGAATTTTTCAAGGGGTGTATGAAGCAAATAAGGCCTAAACTTCAAAATATTCCAAATGGGCCCATCAAATTGCAACTCAATCTTAAAGATAAAGTCATGCACGACCCAATAACCATTTATTCTGATTTTTAAATTTTGTTTTATATTATTTTTTATTTTATTTATTAAAATTCAATTTTAATGAAAATAAAATATAAAAAATCAAATAATGGATCAAATATTGGTTTTAGAATGAATCTTATAACATTTAAAGTGATTGAAAAGGATCCAAATTTGTGCAAGACTTTTGAGGCATGAAGAGATTTGATTTTTTTTACATTTATGGCCATGTATTTCTTCACACTCAAGTAACCCCAATCCTTGAATCAAAAGCCCGTTATTTGACCTAGTTGTGTTCACTACATATACACAAGCTTGCAGCCACTCAAGGGACGAATTTTTACAAGTTCAAAGTGCTAGAGTTGAGTTCAAAAAACCAAGAAAAAGTGACAATTGGATTTTTGGTTGGAGGTGTTTTCAAAGCAAACCAAAGGTTGCAAATCACTCTTGGGTGTTCCTTGAACGTGTTTGCATCATCATAAGCATCAAAAACCTTCACAATTGCATGAACCGAATCACATTTCTCCTCTTTTTTTCAATTTTTCGATTCTTGTTGTTTATGCATTATTAATGAATTCTAACTTCATATTGTTATTTGTGATGGTGTTTAGATTGTTTCTTCACATTTGATTGAAGTTTCATGACCGGATTTGATATTCACCATTGTTAAGGTTTGGTGTTTCGTTTTAGGGCTTTGCACACCAAGCCATATAAATAGCTTTCAAAGACCATGGTTAAACTGTACACACTACAAGGATCACATTGACATAATTAATTTGATGAAATTTTACGTATTTTGAATGATATGATTTTGTAGGTCTATAGTGACGTTCAGAAAACCGAAGCTATAAGTCTCAAAAAAACTGTCGCTAAAGCCCTCATCCTGAGGTTGAAGACGATGGCGCGTTTTCTGGGAATTCAAATTTACGTTTTATTTTATATATTTGTGTTTCTGTTATAAGTCACCAACCATGTGTTGGCCCGGTGGATAACAAGCATATGCATGAAGCCTGAGACATGGGTTTGATCCCCAGGTTCTCTTCTTTTTTTCTTCTTCTAACATTTCTTTTATCTAGAAGGATTAATATTTTTTTATCTTTGTTCATATGGATATCAACTACGCACGTGCAGCCCAGTGGACATGATTATGTTCTGGTAAAAGGGAGGTCCTGGGATCAAAACCAGACCTCCCTCATTTTTTTCCTTACGCCTTATTTTTGCCTTTTTCTTGTTTTCTTTCTTTTTAAATTTTTCTTTTTATAATTAATAATTAGATATTATATTAGGTTAATCAATTTAATTTAATTAAAATAATCATCACTAACTGTCGCTCCCACCAAATGACAACGGGGGTCAGAAGGGGTACAGACGCGAACGGTCGGTGAAAGGAGATGAGAACACACATGGGTGAACTCAAAAGACAAGAGTCGCCAGCTAGGCATTTTTATCCCGGAGGAAAGGTAATGTTGCATAAACCTAAGAAAAGATGGACAAGACGGTTGCGAACCAGAGAGACTGAGAAAGGGGGTTGGTTACAACCTGGGAAGGTATTAGCACCCAGATTGTCCGCCGTACTCGACGGGATCCACGCTTAAAAGATTTGTGTTTTAAAGGGGTAGTATCAGTGCAATTTGTGTATCAAAGCTGGAAAGGATGCAAGTGTCAGTGTAAAAGAAGTGTGAAGTGCCCATGATAATGAGGCTAAAAGAATAAAACTGGAGGAGGGGGAATATACAGAGACTTTTGTTCGATAACTGTTAAGTTATGCCTACGTATCCTCTCGTGCAATGAGGAAGTCAGAACACCATAGTTCGACCCAAAGAGACTGAAAGATAAATTGAATTGTGAACTGCTTACTTGTCTATGCTCAAGTGTATGACCTGCCTGGCTCAGGTACAAACTGTCTTGCATTAGACGGAAGAAGCGAGTTCTCGTTTGTGAGTGAAGATGATGAGAAAAGAATCCCGGAGGAGACGATCATTGTTTGTTTTTGTATTTTCAGTCTTTTATTGCTTTTTGAAAGTTTGTCATAAGTTAATGAGCTTAAGCCTAAACCAATGGGTTAGTAAACTCATCACATCCTCCCTCTGATTAGGGGTAATGAGAGTACCTTAAGTGTGAAGTCAGCATCTCACACTTAATCACCATGATGTAGGATTAAGATCATTAACCTACTTGTGATTATTTAGATATTTTTGTTGTTTTTGTTTAGTGTTTAGTAATGAGATTAAGCCATAATTAGGGATTAAACAGACTCATTACACCATCCTAATAGAAGGATAATAGATGAGAATGTTTAAGCTGAGGAAGATACCCCAACTTAATCCATGATTAGGGATTAACCTCATGACAAAACAAAGCCTTTATTAGATGGATTTTAGTTAATGATAAGATGAAGAAGTGAGTTTTATGGTTTGTAAGACAACTTGAGGGGGACTTGTCCATTAACACTGGGGTTAGTCCTTCTTAACCAATTAAGGAAGAATTAGAACCCTAATGCAAGGCCCAAGTTACAAGCTTGATGTCTTGATGATTATTAAGTGAGTTGATTAAATGATTTAAACACATTAAGGGTTTAACACTTAGGATTAAAGTTATACACTTCATCCTAATAGAAGGATGCAGGCATAAGCTTAATCACAAAGCCTTAAAGCCTTTAGGGTTTAGTCCCTGGTTATGAGATGAGAAGAGAAGACTCAAAGAGACACAAAGGTAAAAGCTAAGTGGGGACTAATCAAGACCCTAATTATTGTCATGCTTAGTTGTTCCTAGGGTTTGTGAGGTTTGCAAGAAGATCTTCAAGGAACCACCAAGGAGAGAAGCAGATGAAAGGAGCAAAGAGAAGCAAAACAACTTGCTTCACTGAAGAAGTCAAGTTGCTTGAAGAAAGAAAATGAGATGAACAAGAATGAGCAAGCTCAATCCAAACACATACAAAAATGTAGCAAATGAATTATGAAAGAGATGAGAAGAAATTGTGAGAAGTGAAGGCAAATTCACTTCTCAAAGTAACTTACCACCTGAAAAGTTAGTAAAAGGAATGAAATGCAATGCAAATGAGATGAAATGGCATGATGCAAGACAAAGTCAGAAGCAAATACATGATGCTAATGATGCCAAGAGATGATGCAAACATGAGGCAAGGCATGAGAATGATCAAGCAAGCATGAGGATGCAAATGAGGCATGCATAGAACCATGAATGTTCATGAAAAGTTTATGAAATGCAAATGACATACAACATGGAAAATGAAAGATGCAATGATCACACATGATTCTAATATGTCTTAAGATGTATTATGAATCAAATGGATGCACAAAATGTCATGGCAAGTCATGGTATGCAAGCAAATGGAAGATGGATGCAAAGGAAGGCATGAATTAGGGTTATATGCAACATACAAAGCAAAAATCCAAAACCAGAAGCAAATGACATGATAAAAATTTGAAAATGCAATCAAAGGAACCCTAAACCTATACAAACTCACTGCCCAAAGGAGGGGATCCAACTCTTAACCTAGTGAGAGTTATGAATTTTCTAAGATTGCTAGGGTTTTAAGGTACCTTGTCAAGAAAAATGCAAAACAAAATGAAAATGCAAGATCAATTCATGCCAATTTTATCCTATAAACTACATGTTATGCAAGATGCAATGCAAAAAGAACCATTGTCCAACTCTTAAAGGTTAGGCAGAAATGGATTTTCAAAGATTGAACCAAAATATTACCTCAAAATGAATTTAATTCCATTGAAAATTACCAAAAGGTATCAAGAACAAAAAAGAAATTTGGTTTGAGAGTTGGACAATGTTTCTAAATGTTTTTAAATGCTATATGAATTTTTTTTGTGATTTTCAAATACCTAAAAGTATTTTTAATTAATTAATTTTCATTAATTAATTAAAAATAAACTTTTAAATGATTTAAAAATAATTTTTAATGCAAAAAATAAAAATAAAAAATGTTTTTGTGTTCTGAAAATTAATAAAAGGTTTGATAAAAAATTTCAGAATTTTTCAATGTATTTTGCTATTTTTAATAAAATGATAAAGAAAAGGAAATTAAAATGAAATTAAAATATCAATTAATGAAAGTAATCAAATCTGAGGGCCAGGATTCAAACAAGAAAGGGAGGGAATTGACTTCGCGCGTCATCCAAGGGCCAGAATTCAAACTACGCTAATTATGTCATTAACCCTAATCTGAACCCTAATCACTTTCAGGTGACCGGAACAGTGTTCCGGTCATCTTCTCCGACGAGTCACTTATGCTATCTCACTCTCTACGCATCCCCAAGCTCTCTAACTTTCTAGAAATGATCCCCACATCAACCCCAACAAGAATCACTCACCAAAAATCATTTATTCATCATCAAATTCGTGAATCAGAGCAAAACGGAAAACATGGCAGAAATTTCAGGAACTCAATACATGCTTAATACTTGATCATTTTCAAAAATAAACACATCAGGATCATCAGTGAATCATGGAGAATCAATTAGAAACTTAAAAACACGTTTCTGGAAAAAAAGTTCTTGATGATACCTGAACTGAAGCTTTCGAAAATGGTGCTTTCTGGCCAGTTCCTTGCTTCAAACAAGCTCCAATGATCTCCCCCAAGTGTTTGTGATGCTTAGCTGGAGTTTAAATGGCCTCTGGAGAGAGTTTGCAGAATCTCAGTTTGTGAAATGTGAAAATCGTGTTTTTGATTATGGATGTTTTAGGGCAAAATGGACGGTGGGAAACGATCAGTGAGGTTTATGGAGTTGAATGGTGAAAAAAGTTTGATGGTTTGATGGCTGAATCAAGAGATTCGAAGGCTTTTGCAAATGAGAGGATTTTTGAGTGTGTTGTGTTCTTGGAGTTTCAGGCTTGTGTGTCTTATGAAAATGAAGCCTTGAAGTGTGTTTGTAAAGTCTGGATTGGGAAGAGAGTTGTTGGTGGCCTGTTGTGATTGGTATGGGCAAGTTGCCAAAATGTCAACTTGACTTGTACTTGAGGTATGGGCAATGGTATAGCTAGAGTTTTGGCTTGTCTTGGCTCAGCTGAGATTAAGGATGTCCATGGAATTGGTTATGAGACAAATCAGCAAATGGATCAAAGCTTATGAGATGTTTTGCAATTTTCACAAAGTTTGGCCCCTTTTGAAATTCATGAAGTTCAAAGCATCAAAAGGCATAATTCTTGGGCCAAATCTGATTTTTAGAAGTCACATGATCATGTTGTAATGAGTTTGTGCATATTTGAAGTCTTTAGAACACTTGATCATACCATTTTGCAAAATGCCTCTTTGGTAGAAAACTTCAAATTATGTGATTTTGGCCAACTTTGACAAGCCATAACTTTTGATCCAAAATGAATTAGAATGAGTTCTTGTACTTTTTGAAAAGGGAATGATCCATTCTACAACTTTCATGACCAAAGTTTTCCCATTTGAAGCATTTTTGAATCAAAAAGCAAGGGTTGAAAAAGTTTCCCAAAATGGCAAGTTTCCATTACAAGTCATTTTCCCAAAAAGTCAACTTTGCAAATGGCTTGAAATTCTTCAATTTTGTGAACTTATAACATCTTATATGATCAAATAAATATCATACATAATAAAAATGATGAAGAACACCCTTTGGTTGGGTCATTGGGGGGCTCAGATGCCCTGATTTTGCACTGACTGACTTAAAAAGTCAACTCTTGATCAGATGACTTCCCCATGGAATTTCTTCATGAAAATTGATATGAATGATCCCTATACCATATAGAGACCAATAAAAACAAGAATGACCAAAAAAATTGGATTTATGGCCTTTGAAACCAAAACCCTAATTCTAGGTCATATGTGCAGTTAAACCTGGCTCTGCTTCCATGCCAATCTCAGTTCTTGTGATTCTTTGACTTTCTTGACTTTGAGAGGATATAATATGATGCTTGAACATACATGGACCCCTTTGAAGTGATTGATTGCCTTTGGAGTGGCTCAAGAAGCTCTTGGATTGCTCAGATCACAAACCCTAGATGCAGATGACTTTGAATCAATGCAGTGTACTAAAAATGTGGTATGAGATGCTATGATTGAGTTTATGCTTATGAAGAGATCACAAGCCATGGTGTGAATGAGTGAGGGCAAATTTGGGGTGTTTACAGCTGCCCCTATTTAAACATGAGTTAGCTGTGTAGGATGTAAGCAACGGCTTAACAGGCAAACAAGATAACTTGTGGTTGAATACCAAAGACAATCCAAAATTTGCACTCACAGAATGAAGAAGAAAAGGGATATAGATTTGTAAAAGAGAATAAAGTATAGTATAAAGTGTGGGCGACGGAGGACGAACGTCGAGCAGAGGACGACTGCTGGGGAAAAAGTGATGACGGGGACGACCGACATGCTGGGGAAAATGCGGGAAATAAAGCAATGACGGGGACGACCGACAAGCTGGGGATATAAGAGATTATGATGGGGACGGCCATCAAGTAAAGCTATAAGACTCTCTGGGGATTAGAGGTAAATGAAGTAAATGATGAGGTACGGTCATCAAAGGTGAAGGACGATCACCTAGCAGGGGACGGCTGCTCTGTTGGGGATAAGGTGAGGGGCGGTCATCTAAGGTGAAGGACGATCACCTGGCAGGGTACGGCTGCCGAAAGTATCGCGACATAGGACGAATGCCGGATAAAAGGTCGACGATGGGGACGGCCATCGGATGAGCATGATGAAGGACGATCATAAAGAGGTGAAGGACGATCACCTAGCAGGGGACGGCTACTCTCAAGGTTTATCATGACATAGGACGAATGTCAGATAACAAGATCAACGATGGGGACGGCCATCGGATAAAATGATGAAGGACGATCATCAAAAGGTGAAGGACGATCACCTAGCAGGGGACGGCTGCTAAATATCACGACATAGGACGAATGCCGGATAGAAAAATCAACGATGGGGACGGCCATCGGATAAAATGATGAAGGACGATCATCAAAAGGTGAAGGACGATCACCTAGCAGGGTACGGCTGCTAAAAATCACGACATAGGACGAATGCCGGATAGAAAAATCCACGATGGGGACGGCCATCGGATAAAATGATGAAGGACAATCATCAAAAGGTGAAGGACGATCACCTAGCAGGGTACGGCTGCTAAAAATCACGACATAGGACGAATGCCGGATGGAAAAGGGTTGCTTTGCTGGCGACCTACTGGGGAATAGTAGACACAGACGAGTGTCTAAATTCAAGGAGACATAAGTGTTTGACACGTGTATGGATTAAGGATGCGGACGAGCATCACTAAGACTATGATACGGACGAGTATCAGGTAGAAGGAAACGCTTGACGCATGTTCTGAGATGATGATACAGACGAGTATCAACTGGTTAACAAAGAACACAGACGAGTGTCGGATCTGAGGGGATTTGAGTGGTATATACAAGATACGGACGAGTATCTGTATGAGTGAAATAAGTATGAGTGGTGTACAGGAGAGTGTTTAACTTGCTGAGGAGGGTGACACGGACGAGTGTCAAAAGAGAAAGGTGTAATATAAACAAGTATATGCTTTGCAAAAATGTTTAGGCAACTGTGTTGGGGAAAGCGACACGGACGGGTGTCAGGGAATTTGTATGGATATATGTATCTGTGAGTGCAAAGAGGACGCTTTGGCTTTCTACCGGGGATACGACACGGACGGGTGTCAAGAAGTATCTGTAATATGTATAAGTGTCTGTTTGTAAAGAATGCTCGGGCGACTTTACTGGGGAATCATGACACGGACGGGTGTCAAAAGGAGTGTGTACTGGTATTTGTGAGTGTAAGGCAAATGCTTTAGTTTTAGCTCTCTGTTGGGGATATGACACGGACGGGTGTCAGGACGCATCCGTATCTTTAGGGAAGGTGTCTTGGCTCTCTGCCGGGGATATGGGGAGTCTCTCTGTATATGGTTGATGGACTGTCAATATTCACAAGTGCCTGATTAAGAATATGGCTTATGATTATACAATATGTTTGATTTTTGTCGTAATGTTCCGTATTAGACGGAATGCTACGCTTTGTGGGGAGAATATGATGCGAATGCTATGATTATGCAAAAGATAACGACCCGGGATTCGGATCCCAATTGCTGTGAAGATCTCCGGCTGATCTGTTTGAGGTGGGCATCCCAGCTGGGGATGGGATCATTGGTAGATCTGACATATGGGACTCTGCTTGGGGATATAGGTCACTGATAGACCTGTCTTGGTAATGAGGGACCCAACTGGGGTTTGTAGAAGCTTTATTCACTCTGTTGTGAGTTCTTAGGGCATTGCTCTTCTGGATGGAGGTTGAAGCTCTGTGGGGAGATGGTTTCCCGGCCTTTGTACTTGGCTGTGGAGGAATAGTAAATGGAAACACGGCTGGGGAGAAAGCACTTCTGGTGCTAAGACTGATTGGATAATGATTTGCCAACTTGCTGGGGTGAAGCTTTCATGCCCCATGTCGTGCTTTGAATGCCTGCAATCCTGAAAAGTTAGAGAAACGCACAAATAATCCCGAGGTATCCCTTACCGGATTCCATCATAGGAGTTTAGACACTCCCGGGAGTAAGTATATTTCCTGCAAGCACGTTTTTTAGAAGAGAAGCATCTGTATTTGTGCAATCAATATCTTAAAGACATCGGACATTTTTGCAAACGAAAATAAAATGTACGAGACGAAACATGATTGAAAATCTGATTTTATTAATTCATGTGCCCTGAATTGGTAAGATACAGTCAAAGAAATAAATCCCCTAAAATGAGGAGATTGTTATAAATTGAGAAATAAAAGGTATTGGCAATGTTGACGACGCTTTAAGGAGCTTCCCTTGGTTATGACTCGTATGACATTTGACGTTCTTCTCGTCTTGCTTTCTGAAGAAGGCTGATTCTGACCGGCGCTTGAACCTTTCGAAGCTTATCAAGTTATAAATGATACAGATGAATTCAGAATATAGTTGTTCGCTTATTCCCTTATTTTGCATGGATCGCCCTTTCGGGTTTTCAATCCATCGGGATACCCTTTTTTTGCCTGAGTTGTCCAATGCGGCTTTTCAACTCAGCGGATGTACATTTTTCTGTTTATTTTCCCTTATTTTTGCCCGAGTCTTTTATTCTGTTTTTGACTCGCCGGGATGCCCTATTTTTGCCTGGACTTACATTCTTTTTTTATTTCCAGCGGGTCATTTTTATGCGAAGTATTTTTTAACTGCATCTGAATTCACAGGGGATGGGAAGTCTTCACCATCTATAGTACTGAGCATGAGTGCTCCACTGGAGAAAACTTTATTTACTACGAATGGTCCTTCATAGTTCGGAGTCCACTTGCCCCTGTGGTCTGTATGAGGAGGGAGGAGTCGTTTCAGCACAAGATCTCCTACTTGGTACTCTCGGAGCCTGACTTTCTGATCGAAGGCTTTCTTCATTCTTTTCTGATACAGCTGCCCATGGCAGATTGCAGCCAATCTTTTCTCTTCAATCAGACTTAGTTGCTCATATCGGGATCGGACCCACTCTGCTTCATTCAGCTTAACATCCATTAATACCCGTAAGGAGGGTAATTCAACTTCAACAGGTAGGACTGCCTCCATACCATACACAAGCTGATACGGTGTTGCCCTAGTGGACGTTCTGATTGACGTACGGTACCCATGCAAGGCAAATGGTAGCATTTCATGCCAGTCTTTATAGGTGACTACCATCTTCTGCACAATCTTCTTGATATTCTTATTAGCTGCCTCGACAGCGCCATTCATCTTTGGCCTGTAAGGAGAAGAATTGTGGTGTTGGATCTTGAAGTCCCGACACAGTTCTGCCATCATTTTATTGTTCAAGTTGGAACCATTATCAGTAATGATTCGCTCGGGAACTCCGTATCGACAGATGATATCCCTCTTCAGGAACCTGGCTACCACTTGCCTAGTAACATTGGCATAAGAAGCCGCTTCAACCCACTTGGTGAAATAGTCAATAGCAACCAGGATGAATCTGTGGCCATTTGAAGCAGTCGGTTCAATCTTGCCAATCATATCAATGCCCCACATGGCAAATGGCCAGGGTGAAGACATCACATTCAGAGGATTCGGAGGCACATGCACTTTATCCGCATAAATCTGGCATTTATGACATTTTCTGGCATAGGCACAACAGTCGGCGTCCATTGTGATCCAGTAATAGCCTGATCTTAGCAACTTCTTTGCCATGGCATGCCCTCCTGCATGGGTACCAAAGGATCCTTCATGTACCTCGTGCATCAACAAGTCTGCTTTTGTTCTATCAACGCATCTGAGGAGTACCATATCAAAGTTTCTCTTGTACAAGGAGCCATCAGTATTCAGGAAGAAACTACCAGCTAGCCTTCTTAATGTCTTCTTATCATTGGAAGATGCCCCAGATGGGTATGTTTGATCCTCCAAGAAGCACTTAATGTCATGGAACCAAGGCTTATCATCTTTGGCAATATTTACTGCAAATACATACGCTGGTCTGTCAAGTCTGGACACTGAAATCTGAGGTACAAAGTTGGCAGCTTGAACTTTGATCATGGATGAAATGGTAGCCAGAGCATCTGCAAATTGATTTTCGTCTCGAGGGATGTACTCAAGCTTGACCGTTGTGAAGAAAGTCAACAACCTTCTTGTATAATCCCTGTAAGGTATCAGATGATCTTGATGTGTGTACCATTTGCCGTTGGTTTGATTAATTACCAACGCTGAATCTCCGAATACAAACAAAGTCTTGACCCTGAGGTCAATGGCTTCCTCAAGACCCATAATGCAAGCTTCGTATTCAGCTTCATTGTTAGTGCAATTAAAGGTGAGTTTTGCCGAGAAAGGCATGTGAACTCCTTTAGGTGTAATGAGTACTGCACTAACACCTCGACCATTCATATTAACAGCCCCATCAAACATCATAGTCCATTCTTTTTCCGGGTCAGGCCATTCAGTGTGAACAGGCTCTTCATGATCTTTTGCTTTTATGAACATGATGTCTTCATCAGGGAAGTCAAATCTCATAGGCTGGTAATCATCAATTGGTTGCTCAGCAAGGTAATCAGACAATACACTGCCTTTGATGGCTTTCTGAGATGTGTACTGGATGTCATATTCTGTGAGAATCATTTGCCATCTTGCAACCCGTCCGGTAAGTGCTGGCTTCTCAAAAATGTACTTAACTGGGTCCATCTTTGATATCAATAAAGTATTGTGGGTCAACATATACTGTCTCAGTCGGCGAGCAGCCCACGCTAAAGCACAGCAAGTTTTCTCGAGCAGTGAATAACGTTGTTCACAGTCGGTAAACTTTTTGCTTAGGTAGTATATTGCATACTCTTTTCGACCAGACTCGTCATGCTGGCCCAGCACACACCCTATCGACTCTTCTAATACTGTCAAGTACATTATCAGAGGTCTTCCTTCAACTTGAGGCATAAGGATTGGAGGTTCTTGCAAGTACTCCTTGATTTTATCAAAAGCCCTCTGGCAGTCTTCGTTCCACCTGACCGTTTGTTCTTTTCTTAACAGCTTGAACAAGGGTTCACAGGTTGCAGTAAGGTGAGATATGAACCGTGAAATGTAGTTCAATCTACCTAGAAACCCCCGAACTTCTTTTTCTGTCTTTGGTGTAGGCATTTCTTGAATGGCTTTGACTTTATCAGGGTCAACTTCAATCCCTTTCTCACTTACAATAAATCCCAGCAGCTTACCAGACCGTACCCCGAATGTGCACTTGTTGGGGTTTAACTTCAGTTGGTACTTCCTCAGACGCTTGAATAGTTTCAGCAGATTTACCAGGTGGTCTTCTTCTGTGAGGGACTTGGCAATCATGTCATCCACATAACATTCAATTTCTTTATGGATCATGTCGTGGAATAATGTTACCATAGCCCGTTGATAGGTTGCACCAGCATTCTTCAGTCCGAATGGCATCACCTTATAACAGAACGTGCCCCAGGGTGTGATGAAAGTTGTCTTCTCCATGTCTTCAGGTGACATCTTGATCTGGTTGTATCCTGAAAATCCGTCCATGAAGGAGAATACCGAGAACTGAGCCGTATTATCAACCAATACATCAATGTGAGGTAAAGGGAAGTCATCTTTCGGGCTGGCTCTGTTCAGATCCCGGTAATCCACACACATCCTCACCTTGCCGTCTTTCTTAGGCACAGGTACAATATTAGCGACCCATGGCGGATAGCTAGTTACAGCAAGGAAACCGGCGTCCCACTGCTTTTTCACCTCTTCCTTTATCTTCATTGCCATATCCTGGCGAGTACGGCGCAGCTTCTGTTTTACTGGCGGGCATTCTTCTTTTAAAGGCAGCTTGTGCACGACAATATCGGTGTTCAACCCTGGCATATCCTGATAATACCAAGCAAAGACATCCACATACTCTCGAAGCATATCAATCAGTTGCTCTTTCACTGAGTCTTGTAAGCAGGCCCCGATCTTAACTTCTTTCACGTCTTCTTCCGTACCAAGATTAATCGTTTCGACCTCCTCCTGATGAGGGGTGATAACCTTCTCCTCTTGCCTTAACAACCTGGCTAGCTCTTCAGGAAGCTCATAATCTTCTTCAACCCCTTCATCAGCTTGATTGATTGGATTGTCAAAGTCATACGAAGTCATAGTTGTGTTGTTGTCGGTGCAGTCTGAAAGGCACTCTCTGCAAGGGTTTAGATTGTTCATTTTAGTGATCGATTTTAATCTTGTTTAGGAAAAAAGTGAAATGAAGTTATCATTTTGGAAAACATTGCCATTTTTATTTTTGTACAAAAAGAAAAATAAAAATAGTGAGCGGAAAAGAAAAAGACTCATTTGCAAAAGATGTCCGATATTCATTGATTGATCTGTTTGCACAAAATTACGAGATGGCCCGATTACAAAATGAGTCATGTCATCTTGGGCAAGATGCAAGACTTGATGCATGCTTAAAAATACAGGAAATAATAATTACTTTGCAGGAGTAACCCTTATAATTTCCTGGGAAGACCAGTTTGAGATACGGCTCCCCGGGATCCTTGGACGTATCCAGCTCTCCAGGTTGCGTTCATCTTCCGACTCATCTTCCAAGTTGTTCACTGCATCCGGGGTGAGCATTCCCCCGCTGACAAAATTGGGCTTCTCGGCAGCCTCTGATTGATCTTGTTGAGTTGGTTTGTAACCCAACCCAAATCTGTCCTCCTTCTTCTCCATAGGTAGAAGCTTGCCCCAGCCTTGGGCAGTCCCTTCTTCAACAACCTTCCTGGCTTGCTGATAAGATGTCATGGAGGTTCCCAGTACAGCAGATGCTTCATTAATGTTCAAGGCCTCAAACCCCTGGCTCATGGTTTCATGGATTTCTCCATCCATCTCAATGTACTTGTACGTAGCCAGATGGCTAACAAAGATATCTTCTTCACCACAGATGGTGATGATCTGGCCTTCCCACTCGAATTTCAGCTTCTGGTGAAGGGTAGACGTAACTGCGCCAGCGGCATAGATCCAAGGTCTACCCAACAAACAGCTGTAGGTTGGCTGAATGTCCATCACATAGAAGGTAATTTTAAAAGTTTGCGGGCCAATCATCACAGGCAGATCAATCTCCCCTAGCACTGATCTCTTAGAGCCATCAAAAGCTCTCACCACTAAATTACTTGGACGCAGCGCCAAGCCATCATACTCCAGCTTCACCAAGGATTTCTTTGGTAGAACATTGAGTGAAGACCCAGTGTCCACTAGTACATGGGATACAACAGCACCTTTGCATTCTAGAGTGATATGTAAAGCCTTGTTATGGTTACGCCCCTCAGTTGTTAAGTCAGCATTGGTAAAGCCCAGTCCATGACTGGCGTTGACATTCGCCACCACAGTTTCTAGCTGATTAACGGTGATCTCTTCTGGCACGTATGCTGCGTGCAGGACTTTCAATAATGCATTCCTGTGAGCTTCAGAACACATCAGCAGGGATAATATGGAGATCTTTGAGGGAGTTTGGTGAAGCTGATCCACCACCTTGTAATCACTTCTCTTTAAAATCCTCATAAACTCGTCTACATCTTGCTCAAAAGACGTCTTCTGAGTTTCTTTGATGATTGGTTCTTCAGGTACCACACTCTTCCCCTTTGCTTTCGCAGCAGCTTCTGCTTCGGCATTAGGTCTTTGCAATTGTGAGGCAAAAAGGCGTCCGCTCCTGGTGAAGCCTCTGCCTCCCCCAACATTATCAATCTGTGGAGAAGAAGTTGAAGAGTCCAAAGTGATTTTCTCCCCATTGCAGTAGAGGTCAGAGCCATAATGCCAAGGTATGGCATTACTGCTTTCATATGGAACTGACCCAGGTACCGTGATGGTAACTGGACTGACTGCAGCAGAGGAGGGTACTGAAATAGTGTGTGGATCGTAGTAAATGGTGACTGGTGACCTGGCAGGAGGTGCCACTGTTGGTTGCTGAAAGTTGTTGTTTGGTGGAACATTTGAGGGATCATAATAAATGGTGACTGCTGAGATATCTTCACTATTTTCTGTTGGCGTTGTAGAAGATCTTGCTGGATAAATGGATGTTGATGTTGTAGAAGATTCTGCAGAATGAAGGGATGCTGATGTTGTAGAAGAAATGGTTGTTGACATTTGATTTGTTGAAGTGATGGATGAAGTCATTGTTGATGATATTGATGAATTGGTCGGAATGATTGTTGTTGCAGTTGTAGGAGAGTCAGGAATTGTTGGCAAAGGGATTGCTGGATTTGTAGGTGTCGTTGTTGTGATCTGAAGTATACCACTTTTGATAAGACCATCTATGCCGCTTCTCAAATTATCACACCCGTTGACCGAAATGTTGTAATAACCACAACCGAGCTCGCACCCGGGGAACATCTGGCACTCTAGAAGCTGAGCTTTAATTTCTACCAGAGGTGTCCGAATCTACTCAACACTGGTGATTAAGAAAGATGGCTTGTCTTCCTCAATGGCATTGATTCTTGGTCCTCCATGGTTGGGCATGGGATTCTTGTTGACATTTGGCGGGGGTGCAAAGTTGAGGGCTTTAGAATCCACCAGGTCTTGTACCTTCATTTGTAAAGCCCTGCACTTCTCCGTATTGTGGCCAGGTGCATTGGAGTGAAAAGCACATCTGGCGTTGACATCATAGTTTCTTGGAAGACTGGAGGGATCTGGTGGTGCCAATGTCCTTAACTCAACCAGGTTGAGCTTCAGGAGTTGTGGCAATAAAGCGGCATAAGGCATAAGGATTGGATCAATTACCCTATTTGCCTGTGACGGTCTTTGCTGAAAAGGTCTTTGCTGTTGATTGCTGTTATTGTTGTTGTTGTAGGCTCTCTGTGGCGGATACTGAACTTGCTATTGATAGTGTGGTTGTTGTTGAGGTTGATATGTTGGTTGCTGAGGAATCGGAGCTGGAATAGTGACAGCTGCCACTGACCTATGAACATACTGAGGTCTGCTCCTGTTGGCATGAATAGCATTAGTCTCACCGGTTCTTCTAGGTCCCACAAAAGGCTTCCTGGGATTGCTTGACGAACTTGCACCATTATCAGTAATTTTGCCCATCTTCAGAAGGCTCTCAATTCTTTCTCCAGCTATAACTACGTCAGCAAAGCTGGTGGAAGAAAAGGCAGCTAGCCTATCAATATATGTTCCTTGCAGAGTGTTCATAAACATGTCGGCCATTTCCCTTTCCGACATGGGTGGCTGGACAGCAGCAGCAAGCTGTCTCCACCTCTGGGCATATTCCCTGAAGCTTTCTATAGAGGATTGAGAGATTCCCATCAGAAGGGTTCTGTTAGGAGCCATGTCCAGATTGTATTGGTACTGTCTGATGAAAACCTCAGCTAGGTCCTTCCAGCATTTGATAGTAGCTCTGGTCAAGTGAGAATACCACTCCCTTGAAGCCCCAGTCAAACTATCTTCAAAGTAAAACATCCATAGTTTTTCATCCATGGTGTATGCCTTAAGTCTCCCCAGAAAGGACTGTAAGTGAGTTCGTGGACAGGAAGTTCCGTTGTACTTCTCGAAGCACGGGGGTTTAAACTTGTGGGGAATTCTTACCCCGTCCACTAATCCCGTATCCATGACATCAAAACCCAGGGAATTTTGAGACTCCAGAGATCTCAACTTCTCAGCAATTTCATCAAGCCTTCTATCATAGACTTCATCCCCAGCTCCCATCACAGTAAACTGCTCTTCTTGGGGATCTTCTTGTAAGACTCTTCCTCCAGTAGTATTTCCTTGCACAATACCCGGGATGTTAACTTCCGGATGTAGATGAGGCCCATATACTGGCGGGTTAACATGAGGCTGACCCCTCTTGTTGTTACTTGTTCCTCCAGTTCCCAGGGGAGGTTCTTCTGGGGTCTGTCTTTCTACCAATGCCCTCAATCTTTCTTGGCTTTGAGCCAAGCCATTCATTACTTCCATGAACTGGGTCATTTGGTTTCTCATCTCCTGCCTCTCATTAACCATCTGGGTTCTGACCTCTGTCAGCTCTTGCTGTACTTGGTCCATCTGGATACCAGGAAGGTTGTTGCGGGTAGGATATCTGTGCGGACGGTTGAGAGGGAACACCCGACGGCGAGCAATAATTCCTGAACCACAACAGAGTTAGTAACAGACAAAACAAAAACCTACAAAACAAAACAAAAGTTAGTATGCAATGCAGTATGCTTATTTGTTTCCAAGGTATCCGGCTTGGTGCTTGGTTTTGACCTTTCCAGACCCTGAGGAAGATGCTTTGATGTTGCTTGAGAGAAAGAGACTTAATGAAACAAACTAACAAATATATTACAAATGGTGAATAAAACATAGTCTGTTTTTACAACATACGCCCCTGAAGGGTCAAATTACAACATCAAAGAAAAAGTACATGGAATGGAAATAACAACAAGCAAAGAAATCAAACACCTAAGCCAAACTCATCCTCCTTAACCTCCTTCAAAAGTGCTTCAGTTACAGGGCCATCCGGATGCTCTGTGATGCTCATGATGAGAAGGTTTCTGGTGGTAATAGCAGTGGTTAGCTTCTTGTGTCTGTCTTGGTCCTTTGACCTCTTCACACCAGCCCTAAGCTTCAATTCTGAAATCTCCTTCTGGGCTGCTAGCAGAGCCTCTTGTTGTTTCTTTTCATTAGCCTCTAACTGCTCAATCCTGGCCTGAGTTCTCTTATCTTCTTGAGTACGAGCTTCGGTGATCCTGACCCACCTAGCTTGACTTTCTTTCAGATAGAGATCAGTCCTAGCCTTCTGAAACTGGGCCTCTTTACAGGCATTCTTCAAAATTTGCTCTCCTGCTCTTGATTTCTTGATGTAGTCCTCTGCTTTCTCAATCCTGGCTAGATGTTCCACCTTAAGCTTTTCCAACCTCTCAATGTCTAGACGACCATCACTCCTCTCCCAGAGGGTCTTCTTCAGAGCTTGAGACAGATTCTCATTTCTTTCCTCCAGCTTCTCAAATTCTTCCAGGCTGACAGTGGCTGGAGGTGGTACTGTGGATGGTCCAGGTGCATCCTCAATGGTGAAAGGCATCCCAGAAAGCTGAGCCCTTGCATGAGACCATTCATAGTACTGAGCTGAAGCCACATTATTGCATCTCCCAAGAATGGCCATCCCTTTGGTCTGGATGTTGTCCCAAGCCCAGGATGTTTGCCTGACAGCAGCTAGATTGGGTTTTATCTCACAATACAGGGTTTCAGCCAAGTCCTGCACTCTTGGAGGGTGAACCAAAGCATAGCCCAATTGCTTTTTGAACAGTAAAGGGTTGTAGTTGATGCAACCCTTCACTCCTATCAGAGGTACATTGGGGAACTGCCCACAGCTAGTAATTATGTCCCTTCCTTTGGTGCTTTGGGTACACCACCTGATGTCATCTGAAGTCAAAGCAATGAGTCTTTTAGCCCAATTCTTCTGTTGGTGGGGATTCAGGAAAGCATCAGTCTTGGGTAAGTGTTTGAGCAGCCAAGTGTGAAATAGAGGAGCACAGCATCTCACCAACCTCCCTCTCTGCTTCTCATTCCTTTGGTGAACAGAATAATAAAAATCTCCCAGCAATGTGGGCACTGGGTTCCTCAGAAGGAAAAGATGAATAGCATTTTTGCTGATAAACTTGGGCTCATCTACAAAAAGTATAACCCCATATATACTGAGGGCTAACAATGCACAAACTGCCTTCCATTCTCCCAAGGAGGCCTTCAGGATGGCCTGAGAAGTCAAGAAATCCAAGTGTAGACCAGGGATGCTAGCTTTTGTTGACATGTTCTGCTCAATCAAAACAGATTCCAGGTGTAGTGCTTTTGCCACTTCTTCATTGCTGGGAGAAGCCATCTCTGGGTTGAAGGGGATACCACCCTTGACAGGTACTCCAATCAAAGATGAGAACTCCTTCAGCAAAGGTCCTAGCTGAAAGTTCTGGAAAGTGAAACATCTCAAAGGAGGGTCATAAAACTGTAGGCAAGTGTGAATCAAACTCCTCTGAGAAGGGTCCAAGTCCATAACCATGTCAAGGATGCCTCCATAATGCTCTCTGAATAGTGGGATGTGGTCTGGAGTGATAAGTGCCTGGACCTGCCTGATGCCAGTCAGCACAGATTCAAAGAAATGATATGAAATGTTGCTCTTCTTGGGTGCCATGACTGCTGATGAAGAGCTGAAAACAGATGCTGATGATGAAGACTGATACTGGTGAGGAGCCTCTGATAGGCTGAGGATGATGATGGAGGTAACTGAAGCAGGCAACTGATGAAGATAGCTGAAGCAGATCACTGATGAACAGGGGTCTATGCAGAAGAAGGGCTCAAAACCAAACCAGATATGATATGGATACCCTGAAAAATAAATAAGAAAATGTTAAATGATGCAAATGATGAGTATGTAAATGATATGCAAAGGGTTTGTGATCAGGCTGGATCTGATTACTGCCTTGATATAAGTCCATGTATGTTCAAGAAGTCCAGATGGAGGTTCAGAAGTCCAGTAACCAAGGTGGGGGACTCAAATAAAGAGTCACATGTCCAGGGTTAAATCACAAGAACTGTCCCAAAATGGAGTACTCTTAATCAAAACAAAGTAACAAGGTATGCTGTGGTCAAGGGTACCTGCAAACCTGTAAACAGCCCAACCCCCTCACAGGTGATGTTCTAGAACAAGGATCTTCAGACTTGGATCAGTTATGAGAAGTGTAAACACTTCTAACCCGGAGGTACAGTGTTTACAATAACCATAAAGGATCCTCCTCTAATTCACCTCAGTTTCTGAAGGTCATAGTAAAGGTCATCCAGACTTAGCAGGCTTCCCAGATAGCCCTAGCACTACAGGAGATCTGTAGCACAGAGTTCTCAAGAAGAAACCCATATCTGAATCGTGTTTCATATTCCCGCACCAGACCGAAATGGAATGGGAAAGAACATGAACCACTCTAGCCTAGGTGTCACTCAGGTCCCAGGTATAGGACATTATCTCTCAATGAAACCCCACCCACCAAGACAAAAAACCAGATCCGGCCAGATAACAGTATGACAGTATGATTTATAAAGCTGTAAAGAAAGCAATAAATAATTGTACATAAAGCAGTAAATAAAGCAAATATACAAACACAATTAGCACATAACACCCCCGTAAACACAAATCAAACAAGCGCTAGGAGGAACCCACAAAAAGAACCAGAAGCCCTGGTTACAGTATAAGGGTCCCCAGCAGAGTCGCCAAGCTGTCGCTCCCACCAAATGACAACGGGGGTCAGAAGGGGTACAGACGCGAACGGTCGGCGAAAGGAGATGAGAACACACAGGGGTGAACTCAAAAGACAAGAGTCGCCAGCTAGGAATTTTTATCCCGGAGGAAAGGTAATGCTGCATAAACCTAAGAAAAGATGGACAAGACGGTTGCGAACCAGAGAGACTGAGAAAGGGGGTTGGTTACAACCTGGGAAGGTATTAGCACCCAGATTGCCCGTCGTACTCGAAGGGATCCATGCTTAAAAGATTTGTGTTTTAAAGGGGTAGCGTCAGTGCAATTTGTGTATCAAAGCTGGAAAGGATGCAAGTGTCAGTGTAAAAGAAGTGTGAAGTGCCCATGATAATGAGGCCAAAAGAATAAAACTGGAGGAGGGGGAATATACAGAGACTTTTGTTCGATAACTGTTAAGTTATGCCTACGTATCCTCTCGTGCAATGACGAAGTCAGAACACCGTAGTTCGACCCAAAGAGACTGAAAGATAAATTGACTTGTGAACTGCTTACTTGTCTATGCTCAAGTGTATGACCTGTCTGGCTCAGGTGCAAACTGTCTTGCATTAGACGGAAGAAGCGAGTTCTCGTTTGTGAGTGAAGATGATGAGAAAAGAATCCCGGAGGAGACGATCATTGTTTGTTTTTGTATTTTCAGTATTTTATTGCTTTTTGAAAGTTTTTCATAAGTTAATGAGCTTAATCCTAAACCAATGGGTTAGTAAACTCATCACATCCTCCCTCTGATTAGGGGTAATGAGAGTACCTTAAGTGTGAAGTCAGCATCTCACACTTAATCACCATGATGTAGGATTAAGATCATTAACCTACTTGTGATTATTTAGATATTTTTGTTGTTTTTGTTTAGTGTTGAGTAATGAGATTAAGCCATAATTAGGGATTAAACAGACTCATTACACCATCCTAATAGAAGGATAATAGATGAGAATGTTTAAGCTGAGGAAGATACCCCAACTTAATCCATGATTAGGGATTAACCTCATGACAAAACAAAGCCTTTATTAGATGGATTTTAGTTAATGATAAGATGAAGAAGTGAGTTTTATGGTTTGTAAGACAACTTGAGGGGGACTTGTCCATTAACACGGGGGTTAGTCCTTCTAAACCAATTAAGGAAGAATTAGAACCCTAATGCAAGGCCCAAGTTACAAGCTTGATGTCTTGATGATTATTAAGTGAGTTGATTAAAGGATTTAAACACATTAAGGGTTTAACACTTAGGATTAAAGTTATACACTTCATCCTAATAGAAGGATGCAGGCATAAGCTTAATCACAAAGCCTTAAAGCCTTTAGGGTTTAGTCCCTGGTTATGAGATGAGAAGAGAAGACTCAAAGAGACACAAAGGTAAAAACTAAGTGGGGGACTAATCAAGACCCTAATTATTGTCATGCTTAGTTGTTCCTAGGGTTTTTGAGGTTTGCAAGAAGATCTTCAAGGAACCACCAAGGAGAGAAGCAGATGAAAGGAGCAAAGAGAAGCAAAACAACTTGCTTCACTGAAGAAGTCAAGTTGCTTGAAGAAAGAAAATGAGATGAACAAGAATGAGCAATCTCAATCCAAACACATACAAAAATGCAGCAAATGAATTATGAAAGAGATGAGAAGAAATTGTGAGAAGTGAAGGCAAATTCACTTCTCAAAGTAACTTACCACCTGAAAAGTTAGTAAAAGGAATGAAATGCAATGCAAATGAGATGAAATGGCATGATGCAAGACAAAGTAAGAAGTAAATACATGATGCTAATGATGCAAAGAGATGATGCAAACATGAGGCAAGGCATGAGAATGATCAAGCAAGCATGAGGATGCAAATGAGGCATGCATAGAACCATGAATGTTCATGAAAAGTTTATGAAATGCAAATGACATACAACATGGAAAATGAAAGATGCAATGATCACACATGATTCTAATATGTCTTAAGATGTATTATGAATCAAATGGATGCACAAAATGTCATGGCAAGTCATGGTATGCAAGCAAATGGAAGATGGATGCAAAGGAAGGCATGAATTAGGGTTATATGCAACATACAAAGCAAAAATCCAAAACCAGAAGCAAATGACATGATAAAAATTTGAAAATGCAATCAAAGGAACCCTAAACCTATACAAACTCACTGCCCAAAGGAGGGGATCCAACTCTTAACCTAGTGAGAGTTATGAATTTTCTAAGATTGCTAGGGTTTTAAGGTACCTTGTCAAGAAAAATGCAAAACAAAATGAAAATGCAAGATCAATTCATGCCAATTTTATCCTATAAACTACATGTTATGCAAGATGCAATGCAAAAAGAACCATTGTCCAACTCTTAAAGGTTAGGCAGAAATGGATTTTCAAAGATTGAACCAAAATATTACCTCAAAATGAATTTAATTCCATTGAAAATTACCAAAAGGTATCAAGAACAAAAAAGAAATTTGGATTGAGAGTTGGACAATGTTTCTAAATGTTTTTAAATGCTATATGAATTTTTTTTGTGATTTTCAAATACCTAAAAGTATTTTTAATTAATTAATTTTCATTAATTAATTAAAAATAAACTTTTAAATGATTTAAAAATAATTTTTAATGCAAAAAATAAAAATAAAAAATGTTTTTGTGTTCTGAAAATTAATAAAAGGTTTGATAAAAAATTTCAGAATTTTTCAATGTATTTTGCTATTTTTAATAAAATGATAAAGAAAAGGCAATTAAAATGAAATTAAAATATCAATTAATGAAAGTAATCAAATCTGAGGGCCAGGATTCAAACAAGAAAGGGAGGGAATTGACTTCGCGCGTCATCCAAGGGCCAGAATTCAAACTACGCTAATTATGTCATTAACCCTAATCTGAACCCTAATCACTTTCAGGTGACCGGAACAGTGTTCCGGTCATCTTCTCCGACGAGTCCCTTATGCTATCTCACTCTCTACGCATCCCCAAGCTCTCTAACTTTCCAGAAATGATCCCCACATCAACCCCAACAAGAATCACTCACCAAAAATCATTTATTCATCATCAAATTCGTGAATCAGAGCAAAACGGAAAACATGGCAGAAATTTCAGGAACTCAATACATGCTTAATACTTGATCATTTTCAAAAATAAACACATCAGGATCATCAGTGAATCATGGAGAATCAATTAGAAACTTAAAAACACGTTTCTGGAAAAAAAGTTCTTGATGATACCTGAACTGAAGCTTTCGAAAATGGTGCTTTCTGGCCAGTTCCTTGCTTCAAACAAGCTCCAATGATCTCCCCCAAGTGTTTGTGATGCTTAGCTGGAGTTTAAATGGCCTCTGGAGAGAGTTTGCAGAAACTCAGTTTGTGAAATGTGAAAATCGTGTTTTTGATTATGGATGTTTTAGGGCAAAATGGAAGGTGGGAAATGATCAGTGAGGTTTATGGAGTTGAATGGTGAAAAAAGTTTGAAGGTTTGATGGCTGAATCAAGAGATTCGAAGGCTTTTGCAAATGAGAGGATTTTTTAGTGTGTTGTGTTCTTGGAGTTTCAGGCTTGTGTGTCTTATGAAAATGAAGCCTTGAAGTGTGTTTGTAAAGTCTGGATTGGGCAGAGAGTTGTTGGTGGCCTGTTGTGATTGGTATGGGCAAGTTGCCAAAATGTCAACTTGACTTGTACTTGAGGTATGGGCAATGGTATAGCTAGCCTTTTGGCTTGTCTTGGCTCAGCTGAGATTAAGGATGTCCATGGAATTGGTTATGAGACAAATCAGCAAATGGATCAAAGCTTATGAGATGTTTTGCAATTTTCACAAAGTTTGGCCCCTTTTGAAATTCATGAAGTTCAAAGCATCAAAAGGCATAATTCTTGGGCCAAATCTGATTTTTAGAAGTCACATGATCATGTTGTAATGAGTTTGTGCATATTTGAAGTCTTTAGAACACTTGATCATACCATTTTGCAAAATGCCTTTTTGGTAGAAAACTTCAAATTATGTGATTTTGGCCAACTTTGACAAGCCATAACTTTTGATCCAAAATGAATTAGAATGAGTTCTTGTACTTTTTGAAAAGGGAATGATCCATTCTACAACTTTCATGACCAAAGTTTTCCCATTTGAAGCATTTTTTAATCAAAAAGCAAGGGTTGAAAAAGTTTCCCAAAATGGCAAGTTTCCATTACAAGTCATTTTCCCAAAAAGTCAACTTTGCAAATGGCTTGAAATTCTTCAATTTTGTGAACTTCTAACATCTTCTATGATCAAATAAATATCATACATAATCAAAATGATGAAGAACACCCTTTGGTTGGGTCATTGGGGGGCTCAGATTCCCTGATTTTGCACTGACTTGCTTAAAAAGTCAACTCTTGATCAGATGACTTCCCCATGGAATTTCTTCATGAAAATTGATATGCATGATCCCTATACCATATAGAGACCAATAGAAAAAATAATGACCAAAAAAATTGGATTTATGGCCTTTGAAACCAAAACCCTAATTCTAGGTCATCTGTGCAGTTAAACCTGGCTCTGCTTCCATGCCAATCTCAGTTCTTGTGATTCTTTGACTTTCTTGACTTTGAGAGGATATAATATGATGCTTGAACATACATGGACCCCTTTGAAGTGATTGATTGCCTTTGGAGTGGCTCAAGATGCTCTTAGATTGCTCAGATCACAAACCCTAGATGCAGATGACTTTGAATCAATGCAGTGTACTAAAAATGTGGTATGAGATGCTATGATTGAGTTTATGCATATGAAGAGATCACAAGCCATGGTGTGAATTAGTGAGGGCAAATTTGGGGTGTTTACACTAACTTGAATTAATTATGATTTATTTTATAAAATCTTTTTCTTAAACAAAAACTCACTAATTTTTTCTTATATACAAATATTTAATTTTTATGTAAATAATTTTTTTTTTCTATACCTTGATTAATTTATAAATAAATCAATAATTAGTAATTAATTTTTTAAAAAAATAAATTTGTTCCTCAAAAAACCTTTTTTCATTAATTCTAAAATAACCCTAATTTTGCTTAAAACCCTAACTTATCTTTTATTCTAACCCTAAAAAAGTTTATTTTTATCCATTGTCATTTTATTTAATATTCTTTGCTTATTTATTTTATTCTTGCCTTATTTAAATTTATTAGAAAAATGTATAATTATATTGTAATTTATTTTCTTTTTTCCGATTATTATGTAATTTCCCCGAAGCCATGTAATAGCGTAGATTTTATATTTTCCGTATTTAATTTATTTATTTATGGTTAGTAAATAGGGAGTGAAAACTTAATTGTAATTAATTGAATTTAGAAAATTAAATAAAAATAATAAATATTTGAAAATAAATCATTCACACACGTAAGTCGATCTATGATCGCCGTCTGCACCTCCTAGGGCTACCTCTCTTAAGTTGCCTTTAAAAAACGGTCAAGTCCCTCAAATATGGGGGTGTCTTAAGCAAAACCCTACCAAATAAAATCATTTTGTCCCTCCCCCAATTAAAAGATCAAGTCCCTACGATGTTGCCTACGATGATCTTGTCCCTTCGTTTTAAAAGATGATAGGCCCTCCCAATTGCTAAAGACACCCTTCGTTTTAAAAGATGGTGCGTGAGTTTCCTTCAATTAAATTTCTTTGTAGACCAGGAGGTCTGGGACAATTATTTCAAGATTCAGTGAATCTCTCCAAGGGTTTGAAGACGTCGGGGCATTTTGGATGCCAGGTCTTCTGTAAAATCCTCTTGAATTGATATTTGAACAGTCAGCTAGTACAGAAAGAAAGATGTTACCAGAACATATTCTCCAAGCTTCTTAGTCCCCCATCGAAAGAGGCCTTACAAATTCCTACCTCCAGCAGAGAAGGGTGATACCCAACATCCTCAGTAGAGTTAAAATGGAATCTTCCCCAACTGAGTTAGAGCAGGCAGTGTTCTCAGCAGAACTTCGAGATCAGTTGAACAATTATCTTTCCCAGCGGAGTCTTCATTCCCAGCAAGCAGTAGAAGGACTTGCTTCCCCACAGAGCTTAGAATTGTCAGAATTCTCTCCCCAACTAAGGTATTGACGAAGCATCTCCCCAGCCAAGTCGGAAGATGGTCATTCCCCACAGAGTTTCATGTTTGGACTCTGTCCATCATTGAAATATTCCCCAAGAGGTCGCCAATTTATTTTTGGCAGACATGACAGATCAAAATAGTGCATGCCCAGATGCAGCTTTGTTCATATCTCTCCCCAGCAGATGGTTATCTCCAGCCAGGGTTTTCGAGATTGATTCAGTGTTCGTTTTTATTCCCCAGCAAGAGGTGTTTATTAACAGAAGATGTGATTTCATTTCCTCAACATAATGTCACCTAGGACGTTTGCATCCCCCAACGGATTTCTAGTAAGAATTTTCCCCTGTAAGAATATATCTTTGTCCAGCCCAGTGGATAGATCTTTGAAGAGGTACACATTCCAAGTCAGAGTCAAGACAATGTACAGGTTCTAGAAGAGGATCAAGACAGCGCAAAAGGCGAGATCCTGGTGTTAAGTTTTACTATCAAGGTTTAAGTTTCGAATCAAGATAATGTGCGTCCAAATGCAGATTCGAAGACGATAAGAATCAAGACAATGCATGCCTAGATGCAGATTCCAAGTTCAGAATCAAGACAGCGTATGGTTATACGGATTTTGAAGATCAGAATCAAGACAACGTATTGTCATACGGATTATTACAGCGATCCATCCAGGTGGATCTTTTATTTGAAATACATATCTACTTGTTAGAATGGTTATTTCATGTTCAAAATCAAGATAGCGTATTGTTATACGGATTTTGAAGATCAAAATCAAGACAACGTATTGTTATACGGATTTTGAAGAGCAAAATCAAGACAGCGTATGGTTATACAGATTTTGAAGATCAAAATCAAGACAGCGTATAGTTATATAGATCTTGAAGATCAGAATAAAGACAATGAATTGTTGTACGGATTCTGACAGCGATCCAACCCAGTGGATCTTTTATTTGAAATACATATCTACTTGTTAGAATGGTTATTTCATGTTCAAAATCAAGACGACGTATTCTTATACGGATTTTGAAGCGAAAAATCAAGACAGTGTATGGTTATACGGATTTTGAAGATCAAAATCAAGACAATGTATTGTTATACGGATTTTGAAGAGCAAAATCAAGACGGTGTATGGTTACAGATTTTGAAGATCAAAGTCAAGACAGCGTATTGTTATACGGATTCTGACAGCGATCCAGCCCAGTGGATCTTTTATTTGAAATACATATCTACTTGTTAGAATGGTTATTTCATAGTCAAAATTAAGACAGAGTATTGTTATATGTATTTTGAAGATCAAAATCAAGACAACGTATTGTTATACGAATTTTGAAGAGCAAAATCAAGACAGTGTATGGTTATACGGATTTTGAAGATCAAAATCAAGACAACGTATTGTTATACGGATTTTGAAGAGCAAAATCAAGACGGCGTATGGTTATACGAATTTTGAAGATCAGAGTCAAGACAACGTGTGGTTACACGGATTCTGAAAGAGGGTCAAGACAGTGCATGCCTGGTTGCAGATCCTAACAGTGGGTTATATTGTCAAAATAGTGCAGAAAATCAAGACAGCGCGTTGTTACGTTGATTTTCGTAATTGCATAATTTTTACCGTATACCTGACCTTAGGTTATACGAAGAGAATCAAGAAAGTGCATGCCTAAATGCAGATTCTAATCAAGATCAAGACAACATATTTGTTAATACGGGTCTTGAAGTCGTACATGTCTATCCCACAGACTGAAGTGTACCAAGTCCACTGTCGTTGTGGCAAGCCAGTAGTCTCTTGGTGTCCTACAAAAGACAATTCTCGTTTTTAGTTGTTAATTTTGGTTACCTTTATCATCGGGCAGTTGTTTTCCTCGATTGGGTTTATTTCCCTTTTCTTCTCCAGTAGAGTGCAAATTTCAGGGTCTTTTGGAATTCAACCACTGTTAATCCCAAACGGCCGAAAGTCATCGGTTTCTTCCTTTTCAGATTAAGAGATGTTTGAATAGGGGAAGCTGTAACAACCTAAAATTTTCCCTCTCATTTTCATTTAATTTTGCATATCATAGGCATAACATGTAGTTGGCATACTCTAGCATTTGGCATAGAAAAATGAAGCATAAGCATCTATGATCACAAGCATAAGGCATATGATTAATCATCTGGAAAGTCATGATCTTCCAAGTCAAGCTAAGAGCCAAGTGACCTTGAAAGAAGCTCACAGGGTATCCTCACATATTATATAACCTCAAAGTCATCTTTAAAGTCCTAGAAGGATGAAATATCATCAGAAGTTCAGAGGTGCAACTTTCTCCTACACAGACAAACCCTAACTAGGGTTAGATCAAGGAATTCTTACAACTTTAACCAATTCTTGTAGTCAAAGGCTCTCATATGATATACAAGGCTCATGTATAAAGTATGAGGCAAAAATTCATTGAGGAAGTCAATCATTGAAGTAGTTACTTGAGAATGAAGAAAGAAAGTCAAATGTGTCAGACAAAAGTCAACAGGAGATTTTTAGGGTTTTTCTCATGTTCATTGATCTTATGAAGCCATATTTGATAAGAGGATGACTTGGATAAGCTCAATTGTCAAAAATTAAGAGTGTGCGAAAGTTGCTAAAGTTGGAAATCTTCAAGTTAGAAGTTTCTATTTTTGGAAATGTTTGCCTTAAATCTTCAAGTTATTATTTCATGTGCAAAAAAAGCTCCAAATGATTTTTCCTTGAACATGAAAGTTATAAATCATGATTTTCTCTTTCCAAAAAGTCCTATAACACCTTTATGGAATTTTTAGAACTCAAGTTATGTTTTTTTGAAGTTTAAGGCATTTTTAGGGTTTTAGTGTACATGTGTCAATATCCCATTTGTTCATCATTTTTATCATATTTATGTGATGTGTCATACTTTTATGTCACTTCTTTTATTGTGTTATCCTTATGTTCATGTGGCTAGAAAAAATTATATACTAGTTTTTTCATTTGTTGCATTTTTGGTTGATTTATATGTGAAGAAAGTAGTACAAAAATAGTACCATGTGATAGTGTGATCAGCATGACCATTCCACCACTCACACGCGCCCTTGGTATTTGTTTGCCACAAAAGGGAGGCACATATGATGGTACAAAATCAGCATATATAGGCACCCTTTTTTACATGTTCTCTCTCCCTCTCTTTTGTTGCCAAAATAATCATATAAATATCCACTCACCTACACACACGCAGAAGGCATCAAAAATGGAAGAAAGAAAAGGAAGTTATCCCACGCGAAGTTTCACCATGCACTACGCCAACATCATCCAATAACATTCAGCCATCACCATCAGATCCTTATCATCTCTTATTATTATAAATCATGCAAATAACACATCAAGACCACTCTAACTTTCATGCACCCTATACCACATGAATGAATTTGAAAAGGTGAAGAGAGGAAGCACGGGTTCTGCACCTGGGAGGATAACAAACTTTGTATGAATTTCTCCAAAATCACCCTTACTATAAAAGGCAGTCACGATTTCAGTAGGGAAAATCACAAGCTTCATCACTCTTGAAAATCACACTAAACTTGATTCTCTCTCTCGGCATTTTGGACCATATACACACTTTTCTCCTCATTTCTTTTCGATTCTCTTACTCTCATCCTCCATTCAAAAATTCAGATCTGAAAAAAAAGCTTTGTCCTTATCAATTCTATACAAGCTCTTCGTAATCCATCCTTGAAATCACCTTGCTCATCATCATTATCTTGGAGCCATTGGAAGAGCATTATAGTAAAAGTATGGAGATCAAGCATCTTTAGTTTCTTCATTTGGTGCTGCATTCTGAAGCTGCATAGCCTTTATTTGGCCAAAACACAGGTAAAGGGAGCTAGAAGACCTCTGGTTTTCTTCAAATCCTCATTAAAGCTTCACTTCAGGTTTGGATATTCAATTTCATTTTTCCTCAGATTTTCTTCATTGATGTGTGTTTTGGTTTGTTTGTGCCTGATATGGAGTATGTGAATTGGTCTGAAGCTTTTTGATGCACTAAATTTTGTTTTTCAGTTTTGAGATATGAGCTTGTTTCATTTGTTTCTCTCTGTATAATGTGTATTTGTGAAAACTAAGGGCATGAGGATGATCCTCTCACTTTGTACTTCATTTTTGGTTTTTGAACTTTTGAATTTTGTTGAGAATCGATGAAGTTATGTTGAGATGAGTTGGTGATGGATGTTGGAATGCTTCAGTTTCATATGTTTTGTTTCCTGGTTTGTTTCGCGTTTTCCTTCATGGCTTGAGGAGGAAGATGATGAGGTGGAAAGTAGGGAGTGGTTGGGTTTTATTTTTGTCTTTATTCACTTAAATTAAACTTGACCGGTTGATACATGTTAGCGCTACATGCATTCAGTTTTTTCCTTTTTATTTTTTCATTTTATAAAATCTGTTTATAACTTGTTTTTTTTCGGATTAATGAAGTAATTTCAGTTGGGCCTTCCTATAAAGCTATTTGCACCGCCCTTTCCTAGCCCATTTTCATTTTGTACATAACCATGTTCATCCTGGAATTGCTATTACACCCCCGGTTTGTTTTAATTCTCTTTATTTTTATTATTTCATCTAGTTTCATTTTAATTCATCAAAAATAGTTTTAATACTTCAAAAATTACAAATATAATCAGGTGACTTCCTTTTAGTTTTATTTAATTTTCTACATTTTTATTTTCTATTTTTCTTTAATGTTTACTTCTGAATTAATTTTGCCATCAATTTCCTCTTATTTTATTTCTTTCAAGAACCACCTAGCTTGTTTAATTTCCATAGAGAGTTTGAAAATAGTTATGAACCTGATTCTTTTTGGTATGGATTCTTGACATGTTGAAGTATGTTAGAGAATTTTGTCATGAGTTTTAGGATTTGTTTGGGTTTATTTTGACTTTTTTCTTTAGGAAGAAGTTTGTGAAACCCTAAGTGATCTTTGAGCCATTGTTTGAGTTAGTTTGCTTCTGAATTTTGCCATATGGTTTTGGTATGTTATTCTTACATGTTTAAATTTTCTTGATTATTAATTGTGAAATTTCTAGGACTTGCTTGATATTTATTTTTGAATTTTTATATGACCATTGATTGATTGTATGAGTAGGAGGGCACTTGTGCCAACTTCTAGGGTTTATTTTTAGGCTTTCTAACATGTTAAAATTCCCCTGGTTTTTGTATGGATTCTTGGCTTTGCTTTGTTTTAGGTTACTTGTTCACTAAGTTTCATTTGCACATGTATGCTTCACAACACCTCAAACTTCTTCATGCTTCTCTAAATTGATCTTGTGTGGGTATGTATGCCTTAAACGATGTTTGAATCTTGTTTTTAGGCACCTCTGTACCATGTTTAGATTTTGAATTTGAGAATTTGGTTTATGTTTAGCTTATGTGATGCTTTTAATATCATATCTTCTTCTCCTTTCTTCTTTGGTGTTTCACTTGTTGGTTTTAGGATTTCTCCCACTCCTTTTTTATTAACATTGCATGAATAACCTTAGAGTTCTTTCTTGACCTTTAGGTTCTGACTTTGATAGTTTGTTATGATTAGAGCTTGTTTCTTTCATGTCTCACTTTTTCTTGAACATCTTTGATGATTTGTGGTTACTTCTAACAATTTCAGGGGCAATGGTAAGTGAGAGATGTGGATGAGATTTCCACATCTCCAACTTTTTTCTCTTCTCATTTATGCTTTCATATTTGTATTTGAGATTTGCTCATGCCATTGTTTGTACACTTCTCTTCCTCCCTCTTAGAAATCAACTTAACTTCTTTAGGAGAAGTAAGTTGATTCTCTTCTTCTTCTTTCCTTTCTTTCCTTCTTCTTCATTAGGGTAGACTTCAAACCACACTAACCTAGGTACATCTTTGCATGATAACATTAGGAGTAATCTTTACCCCATAGTTTTCTTACCTTTTGATATCCTTTTGGTGTCTTCTCTTCTCATCTTCAAACAAAACCTAAAAAACACTTAATAATGGTTGAGGTAGTCTTGTGTGTATGGACTTATTCCATGGGGGAACTTGTAGTCTTCCCATATTGGGATAGTATAAGCTTGTCTAGCATGATGCACAAGTCTGATCATGAGATTATTTTCATAAAGAAAATCACAAAAGATACTTCTTTACAAAATATACAAAAACATATAATAAGTTCAACATGTTAGTGAGCTTATGCCCCAGTCCATGGAACCAAGCTTTGGGTATCTTATCCTTGTTTGGGTGTGCTTGTTCTATTATTCCATCTTGGAATGTAGTAGCAAGTACACATTCCACAGAAAAGAGTTTGAGTTCACTTCTTTGTGCCACACTCATGAAAGCTTATAAAAGTCACAAATAAACAATAAACGTCTATCCTTCGAGACTTCTTTTCTCATCACCTTCACTCATTACGTAAGAACTTGCTCTTACTTGTCTCTTTGCAAGACGGTAACGCACTCGTGCCAGACGAGCCTGCAACACCTGAGCATTGACATAAGCAGATCAAGCTTTTAAAACACAAGTCATTTTCCACCCCTAGTTATGGGAACTACGGCGACTCTTATCCTCATGTCCAGATGAGGTACGTAGGCAGCGGGGTAGGGCCCGTCCGAGCATAATCTTTATTTTCCCTACATTTTTCCTCTTCGATTTATTTTTCAGTTCCCTTTCTTATCCAGTTCTAGTCTCAGTTTTGCAGCAGCTTTCATAACTTCACCCTTTGAAATAGTTTCTTTGCAAGTGTGGATCCCATCAGGTACGGCAGACGATCTGGGGTGCTGATACCTTCTCAGGTCATAACCAACTCCCGAACCCAGTCTCTTTGGTTCGTAGGACCTGTGTCCTTCCTTTTCTTTTCTTCTGGTTTGTGCAACATTACATTCCCGTTCCTTCGGGATAAAAATGCCTGGCTAGAGACTCTACCCTTTTTCACGCCATTTTCGTGTTTGTACCAGGATGGAAATCCAGGGAGCAACAATCACCCACCATCAAGTCCACTAATTTCACATCCAACTTCTGACCCTCTTTGATACTATTGAGGAAATCATTGTTAATCTTCAACATACCCAACATTACGCTATGCAATGTTTATTCACAACCAAGCTCATATCTCCGAACTGCTCAATTAACTCCAACTCTTTAACCATCATAACAGACATATGCAAAGTCTTCCGACTTAAAGCATCAACCACGACATTAGCTTTATCGGGATGAAAATCCTGCCAAAATCATAATCCTTTAAGAATTCCAACCAACGTCTCTGCCTCATATTCAACTCCTTCTGGTCAAACAAATACTTCAAGCTCTTATGATCCCTATACACCTCAAATCTAGAACCATACAAATAATGCCTCCACTTCTTTAGTACAAATATTATTGTTGCTAACTCCAAATCATGGGTAGGATAATTCCTCTCATGAATTCTCAACTAACATGAAGCATAAGTTACTACTTCTCTTTCCTGCATTAGAACACCACCAAAACCCATCAAAGAAGCATCACAATACACTATAAATGGTCTATCTAGTTTAGGTAAAATCAAAATTAGAGCCGTAGTCAACTTTTTCTTCAGTTTAATGAAACTCTGCTCATATTGGATGTCCCACACAAATGCCTTATCCTTACAAGTTATATGAGTCAATGGGAGTGCCAACTTCGAAAAACCTTCAATGAATATACGATAATAACAAGCTAACCCAAAAAAGCTTCTGATCTCAGTCACCATCTTCGGAACCTCCCATTGTAGAACTGCATCTACCTTGGGTGAGTCCACCGCAATACCATAACCTGAAATAACATGACCAAGAAAAATCACCTATTTCAAACAACACTCACACTTCGAAAACTTAGCATAAAGCTTCTTCTCTTTCAACACTTGCAACACAATCCTTAGATATTATGCATGCTCTTCTTCCGACTTAGAATAAATTAGAATGTCATCTATAAAGACAACTACAAACTGATCCAAATAATTGTGGAAGATTCTATTCATGTACTCCATGAATACTCCAGGTGCATTAGTAACTCCAAATGGCATCACCACATACTAATAATGACCATATAGAGTCCTAAAAGTTTTTTTCTGAATATCTTCATCCTTTACCTGTATCTGATGATAACCTGACCGTAAGTCAATCTTGCTAAACACATGAGTGTCCACCAACTGAACCATCAAGTCATCTATCATCAAAAGTGGATACTTGTTCTTAATTGTTACTTTATTCAACTATATGTAGTAAATACAAAACCTCATACTACCGTCCTTTTTCTTCACTAATAAAACTAGAGCTCTCCAAGGTGACACACTCGGTCTTACAAACTTCTTTTCCAACAATTCTTATAACTATTTTTTTAATTCCGCTAATTCTGAAGCCAACATTCGGTATGGTGCCATGGAAATAGGTCTAGTAACATGTACAAGGTCAATACTAAATTCCACTTCCCTTTCCGATGACACATCAACAACGTCATCTGGAAACACTTCCGGAAATTCACTTACTACATGTAACTCACTAATCACCGTTTATCTCTCTACTGACTGTAAGCACCCCAAATTTTCCATCACTTTTTCTCATACCATGGCTTGTGATCTCCCATATTGCATTTGCATAAACATAACATCTCACACTGCATAGTTTATTTCATTTGCATAACTGTATACAGGGTTTGTGATATGAGCAATCCAAGAAGTGATATGAGCCATCTCAAAGGCCTTGAAGCATTCCAAGAGGGTCCATGAGTGTTCTATGATCATTTTACATCTCCAAGAAGTCTTTGAAGTCACAAAATCACAAAGGATTGCACAGAGGTCCAGGCAGGCTAGGGTTTTCTACACAGATGACCTAAAATTAGGGTTTTGGGTTTGAGGCCCTTAACCTCAAATATTTTGGTCATTCTTGATTCTAATGGTCTTAATATGTTATAAGGAGAATGTGTACCAAATTTGATGAAGAAATTAATTGTAGAAGTCATCTGATCAACTGGTAACTTATTGTGCAAGAAAAGTCAGAATCAGGGCATCTGAGGCCCCCAACAATGGAACCAAAGGATCTTTTTCATTAGATTGAAGTTCTATGATCTTTATTTGATATTATAAGTGTTTAGAATTTCACAAGATTGAATAATTTCAAGCCATTTGCAAACTTTCCATTTTTGGACATGACTTGTAATGGAAACTTTCCCTTTTGGGAAAGATTTTCAACCTCCTCTTTCTTGATCGAAAATGCTTCAAATGAAAAATCCTTAAACGTGAAAGTTGTAGATTGGATCTTCCCATTTTCAAAAAGTACAAGAACTTCTATTGATTCATCCTAGAACTCAAGATATGATGTTTCAAAGTTGGGAAAAATCTTGTAATTTTCAAGTTCATGCCAAAGAGGGATTTTTGCAAAATCAAGTTTTAAGCACTCTTTTGACCTCTAATCCACTTCTAAGCTTCATTACATGATAACACAACATTACAAGACCAAAATCATTCCTTGGATCACAAGTGTCTATGAGCCATTTTCACAAAATTCTCAAAGAGGGAAAGTTGCAAAACATGTGATAACTCTTGAATCAAAGGTTGTAGATCATCACAAGCAATCCCAAGGCTCTCCTTGAAGTTGGGTGAGGCAAGACACCCCTTCAAACCAGCTCTGAACCGTGTCATGCCTCATAGTACACAACATTGACTTTTTTGCAACTTGGCCCATACCAATCAAACTATTCCACTACCAACTTTCTGACCAATCACATTGCCTTATGCAAGCATCATGGACCTCATTTCACATAACCTTGGAGCCTGAAACCTCTCAACACTCATATTGCCCAAAATTTCCCTAAAACTTCTCATTTTCGATTCTCTCAAACCAGCCACTAAAACTAAAAAATTCTTCCACCAATCATCTCAAAATCATCCATAGAACAAAACCCAACCCTTAAAATGGCCTGAAACACTCCATAACAAAAACACGAATTCTGCTTCATCAGAACTGGAGCATTCAAAATAGGCCAAACAAACTTGTTTTAAGCCTTTCAGAAGCACAAGGGGGATCATTGAAGTGGTTTTGCACAAGAGAGGAAGTCAGAAATCTCCAAACTAAAAAGCTTCAACTCAGGTAATCATCAAGAACATTTTTTCCAAAACTTGTTTTTTAAGTTACAAATATTTTACATGATGTGTTGATCATTGTGATATGTTTACTTTTGAAAATGGTTGAGTTTTAAGCATTTCATAGCCTTCTGAAATTTTGCCCGTGAAATGTTCTTGCTTCGATTCTCTCTTTTGATGCATGATAAATGATTTTTGTTGCTGGATTCTTGTTTAATGATGTCTAATGAATGATTCTGGAGATTTTGGTGTGTTATCATGGCCTAGGGAGTGAGTTCAGATGAGTGAGCTGCCGGAGAAGATGACCGGAGGTCTTCTCCGGCCACCTAAGAGTCATTAAACCCTAATCCACAATTAAATGTCAGTTTGAATAATAGCCCTTAGATCTTAGGTTACCGCGTGTTTGGATGGCCATGATGCGTTCACTTAAACCCTAATCAAATTAATTAAATTAATTAAGATTAATTAGCCAGATTCAATTTGAACCTTAGGATCACGCGCGCAGTCTCCCCCCTTTTGAATCTGGATCGTCAGATTGGTTGACTTTCATTTTCTTTTTGTTTTTATTTCATTTCTTTCACATAATTATTAAAAATAGCAAAAAAACATTTTTAAAATCTCATTTTCTGCATTTTCACTTCAAATATTTTTCTTTACTCAAAAACATTTTTTATTTTAATTTTTGCATTAAAAAGTATTTTTAAATCATTTAAATGTTTTATTTAATTAATTAATTGATTTTAATTAATTAAAAATACATTTAGGTTTCTAAAAATCACAAAAAAATTCATGAAGCATTCTCATACATTTAGAATCATTTACAAACTCACCACACAAATTTCTTTTTAGGTTTGATCACATTTTCACAATTATCTTTGAATTAGGGTTCATAAATTTCACATTTTTTAACCCTAACTTGAAAAAATCACTTTTGATCAACCATGATTAGTTTGAACTTGATTCTTTTTGCATTGTTTCACATATTGCATCTAGTGTCTAGGTTATTTATCTCATGATTTTGCATTGCATTTTCAATTTGATTTGCATTTTTCCTTTAGAATCACCCAAAAACCCTAGCTAACTTAGGAAATTCATAACTTTCTCTAGGTTTAGCTTCTGACCTTCTCCTTTGGGGGTTGATCTTGTATGTGTTTAGGGTTTGTTTTATTTCATTTTGAATTTTTATCATGAAGTATGCTTCTGTTTTGGTCATTTGCATCTCATACATTCATAAAACCCTAATTTATCATGTTCATTTGCATTCATCTTTGCATATCATAATCATATGAACTTGCCATGACATTCCATACCTTTGTATGCCATCTTAGACATCTTAAGACATGTTAGAACATTTCTTGATCATTTCTTCATTCATTTTGTATGCTTTGCATTCATTACATTTCATGTTTATCCATGTGTTTCTAAGCTTCCAACTTGCTTCCATTGCATCTCATCCTTGTATGAACATTCATAAGTATTATGTATGACTTTGCATCATCTCATAACACATTCAAATTTCATATTAACTTCTGGTTTTGGTCTTTGCACCTTCATTTTCTTCATTTCCTTTTGCTTTGCATCTTATGCATTCATACTAACCTTTCAGTGGGCTTATGGTAAGTTGTTTGGGATGTGGATTTGCCTTCACATACCACCTCTTCTTATCTTCTCATTTGCATATTTTACTTGTCTTTGAAGTGAAATTGCTTCACTTATTCTCTCTCCTTCTTACTTTCTTTCTTTTAGGTTACTTATCTTCTTCTGGAAGCAAGTAACTTATTCTTTCTCTCATTCCCTTTTCATCTGCTTCTCTTCCATTGGTGGCCTTCTGAAGATCTTTCTTTAAGCCTCACAAACCATAAGATATCCAAGCATGATAACTTTTAGGGTTGTACATAGTCTCCCTTAGTCTTTTACCTTTAAGTCTCTTTGAGTCTCTCTTCTCATCTCATAATCAGAGGCTAAACACTTATAGCTTTAGGACTTTGAATTAGGGTTATGCTTGCATCCTTATCTTAGGATGGAATGTATAACTTTAATCCCTAGTGTTAAAACTTTAATTTATTTACACCTCTTAATTAAAACACCTAATAATTATCAACACTTAAGCTTGTAACTTGGGTCTTAGATTAGGGTTCCATCTCTTCCTTTTTGGTTAAGAGGGATTAACCCTAGTATTTAATGGACAAGCCCCCCTCAAGTTGTCTTACAAACTTAAAACTCACTTCTTAATCTCACCCTTTAATTAAAATCCACTTAATAAAGGCTTGTTATATAATGAATTTAATCCCTAACTATGGATTAAGTTGAGAAGTCTTCCTCAGCTTAAGTGTTCTAATCTATCATCCTTCTCTTAGGATGGTGTAATAAGTTCACTAAACAAAAGAAACCAAAAAAACATCTTGATAATCACAAGTAGGTTAATGATCTTAATCCTATATCATCATGGTAATTAAGTTGAGATGCTTATCTCACACTTAAGTAGTCTTTATCCCTAATCAGGGAGGATATAATGAGTTTACAAACCCTTGATTTAGGCTTAAGCTCGTCATCCTATGCAAAACACCAAAAACAATAAAAAACTGAAAACACAAAAACAAACAATAATCATCTCCTCCGAGATTCTTTTCTCATCACACTCATTCATAAATGAGAACTTGCTTCTTCCGTCTAATGCAAGACAGTTAGCACTCGAGCCAGACGAGTCATACACTTGAGCATAAACAAGCAAGCAGTTCACAACAAATCATCCAGACTCTTTGAGTCGAACTACGGTGTTCTGACTTCCTCATTGAATGAGAGGATACGTAGGCATAACTTAACAATTATCGAACAAAAGTCTCTTTGTCTTCCCCATCTTTCAGCATTCTTTCTAAAGCCTCATTCTTGAGCATTCTCACTCTCTTTTGCACTGACACACTGTACATTCATTCCAAGCTTTTCCTACACGGTCAGCATATACACTACCCCTTTTAAACATAATCAGGTAAGTGTGGATCCCGTCGAGTACGACAGACGATCTGGGTTCTAATACCTTCCCAGGTCGTAACCAACCCCCTTTCTCAGTTTCTTAGGTTCGCAACCGTCTTATCCATACCCTCCCAAGTTTATGCAGAATTACCTTTCCTTCGGGATAAAAATGCCTAGCTGGCGACTCTATTCAACCTCAACCTCCAACATCACCGACCGTTCGCGTTTTCACCGGGACGTAAGTCTTCGGGAGCGACAGCTTGGCGACTCTGTTGGGGACTTTGCAACTAGGGCTTTATGTTCTCTTGTGGGTTTCTCCTAGTGCTTGTTTGATTTTGTTTACTGGGGGTGTTATGTTCTATGTGTGCTTTTATTGTTGCTTTATTTATTGCTTTCTGTACAGCTTTATTTATCGCATTTACTTTATCACTTTCATTTACTGCTTTATGCATTGCATTTTATTATCATATCATGTGCTGGTTTGTTGGTTTGCCTTGGTGGGAGGGGTATTCCAGTGAGAAAGGTCCAACACAAAGGCCTGAGTGACAGACATAGGATTAGAGTGGCTTCATATTCTTTCCCATTCCATTTTAGTCTGGTGCGGGAATATGAAACACGGTTCACGTTAGAACAAATGTGGTTCTGATCCTCTAAGTGTTTTGATGATAACAAAGTCTTTCATATTAGAAGTTCTAATGAATATACGTACTCTCGTGTAGAAGATAATATTGCTTGAGTAATCCGTACAAGCCAGGGAGAACCATTATAGCAGATACGCTCAAAGAAGAATCCAGCATTAAATGACACATTTATTGGCTGCGCATATATTATTCATTATCTCTGATTTCCGCTTAGAAGATGCTGGTATCCTTATTAAAAAGCTTTAATTAAAGAATATGTTCTTTAATATTCAAAGACAAGTATCTCTACTTATGGAAAGAAATTAAGGTATTAAAGTATATCCTATTTTGGCTCAAGATGTCTCCAACGGCTACTTTATCAAGAACTATATAAAGGACATCATTTGAAGAAATCAGATACGAAAAAAACGCAACGCTATACACGTTTCTCACATATTCAAGCAAATCATTTCATCTTGTTCTTATTGTTGTAACTATCACTTAGTGATACCTGCTTATCTAGAAGCATTATAAGTTACGTTCTTATTATTCTTGTAATAATTATTTTTCCTTGAGTGACTAAGTTTAGTCAGAAGACTCAAGAAGACATTGACTATAGGTCTTTGTGTGTTTGCTTATTGAATAGTGGATTAAGACCTCAGTAGAGGCAAAATCACCTTGGCGGGTGGACTGGATGTAGTTTGAGTTCAAACGAACCAGGATAAAGTAAACGTGTCATTAGAAGTTAATTTTAATTATTCCAGAAAACCCAATTCCAACCCCCCTTCCTTGTGTTTTGCCACCTTCAATTGGTATCAGAGCGCTAGGTTCTGAGTATTACACTTAACCGTGTCAGTAAAAGATCCAGAAGATAAACACATGGCAGAAACTGGAATTAACAATGACTATCAGAATGACAAGATCAATGCTAAACCGCCAATGTTCAATGGTGACAACTTTGACTACTGGAAGGATGTTCTAGAGAGTTTCTTTCTAGCTCTAGATGGAGATCTCTGGGACATGGTGACAGATGGATATATTCATCCTGTTGGAGAAGATGGTCAGAAGATTGAAAGAAAGAATATGACAGTTCAACAGAAGAAGGAATTCAGAAATCATCACAAAGCTAGGACCATACTTCTAAGTGCCATCTCATACACAGAATATGAGAAGATCACAAACAGGGATTCAGCCAAAAACATGTTTGATTCTCTAAGGATGACACATGAAGGCAACTCTCAAGTCAAGGAGACCAAAGCTCTAGCTCTCATCCAGAAGTATGAAGCTTTCAAGATGGAAGAAGATGAAACCATTGAAAAAATGTTTTCAAGGTTCCAAATTCTGGTTGCTGGACTAAAAGTTCTGGACAAAGGCTACTTAACAGCAGATCATGTGAAGAAAATCATCAGAAGTTTACCAAAAGCCTGGAGACCCATGGTCACTGCTTTAAAATTATCAAAAAATCTGAATGAAATTTCCTTAGAAGAACTGATCAGCTCCTTGAGAAGTCATGAGATTGAATTAGAAGAAGATGAGCCCCAGAAGAAAGGTAAGTCTGTAGCTCTTAAATCTAACAAACATGTTTCTAAAGCTTTACAGGCAGAAGAAGAAGAAAGCTCTGGATGCTCATCAGAAGAAGATGAATTATCTCTCCTGTCAAGAAGAGTTCAACAACTCTGGAAGCATCGTCAGAAGAAGTTCAGAAATACCAGAAGATCAAACAATTATTCTGAATCAACATCCAGTCACAAGAAACCCAGAAGCAAAGAAGTTGTGTGCTACGAATGCAAAGAACCAGGACACTATAAAAGTGAATGTCCAAAACTTCAGAAAGACAAACCCAGAAACAGATTCAGCAAAGAAAAGAAAAAGAGTCTCATGGCAACATGGGATGATTCTGAATCATCTGAAGCAGAGTCAGATTCTGAAGATGAACAAGCTAATATTGCATTAATGGCAAATATACCAGAAGATGATCACTCATCAGAATCAGAGTTAGAATCAGACTCAGAAGAGGTATTTTCTAAATTCTCTAGATCTGAGTTAGAAGCTAGTCTTTCAGAAATTCTTGAAAAATATCAGAAGCTTAAATTCAAATACAAAGATGTTAAACAAAGTCTAGTGTCTGAATTAGAAGATGTTAGAAAACTTAAAACAGAAAACTCTGAGCTGAAAGAAAATCTCTTTGAATGTAAAAACTCCTTTGAGAAGCTCAAAGCTCAGAAGAAATCTGAATTAGAAGATCTAATCAATTCTGATAATATCATAAAACAATATGATTATAGTTTTCAACAATTTCTTACTAAAAGCTTAGATAGAAGTAAAATTGCTTCTATGATCTATGGTGTTAGCAGAAATGAAAGAAGAGGCATAGGCTATGTGAAAAATAATGAAACTCTGAAATTAAAAAATATTGATGACATTGTCATAAATACTAATACTCCTCTAAGCTCTCATTTCACCTACGGTCATAATCATGATCTTATATACACTAGTGAGTCATCTTGCTCTACAAGTTCTGATTCAAAACCCAAAATAAATCAGAAGTTTGTAAAATCTAACAAACAAGGACCCAGAAGAATATGGGTACCCAAGGATAAAATTGTGTATGTTGCAGATGTCTTTAACAGCAAAACTGAAACACCAATCATGGTACCTGGACTCTGGATGCTCACGTCACATGACGGGAAGAAAGCATATGTTCCAAAGTCTTGAATTAAAAGATGGAGGCCACGTAGGTTTTGGGGGAAATCAAAAAGGAAGAATTATTGGCTCCGGAACTATTGGTAATGGAAATCTTCCTTCTATATCAAATGTTCTACTTGTAGAAGGATTAATGCATAATTTATTATCCATAAGTCAATTAAGTGATAATGGCTATGACATAATCTTTAATCAAAAGTTCTGTAAAGTTGTTAGTCAGAAAGATGGAACAATCCTTTTTAGTGGAAAGAGAAAGAACAACATTTATAAAATAAAGCTTTCAGAATTAAAAATTCAAAATGTAAAATGTCTAATGTCTGTGGAAACTGAGCAATGGGTCTGGCACAGAAGATTGGGACATGTTAATATGAGAAGATTATCTCAACTTAACAAACTCAATCTAGTCAGAGGACTTCCAAATTTGAAGTTCAACTCAGAAGCTCTATGTGAAGCATGTCAGAAAGGCAAATTTTCAAAAACTGGATTCAAAGCTAAAAATGTTGTATCTTCCTCTAGACCATTAGAACTTCTGCACATTGACTTATTTGGACCAGTGAAAACTGCTTCTGTCAGTGGCAAGAAGTACGGATTGGTGATCGTAGATGACTTCAGCAGATGGACATGGGTAAAGTTTCTTAGACACAAGGATGAGTCAATTGCTGTATTCTCTAACTTCTGCAAACAAGTTCAAAATGAAAAAGAATCAAAGATCATTAAAGTCAGAAGTGATCATGGTGGAGAATTTGAAAATAAACAATTGGAATCTTTTTTTAATGAAAATGGCATCTCTCATGATTTCTCTTATCCTAGAACTCCACAACAAAATGGGGTTGTAGAACGTAAAAATAGAACTTTACAAGAGATGGCCAGAACCATGATCAATGAGACTAATATGGCTAAACACTTTTGGGCAGAAGCAGTAAATACAGCATGTTACATTCAGAATAGAATCTCTATAAGACCTATTCTTGAAAAGACTCCTTATGAATTGTGGAAGAACAGAAAGCCCAACATTTCTTACTTTCATCCTTTTGGATGTACTTGTTTTATGCTAAACACTCTTGATACTCTGAACAAATTTGATTCTAAGGCACAAAAGTGTTATATGTTAGGATACTCTGAACGTTCTAAGGGATACAGAGTATACAATACAGAAATACGTATTGTGATAGAATCAATTCATGTCAGATTTGATGATAAGCTTGGTCCTGAAAAACCAAAGCAGAATGAATTTACTGCAGATATAGAAGTAGAAATCTCTACAAACAGAACTTCTAAAGATCAATCTTCTAAAGTTCAAAACAATACAACTGCTCCATCAACACCTGAAGAACCCATCCAGAAGAAACTTTCCAGAAGCAATATTAATCATCCAGAAGATAAAATCTTGGGAAAGAAAGATGAACCAATCAGAACAAGATCCTCATTCAAAAACTCTGAAGAGACGCTACTAGGACTTGTCTCTCTGATTGAACCATCTTCCGTAGAAGAAGCCCTATCAGAAAATGATTGGATTCTGGCTATGCAAGAAGAACTTAATCAATTCACCAGAAATGATGTGTGGGATCTAGTTCCTAGACCCAGAGGATTCAACATCATTGGCACCAAATGGGTATTCAGAAACAAACTCAATGAGAAAGGAGAAGTTGTCAGAAACAAGGCAAGACTGGTTGCACAAGGTTATAGTCAACAAGAAGGAATTGACTATACAGAAACCTATGCACCAGTCGCCAGGTTAGAATCAATAAGACTTCTAATATCATTTGCTGTAAATTATAATATCATTCTATATCAAATGGATGTCAAAAGTGCATTTTTAAATGGTTATATTGATGAAGAAGTATATGTACACCAACCCCCTGGTTTTGAAAATACAAAATTTCCAGAACATGTTTACAAACTCAAAAAATCATTATATGGTTTAAAACAAGCTCCCAGAGCTTGGTATGAACGATTGAGTAATTTTCTTCTAGAAAATAAATTCATCAGAGGGAAAGTGGATACAACTCTTTTCAGTAAAAACATTAAAAATGATCTTCTGATATGTCAAATTTATGTAGATGATATAATTTTTGGTTCTACTAAAAGTGCCTTGGGAAAGGAATTTGCTAAATCTATGCAGGCAGAATTTGAAATGAGCATGATGGGAGAATTAAAGTTCTTTCTGGGAATTCAAATAAATCAAACATCAGAAGGAACATATATCCATCAAAGCAAATATGTAAAAGAACTTCTGAAGAAATTTGAATTATCAGAAAGTTCAATATCCAAAACTCCTATGCATCCTACATGTATCTTGGAGAAAGAAGAGGTAAGTAAGAAAGTAGATCAGAAGCTCTACAGAGGTATGATTGGATCACTTCTCTATCTTACTGCTTCTAGACCAGATATTCTATATAGTGTATGTTTATGTGCTAGATTCCAATCAGATCCTAGAGAAACTCACTTAACAGCAGTTAAGAGAATCTTTAGATATCTGAAAGGTACTGTTAATCTTGGTCTGTATTACAGAAGATCAAAAAAGTATAAGCTTGTAGGATATTGTGACGCTGACTTTGCTGGAGATAGAACAGAAAGAAAAAGTACTTCTGGAAGCTGTCAATTTCTAGGAGACAACCTAATCGCTTGGTCTAGCAAAAGACAACCAACCATAGCATTATCAACTGCAGAAGCTGAATACATTGCAGCAGCTGGATGCAGTACTCAGATGCTCTGGATGAAAAATCAGCTAGAAGACTTCAATATCTATGAGAGTAACATTCCAATCCTCTGTGACAATACTTCTGCTATTTGTCTCTCTAAAAATCCTATTTTACATTCTAGAGCTAAACACATAGAAGTTAAACATCACTTCATTAGGGACTACACTCAGAAGGGAATTTTAATGTTAAAATTTATAGACACAAATCACCAATGGGCTGATATTTTTACTAAACCCCTTTCTGAAGATAGATTTAATTTCATTCTAACTAACCTTAGCATGAAGTTATGTCCAGAATGAAAATGCTTTAATCATATGTCTTATCTCTAGAAGTTCTACTATTTATATTCTACATGATTATCTCAGAAGATTCTATGCTCTAACTTCTACTCTTAGAACTTCTGTTCAAAAGATTAACTTGTAGATCTTCATATCAAACACTTGTCAACAAAGCTCTAAGGACTTTCATCAGAATCAAAACACGTGTCCAAATTCTGAAGAGTGACAGAACGTGCCTTAGCAACTGTTCGCTCAGAAGGATAACTGTTGAGATTCTTGAATCTGATACGACTAGGTTTGACATCAAAAAGGCAAGAAAATCTCTTGGGTAACTGTTCCAGAATCATTTACGCTTTACCCCATGTCAGCGCATTTAATGTTGTTAATCATTATGTTTTCAAACTTAATTGTTTCCCACTAATTTCGCATTTAATTAATTGCTTCCATATTTTTCTCTATAAATATCAAGTGTATTCCTCACTTTCAAATTTTACCCGCATTTTACTCTCTCTATAAGTTATTCTCTCAGTCTCTTGTGCTTCCTCATTTCTTTCTAAAAACCCTAAACCCTAACAGTTCATCTTAGTCACTAAATGGCTTCATCATCTTCACGCAAAGATTTCTCTGATGATTTCTACGTTGAACCATCAAAGACTCTTTCCACCCCTCCTGAGAAACTGGAAGTACTGTGTGAGCTATTCGTTGATTTCGCAAGCTTGAAGGATAATGGTTTTGACCTCCTCCCTCAGGTTGAAGCTCAAGGCTGGGAAAAATATTTTGACAGGCTAATGGGACCAGTTTTCCCTAAACTGGTTAAAGAATTTTGGATGTACGCATACTCAAATGATGCACAAGTCACCTCCTATGTGCTTGGTAAACAGATTATCATCTCTGAAGATCACATTGCCAAACTCTTTGAAACTGATGGCAATGGTATCAAATGCAGTGATATGGATAGAGTATCTGATGCTGTTGTGATTGCTAAAGAAATTTTCACCGCTGGAAAACCATCAAACAAAATCAAAGACCTAAAGACTCCTCTGCGTATTTGGGCAAAAATAATTCTTGGGACAATCTGTCACAGGAAACCTACAAATTCTCCAGACTACATCAATCTGGATCAACAATTCCTCCTTTATTTCATCTCCAAAAAGAAAAAAATCAATCTTGCCCACACACTGTTTCAGAATCTTAGATTCGCTGTTAAGGAAACAAGGGATACTGAGAAGACCAAAAGGGACTGGATACCTTTTGGACGTTTAATTTCTGATATTCTTTGTCAGAACAAGCTAGTGGACTTCCTAGCAGAAATAAATCAAAATGATCTTTTGGAAACAGACGTTGGAAAACCCTTGAATGCTAAAAACCTGAAGAAGATGAGATTCATCACAGCCATTCAGCAAGAACCCACTCTTCAATCTAGAGAAGTTATCAGCACCAGAAGGATACCTCTAGAAGGATTCCCTCTCTTTTCTTCTGATACACCAACAGATGTTGTTCTCAACTATATGGATATATGCAAGCGTCAAGGTACGGTACCTGATTTCAACCCAAAAGAACTCCAACAACAAATTCCAGATGTTGCCTCTCTCAGATTAAAGAAAAGGAAGACTGCTGAAGACCCCTCTCAGAAGATGCAAAAATCATCTAAGACAACAGGTAAGTCTTCTGCTTCTAATCCTGATTCCATTACTGTTGTAGAAGCTGTAACTGTAGAAGTGTCTGAACAACCTTCTAACACCTTACCTTCTAGCCAACCATCCTCTGATATCAACTCTGAACAAATTCATGCTTCTGAACCACCTCATAATATTAGTCCCATTCAAACTGAATTTCCTACAACTTCTACTGTGGCATCCATCCTATCCTCTTTATATCCACCAGAAACAGAAACAGAAACAGAAAATCATCAACCCCAAACTTTTGCTGATTTTGATATACCAATTGATGACACTCCACCTTCTGATATTGACTGCTCTCCTACAAATGAAACACAATCTGCCTTGAAAGCTGCTCTTGATCTTGATCTTGAACACTACCAAGATTCAGATGCTGCCTCAATTTCCCATAACATTTCAACAAACCAAAATTCACCCTCTATCATAAACATTCCTGACTCACCAACAGAAACTGTGACTGAAAATGACAACCCTCTTAGAACTACAATTGACTTTGAAGCACTTCAAAAACTGTCCTCTATGTCCAACAAAAGAGCTATTCCCGTTCCAAAACCCAAACCATCCAAATCAGACATTTCTACTTTACTGCTAGCTTTTGAAACAGTTCTGAAATTAAAATTAGAAGATCTGAAGACTGCATGTGCAGAGCTAACTGATCCTGCTGCATCTGATTTTCTATGGGCTGACCTCAGAAAATGGTTTAGTGCTGAGTCCAAAAGACTCAAGGACATCTGCTATGATGTTGCTCATCAGAACTTCTGTGAGTACCTTCAAGCAGTAGTCTCAAATGTTGCACAAACTAAACCACTCCTGCTGGACAGCAAGCCTTGGAAAGAATCAGAACCGCTGGATGAGCTCTTAGCACTTCAGATGGTTTTAGTATCTTCTGTAGAAGACACTGCTGATGGTCCTGACAATCAAGTTGCCCCTCCAACAGAAGAACCTCTGGGAACAAATTTTGTCCTACAAACTCTGCAAGAATTAAAGAAAGAAAATCAACTAGTGAAGGAACGTCTAGACAAGCAAGAAGAAACAACTGCTGAAATGAAGACTCTACTCACCAAGCAAGTGGAATCTTCATCAGACATTAAATCTTTGCTGGAGACTTTAGTCACTAAGATGAACACCTGATTTTCTCATCCTTTGCTTTAATTTTTTTTGTTGCTATTTTAACTTCTGATTCTGCATTACTATTTGAACTTCTACTGGTTGTTTGCGTTTGCTTCTAAGTTCTTTAACACTATTGGCTTTGGTTTATAATTTATTTTTTATCTTGCTCTTTATCTTTTTATCTTTTTGATTATGACAAAAAGGGGGAGAAACGTATATGATTCTGATCCATAGCAGTTTACCATAATCTGCCTTTTACATATTCTGATAAAGTTATTTGAGTTGCTATCATAAAAAGAAACAGGTCAAGTAATCAACTCAGGGGGAGCTAAGGATCATAGAACATCTGAAAGAAGTCTATCTTCTAATCAAAGGGAGTTCACTTAAATTCATTAAACTCTATTCTTGTTAAATTAAAATGTTTTGTCATCATCAAAAAGGGGGAGATTGTTAGAACAAATGTGGTTCTGATCCTCTAAGTGTTTTGATGATAACAAAGTCTTTCATATTAGAAGTTCTAATGAATATACGTACTCTCGTGTAGAAGATAATATTGCTTGAGTAATCCGTACAAGCCAGGGAGAACCATTATAGCAGATACGCTCAAAGAAGAATCCAGCATTAAATGACACATTTATTGGCTGCGCATATATTATTCATTATCTCTGATTTCCGCTTAGAAGATGCTGGTATCCTTATTAAAAAGCTTTAATTAAAGAATATGTTCTTTAATATTCAAAGACAAGTATCTCTACTTATGGAAAGAAATTAAGGTATTAAAGTATATCCTATTTTGGCTCAAGATGTCTCCAACGGCTACTTTATCAAGAACTATATAAAGGACATCATTTGAAGAAATCAGATACGAAAAAAACGCAACGCTATACACGTTTCTCACATATTCAAGCAAATCATTTCATCTTGTTCTTATTGTTGTAACTATCACTTAGTGATACCTGCTTATCTAGAAGCATTATAAGTTACGTTCTTATTATTCTTGTAATAATTATTTTTCCTTGAGTGACTAAGTTTAGTCAGAAGACTCAAGAAGACATTGACTATAGGTCTTTGTGTGTTTGCTTATTGAATAGTGGATTAAGACCTCAGTAGAGGCAAAATCACCTTGGCGGGTGGACTGGATGTAGTTTGAGTTCAAACGAACCAGGATAAAGTAAACGTGTCATTAGAAGTTAATTTTAATTATTCCAGAAAACCCAATTCCAACCCCCCTTCCTTGTGTTTTGCCACCTTCAGTTCAAACATGGGTTTCTTCTTGAGAACTTTGTGCTACAGATTTCCTGTAGTGCTAGGGCTATCTGGGAAGCCTGCTATGTCTAGATGACCTTTTTAGATGACCTTCAGCATCTGAGGTGAATTAGAGGAGGATCCTTTATGATTAGGGTAAACATTGTACCTCCGGGTTAGAAGTGTTTACACTTCTCATAATAGATCCGAACCTGAGGATCCTTGTTCTAGAACAATACCTGTGAGTGGGTGGGGTTGTTTACAGGTTTGCAGGAACCCTTGGCCTCAATATATCCTATTACTGGATATTTGTTTTAAGGTTATACTGATTATGGACTAATTCTTATGAAACCCCGGAAAAGTGACTCTTTATTTGAGTCCCCCACCTGGTTACTAGTTCTCGGACCTTCATTCGAAATTCTGAACAATCATGGGCCCTACCAAAAGTAACTGACAAATCCAGCACCTGATCATTAACCCTTGCATATCATAAGCATACATCATATTGCATCATTTTAACATTTGTCTATTTGTTTTACAGGGTATCCACATATTCTTTGGTTTGGTTTTGACCTTTCTTCTGTTCAGATATCTGCTTCAGCCATCCTCTTCAGCTATTTGCTTCAGTTATCTTCTCCAGTTATCTTCATCAGCACCCATTGTCAGTATGGACTCAACCAGGAAGAGCAATATCACTTATCATTTCTTTGAGCACCCTCTGGCAGGCATCAGGCATATACAGGCACTTATCACTCCTGATCATGTTCCCTTATTCAGAGAGCATTATGGTGGTATCCTGGACATGATCATGGACTTGGATGCATCACAGAGGAGTATGATCCACACTTTCCTTCAGTTCTATGACCCTCCTCTCCGTTGTTTCACTTTCCCAGACTTTCAGATAGGTCGTTTGTTGAAAGAGTTTTCCATGTTGTTGGGTGTCCCCATCAGAAGAGGAATTCCTTTCAACCTTGAGATGACTGCTCCTAAGAATGAAGACATAGCCAAAGCTCTACATCTGGAATCCACCATCATTGATCAGCTTATGACCACCAAGGTTGGAATCCCAGACCTTCATTTGGATTTTTAATCACTCAGGCTACCAGTCATGCTGCAACAGGAAACTGGGAATCTGTTTGTGCTCTCCTAGCTCTTAGTATATATGGTATCATCTTGTTTGTGGACGAGACTAAGTTTGTAAGCAAGAATGCTATCCATATCTTCATGCTCAAGAACCCAGTTCCTACCTTGCTAGGGGATTTCTACTACTCGGTGCATTAGAGGAATGAGAAGCAGAGGGGGAGACTAGTCAGATGTTGTGCACCCCTTTTCTATAGTTGGTTGATGAGACATATGGTGAAGACAGAAGCTTTCCTGAATCCACATAAGTCAAGGAATTGGGATAAGAGGATGATTTCCCTTACTTCAAAAGATAGTAGGTGGTGTACTCATAACACCAAGGGCAGGGACATAATTACAAGCTGTGGACATTATTCTAATGTACCTCTTATTGGAGTAAAGGGTTGCATCAATTACAAACCTTCGTTATTCAAAAGACAGTTAGGGTATGCATTGATACATCCACATAGAGAGCAGGACTTAGCAGAGTCTCTTTATTGTGCTATTCTGAACAATCATGCCACCGTCCGACAAACAGCCTGGGCTTGGGACAACATACAGACAAAAGGGACTGCTATTCTGGGTAAGTGTAACAACATAGATTCAGCTCAGTACATTGAATGGTCTCACATCAGAGGACAGATCACTCGCATGTCATTCACCCTGGAAGATGTGCCAGGGCCATCAACAGTAGAGCCTATAGCCACAGTCAGTTTGGAAGAGTTTGAAAAACTGAAAGAGAGGAACACCCAGCTTTCTGAATCCCTGAAGAAGGCCCTTTAGGAAAGGAATGATGGTCGTCTGGACAGTGAGAGGTTAGAGAAGCTCTGTATCGAGCATGTGACCAAGATAGAAAAGACAGAAGACTTCATCAGAAAAGCCCGAGCAGGGGAGTTGATATTGAAGAATGCTTGCAAAGAATCCAAGATTCAGAAGGCTAGAGCTGAGAACTATCTGGAAGAGAGTCGGGCTAGGTGGGTCAGGATCATTGAAGCTCGTTTGCAAGAAGATCAGAAGACACTGGCTAAGATAGAGTAGCTAGAAGCCAATGAGAAGAAGAGTCAGGAAGCCCTGTTAGCAGCACAAAAGGAAATCTCTAAGCTGAAACTCCGGGTAGGTTTAAAGAGATCAAAAGACCAAGACAAGTACCATAAGTTGACAAGTGCCATTGCAACCAGGAATCTTCTTATCGGGACCATCACAGAGCATCCAGTTGGACCAGTGACTGATGCTCTCCTGAAGGAAGTCAAGGAGGATGACTTTGGACTGGATGTTTGATTTCTTTTGCTTGTAGTTTATTTTGGTTGTACTTTAATTCACCATGGTGATTCTGATTGTTGTATTTCTTGACTTGATTGTATTTTGACCCACCATGGGAACTTGTTGTAATCATAAACTATGTATTTTGGCATTTGTAATGTATGGTTTATGTATTACTTGGATTTTCTGATGGGCTTTGATTACTTCAACATCTTCATCATTCCCAGAGATCTGGAAGGTCAAAACCAAAGAACCAAACCAGGATACCCTCTGAAGACAAATAGAAATATTGCATTGCATGCTAAACTCATTCTTTGTTTTGTAGGTGTTTTGTTGTTGTTTTCTCACTTTGCTATTATTTCAGGAAATATTGCTCGTAGGAGAGTCTTTCCCGTCAACCGCATCCACCGGTATCCGACCAGAAACAACCTTCCGAGCTTACAGATGGGTCAACTTCAGTAAGAATTGACAGATGTAAGGACTCAAATGACTGATGTGAGGACTGAAGTGAGAACTCAAATGAATCAGTTCATGGTTGTGATGATTGGACTGACACAGACCCAGGAAAGATTGAGGGAGTTAGTGTTGCACCCCAAAATTTGCCCTCACCTAGACCAGACATTGTGTACTAAGGTGTCCCAAGAGGTTCACAAGGTTCACAAAGGTTCACAATTAGTCAGAAAGTTTGACAATTCCTTCAGGCAAAACATCCTCCTAAGCAATGCATCCTAAACTAGGGTTTTGAGTTTCATCAGGCTAAATGGATTTCCAAGGCTTAAAGTGAGCTTCATAGCATCCTATATGTCTTCAAGAATCCCTATGTCAAGTTTCAAGGCTTTCCCAAAAGGTTTGCTCAGTCAAATGATCAGATAAACTAAAATCAGTCAAAGCAGTCAAAAAGTCAAACTGAGGTCAACTGTGGTCAAACCAAAGTCAAACTTCATGCTTTTTTGCCAACATCAAGTATATTAAGTAAAATTCATCATTTGATCAAGGGTTGATCATGATTCATCAAGGAGATTTCAGATCATCAAGAATCAGGAGTTTCTAAATTAGGGTTTTCATAGGAAAAGTCAACTGAACTTTGACCAGCCATAACTTTCACATGCTTCATCAAATATTTTCCATCCAAAGCTCATTTTGAAGGAAATTTAATTCTCTATAACTTTGTGTCTCACAAGCCAAGCCTAAAAATGCTTCATTTGGAAGGTATGAGCTAAGACATTATAGGTCATTTCAAAAGTCAACAAAAGGTCAACATCTTCCAAAGGGCATAATTTGAAAATGGTAAATGATATGGACATGAGACCAAAGAGGTTGGTTAGAGGACTCTCTAAGATTTCCAAAATGTCCAAGAACACCTTCATAGACTTAAAATTTAGGGATTTGTGTCTTTGTAAATTTGGGAAATTTTTGAGAGGTTTATTGAGCAAATGGGGTCTTAGAACCAATTCTTTCCACATGGGCTTGCATTTTTATGACCCGATCTCTACCATGACATCATGCACGAATCTAATATCATTTATTCAGATTTTTATTAGTTTATTTTTATTTATTTTGATTTTATACATTAAAAATCATTTTAAATCAAAATAAAATATGAAAACTCAATATTTGAATGTGATTCTTCTTCTAGAAAGTCTTAAAAATCATTCAAAGCTGATTGAAATCATACAAATTCGTGCTCAACCAAATTGGAAAGGATTTGTTTGATTTTTTGACCAAAATAGCAAGTTGATTTCTTCATGATCAAGTCACTCAAAAAAGCCCATAAATCCACAAACTTTTGACCTATTTTACATCACTATATGTACACAAGCTGATCACAAGCATAAGGGGACGAAATTCCAGCCTCCAAGAACAAAAATCAAAAGTCAAAATTTCACTCCAAATTTGAAAGTCGATTTCTGCCATTAGGTCCATTCAACACGATTTAATGGTGTAATTTTGTTCCTTGGGAGGTCTAGAAGTTATCCCCATCCTCATTATCATCGCATCCATGGCCGAATACTCTAACTGAATCGTTTTTTTGTTCAAATTTCATGCTTTGCGTTTTCATACATTTAACTGTCAATACTTGATTCTAAGTATTGATTTGTGTTTAATTCGAGGTGTAGAAGAAATCTGGATAAATGGTTTAGAGTTTCATGGCCATAATCGTGTTTTGCCATAACTAGGGTTTCGACCAAGCTTTTAGGGTTATGCTATTTAGACTGTATAAATGAGATTGGTTGATGAATTTAAGTTGTGTAGAACCTGGCCAAGTTATTGGTACCATCAATTTGGATCAATTTTACTATTTTTACAGGTTTTCAAGATCATAGGTTTTCCTCTGGAAAAAGTTGCAGCAAAAGACCCAAGAAATTTCGCAGGAAATTTCGTAGGGTGAGAGGTAGAAGATGACTGCTTTGGCGCGTTTTTGGAAATTCAAATGTTGAATTTAATATTTTATTAATTCGTTCTAACTTAATAGCATGCGCATGCTTGTAGCCTGATGGTTGGAGATACACGCTGGTGACGTTAGGGTCTGGGGTTCGAATCCCAGTTTTACCATTTTCTTCTTTGTTTTTTCTTATTTTTTCAGGTTTAATATATATTTTGTGATCCTCATATTATAGCATAAGGGGCTGCGCATCCCAGTGGATGGAGACTGAGTCTGGGAGTGAGGGGGCAAGGGTTCAAACCCTACCCTCAACATTTTGGTATTTCTGTTTTTATTTTTTATTTTTTCCTTATATTTAGTATTTTAAATTAACTATATACTCTTTATAATATTTCTTTTAAATAAATCCTTTTTTTCTAAAAAATTTCTTTTTTTTTAATTAATACTATTTTATTTTATTATAATTTGTATATAAATTTTTATTTTATATAATTTGTAAATAACTTATTTAAATTCTATTTAATTTCTAAATCTAAATTCCTAACCCTAATTTTCTTAAATAAACTACTAACCCTATTTTTGTCAACCCTAATTTTTATCTTAACTTTAATATTTAACCTAATTTTTTTAAACCATAATTAACCATTAATCCTTATTTTTAATATGTAAATAGTTTATTATTTGTTTATTATTAATCTTATTTTCTAATTAATTCTTAAAAAACTTTTCTAACATTAATTTTTCTTGCTAATTTCTTATTTCTTTTATTCTATTATTCTAACTTTTATTCTTATTTTATTATTATTACTAATTTAATTATTGCTTATTTATTATTATTATGTTTATCATTATTATTATTTCTCGATTATATTGTAATTGTCCCAAAGCCTTGTAATATTTATAGGTTTATATTTTTGCTTTATTGATTTGAAATATATTTATTGTATGGTTAGTAATTTAGGGTGTGTATAACATGTTTGTGATTAGAATCAACTTAGAATAATTAACTTAAAAAAGATAAATATCTGAAAATAAACACGCACACACGTAAGTCGATCTTTGATCGCCATCTTGCACTTCCTAGGGTTGCTTCTCAGTTGCCTTATACAAAAGGCCAAGTAAGGTGTCTTAAGCAAAGTCCCTTCATAAATATCACCAAGTCCCTTCAGTTAATAAGATCAAGTCCCTTCGAGGTTGCCTACGATAAATGATCTTGTCCCTTCGAATAAAAGATGATAAGTCCCTACGAATTGCTAAAGACACCTTACAGTTGCCTATATCCAGATGTCCCTACACATGTCCCTTAATAACATCCAAGGTAATGACTACCTATTCCTTAATAATAGTGATAGTCTTACCATTGAAAGAACATAAGAACAGTAAAGACTTAATGTAGGGTAGGTTTCTCTTAATTACTTGCTCACCCTTCAAAATACTCTTTACACCACACTTTTCAAACAATTTTCAAAAACAAGGTTTTGTATACATCCATACGAGGATCATTACAAAGTACTTAGAAAATTTCTAATCACACACTACACTCTTGCAAACAAACAAAGTGAGCTAAGTAACTAAAAGCCCATGGATAATCATGGATATAAAGGGTGCTAACACCTTCCCTTTGTATAACCTACCCCCCGAACTCAAGTCTTTTAAAAATAGGTCTTTTCTGTTCTTTTATGTCCTTTCCTTTTGGATAAAATAAAAGTCGGTGGCGACTCTTGCTATCCGCAAAATTTATAGAAAGTCAGTTTTCCCACCGTGTTACAGAACTGGCGACTCTGCTGGGGACTTACTAAGTAAAAGAGGGGTACCCTTAGGAATTAGATCACTTAAATTGTTTGTCATTTTTGCTTAACTTTTCTGTTGGGCTCTTATGTGTGAAAGATCCTAACCCGGATCTAGTGTACCTTAGGTAAATGGCAATAGACCAAGGAAACTGTACGGCATATACCGATATGGTTGATCTGGTGGCCATAGTTAGTGTGACTTCTTGGTTGGTGCTTATGTTCCTTAAGTAAGTTGAGGATAATATGAGGCTTCCATACGTTGTCAATACACTAACTGACTTTTAGAACCTTAGTTATCCCATCTTGGCCTTTAGAAAGTAGTGAGATAGCCGGCTTTGGTGAAGACTGAAGTTGGTTGATACTCGATACTACGCTCATTGAGATCCTAAACTTGGAGGGTTTTGGTTGGCAAGTAAGTTGCCTAATGAACAACCACCCTTGGGAAGGATCAATGATATTGAGATCCCTTAGAACCTGGTTACTTTTGTAGGACAGGATGAACCAACTAAACTTCAGGGGAGGGTACTTACCTTTAAACCTCATGAAAGCCTTCAAACCTAGGGCTATTGTGTGACTTGTTTGTGTGTGCCACATGTTTGTGATTGAACATAACATCATAACATCATCAGATATCATAAGCATAGCATTTTCACTAACCATTTCAAGGACCAAAGGATTTATCTTTGTTCTTTGTTACAGGTCATGGCTTCTGCTCGTAGGAATACTATCCGGATCAACTTTGTAGGAATACCTTATAAGCTTAAAGAATTGGTTTCTCAAGTTTCTGAAAACTCCCAATTCATCAAGAGGCATGGTCACCTACTGGATCTAGTCACTTCAGGGTTCAATGAAGACATGATGAGTGTCTTATTTCAGTTCTTTGATCCTAAACATCATTGCTTCACATTCCCCGATTATCAGCTGGTTCCTACAATAGAAGAATTCTCCAAATTATTGGGTATACCTATCCTTGATCAGAGACCCTTCACATGCTTAGAAAAAGAGCCTAAACCTGAAGTCAATGTTGCAGCCCTACATTTGAAGAAATTAGACATTGTCCTAGAAACGAGAAGTGGAGTTAAGGGTATCCTTGCCAAGGTATTAATGGAGAAAGCTCAAGTGTTCCTGAAGGCTATGAGTTATGATGCTTTTGAGGAGATCTTGGCCCTATTGATTTATGGCTTAGTGTTGTTCCCTAATCCAGACCAGTTCATAGACATACACGCCATCAACATATTTCTGACTCGCAATCCAGTGCCTACATTACTTGGAGACATCTTACACTCTCTCCATACCCGTACTACGAAGGCACGAGGAACTCTGATGTGCTGCATACCTCTATTGTCTAGGTGGTTTATTTTTCACCTTCCCCGATCAGTGATGAAGAATGAACAAGGGTTAAGGTGGTCCAAGAGGATTATGTCACTTTCTCATTTAGATATTCATTGGTGCTCTCGTTCTATGGAGAATGTTACTATCATTAACCGTTGTGGGGAGTTCCCTAATGTGCCACTTCTAGGCATAAGAGGAGGCATTACCTACAACCCTTCTTTAGCTCTACGTCAGTTTGGTTATACTCGGAGTGATGGTCCTCATGACATGCTTATTCAGGGTATTGTGTTCGATTACGACAACGATCTTCAAGGTTACCGTCAAAGGTTTATACGAGCTTGGGGTAAAGTGAACAAGGTTGAAAGCAAGACTCTGGAACCAAAATACACTATTAATATGGAACCTTATCTCAGATGGGTACGAGCACGTGCTCAGACTCTTATGATGCCATACCCTGCTATCCTTCCAGTTACCATGGAGCCTGTTGCTGAAGGAGATACTCCTTATATCATTCTTCATCTAGACATGCCCACTGACATGGAAGAGTTACAGAGGTCCTGGATCCAGTTGAAGGAGCAGAGGGATGCTTTTGAGACTCATTTCAAAGCTAGTCAAGAAAGAATCCTGGAACTGACAAAACAACTTCACGAGGAGCGGAATCTCAACTCATACCTCAACACATAGAGGAAACGTCCATGGGAGACTTAAAACCCTATCTTTGTATTCATTTCATTTTTGTTGTAAGCCTAAGAGGCAAACAAATTTATTGATTACTAATAAAAGTTTACTTTCTGGTTGTTTAAACAAATTTAAATCATGCGGTGCTTGAAAACATTGCATATGCATTTACATATCATATCATTGCATCACAGGTTTCTTATGAACATGTATCTTATCTTCTCGCTGTTTATTTCAGCAGAAATGGCTCTTGAACAAACTGTTAAGGATCTCCAGGCTCAGAATGCATAATTCCAAGAGCTGATCCTGAACTTGTCCAAGGGACAAGATGAGTTGAAGACATTGCTGGCTAAGAAGAAGAAGAAGACTAGGAAATCAGGAGGCCTTATCAACCTGGGTAGAAGATTCAGAGGTCCTATCAATACAAAGGAAGAGGTTGAAGATTCTGAGTCTGAGAAATCTGAGAAAGAGGGAGGTAGTCTCCATGGTACTGTGGAAGATTCTGATTCTGAGGCAAATTATTATCATGATCCTGCTAGTGAGGAGAAGTACAAGATGTTGGTAGACAGAATGAACGCAATGGAACTACAAAAATCTTCTGGGCTTGATTTTGAAGATCTGAGTTTAGTTTCTGGAGTGGTTATACCTATTGGCTTCAAAGTTCTTGTTTTTGTGGTGTATGATGGTGTCTCATGTCCTAAGCTGCACCTAAGATCCTATGTCCGGAGGATTCAACCACATACTGCTGACAAGAAACTGTGGATTCATTTCTTCCAAGAAAGCTTATTTGGAGCTCAATTGGAATGGTACTATCAACTGGAGAGTGTTAATATTCGTGATTGGAATGATCTTGCTGAGGCCTTCTATAGGAAATACCAATATAATGCTGATTTAGCACCAACTCGCATGCAGCTCCAAAGCATGTCTATGGGTGCTAAGGAGAGTTTCAAAGAGTATGCCCAGAAATGGAGAGACCTGGTTGGAAGAGTTCAACCTCCTCTGACTGACAGGGAGTTGGTGGATATGTTTATGAGTACGCTGAATGGTCCTTTCTATAGTCACCTCATTGGAAGCTCATCATCTGGTTTCACTGAGCTGATAATGACTGGAGAATGTGTGGAAAGTGGTATAAGAAGTGGTAAGATATAGGTGGGTGCCTCTTCACCAAGCACTGCTAAGAAGCCCCCTAGTGGAAATAAGGAGTCTAATGTTGTGAATGGTCAACATAGTCGTAACAGGAGTCACCAATCTCTGGGAGCAGTTCACATCTCCAACCCTGCTCCTGCAGCACCAGAGCCACAACAAAATAATCAACAGAAGCCTAAAAGACAGTTCACCAAGATCAACATGTCATTGGCCCAAGCCTTGCAACACATGTTGAAAGGGGAACTAATTACCTTGAGGGATCCTCCTCAGAATCCCAATACTTCCTCTCCTCGGTACAATCCTAATGCAAGATGTGCATATCATTCTAATAGTCCGGGACATGACACCAACAATTTCTAGGTGTTGAAAAACAAGATTCAAGACATGATTGAAGCTGGGGAAATTTAATTTGACCTTCCTGGGACCCCAAATGTGATCACTGCTCCTATGCCCAATCATGAGAAGACTGTTAATGTTGTGGATGAGGTTTCCTATGTCTCCTTAGTAGCAGATGTGACTACTCCTCTATCCATTATCAAGAGGAAGCTGGTGCAAGCTGGATTCTTTCCAGGTTGCAATGAAGATTGTTTCTATTGTGCCTATAAACGTGATAGCTGCTGGAAGTTGAAAGATGGTATTCAACGCCTCATGGACAATTACACTATATTGTTTGAGAGGACTCATTCTGTTGAAAGTATGTGTGAACATCTGACTCGAAGCACGAAGCTTGAAGATATAGCTATGGTTGATAAAATACCAGTGAAGATTACCTCCAAAGGCCCTATCAGGATCACTTCTAAAGGTCCTGTCAGGATTACTGCTGAAGGCCTTGTGAAGGCTGTTGCTAAAGCTAGAGTGGTTCCCATGATCATTACCACTCCTGGCCTTGTTCCTTATACCTCTGATAAAGCTATACCCTGGAATTATGGTTCTGATGTTTATATCCATGGTGTCAAACAAGAACCTTTGACTGATGCACTTGTTTCTGATACTAGTCCTGATGTTGACAATATTGCTGGATCTAGTAAGATCACTAGAAGTGGAAGAGTCTTCTCCCCTCAGAATAGCTCTAAAAGTGCAGTTGCTCCAACTACTACCTCCACTGCTGGGCCAAGTACTGATGCCCGGGGCAAGGATCCTGTAATTGAACCTGTGCAAGCTGAGGCACCGACTGCTAAAAATCTTTCTAAACAGATGGAAGAAGTACTGAAGATCATTCGCAAGAGTGATTATGATATTGTTGACCAGTTGGGGCATACTCCCTCCAAAATCTCCATGTTATCTTTGTTGCTATGTTATGAGGCTCATGCTAAAGCCTTAATCAAGTTCCTGAAGACTGCTCATGTGCCAAATGAAATTTCTGTGGTTCAATTTGAGAATTGTGTTGCACATCTGACTAGTGATAATGGGCTGGGCTTTTCTGATGCTGACCTGACTCCTGCCAAGAGAAATCATAACAGAGATCTACATATCTCCATTGAATGTAGGGGCACTACCTTGTCTCATGTACTGGTGGACAATGGTTCTTCATTAAATGTGCTCCCTAAGGAGTTTCTGGACAAGCTCAGTCCCGAAGATGTTGAGTTAAGACCAAGTGATGTGGTGGTAAGGGCCTTTGATGGTTCAAGAAGAGTGGTACATGGAGAAGTAGACCTTCCAATCAAAGTAGGCTCTCAAGTCTTCAACTCTACTTTCTATGTGATGGATATTAGTCCTGCGTATTCTTGTCTGCTTGGACGCCCTTGGATTCATGGGGCAGGTGCTGTGACTTCCACCTTGCATCAGAAGTTGAAATATCCGGTGAAGAACAAAATTGTCACTGTCTACGGTGAAGAAGAGTACATGATGAGCCATGTGAATACTTTCAAATATTTTGAAATGGAGGGTGAGATCATTGAAACTCCGTGTCAAACATTTGAAGTTGTTCCCTGATCTGTTCCTGTTCCTCAGTCTGTCCCTGCTTCAGAAAGAGTTCTTGTGGTTACTAGAATACCTCCTGCAATGGCCTCCCTAAAAGATGATAAGGTTGTGGTTGCAAAAGGTGGTTCTGCTATCTGGGGTCAGCTTCCCAACAGCCCTTACAAGTCTGACAAGTTTGGTTTGGGATTCACTGCAGAATCTCAGAAGGTTGTTCGTCGTGCTCGTGTTGTTCGTATCACTAATAAAGGGGTCATAAGAAATCAAATCAATGTTGTGGGTGACCATAATGAAGACTACAACCTGGATGATTGGATCTTTCCTACCATGGGTGATGGGCTCAACAATTGGAAGACTGAAGACGTTATTCCTATCTCCTTTAGTCAGGAGTAAATACTATTAGTGTGTTTTTATTTTAAGTTTGTAATTTCGAATAATTAAACTTTTAAGCCTTGTGTCTTGCCCGGGGCACAATGGTATACTTGTTTCGGGATGTTATTTCATTTGCATACTTCATTCAATAAAATCAATGGACGTTTCATTTTCGTAAAAATTGTGCTTCTTGTCTTTCTTTTATTATTATTTCTATTTTATCAGCTATGTGTTCTTACACACACCCACATCACTAAAATGCAGATCATCATCCACTCTGGATACTGTTGATAACAGTTCTACTATTGCCCATTATAATTTCGAGAATCCAATCTATCAAGCTGAAGATGGAAAGGAGGAAGATTGTGAGGTACCTGTAGAGCTTGCTAGTTTGTTACAACAAGAAGAGAAAGCTATACAGCCACATGAAGAGCCAATCGAAGTTGTGAATCTGGGAACGGAAGAAAACAGGAAAGAAGTCAAGATATGGGCTGAATTAGAGGATGGTGTTAAGAACAGACTAATTCAGATGTTACGTGACTATGTGGAGATCTTTGCTTGGTCTTATGAAGATATGCCAGGGTTGGATACATACATTGTGGTTCACCGTTTATCGGTAAAAGAAGATTGTCGTCCAAAGAAGCAGAAGGTTCGTCGCATGCGTCCTGAAATGTCAGAAAAGATTAAAGCATAGGTGATGAAACAATTCGATGCAAGATTCTTAGCTGTGACTTCTTATCCTCAGTGGGTTGCAAATGCGGTACCAGTACCTAAGAAGGATGGTAAGGTGCGCATGTGTGTGGATTACAGGGATTTGAACAAAGCCATCCCTAAAGATGAATTTCCACTTCCACATATTGATGTTTTGGTAGACAACACTGCTCAGCATAAGGTATTCTCTTTCATGGATGGTTTCTCTGGTTACAATCAGATCAAGATGGCAACTGAAGATATGGAGAAGACTACATTTGTTACACAGTGGGGCACCTTTTGTTATAAAGTGATGCCATTTGGTTTGAAGAACGTCGGGGCAACATATCAGTGTGCTATGGTGGCTTTGTTTCACGATATGATTCATCATGAGATAGAGGTATATGTGGATGATATGATAGCCAGGTCCCAGAATGAAGAACAACACCTTGATCACCTGCATAAGCTGTTTGAGAGGTTGAAAGAATACAAGTTGAGATTGAATCCAAATAAGTGTACTTTTGGAGTTAGGTCTGGTAAACTCCTGGGTTTCATTGTCAGTGGGAAAGGTATTGAAGTGGATCCAGCAAAAGTAAAAGCTATACAAGAGATGCCTGCTCCCCGTACTGAAAAGGAAGTTAGAGGTTTCTTGGGACGACTGAATTACATTGCAAGATTTATTTCCCAGTTAACTGCTACCTGTGAGCCAATCTTCAAGTTGTTGAAGAAATATCAGGTAATGGAATGGAATGATGAGTGCCAGACAGCCTTTGATGAAATCAAAAGATATCTCCTAGAACCTCCAATCTTGATGCCACCAGTTGATGGAAGAACCTTGATTATGTACTTAACAGTATTAGACAACTCAATGGGGTGTGTGTTGGGGCAACATGACGAGTCTGGTCGAAAAGAGCAGGCAATATACTACCTTAGCAAAAAGTTTACCGACTGTGAAACAAGATACTCACTGCCCGAGAAAACTTGTTGCGCTTTGGCATGGGCTGCTCGCCGACTAAGACAGTATATGTTGACTCATACTACCTTGTTGATTTCAAAGATGGATCCAATCAAGTACATATTCGAGAAACCTGCTCTCTCCGGACGAATAGCGAGATGGCAAATGATCTTAACAGAATATGATATATAGTACACTACTCAGAAGGCCATTAAGGGTAGTGTGGTAGCTGATCATTTGGCTCATCAAGCGGTGGATGATTATCAGTCAATGAGTTTTGAGTTCCCTGATGAAGACATTATGATTATTACCAAAGAACCTGGACAATATGACGGACCTGAACAAGGATCCCGATGGACTATGGTTTTTAATGGAGCTTCTAATGTGCTTGGTAATGGTGTTGGTGTTGTGATCATTTCCCCTGGAGGTTGTCATACCCCAATTACTACAAGACTTTGTTTCTATTGTACCAATAACATGGCTGAGTATGAGGCATGTATCATGGGTATCAAAGCTGCCATTGAGATGAAGATTCAGTTCTTGGATGTATATGGAGATTCAGCCCTGGTAGTTAGTCAGATTAAAGGAGATTGGGATACCAAGCATGAAAATATCATTCCTTACAGAGAGCATGTGTTGTCCTTGATCCCATATTTTGAAGATATTACCTTTAGACATATTCCCCGAGGAGAGAATCAATTGGCAGATGCACTAGCCACCATGGCATCTATGTTTGAGATTAGCTGGGATGATGAAGCTCCCAAGATTACTATTGACAGATTTGAGAAGCCTGCATACTGCAATAAGATTGACACTTAAGGAGGAGAGGAAAAGCCTTGGTTCTATGAAGTGAAAAGATATCTTGAAGCTCAGGAGTTCCCTGAAGGGGCATCTGTCAAAGATAAGAAGTTTCTGAGGAGGTTTTCTGCTAAATTCTTCTTGAGTAATGGAATTTTGTACAAGCGCAATCATGATTCGACTTTGCTTCGTTGTGTGGATAAGAAAGAGGCAACAAAGACTATGGAAGACATGCATGATGGGATTTTTGGCACTCATTCTAGTGGTCATACCATGGCAAAGAAGATTTTGAGAGCAGGTTACTATTGGTCTACCATGGAAGCTGACTGCTATCAACATTCTAAAACATGACACAAATGTCAGATTTATACTGATAAGGTGCATATACCTCCAGTTCCATTGAATGTGTTGACTGCTCCTTGGCCTTTTGCCATGTGGGGTATTGATATGATTGGTGAGATCAAGCCTACTGCTTCTAATGGGCATTGTTTCATCCCGGTTGCCATTGATTACTTTACAAAGTGGGTGGAGGCAGCCTCATTTGCATCTGTTACTAAGAATGTTGTGGCTCGATTCATTAAGAATAATCTCATATGTAGGTATGGCATCCCTGAAAGGATTATCACGGATAATGGCTCTAATCTGAATAACACCATGATTACTAATCTCTGTACGCAGTTCAAGATTAAGCATCACAATTCTTCTCCGTATCGTCCAAAGATGAATGGGGCAGTAGAAGCTGCTAATAAGAATATCAAGAAGATTCTACAGAAGATGACTGTTACGTATAAGGATTGGCACGAGATGTTACCATTTTCTCTTCATGGTTATCGTACTACAATATGTACTTCAACAGGGGCAACCCCATTCTCCTTAGTCTATGGTATGGAATCAGTTCTACCCATTAAAGTTCAGATCCCCTCCTTAAGAATCATGAAGGATGCAGGCTTGGATGAAGATGAGTGGATTCAGACTCGACTTGACCAGATTAATTTGATTGATGAGAAAAGGTTGGCAGCTGTTTGTCACGGTCAGATGTACCAGAAACGGATGATCAAAGCTTTTAATAATAAGGTTAAGCAAAAGGTATATCAGACTGGTGACTTGGTAATCAAGCTTATCATATTACCACAGGGTGATCCTAGGGGCAAGTGGACTCCTACATACGAAGGACCATTTGTAGTCAAGAGAGTATTCTCAGGAGGTGCCATGATGCTTACTACTATGGATGGTGAAGACTTCCCACAGCCTATAAATGCAAACATAGTTAAAAAATACTACGCATAAAAAGAGACCCGCTAGGTTTACTGGCCTAGGCAAAAATAAGGGCATCCCGGTGAACCAAAAGGGTTCGGGCAAAAATTAGGGATATATATATATATATATATATATATATATATATATATATATATATATATATATATATATAATGTACACCCGGCAAGTCGAAAACCTGAAGGGCGGCTTGGGGAAAAAAGGGTATCCCAGTGGATTGAAAACCTGAAAGGGAAATCCAGGAAAAAGTTAGGGATTAAAGCGTATGACTATGTCTCGTTGGATCACCCATGTAACTCCAACTATTGGTGCTACCTAAATCTAGTTCGAACAGATAAAGATCAATCCAATCATTTCCATCTCAACAGCAAAGGATGAGATACTTGAAGATAATGGCAATAGTGGAATTGAAACTCAATAGGATTATTTCTCACATAGCTGTGTTTCTTTGTTTTTGTAAAACTTTTACGACGAATTCATCTTACTAGGATTTATGTCTCCTTGTACAAACTTGCCTGTGTATAGGTCACTTTCTAAAATAAATAAAATCTCATCTTTGAATCCAGATTTACTTTTACCTTGTTTACCTAAACGAAAACGTCCATTGGTTGTGTTTGAATGTATGTATGCTTTTGAATATGATTGATGTTTACTAGAAATGCATAAAATGAAGTAATAGTATTTACTAAGGACGAACGAAGGTAGGAATTCAACGAAACTTCGTTGGTTCATCCCCACAGAATAATCACTTCAAGTAATATCTCCCCTCGGATTTATGTCCATCTCTTTTATCCTCAGTCAGGATACTCAGGAACTTATTCCTTCAATAATAATCACGACGAACGAAGACGGGAGGTCATAAGTACCATACTATCAAATAAGACAGGAACGAAGTCCTCATATTCCTCAGCAACGAACCGGGATTTATTTTCCCTAGCCAGCAGTTGTTATACAGAGATATCCAGACACTTCAGGTTGCATGATTCATACATACATCATTTACATCATATCATAACATACGTATCCATAAATGCAAAAAATATTTACTTAAGTACATCATGCCATACATGCATACATGTTGCATAAACTAACCTTTTCTTTTCAGGATAGTTGCAGGCAGATAAACACTATCAACAATTTGAAACAGTTCAGAGACGATCTATACGAAGATCTAGTACTGATACTTAATTCAGAGATAATCGCTACGAAGATTCATTTCTGATGATCAATACTCAAGTTGTCCTTGGAAGGGTACGTAAATGATCTATATGAATATCTAGTGCTTAATCCAGGATATTTCCAGAGGATATAATCGTTACGAAGATTTATTTCCGATGGTCAACTATCTTTGGGATAGTGTGTAAATGATCTATACGAAGATCTAGCACTTAATCCAAGAGATTCTTTCAGAAGAAGTTCAGGAGTGATCATCAAGAAGATTTAATCCTGATATTCTTTATATCCTTGGGATGGTATATAAATGGTTTATACGAAGATCTATTACCTAATCTGGGGTATTTCCAGAAGAGATAATCGCTACGAAGATTTATTTCTAATGGTCTATTCAACAGTTTATCTTTGGATGGTACATAAAGAATCTATATGAAGATCTTGTACTTAGCCCAAGATATTACCAAAGGCAATTCAGAAAAGATCGCCACGAAGATTTGATTCTGATGCTTAAGTTAAAGTATGTTCCTAAAGATGGTTCAGAGCCGATCTATACGAAGATCTAAGTACTGACACCTAATGAAGGATATTCTTTTCCCCTAGAGATAATGCAGAGACGATCTATACGAAGATCTAGTGCTGACATTCAACTCAAACCATGTTACAGGAATAACTCAGAGACGGCCTATACGAAGACTTAGTACTGATATCCAGTGACAACATAAAGATACTACCACCTTCATATTATGGATAACATCTATAAGCCCATCTCCAGTTCCTCCAAGTAGCATCTTTAAGCCCACTCAAGAAAATGCTACCAATCAGCAGTGTTACTTTACGCACCGGCGAGTGAAAATTTTTGGGCTTTTGTGTTCAATCCCCTTCAACCTTCCAAGTCGCGAATGGCACACAGGCCAATCTAACTCCCCAGGTTTCAGAAAATTGAATAGGGGCAGCTGTTGCACCCCAAACTTTTCCCTCACCTAGACCAGACATTATGTACTAAGGTGTCCCAAGAGGTTCACAAGGTTCACAAGGTTCACAAGGTTCACAATTAGTCAGAAAGTTGGACAATTCCTTCAAGCAAAACATCCTCCTAAGCAATGCATCCTAAACTAGGGTTTTGAGTTTCATCAGGCTAAATGGATTTCCAAGGCTTAAAGTGAGCTTTATAGCATCTTATATGTCTTCAAGAATCCCTATGTCAAGTTTCAAGGCTTTCCCAAAAGGTTTGCTCAGTCAAATGATCAGATAGGCTAAAATCAATCAAAGTAGTCAAAAAGTCAAACTGAGGTCAATTGTGGTCAAACCAAAGTCAAACTTCATGATTTTTTGCCAACATCAATTATATGAAGTAAAATTCATCATTTTATCAAGGGTTGAGCATGATTCATCAAGGAGATTTCAGATCATCAAGAATCAGGAGTTTCTAAATTAGGGTTTTCATAGGAAAAGACAACTGAACTTTGACCAGCCATAACTTTCACATGCTTCATCAAAAATTTTCCATCCAAATCTCATTTTGAAGGAAATTGAATTATCTACAACTTTGTGTCTCACAAGCCAAGCCTAAAAATGCTTCATTTGGAAGGTATGAGCTAAGACATTATAGGTCATTTCAAAAGTCAACAAAAAGTCAACATATTCCAAAGGGCATAATTTGAAAATGGTAAATGATATGGACATGAGACCAAAGAGGTTGGTTAGAGGACTCTCTAAGCTATCCAAAATGTCCAAGAACACCTTCATAGCCTTAAAATTGATGGATTTGTGTCTTTGCAAATTTGGGAAATTTTTGAGACGTTTATTGAGCAAATGGGGTCTTAGAACCAATTCTTTCCACATGGGCTTGAATTTTTATGACCCAATCTCTACCATGACATCATGCACGAATCAAATATCATTTATTCAGATTTTTATTAGTTTATTTTGATTTATTTTGATTTTATACATTAAAAATCATTTTAAATCAAAATAAAATATGAAAACTCAATATTTGAATGTGATTCTTTTTCTAGAAAGTCTTAAAAATCATTCAAAGCTGATTGAAATCATACAAATTCGTGCTCAACCAAATTGGAAAGGATTTGTTTGATTTTTTTTACCAAAATAGCAAGTTGATTTCTTCATGATCAAGTCACTCAAAAAAGCCCATAAATCCACAAACTTTTGACCTATTTTACATCACTATATGTACACAAGCTGATCACAAGCATAAGGGGACGAAATTCCAGCCTCCAAGAACAAAAATCAAAAGACAAAATTTCACTCCAAATTTGAAATTCGGTTTCTGTCATTTAGGTCCATTCAACACGATTTAATGGTGTAATTTTGTTCCTTGGGAGGTCTAGAAGCTATCCCCATCCTCATTATCATCGCATCCATGGCCGAATACTCTAACTGAATCGTTTTTTGTTCAAATTTCATGCTTTGCGTTTTCATACATTTAACTGTCAAAACTTGATTCTAACTATTGATTTGTGTTTAGTTCGAGGTGTAGAAGAAATCTGGATAAATGGTTTGGAGTTTCATGGCCATAATCGTGTTTTGCCATAACTAGGGTTTCGACCAAGCTTTTAGGGTTATGCTATTTAGACTGTATAAATGAGATTGGTTGATGAATTTGAGTTGTGTAGAACCTGGCCAAGTTATTGGTACCATCAATTTGGATCAATTTTACTATTTTTACAGGTTTTCAAGATCATAGGTTTTCCTCTGGAAAAAGTTGCAGCAAAAGACCCAAGAAATTTTGCAGGAAATTTCGTAGGGTGAGAGGTATAAGATGACTGCTTTGGCGCGTTTCTGGAAATTCAAATGTTGAATTTAATATTTTATTAATTCGTTCTAACTTAATAGCATGCGCATGCTTGTAGCCTGATGGTTGGAGATACATGCTGGTGACGTTAGGGTCTGGGGTTCGAATCCCAGTTTTACCATTTTCTTCTTTGTTTTTTCTTATTTTTTCAGGTTTAATATATATTTTGTGATCCTCATATTATAGCATAAGGGGTTGCGCATCCCAGTGGATTGAGACTGAGTCTGGGAGTGAGGGGGCAAGGGTTCAAACCCTACCCTCAACATTTTGGTATTTCTGTTTTTATTTTTTATTTTTTTCTTATATTTAGTATTTTAAATTAACTATATACTCTTTATAATATTTATTTTAAATAAATCCTTTTTTTTCTAAAAAAATTCTTTTTTTTAAATTAATACTATTTTATTTTATTATAATTTGTATATAAATTTTTATTTTATATAATTTGTAAATAACTTATTTAAATTCTATTTAATTTCTAAATCTAAATTCCTAACCCTAATTTTCTTAAATAAACTACTAACCCTATTTTTGTCAACCCTAATTTTTATCTTAACTTTAATATTTAACCTTTTTTTTAAAACCATAATTAACCATTAATCCTTATTTTTAATATGTAAATAGTTTATTCTTTGTTTATTATTAATCTTATTTTCTAATTAATTCTTAAAAAACTTTTCTAACATTAATTTTTCTTGCTAATTTCTTATTTCTTTTATTCTATTATTCTAACTTTTATTCTTATTTTATTATTATTACTAATATTTAATTATTGCTTATTTATTATTATTATGTTTATCATTATTATTATTTCTCGATTATATTGTAATTGTCCCAAAGCCTTGTAATATTTATAGGTTTATATTTTTGCTTTATTGATTTGAAATATATTTATTGTATGGTTAGTAATTTAGGGTGTGTATAACATGTTTGTGATTAGAATCAACTTAGAATAATTAATTTAAAAAAGATAAATACCTCAAAATAAACACGCACACACGTAAGTCGGTCTTTGATCGCCATCTTGCACTTCCTAGGGTTGCTTCTCAGTTGCCTTATACAAAAGGTCAAGTAAGGTGTCTTAAGCAAAGTCCCTTCATAAATATCACCAAGTCCCTTCAGTTTATAAGATCAAGTCCCTTCGAGGTTGCCTACGATAAATGATCTTGTCCCTTCGAATAAAAGATGATAAGTCCCTACGAATTTCTAAAGACACCTTACAGTTGCCTATATCCAGATGTCCCTACACATGTCCCTTAATAATATCCAAGGTAATGACTACCTATTCCTTAATAATAGGGATAGTCTTACCATTGAAAGAACATAAGAACAGTAAAGACTTAATATAGGGTAGGTTTCTCTTAATTACTTGCTCACCCTTCAAAATACTCTTTACACCACACTTTTCAAACAATTTTCAAAAACAAGACTTTGTATACATCCATACGAGGATCATTACAAAGTACTTAGAAAATTTCTAATCACACACTACACTCTTGCAAACAAACAAAGTGAGCTAAGTAACTAAAAGCCCATGGATAACCATGGATATAAAGGGTGCTAACACCTTCCCTTTGTATAACCTACCCCCCGAACTCAAGTCTTTTAAAAATAGGTCTTTCCTGTTCTTTTATGTCCTTTCCTTTTGGATAAAATAAAAGTCGGTGGCGACTCTTGCTATCCGCAACATTTATAGAAAGTCAGTTCTCCCACCGTGTTACAGTTAGTCGAGCGGCAAACTCTAGAAGAGAACCATACTGGTACTAGGGGTACAAGTAACAACGCGCACGATCAGCCGAAAGCAAACCCACCAAAGTTTGGGCCTCACATCAACCCTGAAGTGAATATTGTTGGAAATACCCAGAGAAATACTGGAGATCGTGTCCTACAGGAAGATCCTCAGGATGATCAGTTTATAGTATTAGGTGTTGGGGCTGATGAGGTTTATGACCGTCGTCTGGATGAGATATCTGAGAAGTTGAGGTCCTTGGAATCCCAGAACTCTTTGGGATTTGATGTGATGGATTGGGACTAGTGGAAGGAGTTAGGATCTCCAACAAGTTTAAGCCTTCGTGCTTTGAGAAGTATAACGGTACCTCCTGTCCTCGTACCCATCTTCAATCTTTTCTGGGGAGATTGAAAGCCTACACCATGGGCGAAAAGTTGTGGATGTTCTACTTTGAAGATAGCTTGATCGGGGCATTCCGTGAGTGGTATTCTCACCTATCCAGAGCTACAGTTAGGAATTGGAAAAATTTAGCTGAAGCCTTTATACGCCAGTATCAGTACAACCTGGATATGGCACCCAACCAGACTTTGTTGATGGGTATGTCTCAGTCCTCGAGAGAAAGTTTTCGGGAGTATGCCCAAAGGTGGAGACAGTTTGTTGCTGCTGTCCAACCACCTATGTTAGAAAGAGAGATGGCTGATATGTTCATGAACATATTACAGGGAACCTATATTGATCGGCTTGCTGCTTTCTCTTCCACCAATTTTGCTGATGTGGTTATAGCTGGTGAGAGAATTGAAAGTCTTTTGAAGATGGGTAAGATCTCTGACAATGGTGCTAGCTCTAGCAACGCAAGGAACCCTTTCTCAGGACCTAGAAGAGTAGGTGAGACCAACTCAGTGCATGTGGGCAAAGGTAGGCCCCAATACATGCAAAGATCAGTAGTTGCTGTCACAATTCCCACTCCAGCACCTCAGCAACAGTATCCTCAGCAACAGTATCCTCAACAACAACAGTTTCCTCAACAACAGAGATCTTATGGAAACAACGACAATAACCAACAACAACGTCTGTTCCAACAAAGGCCTTCACAAGTTAACAGGGTTATCGATCCCATCCTGAGGCCCTATGTTGCTTTACTCCTGTAGTTATTGAAGCTCAACTTGATCGAATTAAAAACTCTAGCTCCACTAGATCCTCAGAACCTTCCAAGGAACTATGATGTCAACGCTAGATGTGCCTTCCACTCCAATGCACCTGGCCATACAACAGAGAAGTGCAGGGCCTTGCACATGAAAGTTCAGGACTTAGTTGATTCCAAGGCTTTGAATTTTGCACCTCAGCCAAATGTCACAAAGAATCCAATACCAAATCACGGTGGACCGAGGATTAATGTCATTGAAGAAGACCAACCAGTAGTTTTAATTGACAATGTTGCAGGTATTCAAACACCACTGGCCAAAGTGAAAGCTCAACTATTGAAGTGCCAAGTGTTTCCAGGTTGTGAGGCTTGTTGCGAAGCTTGCAAGATTTCGGCCAACCGTTGTGCAAATTTGAAGAAGGGAATCAATAGTCTTATCAGGGAAGGCATTCTACATATCACTTCAATAGTTCCGTCTTCTACAACTTCAACAAACATCTCTCCTACAACATCAACAACAATCATTCCAACAGATTCTTCTACAACATCAACAAACTTCCCTTCTTCAACTTCAACATACATCAGTTCAGTAGCATCTTCTACAACAACAACAACTATCAACAATGACATCTCCACAGTTACCATTTATTATGACCCAGCAACAATCCATGTTCCGGAATCTCTCAACAACAACTTTCAGCAACATCAACATCAACAACTCCCTGCACCTGCACCATCTCCAATCAGATCTCTTGTCACCATTTATTATGATCCACAGACTGTCACAACTCCTTCTTCCGCAGCAATCAGTCAGGTTACCATCACGGTACCTTGACCAGTTCCATATGATAGCAGCAGTGTCGTGCTTTGGCATTACGGATCAGATCTTTATTGCAACGAAAAGAAAGTCACTCTTGATTCTTCAACTACACCACAGATTGATAATGTCGGGGGAGGCGGAGGCTTCACTTGAAGCGGACGTCTCTTTGCCTCACAATTTCCTAGAGTTAATGCTGAAGCAGAAGCTGTTGCCAAAGCAAAAGGCAAGAATGTGGTGCCTGAAGAACCAATTGTTAAAGAAACTCAGAAGACATCCTTTGATCAGGATGTAGACGAGTTCATGAGGATTATCAAGAAGAGTGACTACAAAGTTGTGGACCAGCTCCATCAGACACCCTCCAAGATCTTCATTCTATCACTGCTTATGTGTTCCGAAGCTCATAGGAATGCACTTCTCAAGGTCTTGCACGCAACTTACGTGTCTGAAGAGATTACAGTTAATCAGCTGGAAACGGTGGTTTCAAATGTCAATACTAGTCATGGGCTAGGTTTCACTGATGCTGACTTGACTATGGAGGGTCGTAAACACAATAAGGCTTTACATATCACCTTGGAGTGTAAAGGTGTTGTACTTTCTCATGTCTTGGTTGACACTGGGTCATCTCTCAATGTCCTTCCAAAGAAAGCCTTGGTCAAGATGGAATATGATGGTCTTGCACTCCGCCCGAGTAACCTAGTTGTGAGAGCCTTCGACGGTTTTAAAAGATCGGTTCTTGGAGAAATTGAGTTGCTTGTGGTAATTGGCCCACAGATTTTCAAAACTACCTTCTATGTGATGGACATTCAGCCTGCCTACAGCTGTTTGTTGGGGTGACCCTGGATTCATGCCGCTGGCGCCGTAACATCGACCCTTCACCAGAATTTAAAATATGAGTGGGAGGGCCAAGTTATCACCATCTGTGGAGAGGAGGACATATTTGTCAGTCATCTAGCTACCTATAAGTACATTGAGATGGATGGGGAGATCCATGAAACAATGAGTCAGGGTTACGAAGCTCTTAATGTCAATGAAGCAACAACTGAAGTGTCTGGTACTTCAATTGCTTCTTACAAACAAGCTTGGAAGGTTGTTGAAGACGGGAATGCCCAAGGTTGGGGCAAGCTGCTACAAGTTCAGATGAAGTAAGACAAATTCGGTTTGGGTTACAGACCATCCCGACAAGATCAAGAGGAGGCTATTGAAGCTCCCAAGTTCATAAGTGGGGGAATGCTGACCCCAGATGCTATCAACAATATGTAAGACGAGGCTGAAAGCGACTAAAACCTGGAAAGCTGGGTTCGTCCAAGAGTCTCGGGCCAACAAGTCCTCAACTGGTCTTCCCAGGAAATTATAAGGGTTACTGCTGCAGAGTAATTATTATTTCCTGTTTAAGCATGCATCAAGTCCTGCATCTTGCCCAATGTGTCAGGACTCATTTTGTAATAGGGCCATATATATATTTTGTGCAAATGGAATATTAATGAACAATGGACATCTTTTGCAAACAATCTTTTCGCTCACTGTCTTTTCATTTTTGTTATTTTCGCACAAAACAATAAATGGCAATGTTTTATTAATAAACTTCATTCACTTTTTCTAAATAAGATAAAATCAATCACTAAAATGAACAAATCTTAACCCTTGCAGAGATAGCCTTCCAGATTGCACCGACAATGACACTGATATGACCTCGTATGACTTCGACAATCCAATTAATCAAGCAGAAGAAGGGGTTGATGAAGACTATGATTTTCCTGAAGAGTTGGCAGGGTTGTTGAAACAAGAGGAAAAAGTGATTGCTCCTCATCAGGAGGAGGTTGAGACTATCAATATTGGTACCGAGGAAGATGTGAAAGACGTGAAGATCGGGGCCAGTCTGCAAGCTTCAGTGAAAGAACAGCTCATCAGTATGCTTCGAGAGTATGTCTACATCTTTACTTGGTCCTATCAAGACATGCCAGGTATGGATATGGATATTGTCATGCACATGCTGCCATTGAAGGAAGATTGTCCGCCAGTTAAACAGAAGCTACGCCGTACTCGCCCAGATATGGCCATGAAAATCAAAGAAGAAGTACAAAAGCAGTGGGACGCCGATTTTATTGCTATAACTAGTTACCTGCCGTGGGTTGCTAACATTGTACCCGTACCTAAGAAGGATGGTAAGGTGCGTATGTGTGTGGATTACCAGGATCTGAACAGAGCCAGCCCGAAGTATGACTTCCCATTACCTCACATTGATGTATTGGTAGACAACATAACTCAGTTCTCGGTATTTTCCTTCATAGACGGATTTTCTGGATACAATCAAATTAAGATGTCACCCGAAGACATGGAGAATACAACTTTCATCACACCTTGGGGCACATTTTGTTACAAGGTAATGTCATTTGGTCTGAAGAATGTCGGTGCAACATATCAACGGGCTATGTTAACATTATTCCATGATATGATCCATAAATAAATTGAGTTCTATGTGGATGATATGATTGCCAAGTCCCTTACAGAGGAAGATCATTTGGTGAATCTGCTGAAACTGTTCAAGCGTCTGAGAAAGTATCAGTTAAGGTTAAACCCCAACAAATGCACATTCGGGGTACGTTCTGGTAAGCTGCTGGGTTTTATTGTAAGTGGAAAAGGAATTGAGGTTGATCCCGACAAAGTCAAAGCTATTCAGGAAATGCCTGCACCTAAGACTGAGAAAGAAGTTCGAGGGTTCTTAGGTAGATTGAACTACATCTCAAGGTTCATATCTCATCTCACTGCGACCTGCGAGCCTTTGTTCAAACTGTTAAGAAAAGAGCAAACAGTCAGGTGGCACGATGACTGTCAGAGAGCTTTTGACAAGATCAAAGAATATCTGCAAGAACCTCCAATTCTCATGCCTCCAATTGAAGGAAGACCTCTAATCATGTACCTGACAGTATTAGAAGAGTCAATGGGGTGTGTGTTGGGCCAGTATGACGAGTCTGGTCGAAAAGAGTATGCAATATAATACCTAAGCAAAAGCTTACCGACTATGAACAACGTTATTCACTACTCGAGAAAACTGGTTGTGCTTTAGCGTGGGCTGCTCGCCGACTAAGACAGTATATGTTGACCCACACTACCTTGTTGATCTCAAAGATGGATCCAGTCAAGTACATATTTGAGAAGTCAGCACTTACCGGAAGGGTTGCAAGATGGCAAATGATTCTAACAGAATATGACATTCAGTACACCTCTCAGAAAGCCATCAAGGGCAGTGTATTGTCTAATTACCTGGCTGAGCAACCCATTGATGATTACCAGCCTATGAGATTTAACTTCCCTGATGAAGACATCATGTTCTTAAGAGCAAATGATTGTAAAGAGCCTATTCACACTGAAGGGCCTGACCCAGAAGAAGCATGGACTATGATGTTTGACGAGGCAGTTAATTGTAACGGCCGCGGAGTTGGTGCAGTGCTTATTACACCTAAGGGGGTTCATATGCCTTTCTCAGCAAGGCTCACCTTTTCCTGCACAATGGATGCAGACCTACTGATGCACGAAGTACATGAAGTTTTTTTCGGTACCCATGTCGGAGGACATGCAATGGCAAAGAAGTTATTGAGATCAGGTTACTATTGGATCACAATGGATGCAGACTGTTGTGCTTATGCCAGAAAATGCCACAAATGTCAGATCTACACAGATAAAGTGCATGTGCCTCCAAATCCTTTGAATGTAATGTCTTCACCTTGGCCCTTCGCCATGTGGGGCATTGATATGATTGGAAAGATTGAACTGACTGCTTTAAATGGCCACAGATTCATCCTGGTAGCCATCGATTACTTCACCAAATGGGTTGAAGCAACTTCGTATGCAAATGTCACCAGGAAAGTGGTAGCTCGATTTCTGAAAAGAGATATCATTTGTCGATATGGAGTTCCCGAGCGAATCATTACTGATAATGGTTCCAATTTGAACAACAAGATGATGGCAGAACTTTGTCGGGACTTCAAAATTCAACATCACAACTCTTCTCCTTACAGGCCAAAGATGAATGACGCTGTTGAGGCCGCTAACAAGAATATTAAGAAGATTGTGCAAAAGATGGTAGTCACCTACAAAGACTGGCACGAAATGCTACCATTTGCCTTGCATGGATACCGAACCTCCATCAGAACATCTACTGGGGCAACACCTTATCAACTTGTTTATGGTATGGAAGTTGTCCTACCTGTTGAAGTTGAACTACCCTCCTTACGGGTAATGATGGATGTGAAGCTGGATGAAGCAGAATGGGTCCGATCTCGATATAATCAACTGAGTCTGTTGAAGAAAAGAGATTAGCAGCCACCTGTCATGGACAGTTATATCAGAAGCGAATGAAGAAGGCCTTCGATCAGAAAGTCATACCTCGGGAATACCAAGTGGGAGAGCTTGTTCTGAAAAATACTTCTTCCTCCTCATACAAACCACAGGAGCAAATGGACGCCAAACTACGAAGGCCCATTCATAGTAAAAAAGGTTTTCTCGGGTGGGGCACTGATGCTCACTACTATGGATGGCGAGGATTTTTTATCTCCTGTGAATTCAGATGTAGTTAAAAAATACTCCGCATAAAAGACCCGTTGGACATAAAAACAGAATGTAAGTCCAGGAAAAAATAGGGCATCCCGGCGAGTCAAAAACAGAATAAAAGACTCGGGCAAAAATAAGGGGAAAATTGAAAAAATGTGTACACCCGCTGAGTTGAAAAGCCACATCGGACAGCTCAGGCAAAAATGGGTATCCCGGTGGATTGAAAACCCGAAAGGGCGATCCACACAAAATCAGGGAAAAAGCGAACAACTGCACTCTGAATTCGTATGTATCACTCACAACATGGCGAGCTTCGAAAGGATAAAGTGTCGGTCAGAATCAACCTTCTTCAGAAAGCAAGATATGAAGAACGTCAAGGTCATACGGGTCATAGCAAAGGAAGCTCATTGGAGCGTCAATTTCAACATTGCCAACACTTTTGTTTTCTCAATTTACAGCAATCTCCTCCTTTCATGGATTTGCTTCTTTGCTGTACTTACCCATTCAGGGCACACAAATCAATAAAATCAGAATTTTCAGTCACATTTTGTTTTGTACATTTCTTGTTTCGTTTGCAAAATGTCCAAAGTTCATAATACAACACTTGCATGAAAACATATAAGCCATTTTTAATATATGCTTGCAGGAAATACACACTCTTGAGCAAATCTAACTCCTATGACAGAATCCGGTTGAGGATACCTCGGGACAATTGTCCGTTCCTTGTTGACAGGTTGCAGGTACTCAAGGCGGACAATATCTCACAACATGGGGAATATCAAGCATTTTATCCCCAACCAAGTCAGTAATCACCTCATCAGCAGGGTTACTGGACATAAGTATTCCCCCACGAAGCTGTCATCCCCTCAGAGGATCCTTCGAGAAACTCATTAAAATCCCCAGCGTGTCGCTTGGACGAAGGAGTTACAACAGATTACTTCCCAGAAGGGACTTTCTCCCCAAGAAGAATCTCCCGAGCAGTGCTTAAACCACTGTTCCCCATCAGAGTTGCCAGGATTTTCTCATCCTCAGCCGAGTTGGCAGAATCGCTTTCCCGAAGAGTTGCCAGTTTCTCCCCGGTAGAGTTGCCAGGGTTTTCTGTTCCCCAGCGGTTTGCCGAAGTCTCCTAATCCCCAACATGAGTCTTTTCAACGGAAGCTTCCCCAGCTGGGATCCCCACATATTTCTTCCCCCAGAGCACCACAGAGTTTCCAAGGAAGATCGTTCAGTGATCCTCTCTCCCCGCAGATCGGCCAATGATCTCTCCCCCCAACGGAGTTCTCCCTCCAGACAGATCGCCCAGAGATCTTTCTCCCCGCAGAACCTGGATCTCAGATTGTTTCTCTCATTTTGCATAATCATAGCATTCTCATTATTTTCCCCACACAAAGCGTAGCATTCCGTCTAATACGAAGCATTACGGCAAAAATCAAACATTTGCATGATCATAAGCCAGGTCCGAGCCAATCACCTGCAAACATCAAAATCACTTCACCAGCAATATACAAAACTTATCCCCCGCAGACACAGCCAGAACACCTTTTGCACTCTCAATACAGATACTTGTTCATACTTGTACATATTCTTTTTGGCACTCGTCCGTGTCATATTCCCCAGAAAGTCAAACACTCATCTGTGTCCCTTGCTCAATCTTTTTGACACTCATCCGTATCTTGCACATATTATCCCAGTAGATCAAATACTTGTACATACTTATACACAATCCTCTGATACTCGTCCGTATCATGTATAGATCACCTCCTCGGCAAATCAACACTCATTTGTGTTCCTTGCTTAACCGATTGATACTCTTCCGTATCATCATCCTTAAACATGTGTCAGCGTTTTTTTCTATCGATACTCGTCTGTATCATGGTCCTAAGGATGCTCATCCGCATCTTTAGTCTATACACACTGTCAAACACTTATACCGTTTATTTCAAAGCGTAAGCACTCGTCCGTGTTTACCATTCCCCAGAAGTCACCAACAAAACAACTTTTCTATCCGACATTCGTCCTATGTCGTGATATTTTCGACAGTCGTCCCCTGTCAGGTGATCGTCCTTCACCTTTTGATGACCGTCCCTCATCATTTTATCCAATGGCCGTCCCCATCGTTGATCCTCTTATCCGACATTCGTCCTATGTCGTGGTATTTTCGGCAGCCGTACATTGCCAGGTGATCGTCCTTCACCTCTTGATGACCGTCCCTCATCCTTTCCCCAGTGGAATCCCCATTGTTGGAACTTTCTATCCGGCATTCGTCCTATGTCATGATATCTTTTGAGCATCCGTCCCATACTAGGTGATCGTCATTCACCTTATGATGATCGTCCCTCATCATTTATCTGATAGTCGTCCCCATCGTCGATCTTTGCTATTCGGCATTCATCGTATGTCGAGATAATCCCCAAGAGCAGTCGTCCCCTGCTAGGTGATCGTCCTTCACCCCTTGATCCTTCATCATGCTTATCCGATGGCCGTCCCCATCGTTGACCTTTTCTATCCGGCATTCGTCCTATGTCGTGATATTTTCACCAGCCGTCCCCTGCTAGGTGATCGTCCTTCACCTTTTGATGACCGTCCCTCATCATTATTTCATTTATTCTTTTACTTGATGGTCGTCCCCGTCACGGTTTATTTACCCTTTAACCTGATGGTCGTCCCCGTCAGTGCTTTTCTTTAATCCCTAGAGAGTTTTATTTCATTACCTGATGGTCGTCCCCGTCGCGGTCTCTTTATTTCCCAGCAAGATGGTCGTCCCCGTCATTGCTTTACTTACTAGTAGTCGTCCTCTGCTCGATGGTCGTCCTCCATCGCTTTCATTTGATACTCATACTATACTGCCTTTTACAATTTATATCCCTTTTCTTCTTCTCCCCAGCGAGTGCAAATTTCGGACTGTCTTTGGTATTCAACCACAAGTTATCTTGTTTGTCTGTTAAGTCAGGCGCTTACACCCTGCACAGCTAACTCATGCTTGAATAGGGGAAGCTATAAACACCCCAAATTTTCCCTCACTTTTTCTCACACCATGGTGTCGCTCCCAAAGATTTGCATCCCGGTGCAGACGCGAACGGTCGGCGAAAAGAGAAAATGATAGTGAAATGAATAGAGTCGCCAGCTAGGCATTTTTATCCCGAAGGAAAGGTAATGCTGCATAAACCTAGAAAGAGATGGATAAGACGGTTGCGAACCAGAGAAACTGAGAAAGGGGGTTGGTTATAACCTGGAAAGGGGTAGATGTATGTGCTATCTGTGTGCAAAAAAGCTAAGAAAAGAATATACAAGTGTCAGTGCAAAAGGGTGAATTGCTCAGGAACTGAGGCTTAGAAAAGAATGCTTAATGAGGGGGAAGACACAAAGACTTTTGTTCGATAACAGTTAAGTTATGCCTACGTATCCCTAATCAGGAACTGAGGCTTAATGAGGAAGTCAGAACACCGTAGTTCGACTCAAAGAGACTGGAAATAAATTGATTGTGAACTGCTTACTTGTCTATGCTCAAGTGTATGACTCGTCTGGCTCAAGTGCTAACTGTCTTGCATTAGACGGAAAAAGCAAGTTCTCGTTTATGAATGAGTGTGATGAGAAAAGAATCCCGGAGGATACGATTATTGTTTATTTTTTATGCTTTCAGTTTTTTATTGTTTTTGGGTGCTTTGCATAGGATTATGAGCTTAAGCCTAAAGCAAAGGCTTGTAAACTCATTATATCCTCCCTGATTAGGGATAATGAGCCTACTTAAGTATGAGATAAGCATCTCAACTTAATTGACATGGTGATGTAGGATTAAGATCATTAACCTACTTGTGATTAATTAGATGTTTTTGGTTTTTTTGTTTAGTGTTAAGTAATGAGTTTAATCTCTAATCACAGATTAGTGAGCTCATTACACCATCCTAATAGAAGGATAATAGATGAGAACACTTAAGATAAGGAAGATACCTCAACTTAATCCATGGTTAGGGACTAAATTCATTAGATAACAAGCCTTTATTAATTGGATTTTAAATAATGGATGAGATCAAGAAGTGGATTTTATGGTTTGTAAGACAACTTGAGGAGGACTTGTGCATTAAACACTAGGGTTAGTCCCTCTTAACCATAAGGAAGAGTTAGAACCCTAATGTAAGACCCAAGTTACAAGATAAAGTCTTAGTGATTATTAAGGTGATTTGATTAAGAGGTTTAAAAAAATTAAAGTTTTAACACTTAGGATTAAAGTTATACACTCCATCCTAAGAGAAGGATGCATGCATAACCCTAATTCTAAAGTCCTAAAACTTTAAGAGTTTAGTCTCTGATTATTGAGATGAGAAGAGAGACTCAAGGAGACTCAAAGGTAAAAAGCTAAGGGGGACTAAACACAACCCTAAATATTAACATGCTTGGATATCCTATGGGTTGTTAGGCTTAGGAGAAAAAAAATCTTCAAGAAGGTCACCATGGAAGAAGCAGATGAAAGGAGGAGGAAGCAGAAGAATAAGTTACTTACTTTCTAAGAAGATAAGTAACTTAAAGGAAGAAAGTGAGAAATATGGAACATAAGTGAATTAGATTCACTTCAAAGACATATAAAATGCATATGGATGAGATAAGAAGAAGTGAGAAGTGAAGGCAAATCCATTCCCACAATAACTTACCAAAAGCTCCTGAAAAGTTATTATGAATGCATAAGACATAAAGCATAAAGAAATGAATGGAAATGAGGTAAAATGACCAAAGTCAGAAGTGATTATGCAATGCAAATGACATATGAGATGATGCAAAGTCATACAATGTGCATATGAATGATCATACAAAGATGGGATGTCATGAAAGCATGTTTGGAAGCTTGAAAACACATGGATGTTTATGAAATAAAATGAATGAAAGACATGGAAAATGAATGAAGAAATGATCAAGCAAGGTTCTAACATGTCCTAAGATGTCTAAGATGACATATGAATGCTTGAGATATCATGGAAAGTTCATTTGATGATGAATATGCAAGGTGAATGCATATGAACATGAGAAATTAGGGTTTTATGGACATGTGAGATGCAAATGAACAAAACAGAAGCATACAACATGATAAAAATTTGAAATCAAGCTCAAACAAACCCTAATACCATACAAAGTCACACCCCAAAGGAGAAGGTCAGAAGCTAATCCTTTTGAATGTTATGATTTTTCTAAGTTTGCTAGGGTTTTTGGGTGATTCAAAAGGGAAAATGCCAATCAATTTGAAACTTCAAGACATGAGAAAAATAACCTAGAAACTACATGCAATATATGAAATAATGCAAAACGAATTAAGTTCAAACAATTCTTGGTTAGGCAGAAATGATTTTTCAAAGCTAGGGTTAAAAATTGTGATTTTTAAGAACCCTAATTCAAAGAAAATCATGAAATTATAATCAAGCCTAAAAATAAATTTGTATGAAGAGTTTGAAAATGTTTCTAAATGTATTGGAATGGTTCATGATTTTTTTGGTGATTTTTAGAAACCTAAATGCATTTTTAATTAATTAAAATACTTTAATTAATTAAAAATAACATTTAATATTTTAAAAATACTTTTTATATGCAAAAAATAAAATAAAAATCATTTTCAGGTTGAGAAAAATATTTAATACTAGAATACAAAGTTTCATATTTTTTGAAAGTGTTTAACTATTTTAAATAAATTATGCAAAAGAAATGAAAATAAAATAAAATAAAATGAATTAAAATTGAATAAAAGTGAAAGTCAACGCATCCAATGGCTGAGATTTGAATGAAAATGGTGGGAATTGACTTGGCGCGTTATCCAATGGTCCACATTCAAACTGGCTAAATGATTTTAATTAAATTAATTGATCAGAAATTAACTTAAGTGAACTAATCTGAGTCGTACGCGCACTAACCTAAACAAGATCCAAGGGTGGGAAATCAATATGGGCAACTAACCCTAATTAGGGTTTTAATGATTTTCAGGTGACCGGAGCTAACTCCGGTCATCTTCTCCGGCCACTCAAAATCTTCAACTTCTTCCCTAGGTCAAATTAAAAGCTCTAAAGGTCCATAAATGATCTACTACCCTCCCTAAACAAGAATCCATCATCATATAACATTTATATTTCATCAAAAGGAAGAATCGAAACAAACAAGATTTTCGGGCAAAATTTCAGAACAACCATACATGCTCATTTCTCAATCATTTTCAAAACTAAACATATGAGAGTGATCTAGAGAACATATAGAATCATTCTAAAACTTAAAAGAAGGTTTCTGGAAAATTTGTTCTTGAGGTATACCTGAGTTGAAGCTTTTCAGTTTGGAGCTTTCTGACCTCCTCTCTTGTGCAAAATCACTCTAATGATCCCCCCTTGTGCTTCTGAAATGCTTAGAACAAGTTTTTTTTGGCTAGTTTGAGGTGTTTGGTTCTGATAACTCAGAAATCGTATTTCTGATTTGGGGGGTTTCAGGCCATGGTGAAGGGTGTTTTGTGTTCCATGAGTGATTTCAAGATGATTGGTGAAGTTTGTTTTGAAGTTTGATGACTGTCTTTTGAGTTTCGAAGAAGGGAAGGTTTTTGGTGATTTTGTGAATTCTTACTTGTGGGATGATTCAGGCTCTAAGATGTTATGAAATGGGGTCTATGAGACATGTATGTGAAGTCTTGATTGGTCAGAGGAGTGGTTGTGGCTCAGCTTGATTGGTATGGGAGGTTTTACTCAAAAGTCAAATTTGTGTACTTGGAGGTATGGGCCATGGCAGAGCTGGCTTTTTGGGATGTCTGGACTCAGCAAGATTCATGGAGATCTATAGAATGAGTTTGATGCAGCTGGCACAAGTGGATGGAAGGATCCAAGGCATTTTGCAAAGTTTGTGAGTTTTGGCCCCTTTGAGATTTCTTGAAGATCAAGTCATGAAAACAATGCAAATTTGGGCCAATTCTGATGTTTAGAAGTTTCTTTGACATATTATGATGCATAGAAGTTGATTAGAGGTCATAGAAAGGCTTGGCAAGTGAAATTGCAAAATTCCCTCTTTGGCATGAAACTTGAAATTATGTGATTTTTGCCAACTTTGAAAGGCCATATCTTGAGTTCTAGGATGAATCAAGACATGTTCTTGTACTTTTTGAAAAGGGAAAGACCTAATCTATAACTTTCATGTCCAAGAATTTTTCATTTGAAGCATTTTTGGTCATGAAAGAGGAGGTTGAAAATCTTTCCCAAAATGGAAAGTTTGCATTTCAAGTCATTTCCAAAAATGGCATGTTTGCAATTGGCTCAAAAATTTTCAATCTTGTGAACTTCCAACCACTTCTAAGATCAAATAAAGATCATTGAACTTCAATTTGATGAAAATGACCCTTTGGTTCCATTGTTGGGGGTCTTAGATGCCCTGATTTTGACTTAACTTGTTCAAGAAGTTACCCAATGATCAGATGACTTCCACAATGAATTTCTTCATCAAACTTGGTACACATGATCCTTATAACATATTAAGAGCATTAGAAACGAGAATTACCAAAAAAATTGGAGTTAAGGCCTCTGAAACCAAAACCCTAATTTTGGTCATCTGTAGTGAAAACCCTAGCTCTACTTCCAAGCCTTTGCCAATCCTTGTGATTTCTTGACTTCCATGAACTTTGGGGAGCATAATATGATCATAGAACACACATGGACCCTCTTGGATATCTTCAAGACTATTGGGATGGCTCAGATTTATTCTTAGATTGCTCAGATCACAAACCCTAGATGTCGATGAAAATGAAACTATGCAGTGAAACAAATATGCAATATGAGATGGCATGCTTAAGCTAATGCAAAATGAAAGATCACAAACCATGGTGTGAGAAAAAAGTGAGGGAAAATTTGGGGTGTTTACAGCTGCCCCTATTCAAACATGAGTTAGCTGTGTAGGATGTAAGCGTCTGGCTAACAGACAAACAAGATAACTTGTGGTTGAATACCAAAGACAGTCCGAAATTTGCACTTGCTGGGGAGAAGAAGAAAAGGGATATAAATTGTAAAAGATAGTATAGTATGATTATCAAATGAAGGCGATGGAGGATGACCATCGAACAGAGGACAACTGTTGGGGATAAAGTGGTAAGCAAAGCAATGACGGGGACGGCCGACAAGCTGGGGAAATAAAGAGACCACGACGGGGACGGCCATCAGGTAATAAAATAAAACTCTCTGGGGATTTAAACAAGCATAGATAGGGAAGGCCATCAGGCTTGAAAAGTAAAGTAAACAATGACAGGGACGGCCATCGGGTTAAAGAATAAATGAAATAATGATGAGGGACAATCATCAAAGGTGAAGGACGATCACCTAGCAGGGGACGGTTGCTCTTTATCACGACATAGGACGAATGTCGGATAAAAAAAAAGGTCAACAATGGGAACGACCATCGGGTAAGCATGATGAAGGATGATCATCAAGAGGTGAAGGACGATCACCTAGCAGGGTACGACTTCTCTCGGGGTTTATCACGACATAGGACGAATGTCGGATAACAAGATCAATGATGGGGACAACCATCGGATAAAAAATGATGAGGGACGGTCATCAAAAGGTGAAGGACGATCATCTAGCAGGGTACGGCTGCTAACAAATATCCCGACATAGGACGAATGCCGAATAGAAGGTTCCAATAATGGAGATTCCACTATGGAAAAGGATGAGGGACGGTCATCCAAAGGTGAATGACGATCACCTGGCAGGGGACGGCTGCCGAAAGTATCACGACATAGGACGAATGTCGGATAGGAGAAAGTTGTTTTGTTGATGACTTATTGGGGAACGGTAAACACGGACGAGTGTTTACACTTTCAAAAATAAAAGGTATAAGTGTTTGACGATGTGTATAGATTAAAGATGCGGACGAGCATCCTTAGGACCATGATACGGACGAGTATCGGTAGAAACGAACACTGACACATGTTCAAAGATGATGATACGGACGAGTATCAACCGGTTAAGAAAGGAACATGGACGAGTGTCGAATCTGCTGAGGAGTGACACATACAAGATATGTACGAGTATCAAAAGACTTTTGTATAAGTATTTATAAGTATTGATCTGTTGGTGAAGTATGTGCAAGACACGGACGAGTGTTTGACTTGCTGGGGAAGTACGACATGGATGAGTGTCAACAGGAATACATACAAGTTATGAACAAAATATATGTATTTGAGAGTGCAAAGAGGATGCTTTGGCTTTTATCTGCACGGGATATGAGTTTCGTATATTGCCGATGAAATATTGATGGTAATTGCAGGTGACTAGCTCAAACCTAGCTTGTGATCATGCAAATGCTTGATTTTTGTCGTAATGCTCCGTATTAGACGGAATGCTACGCTTATTTCGGTGAATATGATGTGAATGCCATGATTATGCAAAGGAGAGAACTGATCCGAGATTTGGATCCTGCGGAGATAAAGATCTCTGGCTAATCTGCTTGGAAGGATAACCCAGTTGGGGAAGAGATCATTGATAGATCTGTCTGGAGGGAGAACTCCTTAATGAGGAAGTTTTAGCAACTCAGCTAGGCATGTGAGAAATTTGGCACTCTGGTGGGGGATAGGAAATTCCTTGCCCATCTTGTTGTGGAAGAGGCTGTTAGGCACTGCTCGGGAGGTCCCGCTTGGGAAGGAGATAACTTCTGGGGAGTAGTATGTTAGGGATTCACTGCTTGACATGCCCCATGTTGTGAAAGATTGTATATATTGAATATCTGCAACTTGTTAAGACAAAGGAAAACGCACAAGTGTCCCTAGGTATCCTTAACCGGATTCCGTCATAGGAGTTAGATTTATCTGAAAGTAATATATTTCCTGCAAGCATTTATTAAAAATGGCTCATTTGTTTTATGCAAGTGTCGTATTATGAAAATTTGACATTTTGCAAATGAAACAAAAATGTACAAAACACAGTGTGACTGAAAACTCTGATTTTATTAATTTGCGGGCCCTGAATTGGCAAGTACAGTCAAAGAAGCGAATCCCCTTAAAGGAGGAGATTTCTATAAATTGAGAAAATAAAGGTGTTGGCAATGCTGAAGATGACACTCCGATGAGCTTCCTTCGCTATGACCTGTATGACCTTGACGTTCTTCTTATCTTGCTTTTGAAGAAGGTTGATTTTGACTGATACTTTGTCCTTTCGAAGCTTGCCATGTTGTGAATGATATGGACGAATTCAGAATGTAGTTGTTCGCTTATTCCCTGATTTTGCGTGGATCGCGCCTTTCGGGTTTTCAATCCACCGGGATACCCATTTTTGCCTAAGCTGTCCAATGCGAATTTTCAACTCAGCGGGTGTACATTTTTTTAATTTTTTCCTTATTTTTGCCCAAGTTTTTTATTTTGTTTTTTTGACTCGCCAGGATGCCCTATTTTTTCCTGGACTTACATTCTGTTTTTATGTCCAGCGGGTCATTCTATGCGAAGTATTTTTTAACTGCATCTGAATTCACAGGAGACGGGAAGTCTTCACCATCCATGGTTGCGAGCATCAGTGTTCCACCCGAGAAGACTTTGGTTATCACATATGGACCTTCATAGTTTGGTGTCCACTTGCCCCTGTGGTCTGTATGAGGAGGAAGGATTCTCTTCAGAGTAAGCTCTCCCACTTGGTATTCCCGAGATATGACTTTCTGATCGAAGGCTTTCTTCATTCGCTTCTGGTATAACTGCCCATGACAGATGGCAGCTAGCCTTTTCTCTTCTATCAGGTTCAGTTGATTGTACTGAGACTGGACCCATTCTGCTTCATCCAGCTTCACATACATCATTACCCGTAAGGAGGGTAGCTCAACTTCAATAGGTAGGACAGCTTCCATACCGTACACAAGTTGATAAGGCGTTTCCCCAATGGACGTTCTGATTGAGGTTCGGTACCCATGCAAAGCAAATGGTAGCATCTCATGCCAGTCTTTATAAGTAACCACCATCTTCTGCACAATCTTCTTGATGTTTTTGTTGGTTGCCTTGACAGCGCCATTCATCTTTGGCCTGTAAGGAGAAGAGTTGTGATGTTGGATTTTGAAGTCCCGACACAGTTCTACCATCATTTTGTTGTTCAAATTGGAACCATTATCAGTAATGATTCGCTCGGGAACTCCATATTGACAGATGATATCCCTTTTCAGAAATCTGGCTACCACTTGTCTGGTGACGTTGGCATACGAAGCTGCTTCAACCCATTTGGTGAAGTAATCAATGGCCACCAGGATGAATCTGTGACCATTTTAAGCAGTCGGTCCAATCTTTCCAATCATGTCAATACCCCACATGGAAAAGGGCCAAGGTGAAGACATCACATTCAAGGGATTTGGAGGTACATGCATTTTATCTGCGTAGATCTGGTACTTGTGACATTTTTTGGCATAGGCACAACAGTCTGCATCCATTGTGATCCAGTAGTAACCTGATCTTAATAATTTCTTTGCCATTGCATGCCCTCCGGCATGAGTACCAAAAGAACCTTCATGCACCTCGTGCATCAGCAGGCCCGCTTCTTTCTTGTCAACACATCTGAGCAGGACCATGTCGAAGTTTCGCTTGTATAATGAACCATCAGCATTGAGGAAGAAACTACTGGCCAACCTTCTCAATGTCTTATTATCATTAGATGATGCCCCAGGTGGGTACGTTTGATTCTCTAAGAAGCATTTGATGTCGTGATACCAAGGCTTGTTGTCACTAGAAGTGTCCACAGAGAAAACATATGTCGGTCGGTCCAGTCTGGATACCAAAATCCGAGGCACATAATTGGTAGCTTGTACTTTGATCGTGGAGGAAACAGTAGCTAAAGCGTCTGCAAACTGATTCTCATCTCGAGGGATATATTCAAGTTTGACCGTTGTGAAGAAGGTCAATAATCTCCTCGTATAATCACGGTATGGAATCAGATGCTCCTGATGAGTGTACCATTTGCCATTGGTCTAATTTATTACCAAAGCTGAATCTCCGAATACATTCAACGTTTTGATCATGAGGTCAATGGCTTCCTCAAGTCCCATGATACATGCTTCGTATTCAGCTTCGTTGTAAGTGCAGGCAAATGTGAGTTTTGCCGAGAAAGGCATATGAACTCCTTTAGGTGTAATGAACACTGCACCAACTCCACGACCATTCATATTGACAGCCCCGTCAAACATCATAGTCCATTCTTCTTCGGGATCAGGCCCTTCAGTGTGAACAGGTCTTCACAATCTTTTGCTTTTAAGTACATGATGTCTTCATCAGGGAAGTCAAATATCATGGGCTGGTAATCATCAATGGGTTGCTCAGCCAGATAGTCAGACAGTACACTGCCCTTGATGGCTTTTTACGATGTGTACTGAATGTCATACTCTGTTAGAATCATTTGCCATCTTGCAACCCTTCTAGTAAGTGTTGGCTTCTCAAATATGTACTTGACGGGGTCCATTCTTGAGATCAACAAAGTAGTGTGAGTCAGCATATACCATCTTAGTCGGCGAGCAGCCCACGCTAAAGCACAACAAGTTTTCTCGAGCAGTGAATAACGTTGTTCACAGTCGGTAAACTTTTTGCTTAGGTAGTATATTGCATACTCTTTTCGACCAGACTCGTCATGCTGGCCCAACACACACCCCATTGACCCTTCTAATACTGTCAGGTACATTATCAGAGGTCTTCCATCAATTGGAGGCATGAGGATTGGAGGTTCTTGTAGGTACTCCTTGATCTTGTCAAAAGCTTTCTGACAATCGTCGTTCCACCCGACTGTTTGTTCCTTTCTTAACAGTTTGAACCAGGGTTCACAGGTTGTCGTGAGGTGAGATATGAACCTTGATATGTAGTTCAATCTACCTAAGAACCCTCGAACATCTTTCTCAGTTCTAGGTGCAGGCATCTCCTGAATGGCTTTGACTTTGTCGGGATCAACCTCAATTCCTTTTTCACTTACAATGAATCCCAGTAACTTACCAGAACGTACCCCAAATGTGCATTTGTTGGGGTTCAACTTCAGCTGATATTTCCTCAGACGCTTGAACAACTTCAGCAGATTTACAAGATGATCTTCTTCAGTAAGGGACTTGGCAATCATGTCATCCACGTAGCATTCAATTTCTTTGTGGATCATATCGTGGAATAATGTTACCATAGCCCGTTGATACATTGCACCGGCATTCTTTAGTCCAAATGGCATTACCTTGTAATAAAATGTGCGCTAAGGTGTGATGAAGGTTGTTTTCTCCATGTCTCCGGGTGACATCTTGATCTGATTATACCCAGAAAATCCATCCATGAAAGAAAATACTGAGAACTGAGTCGTGTTGTCGACTAATACATCAATGTGAGGTAATGGGAAATCATCCTTTGGGCTAGCTCTGTTCAGGTCCCGGTAATCCACACACATATGCACCTTTACATCCTTCTTAGGCACTGGTACAATGTTAGCAACCCACGGCAGGTAACTAGTTACAGCAAGGAAACCGGCGTCCCACTATTTTTGTACTTCTTCCTTAATCTTCATGGCCATATCTAGGCGAGTACGACGTAGCTTCTGTTTCACTGGAGGGAAATCTTCTTTCAAGGGTAGCCTTTGCATGATAATATCCGTATCTAGACCTAGCATGTCTTGATAGGACCAAGCAAAGATGTCGACGTATTCCCGAAGCATGCTGATGAGCTGTTCTTTTACTAGAGCTTGCAGACTGGCCCCAATCTTCACTTCTTTCAAATCCTCCTCGGTGCCAAGATTAACAGTTTCAATTTCCTCCTGATGAGGAGTAATCACTTTCTCTTCTTGCCTCAACAACCTGGCTTACTCTTCAGGCAACTCATAGTCTTCATCAACCCCTTCATCTTCTTGATTAATTGGATTGTCGAAGTCATACAAGGTCATAACAGTGTTGTTGTCGGTGCAATCTGGAGGATAATCTCTACAAGGGTTGAGATTTGTTCTTTTTAGTGATCAATTTTAATCTTGTTCAGAAAAATGAAGTTATTTATTTTGAAAACATTGTCATTTTATTGTTTTGTGCGAAAAATAACAAAAATGAAAAGACAGTGAGCGAAAGAGAAAATTGTTTGCAAAAGATGTCCATTGTTCATTGATATTCCATTTGCACAAAATACAAATATGGCCCTATTACAAAATGAGTCTTGACACCTTGGGCAAGATGCAGGACTTGATGCATGCTTAAAAAAGCAAGAAATAATAATTACTCTGCAGGAGTAACTCTTATAATTTCCTAGGAAGACCAGTTAAGGACTTGTTGGCCCGGGATCCTTGGACGAATCCAGCTCTCCAGGTTGAGGTCGCTTTCCACCTCGTCTTCCATGTTATTGACAGCATCTGGGGTTAACACCCCCCTACTCACAAACTTGGGCTCCTTAGCAGCCTCTGCTTGATCTTGTCGGAATGGTTTGTAACCTAAACTGAATATGTCCTCCTCCTTCTCCACAGCTAGCGGCTTGCCCCAGCCTTGGGCGTTTCCATCTTCAATAACCTTCCAAGCTTGTTGGTAGGAGACAATTGAAGTACACATCATATCCTCCTGGGATGCAGCAAATACTTCAGTTGTCGCCTCATTGACGTTCAGGGCTTCGAAACCTTGGCTCATGGTCTCGTGGATTTCACCATCCATCTCAATGTATTTGTAGGTGGCTAGATAGCTAACAAAAATATCCTCTTCACCACAGATCGTGATAATCTGCCCTTCCCACTCATATTTCAATTTTTGGTGAAGGGTCGACGTAACTGCGCCAGCGGCGTGAATCCATGGTCGACCCAACAAACAGCTGTAGGCCGGCTGAATGTCTATCACGTAGAAAGTAGTTTGAAAGACCTGGGGGCCGATTATCACAGGGAGCTCCACCTCTCCAAGAACAGACCTCTTGGAACCATCAAAAGCTCTAACCACTAGATTGCTTGGTCAGAGAACTATACCATCATATTCAAGCTTGACAAGGGCTTTCTTTGGCAAGACATTGAGTGAAGACCCAATGTCAACTAGAACATGTGAAAGCAAAACCCCTTTACACTCCAGAGTGATGTGTAAAGCTTTGTTATGGTGACGACCTTCCGTTGTCAAATCAGTGTTGGTGAAGCCTAGCCCATGACTAGTATTAACATTAGATACCACTATCTCGAGCTGATTTACCGTGATCTCCTCAGGCATGTATGCTGCGTGCAGGACTTTAAGTAATGCATCTCGATGAGCTTCGGTACACAACAGCAATGATAAGATAGAGATCTTGGTAGGAGTCTGGTGGAGCTGATACACAACCTTGTAGTCGCTTCTCCTGATTATCCTCATAAATTCATCCACCTCTTGATAAAAGGATGTTTTATGGGCTTCTTTCAAAACTGGTTCTTCCGGCACCACATTTTTACCTTTAGCTTTGGCAGCAGCCTCTGCCTCGGTATTAACTCTTGGAACTTGTGACGCAAAGAGGCGTCTGCTTCGGGTGAAGCCTCCGCCTCCCCCGACATTATCGATCTGTGGTGTGTAATCTGAAGAATCAAGAGAGACTCTTTCCCCGTTGCAGTAAAGGTCTGAACCATAGTGCCATGGTACATCATTATCTTTTTCATATGGGATGGGCCCAGGTACCGTGATGGTGACTGGACTGACTGCAGCGGAGGTAGGAACTGTGATTGTCTGTGGATCGTAATATATGGTAATGGGACTTCTGACTGGTGGTGGTGGTGAAGGAATGCAGCTGGGTTTTTTAGATTGTTGCTGAAAATTATTGGAGTTGGGGACCATTGCTGGGTCATAATATATGGTGACTGTGGAGACGTCGTTGTTAATGGTTGTTGTAGTTGTAGAAGCGGATGCAGTTGTGTTGCACCCCAAAATTTGCCCTCACCTAGTCAAGAAAATGTGTTCCAATGTGTCCCAAGGATCTTCTCAAGGGTTCACAAGGTTCACAAGGTTCACAATACTCCCAATTGGTCATGAAGTGTGGAAGTTTCCTTAGACAATGCATTCTCCTAAGCAAAGTGCCCAAAACTAGGGTTTTGTGATTCTCCAGGTTAAAATGAGTTTCAAGACCTCAATTGAGCTTCAAAACATCCCACATGTAATCAAGAATCCCTATGTCAAGTTTCAAGGCTTTCCCAAAAAGTTTGCTCAATTAGATGATCAGATATGCAAAAATCAGTCAAAGTGGTTAAGAAGTCAAACTGAGGTCAACTGTGGTCAAACCAAAGTAAAACTTCATTATTTTTTGCCAACCTCAAGTATATAAAGTAAAATTCATCATTTTATCAAGGGTTGATCATGATTCATCAAGGAAGTTTCAGATCATCAAGAATCAGGAGTTTCAAAATTAGGGTTTTCAAGGGAAAATCAACTGAACTTTGACCAGCCATAACTTTCACATGCTTCATCAAAAATTTCCCATCCAAAGCTCATTTTGAAGGAATTTGAATTCTCTACAACTTGGTGTCTCACAAGCCAAGCCTAAAAATGCTTCATTTGAAAGGTATGAGCCAAAACATTACAGGTCATTTCAAAAGTCAACAAATAGTCAACATCGTCCAAAGGGCATAACTTGAAAATGGTAAAAGATATGGACATGAGACCAAAGAGATTTGTTAGAGGACTCTTTAAGCTTTCCAAAATGTCCAATAACACCTCCATAGCCTTAAAATTGAGGGATTTATTCCTTGTCAAAGTTGGGAGATTTTCAAGGGGTGTATGAAGAAAATAAGGGCTTAAATCTAATGTTTTCCAAATGGGCTTGCAATATTGCCAGCCAATCTTCATGATATCATCAAGCACGACCCAGTCCAAGCATTATCTGATTTTTTATTTTTTATTTAGTATTTATTTGAATTTTATTCATTAAAAATCAAATTAAATCTAAATAAAATATGAAAACTCAATATTTGAATGTGATTCTTCTTCTAGAAAGTCTTAAAAATCATTCAAATCTGATTGAAATCATACAAATTCGTGCTAGCCTAATTTGGAAAGGTTTGATGAGATTTTTTCAATATTTGAAAGTGTGAAACTTCATAATCAAGCAATCAAGACAAAGCCCAAAAATTCATCATATTTTGACCTAATTACATTCCATACATATACACAAACTCACTACAAGCATAAGGACATGAAATTCTGCCTCCAAGAACACTCTTCAAACTTCAAATTTTCAAGGAAAAAGTGAGAATTGGATTCAAGCATCCAGGCCATCTCCAAAGCTTTTGAAGGTTTCAAATCATTCCTAGAAGATCACACAACGTTTTTGGATCATAAAATCATCCATTCATGCATTAAAACATGCTAAGCGAATCGTTTTTGTTCTTCAATATCATGCTTTTCGATTTCACATATCTAACTAATATAAACTGATTTTGTTGTTTGATTCGTGTTAGTTATGATCTAGAGATGCTTTCTGGACAATTTTCTTGGAAAATTTAGGGCTTCTCAATTTGGCCATTATAAATTGATTCTGAAACCATAATTGAACTGTGTGATGGATGGGGATCATGTCTATGTGATCAATTTGGTAAAATAATGCGTGTATGATATAATCTATGATTTATAGGTTTTTGAATGCAGGAAAATTTGCAAGAAACTTCGCAGGAAAATTCGCAGGTAAACCTGCGAATTTCTGAGGAAGAAGATGAAGCCAGCGTGCGCGTTTTTATGTTTGAATATTTGCCTTAATATTTATTGATTCATTTGTGTTTTATTTCACAAGTTGGTGGACAGCCAAGTGGTGGAAGGCGCGCGTATGTAATGTTTAGTCTTGGGTTCGATCCCAGGTTTTCATTTTGTTTCAATTAATTTATCCCTTTTTGCAGAATTAATATATTATCAATTGAAGCTATTATTAATCAGACGCGCCCCATGTGGCTTATTGGAAAAGACTTGAAATTAAAGAGTGAAGGTGGTGGGTTCGAGTCTTGGTGATGGCAAAAAATTTCTTGGTTTTTTCAAACATTAAAGAAGGTTTATTATATTATCATGTGATGATTACTCAATAACACCATCAGCGCGCAACTCAGTAGGTATTCCTCTTCATTATCCAGGTTAGGGACCTGGGTTCAAATCTCAGGTCCACCCTTTTTCTTGTTTTATTATTTTTCTAAGTTTCCTTGTTTATTAATTGAAAAATAGTTAATATAGTTAAAATATTTTTTCTAAAATATATGAATAACCAATAAATTGTTTTTTTTAATATTACATTTAATTCCTAATTTCTTAATATTTATTTTTGGTTGATTTTATTTTCTAAATAATAATTAATTGTCATTATATATCTATATTTTTGTAAATAAATATTAAAACCCTAGTTATTTTTTCTAAAATTTTAATTATGTTTCTAAAAAACCTAATTTTCATTATAAACACTAAAATCTAATTTATTTATTTTTTTCTAAATTTTGTTTATTTAATTTTTTTCTTAATATTTATTTATTTGCTTTATAATATTTATTTGTCTTATTTATCTATTATTATCATTATTATTATTTCTCGATTATATTGTAATTGTCCCAAAGCCTTGTAATATTTATAGGTTTATTTTCTCATATTTATTTTTATTGTAAATATATTTATTGTATGGTTAGTAATTCTAGGGTGTGATAAGTTATTTGTAATTAAAATTAACTTAGAAAAATTAATTTAAAAAGATAAATACTTGAAAATAAACACGCACATACGTAAGTCGATCTAAGATCGCCATCTTGCACTTCCTAGGGTTGCCTCTCAGTTGCCTTATACAAAAGGTCAAGTAGGGTGTCTTAAGCAAAAGTCCCTCCATAAAACAAATCATCTAGTCCCTCTCCAGATTCTAAAAGATCAAGTCCCTACAAGGTTGCCTACGATAAATGATATTGTCCCTCCCAGATAAAAGATGATTGTCCCTCCATATGGCTAAAGACACCCTACAGTTGCCTATATCCAGATGACCCTACACATGTCCCTTAACAAATCCAAGGTAATGACTACCTATTCCTTAATAATAGGGATAGTATTACCATTGAAAGAACATACGAGAACATGAAAGGCTTAATCTAGGGTAGGTTTCTCTTAAGTTGCTTGCTCACTTTTCAAAAACACTCTTTACACCCCACTTTTCAAACAATTTTCAAAAATAAGGCTTTATATATATCCATACGAGGATCATTACAAAGTACTTAGAAAGTTTCTAATCACACACTACACCTTTTCAAAACAATTTAAAGTGAGCTAAGTAACTAAGAGCCCATGGATAACCATGGATATAAAGGGTGCTAACACTTTCCCTTTATATAACCTACCCCCCGAACCTAAGTCTTTTAAAATAGGTTTTTCCTGTTCTTTTATGTCCTTTCCTTATGGATAAAATAAAAGTCGGTGGCGACTCTTGCTATCTGCAATATTTATAGAAAGTCAGTTCTCCCACCATGTTACAGAACTGGCGACTCTGCTGGGGACTTAATAAAAGAGGGGTACCCTTAGGAATTAGATCACTTAAATTGTTTGCTTTGTTTGCTTTATATTACTTTTTGGGCTTTATGTGTGAAAGATCCTAACCCAGATCTAGTGTACCCTGGGTAAATGGCAATAGACCAAGGAAATTGTACGGTGTATACCGATATGGTTGATCTGGTGGCCATAGTTAGTGTGACTTCTTGGTTGGTGCTTATGTTCCTTAAGTAAGTTGAGGATAATATGAGGCTGCCATATGTTGCCAATACACTAACTGACTTTTAGAACCCTAGTTATCCCATCTTGGCCTTTAGAAAGTAGTGAGATAATCGGCTTTGGTGAAGACTGAAGTTGGTTGATACTCGATGCTACACTCATTGAGATCCTAAACTTGGAGGGATTTGGTTGGCAAGTAAGTTGCCTACTGAACAACCACCCTTGTGAATGATCAATGATATTGAGATCCCTTAGAACCCGGTTACTTTTATAGGACAGGATGAATCAACTAAACTTCAAGGGAGGGTACTTACCTTTAAAACTCATGCAAGCCTTCAAACCTAGGGCTATTGTGTGACTTGTTTGTGTGTGCCGCATGTTTGTGATTGAGCATAACATCATAACATCATCATGCATCATAAGCATATCATTTTCACTAACTATTTCAAGGACCAAAGGATTTATCTTTGTTCTTTGTTGCAGCTCATGGCTTCTGCTCGTAGGAATACTATCCGGATCAAATTTGTAGGGATACCTCCTAAACTTAAGGACTTGGTCTCTCAAGTTTCTGAAAACTCCTAGTTCATCAAGAAGCATGGTCACCTACTTGATTTGGTTACCTCAGGATTTGATGAAGACATGATGAGTGTCCTATTTCATTTTTTTGATCCTAAACATCATTGTTTCACATTCCCCGACTATCAGCTAGTTCCTACAATGGAAGAGTTCTCCAAGCTACTTGGTATACCTATCCTTGATCAGAGACCCTTCACAGGCTTAGAGAAAGAGCTTAAACCTAAAGTAATTGCTACAGCCCTACATCTGAAGAAATCAGACATTGTCCTAGAAACAAGAAGTGGAGTTAAGGGTATCCTTTCCAAGATATTGATGGAGAAAGCTCCAGTGTTCCTGAAGGCTATGAGTTATGATGCTTTTGAGGAGATCTTGGCCTTACTAATCTATGGCCTAGTGTTGTTCCCTAATCCAGACCAGTTCATAGACGTACACGCCATCAACATATTTTTGACTCGCAATCCAGTGCCTACATTACTTGGAGACATCTTACACTCTCTTCATACCCGTACTACGAAGGCACGAGGAACTCTGATGTGTTGCATACCTTTGTTGTCCAAGTGGTTTATTTCTCACTTTCCTCGATCAGTGATGAAGAATGCACAAGGGTTCAGGTGGTCCAAGAGGATCATGTCACTTTCCCATTCAGATATTCATTGGTGCTCTCGATCTATGAAGAATTTTACTATCATTGACTATTGTGGGGAGTTCCCTAATGTGCCACTCCTTGGCATAAGAGGGGGCATTACTTACAACCCTTCTTTAGCTCTACGTCAGTTTGGTTATGCTCGGAGTGATGGTCCTCATGACATGCTTATTCAAGGTATTGTGTTCGATTACGACAACGATCTGCAAGGTTATCGACAAAGGTTTATACGAGCTTGGGGTAAAGTGAACAAGGTTGACAGCAAGACCCTGGAACCAAAGTACTCCATTCCTATGGAACCTTACCTCAGATGGGTACGAGCGCATGCTCAGACTCTTATGATGCCATATCCTGTTATCCTTCCAGTTACCATGGAGCCTGTTGCTGAAGGAGATACTCCTTATATCATCCTTCATCCAGACATACCCACTGACATGGAAGAGTTACAGAGGTCCTGGATCCAGTTGAAGGAGCAAAGGGATACTTTTGAGACTCATTTCAAAGCTAGTCAAGAGAGAATCTTGGAGCTAACAAAACAACTTCACGAGGAGCGGAATCTCAACTCATACCTCAACACAAAGAGGAAACATCCATGGGAGACTTAAAACCCCATCTTTGTATTCATTTCATTTTTGTTATAAGCCCAAGAGGCAAACAAGTTTATTGATTACTAATAAAAGTGTACTTTCTGGTTGTTTAAACAAATTTAAATCTTGCGGTCCTTGAAAACATTGCATATGCATTTACATACCATATCATTGCATCACAAGTTTCTTATGAACATGTATCTTATCTTCTCGCTGTTTATTTCAGCAGAAATGGCTCTTGAACAGACTGTCAAGGATCTCCAGGCTCAGAATGCACAATTCTAAGAGTTGATCCTGAACTTGTCCAAGGGACAAGATGAGTTGAAGACACTGCTAGCTAAGAAGAAGAAAAAGACTAGAAAATCAGGGGGACTCATCAACCTGGGTAGAAGATTCAGAGGTCCCATCAAGACAAAGGAAGAGGTTGAGGATTCTGAGTCTGAGAATTCTGAGAAAGAGGGGGGTAGTCTTCATGATACTGTGGAAGATTCTAATTCCTAAGCTGCACCTAAGATCCTATGTCCGGAGGATTCAACCACATACTGCTGATAAGAAATTGTGGATCCATTTCTTCCAAGAGAGCTTATCTGGAGCTCAATTGGAATGGTACTATCAACTTGAAAGTGTTAATATTCATGATTGGAATGATCTTGCTGAGGCCTTCTATAGGCAATACCAATATAATGCTGATTTAGCACCAACTCGCATGCAGCTCCAAAGCATATCTATGGGTGCTAAGGAGAGTTCCAAAGAGTATGCCCAGAAATGGAGAGACCTGGCTGGCAGAGTTCAACCTCCTCTGACTGACAGGGAACTGGTGGATATGTTTATGAGTACGTTGAATGGTCCTTTCTATAGTCACCTCATTGGAAGCTCATCATTTGGTTTCACCGAGCTGATAATGACTGGAGAACGTGTGGAAAGTGGTATAAGAAGTGGTAAGATACAGGTGAGTTACTCTTCATCAAGCACTGCTAAGAAGCCCCCTAGGGGAAAGAAGGAGTCTAATGCAATGTATGGTCAACATAGTCGTAATAGGAGTCACCAATCTGTGGGAGCAGTTCACATCTCCAACCCTGCCCCTGCAGCACCAGAGCAACAACAAAACAATCAACAGAAGCCTAGAAGACAGTTCACCAAGATCAAGGTGTCACTGGCCCAGGCCTTGCAACACATGTTGAAAGAGGAGCTAATTACTTTAAGGGGTCCTCCTCAGAATCCTAATACTTCCTCTCCTCGGTACAATCCTAATGCAAGATGTGCGTATCATTCTAATAGTCCGGGACATGACACCAACAACTGATGGGTGTTGAAAAACAAGATTCAAGACATGATTGAAGCTGGGGAAATTGAATTTGACCCTCCTGGGACCCCAAATGTGATCAATGCTCCTATGCCCAGTCATGAGAAGACTGTTAATGTTGTTGATGAAGCTTCTTATGTCTCCTCAGTAACAGATTTGACTACTCCTCTATCCATTATCAAGAAGAAGTTGGTGCAGGTTGGGTTCTTTCCAGGTTGCAATGAAGACTGTTTTTATTGTGACTATAAACCTGATAGTTGCTGGAAGCTGAAGGATGGTATTCAACGCCTCATGGACAATTACACTATATTGTTTGAGAAGACACCTTCTGTTGAAAGTATGTGTGAGCATCTGACTCGAAGCACGAAGCTTGAAGATGTAGCTACGGCTGATAAAATACCAGTGAAGATTACCTCCAAAGGTGCTGTCAGGATCACCTCTAAGGGTCCTGTCATGATTACTGCTGAAGGCCTTGTGAAGACTGTTGCTGAAGTTAGAATGGCTCCCATGATCATTACCACTCCTGGCCTTGTTCCTTATACTTCTGATAAAGTTATACCCTGGAATTATGGTTCTGATGTTTATATCCATGGTGTCAAACAAGAACCTTTGACTGATGCACCTGTTACTGATACTAGTCTTGATGTTGACAATATTGCTGGATCTAGTAAGATCACCAGAAGTGGAAGAATCTTCTCTCCTCAAGATACCTCTAAAAGTACAGTTACTCCAACTCATACCTCCACTTCTGGGCCAAGTACTGATGCTCAAGGCAAGAGTCATGTGATTGAACCTGTGCAAACTGAGGCACCGACTGCAGAAAATCTTTCTAAACAGATGGAAGAAGTACTGAAGATCATTCGCAAAAGTGATTATGATATTGTTGATCAGTTGGGGCATACTCCCTCCAAAATCTCCATGTTATCTTTGTTGCTATGTTCTGAGGCTCATGCTAAAGCCTTAATCAAGTTCTTAAAGACTGCTCATGTACCAAATGAAATTTCTGTGGATCAGTTTGAGAATTATGTTGCACATCTGACTAGTGATAATGGGCTGGGCATTTCTGATGTTGATTTGACTCCTTCCAAGAGAAACCATAACAGAGCTCTGCATATCTCCATTGAATGTAGGGGCACTACTTTGTCTCATGTACTGGTGGACAATGTTTCTTCATTAAATGTGCTCCCTAAAGAGGTTCTGGACAAGCTCAGTCCTAAAGATGTTGTGTTAAGACCAAGTGATGTGGTGGTAAGGGCCTTTGATGGTTCAAGAAGAGTGGTACATGGAGAAGTAGACCTTCCAATCAAAGTAGGATCTCAAGTCTTCAACTCTACTTTCTATGTGATGGATATTCGTCCTGCGTATTCTTGTTTGCTTGGGCGCCCCTGGATCCATGGGGCAGGTGTTGTGACTTCCACCTTGCATCAGAAGTTGAAATATCCGGTGAAAAACAAAATTGTCACTGTCTATGGTGAAGAGGAGTACATGGTTAGCCATGTGAATACTTTCAAATATGTAGAAATGGAGGGTGAAATGGTTGAAACTCCGTGCCAAACATTTGAAGTTGTTCCTTGCTTTGCTCCTGTTCCTCAGTCTGTCCCTGCTTCTGAAAGAGTTCCTGTGGTTACTAGAATACCTCTTGCAATGGCCTCCCTCAAAGATGCTAAAGTTGTGGTTGCAGAAGGTGCTTCTGCTATTTGGGGTCAGCTTCCCAACATCCCTTACAAGTATGACAAGTTTGGTTTGGGTTTCACTGCAGAATCTCAGAAGATTGTTCGTCGTGCTCGTGCTGTTCGTATCACTAATCAAGGGGTCATAAGAGATCAAATCAATGTTGTGGGTGACTATAATGAAGACTACAACCTGGATGATTGGATCTTTCCTACCATGGGTGATGGGCTCAATAATTGGAAGACCGAAGACGTTATTCCTATCTCCTTTAGTCAGGAGTAAATACTATTACTATGTTTTGTTTTAAGTTTGTAATTTCGAACAATAAAACCTTTTAAGCCTTGTGTATTGCCCGGGGCACAATGGTATGCTTGTTTCGGGATGTCATTTCATTTGCATACTTCATTCAATAAAATCAATGGACGTTTCATTTTCGTAAATATTGTGCTCTTTGTCTTTCTTTTATTATTTCTGTTTTATCAGTTATGTGTTCTCACACACACCCACGTCACTAAAATGCAGATCCTCATCCACTCTGGATCTTGTTGATAACAGTTCTACTATTGCTAATTATAATTTCGAGAATCCGATCTATCAAGCTGAAGATGGAAAGGAGGAAGATTGTGAAGTAACTGTAGAGCTTGCTAGGTTGTTACAACAAGAAGAGAAAGCTATACAGCCACATGAAGAGCCAATCGAAGTTGTTAATCTGGGAACAGAGGAAAGCAGGAAAGAAGTCAAGATAAGGGCTGAATTAGAGGATGGTGTTAAGAACAAACTGATCCAGATGTTACGTGACTACGTGGAGATTTTTGCTTGGTCTTATGAAGATATGCCAGGGTTGGATACTAACATTGTGGTTCACCGTTTACTGGTAAAAGAAGATTGTCGTCCAAAGAAGCAGAAGGTTCGTCGCATGCGTCCTGAAATGTCAGAAAAGATTAAAGCAGAGGTGATGAAACAATTTGATGCAGGTTTCTTAGTTGTGACTTCTTATCCTCAATGGGTTGCAAACGTGGTACAAGTACCTAAGAAAGATGGTAAGGTACGCACGTGCGTGGATTACAGGGATTTGAATAAGGCTAGTCCTAAAGATGACTTTCCACTTCCACATATTGATGTTTTGGTAGACAATACTGCTTAGTATAAGGTATTCTCTTTCATGGATGGTTTCTCTGGTTATAATCAGATTAAGATGGAACCCGAAGATATGGAAAAGACTACATTTGTTACACAATGCGGCACTTTTTGTTATAAGGTGATGCCATTTGGTTTGAAGAACGTCGGGGCAACATATCAGCGTGCTATGGTGGCTTTGTTTCACGATATGATTCATCATGAGATAGAGGTATATGTGGATGATATGATAGCCAGGTCCCAGAATGAGGAACATCACCTTGATCACCTGCACAAGTTGTTTGAGAGGTTGAAGAAGTATAAACTGAGATTGAATCCAAACAAGTGTACTTTTGGAGTTAGGTCTGGTAAATTTCTAGGTTTCATTGTCAGTGGAAAGGTATTGAAGTGGATCTTGCAAAAGTAAAAGCTATACAAGAGATGCCTGCTCCCCGTACTGAGAAGGAAGTTAGAGGTTTCTTGGGACGACTGAATTACATTGCAAGATTTATTTCCCAGCTAACTGCTACTTGTGGGCCAATCTTCAAGCTGTTGAAGAAAGATCAGGTAATGGAATGGAATGACGAGTGCCAGGTAGCTTTTGATGAAATCAAGAGATACCTCCAAGAACCCCCAGTTTTGATGCCACCAGTTGATGGAAGACCCTTGATTATGTACTTAACAGTATTAGACAACTCAATAGGGTGTGTGTTGGGGCAACATGACGAGTCTGGTCGAAAAGAGAATGCAATATACTACCTTAGCAAAACGTTTACCGACTGTGAAACAAGATACTCACTGCTCGAGAAAACTTGCTGCGCTTTGGCATGGGCTGCTCGTCGACTAAGACAGTATATGTTGACTCATACTACCTTGTTGATTTCAAATATGGATCCAATCAAGTACATATTCGAGAAGACTGCTCTCTCCAGACGAATAGCGAGATGGCAAATGATTTTAACAGAATATGATATACATTACACTACTCAGAAGGCCATTAAGGGCAGTGTGGTAGCTGATCATTTAGCTCATCAGGCAGTGGATGATTATCAGTCAATGAATTTTGAGTTCCCGGATGAAGACATTATGATTGTTACTAAAGAACCTGGACAATATGAAGGACCTGAACAAGGATCCCGATGGACTATGGTTTTTGATGGAGCTTCTAATGCGCTTGGTAATGGTGTTGGTGTTGTGATCATTTCCCCTGAAGGTTGTCATACCCCAATTACTGCAAGACTTTGTTTCTATTGTACCAATAACATGGCTGAATATGAGGCATGTATCATGGATATCAAAGCTTCCATTAAGATGAAGATTCAGTTCCTGGACGTATATGGAGATTCAGCCCTGGTAGTTAGTCAGATTAAAGTAGATTGGGATACCAAACATGAAAATCTCATTCCTTACAGAGAGCGGGTGTTGTCTTTGATCCCATATTTTGAAGAGATTACTTTTGGACATATGCCACGAGGAGAAAATCAGTTAGCAGATGCACTAGCCACCATGGCATCTATGTTTGAGATTAGTTGGGATGATGAAGCTCCCAAGATCACTATTGATAGATTTGAGAAGCCTGCATACTGCAATGAGATTGATACTGAAGGAGTAGAGGGAAAGCCTTGGTTCTATGAAGTGAAAAGGTATCTTGAAGCTCAGGAGTTCCCTGAAGGGGCATCTGTCAATGATAAAAAGTTTCTGAGGAGGTTTTCTGCTAAGTTCTTCTTGAGTAATGGAATTTTGTACAAGCGCAATCATGATTCGACTTTGCTTCGTTGTGTGGATAAGAAGGAAGCAACAGGGATTATGGAAGACATGCATGATGGGATCTTTGGCACTCATTCTAGTGGTCACACTATGGCAAAGAAGATATTGAGAGCAGGTTACTATTGGTCTACCATGGAAGCTGACTGCTATCAACATTCCAAAACATGTCACAAATGTCAGATTTATGCTGATAAGGTGCATATAGCTCCAGATCCATTGAATGTGTTGACTGCTCCTTAGCCTTTTTCCATGTGGGGCATTGATATAATTGGTGAGATCAAGCCTACTGCCTCCAATGGGCATCGTTTCATCCTTGTTGCCATTGACTACTTTACAAAATGGGTGGAAGCAGCCTCATTTGCATCTGTTACTAAGAATGTTGTGGCTTGATTCATTAAGAATAATCTCATATGTAGGTATGGCATCCCTGAGAGGATTATCATAGACAATGGCTCTAATTTGAATAACACTATGATTACTGACCTCTGCAAACAGTTCAAGATTAAGCATCATAATTCTTCTTCGTATTGTCCAAATATGAATGGTGCAGTAGAAGCTGATAATAAGAACATCAAGAAGATTCTACAAAAGATGACTATTACGTATAAGGATATGCATGAGATGTTGCCATTTTCTCTTCATGGTTATCGTACTACAATACGTACTTCAATAGGGGAAACCCCATTCTCCTTAGTCTATGGTATGGAAGCAGTTCTGCCCATTGAAGTTCAGATCCCCTCCTTAAGAATCATGAAGGATGCAGGCTTGGATGAAGATGAGTCGATTCAGACTCGACTCGACCAGATAAATTTGATTGATGAGAAAAGGTTGGCAGCTATTTGTCACAGTCAGATGTACCAGAAAAGGATGATCAAAGCTTTTAATAAGAAGGTTAAACAAAAGGTATATCAGACTGGAGACTTTGTAATCAAGCGTATCATATTACCACAGGGTGATCCTAGGGGCAAGTGGACTTCTACATATGAAGGACCATTTGTAGTAAAAAGGGTATTTTCAGGAGGTGCCATGATGCTTACTACTATGGATGGTGAGGATTTCCCACAGCCCGTAAATGCAGACATAGTTAAAAAATACTACGCATGAAAAGAGACCTGATAGGTTGACTGGCCTAGGCAAAAATAAGGGCATCCCGGCGAACCAAAAAGATTCGGGCAAAAATTAGGGATATATATAAAAAAAAATGTACACCCGGCAAGTCGAAAACCTGAAAAGGCGGCTTGGGCAAAAAAGGGTATCCCGGTGGATTGAAAACCTGAAAAGGAAATCCAGGCAAAAGTTAGGGATTAAAGCGTATGACTATGTCTCGTTTGGATCACTCATGTAACTCCAACTATTTGTGCTACCTGGATCAAGTTCAAATAGATAAAGATCAATCCAATCATTTCTATCTCGACAGCAAAGGATGAGATACTTAAAGATAATGGCAATAGTGGAATTGGAACTCAATAGAATTATTTCTCACATAGCTGCTTTTCTTTGTTTTTGTAAATTTTTTTTACTAGGATTTATGTCTCCTTGTACAAACTTGTCTGTGTATAGGCTACTTTCTAAAATAAATAAAATCTCGTCTTTGAATTCAAATTTACTTTTACCTTGTTTACTTAAACGAAAACGTCCATTGGTTGTGTTTGAATGTATGTATGCTTTTGAATATGATTGTTGTTTACCTGAAATGCATAAATTGCAGTAATAGTATTTACTAAGGACGAACGAAGGTAGGAATTCAATGAAGCTTCGCCAATTCATCCCCACAGAGTAATCTTTATAGACATCCATACAAGATACTTCAAGTAACATCTCCTTCCGGATCTATGTCCATCTCTTTTATCCTCAACCAGGATATTCAGGAACTTAATCCTTCAATAATAAGTACGACGAACAAAGACGGGAGGTTCTAAGTACCATATTATTAAACAAGACAGGAGCAAAGTCTTCGTATTCCCCAACAACGAATCGGGATTTATTTTCCCTAGCCAGCAGTTGTTATACAGAGATACCTAGACACTTCAGGCTACATGATTCATACATACATCATTTACACCATATCACAACATACGCATCCATAATACATATGACATTCTTACTTAAGAGCATCATGCCATACATGCATACATTAAACTAACCTTTTCTTTTCAGGATAGTTGCAGACAGATAAACATTATCAACTCCTCGAAACAGTTCAGAGACGGTCTATACGAAGATCTAGTACTGATACTTAATTCAGAGATAATCGTTACGAAGATTAATTTCTGATGATCAATACTCAAGTTGTCCTTGGAATGGTATGTAAATGATCTATACGAAGATCTAGTGCTTAATCCAGGATATTTCCAGAGGAAATAATCGTTACGAAGATTTATTTCTGATGGTCAACTGTCTTTGGGATAGTGTGTAAATGATCTATACGAAGATCTAGCACTTAATCCAAGAGATTCTTTCAGAAGAAGTTCAGGGATAATCGCCACGAAGATTTAACCCTGATATTCTTTTTGGCCTTGGGAGGGTATATAAATGGTCTATACGAAGATCTATTACCTAATTTGGGATATTTCCAGAAGAGATAATCGCTACGAAGATTTATTTCTAATGGTCTATGCAACAGTTTATCTGTGGGATGGTACATAAATGATCGATACGAAGATCTTGTACTTAGCCCAAGATATTACCAAAAGAAATTCAGAAAAGATCGCCACGAAGATTTGATTCTGATGCTTAAATTAAAGTATGTTCCTAAAGATGGTTCAGAGACGATCTATACGAAGATCTAAGCACTGAAACTTAATGAAGGATATTCTTTTTCCCTAGAGATAATGCAGAGACGATCTATACAAAGATCTAGTGCTAGCATTCAACTCAAACCATGTTACAGAAATGATTCTGAGACGACCTATACGAAGACCTAGTACTGATATCCAGTGACAACATATTGATAATATCACATCCTGATATTATGGATGACATCTATAAGCCCATATCCATCTCCTCTGAGCGGCATCTTCAAGCCCACTCAAGCAGATACAACCAATCAACAGTGTTACTTTGCACATCGGTGAGTGCGAATTTTTGGGCTTTTGTGTTCAATCCCCTTCAACCTTCCAAGTCACGAATGGCACACAGGCCAATCTAACTCCTCAGGTTTCAGAAAATTGAACAGGGGCAGCTGTTGCACCCCAAAATTTTCCCTCCCCTAGTCAAGACAATGTGTTCCAATGTGTCCCAAGGATCTTCTCAAGGGTTCACAAGGTTCACAAGACTCCCAATTGGTCATGAAGTGTGGAAGTTTCCTCAGACAATGCCTTCTCCTAAGCAAAGTGACCAAAACTAGGGTTTTGTGATTCTTCAGGTTAAAATGAGTTTCAAGACCTCAAGTGAGCTTCACAACATCCCACATGTAATCAAGAATCCCTATGTCAAGTTTCAAGGCTTTCCCAAAAAGTTTGCTCAATCAGATGATCAGATATGTAAAAATCAATCAAAGTGGTTAAAAAGTCAAACTGAGGTCAACTGTGGTCAAACTTCATGATTTTTTGCCAACATCAAGTATATGAAGTAAAATTCATCATTTGATAAAGGGTTGATCATGATTCATCAAGGAAGTTTCAGATCATCAAGAATCAGGAGTTTCTAAATTAGGGTTTTCACAGGAAAAGTCAACTGAACTTTGACCAGCCATAACTTTCACATGCTTCATCAAAAATTTCCCATCCAAAGCTCATTTTGAAGGAAATTGAATTCTCTACAACTTTTTGTATCACAAGCCAAGCCTAAAAATGCTTCATTTGAAAGGTATGAGCCAAAACATTACAGGTCATTTCAAAAGTCAACAAAAAGTCAACATCTTCCAAAGGGCATAACTTGAAAATGGTAAAAGATATGGACATGAGACCAAAGAGATTTGTTAGAGGACTCTTTATGCTTTCCAAAATGTCCAAGAACACCTTCATAGCCTTAACATTGAGGGATTTATGCCTTGTCAAAGTTGGGATATTTTCAAGGGGCGTAGGAAGAAAATAAGGGCTTAAATATAATTTTTTCCAAATGGGCTTGCAATATTGCCACCCAATCTTCATGATATCATCAAGTACGACCCAATCCAAGCATTATCTGATTTTTTATTTTTTATTTAGTATTTATTTGAATTTTATTCATTAAAAATCAAATTAAATCTAAATAAAATATGAAAACTCAATATTTGAATGTGATTCTTCTTCTAGAAAGTCTTAAAAATCATTCAAAGCTGATTGAAATCATACAAATTCGTGCTAGCCTAATTTGGAAAGGTTTGATGAGATTTTTTCAATATTTGAAAGTGAGAAACTTCATGATCAAGCAATCAAGACAAAGCCCAAAAATCCATCATATTTTGACCTAATTACATTCCATACATATACACAAACTCACTGCAAGCATAAGGACACGAAATTCTGCCTCCAAGAACACTCTTCAAACTTCAAATTTTCAAGGAAAAAGTGAGAATCGGATTCAAGCATCCCGGCCATCTCCAAAGCTTTTGAAGGTTTCAAATCATTCCTAGAAGATCACACAACGTTTTTGGATCATAAAATTATCCATTCATGCATTAAAACATGCTAACCGAATCGTTTTTGTTCTTCAATATCATGCTTTTCGATTTCACATATCTAACTAATATAAACTGATTTTGTTGTTTGATTCGTGTTAGTTATGATCTAGAGATGCTTTCTGGACAATCTTCTTGAAGAACCATAGCCTAAAACGGAAACGGCCATTGTTAGGGTTCTTGGACAAAATTTAGGGCTTCTCAATTTGGCCATTATAAATTGATTCTGAAACCATAATTGAACTGTGTGATGGATGGGGATCATGTCCATGTGATCAATTTGGTAAAATAATGCGTGTATGATATAATGTATGATTTATAGGCTTTTGAACGCAGGAAAATTTGCAAGAAACTTCGCAGGAAAATTCGCAGGTAAACCTACGAATTTCTGAGGAAGAAGATGAAGTCAGCGCGCGCGTTTTTATGTTTGAATATTTGCCTTAATATTTATTGATTCATTTGTGTTTTATTTCACAAGTTGGTGGACAGCCCAGTGGTGGAAGGCACGCGTATGTAATGCTTGGTCCTGGGTTCGATCCCAGGTTTTCATTTTGTTTCAATTAATTTGTCCCTTTTTGCAGAATTAATATATTATCAATTGAAGCTATTATTAATCAGACGCGCCCCATGTGGCTTATTGGCAAAGACTTGGAATTAAAGAGTGAAGGTGGTGGGTTCGAGTCTTGGTGATGGCAAATTTTTCTTGGTTTTTTCAAACATTAAAGAAGGTTTATTATATTATCATGTGATGATCACTCAATAACACCATCAGCGCGCAACTCAGTAGGTATTCCTCTTCATTATCCAGGTTAGGGACCTGGGTTCAAATCTCAGGTCCACCCTTTTTCTTGTTTTATTATTTTTCTAAGTTTCCTTGTTTTTTAATTGAAAAATAGTTAATATAGTTAAAATATTTTTTCTAAAATAAATGAATAACCAATAAATTGTTTTTTTTAATATTACATTTAATTCCTAATTTCTTAATATTTATTTTTGGTTGATTTTATTTTCTAAATAATAATTAATTGTCATTATATATCTATATTTTTGTAAATAAATATTAAAACCCTAGTTATTTTTTCTAAAATTTTAATTATGTTTCTAAAAAACCTAATTTTCATTATAAACCCTAAAATCTAATTTATTTAAGTTTTTCTAAATTTTGTTTATTTATTTTTTTTAATATTTATTTATTTGCTTTATAATATTTATTTGTCTTATTTATCTATTATTATCATTATTATTATTTCTCGATTATATTGTAATTGTCCCAAAGCCTTGTAATATTTATAGGTTTATTTTCTCTTATTTATTTTTATTGTAAATATATTTATTGTATGGTTAGTAATTCTAGGGTGTGATAAGCTATTTGTAATTAAAATTAACTTAGAAAAATTAATTTAAAAAGATAAATACTTGAAAATAAACACGCACATACGTAAGTCGATCTAAGATCACCATCTTGCACTTCCTAGGGTTGCCTCTCAGTTGCCTTATACAAAAGGTCAAGTAGGGTGTCTTAAGCAAAAGTCCCTCCATAAAACAAATCATCTAGTCCCTCTCCATATTCTAAAAGATCAAGTCCCTACGAGGTTGCCTACGATAAATGATCTTGTTCCTCCCAGATAAAAGGTGATTGTCCCTCCATATGGCTAAAGACACCCTATAGTTGCCTATATCCAGATGACCCTACACATGTCTCTTAACAAATCCAAGGTAATGACTACCTATTCCTTAATAATAGGGATAGTCTTACCATTGAAAGAACATACGAGAACATGAAAGGCTTAATCTATGGTAGGTTTCTCTTAAGTTGCTTGCTCACTTTTCAAAAACACTCTTTACACCCCACTTTTCAAACAATTTTCAAAAACAAGGCTTTGTATACATCCATACGAGGATCATTACAAAGTACTTAGAAAGTTTCTAATCACACACTACACCTTTTCAAAACAATTTAAAGTGAGCTAAGTAACTAAGAGCCCATGGATAACCATGGATATAAAGGGTGCTAACACATTCCCTTTATATAACCTACCCCCCGAACCTAAGTCTTTTAAAATAGGTCTTTCCTGTTCTTTTATGTCCTTTCCTTATGGATAAAATACAAGTCGGTGGCGACTCTTACTATCCGCAACATTTATAGAAAGTCAGTTCTCCCACCGTGTTACAAGTTGAACTAGTGTTTGTTGAAGTGGTGAAAGAAATGATTGTTGATTTTGTAGACGAGTCTGTTGGAATAATTGTCTCTGAAGTTGTAGGAGGAGTACTTGTTGTTGCTGTAAGAGGAATTGCTGATGTTGTAGAAACCGTTGATGTTATCTGCAGGATACCTTCTCTGATAAGGCCATTAATGCCACTTCTTAAGCTTGCACACCCATTGACGGAAACTTTGCAAGATTCACAGCAGGGCTCACAACCTGGGACGCCTGGCATTTTAAAAGTTGAGCTTTAACCTCTACCAGAGGTGTTTGAATGCTTGCAGTATCTTCAATCAAGTTCATGGGTTGATCCTCCTCAATTGCATTTATCCTGGGCCCACCATGGCTGGGCATAGGATTCTTCGTGACGTTAGGAGGTGGTCAAAATTTAAAGCCTTTGAATCAACTAGATCCTGAACCTTCATGTGCAAAGCTCTGCATTTTTTTGGTGGTGTGACCAGGTGCATTAGAATGGAAGGCACATCTGGCATTGACGTCGTAATTCCATGGAAGGTTTTGAGGATCTGGTGGAGCCAGAGTCCTCAATTCAACAAGATTAAGCTTCAGAAGTTGTGGCAACAAAGTGGCATAGGGCATTGGTATAGGCTCAATTACCTTGTTGACTTGAGATGGCCTTTGCTGGAAAGGACGTTGTTGTTGTTGGTTGTTGTTATAGGACCTTTGTTGAGGAAAATGTTGCTAAGGGAACTGTTGTGGTTGCGGAGTGTATTGTTGTTGAGGAGGTGGGGTAGGAATTGTGACAGCGGCAATTGATCTTGGCATATATTGGGGTCTTCCTCTGCCCATGTGTATTGAGTTTGTTTCACCAGACCTGTGAGGCCCTGCAAATGGTTTCCTTGTGCTGCTTGAGTTGGCGCCGTTATCAGAAATCTTTCCCATTTTCAATAAACTCTCAATCCTTTCTCCAGCTATGACCACATCTGCAAAGCTAGTGGAAGCGAAAGCAGCCAACCTATCAATGTATGTCCCCTGTAGGGTGTTCATAAACATATCTTCCATTTCTCTTTCTGACATTGGAGGTTGAACGACAGCAGCTAATTGTCTCCATCTCTGAGCATACTCTCTGAAGATTTCCCTGGAGGATTGTGACATACCCATTAGAAGAGTTCTGTTAGGAGCCATGTCTAGATTGTATTGATATTGGCGAATGAAAGCCTCGGCCAAATCTTTCCAATTTCTAATGGTTTCCCTAGTCAGATGAGAGTACCACTCACGGGATGCCCCGGTTGAGCTATCCTCAAATAAAACATCCATAGCTTTTCATCCATAGTGTAGGCCTTTAATCTTCCCAGGAAATATTGAAGATGGGTGCGAGGGCAAGATGTTCCATTATATCTTTCGAAGCATGGAGGTTTGAATTTGGGAGGAATTCTTACTCCCTCTACCAGCCCCATATCCATAACATCAAACCCTAAGGAGTTTTGAGACTCCAGAGATCTCAACTTTTCTGCTATCTCGTCCAGCCGACGATCATAGAATTCATCTCCTGCCCTAACTACAGTGAATTGTTCCTCTTGAGGGTCCTCTTGCAAGGCACGCCCTCTAGTATTACCATGGGTATTCCTGATAGCATTAATGTCAGGGTTAAGATGAGGTCCAAACTCCGGGGGATTAGTACGAGGTTGTACATGATCATTGTTGCTGGTACCCCCTGTACCTGGGTGGTTTTGTTCAAAAGTTTTCCGCTCGACCAACTCTCTTAATCTTTCTTGTCTTTGGGCCAACCCAGTCATTACTGCCATGAACTGGTTCATCTGATCCCTCATTTCAGTTCTTTCAATAGCCACATGGGTTCTCACGTCAGTCAGATCTTGCTGAACTTGGTCCATCTGCAAGCTCGGAAGGTTGTTTCTTGTCGGATACCGGTGAACTCTGTTGATGGGGAAGACTCTCCTACGAGCAATGTTTCCTGAAACCACAACAAAGTGAGAAAACAACAAACAAAAACCTACAAAACAAAGAATGTGGTTAGTATGCAATGCAAGATGTCTATTTGTCCTCCAAGGGTATCCGGTTTGGTTCTTTGGTTTTGACCTTCCAGTCCCTGAGGAATGATGATGTTGAAGAGAAACGAAGCCCAAAGGATACCACAAACCATATATTACAAAATGTAAAGATGCATATTTTTTATTACAATAAAGTCCCCATGGTGGGTCAAAATACAATAACAAAAACAAAAGTACAAACAAGATGAAGTATAAATACAAAGAAATCAAACATCCAGCCCATAATCATCCTCTCTGACTTCCTTCAGGAGAACATCAGTTACTGGGCCAACTGGATGCTCTATGATGGTCCTGATAAGAAGGTTCCTGGTGGCAATAGCATTTGTCAACTTCTTATACTTGTCTTGGTCCTTTGATCTCATTAATCCCGCCCGGAGTTTCAACTCAGAGATCTCTTTCTGTGCTGCTAAAAAGGCTTCCCGATTCTTCTTCTCATTAGCTTCCAGCTGCTCTATCCTAGCCTGGGTCCTCTGGTCTTCCTGTGAACGAGATTCAATAATTATGATCCATCTAGCTTGACTCTCCTCCAAATAGTGCTCAGCTCTGGCCTTCTGAATTTTGGCTTCCTTGCAAGCATTCTTCAACACTAACTCCCCTGCTCTAGCCCTTCTGATGTAATCATCTGTCTTCTCAATCTTGCTCATGTGCTTGATCCGGAGCTTCTCTAACCTCTCATTGTCCAGATGACTATCATTCCTCTCCCAGAGGGTCTTCTTTAGAGCTTCAGAAAGCTGATTATTCCTCTCTTTCAACTTCTTAAACTCCTCTAAGCTGACTGTAGCTACGGGCTCTACTACTGAAGGTCCAGGCACATCCTCCAAGGTGAATGGCATGCGGGTGATCTGTCCCCTAATACAAGACCAATAAAGATACTGAGTTGAAGTTATATTGCTGCACTTGCCAAGAATGGCAGTCCCTTTTGTCTGAATGTTGTCCCAAGCCCAAGCTGCTTGTCGAGCAATGGCATGGTTATGCTGAATATCACAGTAAAGGGTTTCTGATAAGTCCTGCTCTCTTGGTGGATGTACCAAGGCATACCCTAATTGCCTTTTGAACATCAAAGGATTGTAGTTGATGCAACCCTTCACTCCAATCAAAGGTACATTGGGATACTGCCCACAGCTTGTAATTATGTCTCTGCCCTTGGTGCTCTGAGTGCACCACCTGATGTCTTCTGAAGTGAGAGCAATCAATCTCTTAGCCTAATTTCTTGACTGATGAGGATTCAAGAAAGCTTCTGACTTTGGAAAGTGTCTCAGTAACCAGCAGTAGAAGAGAGGTGCACAACATCTGACTAATCTTCCCATCTGCTTCTCATTCATTTGATGTACTAAGTAATAGAAATCCCCTAGCAAGGTGGGGACTGGATTCTTCAGCATGAAAAGATGGATAGCACTCTTGCTTACAAACTTAGGCTCGTCTGCAAACAAGATGATACCATATATGCTAAGGGCCAAAAGAGCACAAACAGTGTCCCATTTCCCTGCTGCAGCATGAATGGTGGCCTTAATAAACAGGAAGTCCAAATGGAGGCCTGGGATTCCAGCCTTGGTGGTCATATTTAGATCAATGATGGTGGATTCCAAGTACAGAGCCTTAGATATATCTTCATTCCTGGGAGCAGTCATCTCAGGGTTGAAAGGAATCCCTCTCCTGATGGGGACACCTAACAACAAGGAAAACTCCTCTAACAAAGGGCCCAACTGAAAGTTTGGAAAGGTAAAACATCTGAGTGGAGGGTCATAGAACTGAAGGCAAGTGTGGATCATACTCCTCTGTGATGCATCCAAGTCTATGATCATGTCCATAATGCCACCATAATGTTCCTTGAATAAAGGGACATGATCAGGAGTGATGAGTGTCTAAATCGGCCTGATGCCTGCCAGAGTGGGGCTCAAAGAAATGGTATGTAATGTTGCTCTTCCTGGATGGGTCCATGCTGGTAATGGATGCTGATGAAGACAACTGGAGAAGATATCAGCTGAGGAAGATCTCTGATGAAGATAATTGATGAAGGTGCTGAAGAGAATCTCTGATGGAGATGGCTGGTGAATATATCTGATGAAGATGAACAGTCAAAACCAAACCAAAGATAAGATGTGGATACCCTGTAAAACAAACATACAACTGTTAAAATGATGCAAGATGATGAATGCAGAATGATATGCAAGGGTTTGTGATCAAATGTTGGATCTGTTATCTGCCTGGATAAGGCCCATGTGTGTTCATAAGTCCAGATGAAGGCTTAGAGAACTAGTAACCAGGTGGGGGACTCAAATAAAGAGTCACAAGTCCAGGGTTTCACAAGAATAGTCCAAAATTATGTGACCTTAACAATATCAGTAACAGGGTATGATGAGGCCAAGGGTTCCTGCAAACCTGTAAACATCCCAACCCCCTCACAAGTATTGTTCTAGAACAAGGATCCTCAGACTTGGATTAGTTATGAGAAGTGTAAACACTTCTAACCCGGAGGTACAGTGTTTACATTAATCATAAAGGATCCTCCTCTAATTCACCTCAGATGCTGAAGGTCATAAAAAGGTCATCCAGACTTAGCAGGCTTCCCAGATAGCCCTAGTACTACAGGAAATCCGTAACACAAAGTTCTCAAGAAGAAACCCATGTCTGAACCGTGTTTCATATTCCCGCACCAGACCGAAATGGAATGGGAAAGAATATGAAGCCACTTTATCCTATGTGTCACTCAGGCTCCCGGTGTGGAACCTTACTCACTTAATATCCCTCCCACCAAGGTAAATAGCAGATCCAGCACATGATATGATGATAATAGTATGAAATAAATAAAAATAGTAAATGAAAGCAATAAATAAAGCTGTACAGAAAGTAATAAATAAAGCAATAAACAACAAGCACGAATAGCACATAACACCCCCATAAACACAAATCAAACAAGCGCTAGGAGAAACCCACAAAAAGAACCAGAAGCCCTGGTTGCAATGATCTATTTCCCCAGCAGAGTCGCCAAGCTGTCGCTCCCAAAGATTTGTATCCCGGTGCAGACGCAAACGGTCGGCGAAAAGAGAAAATGAAAGTGGAGTGAATAGAGTCGCCAGCTAGGCATTTTTATCCCGAAGGAAAGGTAATGTTGCATAAACCTAGAAAGAGATGGATAAGACGGTTGCGAACCAGAGAAAGAAGAAAGGGGGTTGGTTACAACCTGGGAAGGTATTAGCACCCAGATTGTCTGTCGTACTCGACGGGATCCATGCTTACAAGATTGTGTTTAAAGGGGTAGATATATGTGTTATCTGTGTGCAAAAAAGCTAAGAAAAGAATATACAAGTGTCAGTGCAAAAGGGTGAATTGCTCAGGAACTGAGGCTTAGAAAAGAATGCTGAAAGAGGGAAGACACAAAGACTTTTGTTCGATAATAGTTAAGTTATGCCTACGTATCCTCTCGTGCAATGAGGAAGTCAGAACACCCTTGTTCAACTCAAAGAGACTGGAAATAAATTGACTGTGAACTGCTTACTTGTCTATGCTCAAGTGTATGACTGGTCTGGCTCGAGTGCTAACTGTCTTGCATTAGACGGAAGAAGCCAGTTCTCGTTTATGAATGAGTGTGATGAGAAAAGAATCCCGGAGGAGACGATTATTGTTTATTTTTTATGCTTTCAGTTTTTTATTGTTTTTGGGTGCTTTGCATAGGATTATGAGCTTAAGCCTAAATCAAAGGCTTGTAAACTCATTATATCCTCCCTGATTAGGGATAATGAGCCTACTTAAGTATGAGATAAGCATCTCAACTTAATTGCCATGGTGATGTAGGATTAAGATCATTAACCTAATTGTGATTAATTAGATGTTTTTGGTTTTTTTTGTTTAGTGTTAAGTAATGAGTTTAATCTCTAATAGAAGGATAATAGATGAGAACACTTAAGATGAGGAAGATACCTCAACTTAATCCATGGTTAGGGACTAAATTCATTAGATAACAAGCCTTTATTAAGTGGATTTTAAATAATGGATGAGATCAAGAAGTGTATTTTATGGTTTGTAAGACAACTTGAGGAGGACTTATCCATTAAACACTAGGGTTAGTCCCTCTTAACCATAAGGAAGACTTAGAACCCTAATGTAAGGCCCAAGTTACAAGATAAAGTCTTAGTGATTATTAAGGTGATTTGATTAAGAGGTTTAAACAAATGAAAGGCTTAACACTTAATATTAAAGTTGTACACTCCATCCTAAGAGAAGGATGCATGCATAACCCTAATTCCAAAGTCCTAAAACTTTAAGAGTTTAGTCACTGATTATTGAGATGAGAAGAGAGACTCAAGGAGACTCAAAGGTAAAAAGCTAAGGGGGACTAAACACAACCCTAAATATTATCATGCTTGGATATCCTATGGGTTGTTAGGCTTAGGAGAAAAAGAATCTTCAAGAAGGCCACCATGGAAGAAGCAGATGAAAGGAGGAGGAAGCAGAAGAATAAGTTACTTACTTCCTAAGAAGATAAGTAACTTAAAGGAAGAAAGCGAGAAAGATGGAATATAAGTGAATTAGATTCACTTCAAAGACATATAAAATGCATATGGATGAGATAAGAAGAAGTGAGAAGTGAAGGCAAATCCACCTCCCACAATAACTTACCAAAAGCTCCTGAAAAGTTAGTATGAATGCATAAGACATAAAGCATAAAGAAATGAATTGAAATGAGGTGAAATGACCAAAGTCAGAAGTGATTATGTAATGCAAATGACATATGAGATGATGCAAAGTCATACAATGTGCATATGAATGATCATACAAAGATGGGATGTCATGAAAGCATGTTTGGAAGCTTGAAAACACATGGATGTTTATGAAATGAAATGAATGCAAGACATGGCAAATGAATGAAGAAATGATCAAGCAATGTTCTAACATGTCCTAAGATGTCTAAGATGACATATGGATGCTTGAGATGTCATGGCAAGTTCATGTGATGATGAATATGCAAGGTGAATGAAAATGAACATGAGAAATTAGGGTTTTATGGACATGTGAGATGCAAATGAACAAAACAGAAGCATACAACATGATAAAAATTTGAAATCAAGCTTAAACAAACCCTAATCCCATACAAAGTCACACCCTAAAGGATAAGGTTAGAAGCTAATCCTATTGAAAGTTTTGATTTTTCTAATTTTGCTAGGGTATTTGGGTGATTCAAAAGGGAAAATGCCAATCAAATTGAAAATGCAAGATAAATTCATGATAAAAATAACTTAGAAACTACATGCAATATATGAAACAATGCAAAAAGAATCAAGTTTAAACTCTTCTTGGTTAGGCAGAAATGATTTTTCAAAGCTAGGGTTAAAAATTGTGATTTTTAAAAACCCAAATTCAAATAAAATCATGAAATTATAATCAAACCTAAAAAGAAATTTGTATGAAGAGTTTGAAAATGTTTCTAAATGTATTGGAATGGTTCATGATTTTTTTGGTGATTTTTAGAAACCTAAATGCATTTTTAATTAATTAAAATACTTTAATTAATTAAAAGTAACATTTAAATATTTTTAAAATACTTTTTATATGCAAAAAATAAAATAAAAATCATTTTCAGGTTGAGAAAAATATTTAAAACCAGAATGAAAAGTTTCATATTTTTTGAAAGTGTTTAACTATTTTAAATAAATTATGCAAAAGAAATGAAAATAAAATAAAATAAAATGAATTAAAATTTAATAAAAGTGAAAGTCAGCGTATCCAATGGTTGAAATTTGAATGAAAATGGTGGGAATTGACTTGGCGCGTTATCCAATGGTCCACATTCAAACTGGCTAAATGATTTTAATTAAATTAATTAATCAGAAATTAACTTAAGTGAACTAATCTGAGTCGTACGCGCACTAACCTAAACAAGATCCAAGGGTGGGAAATCAATCTGGGCAACTAACCCTAATTAGGGTTTTAATGATTTTCAGGTGACCGGAGCTAGCTCCGGTCATCTTCTCCGGCCACTCAAAATCTTCAACTTCTTCCCTAGGTCAAATTAAAAGCTCTAAAGCTCCAGAAATGATCTACTATCCTCCCTAAACAAGAATCCATCATCATATAACATTTATATTTCATCAAAATCAAGAATCGAAGCAAACAAGATTTTCGGACAAAATTTTAGAACAACCATACATGCTCATTTCTCAATCATTTTCAAAACTAAACATATCAGAGTGATCTAGAGAACATATAGAATCATTCTAAAACTTAAAAGAAGGTTTCTGGAAATCTTATTATTGAGGTATACCTGAGTTGAAGCTTTTCAGTTTGGAGCTTTCTGACCTCCTCTCTTGTGCAAAATCACTCCAATGATCCCCTTGTGCTTCTGAAAGGCTTAGAATAAGTTTGTTTTGGTTGGTTTGAGGTGTTTGGTTCTAATAACTTAGAAATCGTATTTCTGATTTGGGGGGTTTCAGGCCATGGTGAGGGGTGTTTTGTGTTCCATGAGTGATTTCAAGATGATTGGTGAAGTTTGTTTTGAAGTTTGATGGTTGTGTTTTGAGTTTCGAAGAAGGGAAGGTTTTTGGTGATTTTGTGAATTCTGACTTGTGGGATGATTCAGGCTCCAAGATGTTATGAAATGGGGTCTATGAGGCATGTATGTGAAGTCTTGATTGGTCAGAGGAGTGGTTGTGGCTCAGCTTGATTGGTATGGGAGGTTTTGCTCAAAAGTCAAATTTGGTTTTGCTCAAAAGTCAAATTTGTGTACTTGGAGGTATGGGCCATGGCAGAGCTAGCTTTTTGGGATGTCTGGCCTCAGCAAGATTCATGGAGATCCATAGAATGAGTTTGATGCAGCTGGCACAAGTGGATGGAAGGATCCAAGGCATTTTGCAAAGTTTGTGAGTTTTGGCCCCTTTGAGATTTCTTGAAGATCAAGTCATGAAAACAATGAAAATTTGGGCCAATTCTGATGTTTAGAAGTTGCTTTGACATATTATGGTGCATAGAAGTTGATTAGAGGTCATAGAAAGGCTTGGCAAGTGAAATTGCAAAATTCCCTCTTTGGCATGAAACTTGAAATTATGTGATTTTTGCCAACTTTGAAAGGCCATATCTTGATTTATAGGATGAATCAAGACATGTTCTTGTACTTTTTGAAAAGGGAAAGACCTAATCTACAACTTTCATGTCCAAGAATTTTTCATTTGAAGCATTTTTGGTCATGAAAGAGGAGGTTGAAAATCTTTCCCAAAATGGAAAGTTTACATTTCAAGTCATTTCCAAAAATGGAAAGTTTTCAATTGGCTCAAAATTCTTCAATCTTGTGAACTTCCAACCACTTATAAGATCAAATAAAGATCATTGAACTTCAATTTGATGAAAATGACCCTTTGGTTCCATTGTTGGGGGTCTCGGATGCCCTGATTTTGACTTAACTTGCTTAAGAATTTACCCAATGATCAGATGACTTCCACAATTAATTTCTTCATAAAACTTGGTACACATGATCCTTATAACATATTAAGAACATTAGAAACAAGAATGACCAAAAAGTTTTGAGTTAAGGCCTCTGAAACCAAAACCCTAATTTTGGTCATCTGTAGTGAAAACCCTAGCTCTACTTCCAAGCCTTTGCCAATCCTTGTGATTTCTTGACTTCAATGAACTTTGGGGAGAAAATATGATCATAGAACACACATGGACCCTCTTGGATATCTTAAAGACTATTGGGATGGCTCAGATTGATTCTTAAATTGCTCAGGTCACAAACCCTAGATGCAGATGAAATTGAAACTATGTAGTGAAACAAATATGCAATATGAGATGGTATGCCCAAGATAATGCAAAATTAAAGATCACAAGCCATGGTGTGAGAAAAAAGTGAGGGCAAATTTGGGGTGTTTACACATGGCTTGTGATCTCCCATATTGCATTTGCATAAACATAACATCTCACACTGCATAGTTTATTTCATCTGCATAACTGCATCTAGGGTTTGTGATCTGAGCAATCCAAGAAGTGATATGAGCCATATCAAAGGCCTTAAAGCATGCCAATAGGGTCCATGAGTGTTCTATGATCATTTTACATCTCCAATAAGTCTTTGAAGTCACAAAATCACAAAGGATTGCACAGAGGTCCAGGCAGGCTAGGGTTTTGGGTTTGAGGCCCTTAACCTCAAATTTTTTGGTCATTCTTGATTCTAATGGTCTTAATATGTTATAAGGAGCATGTGTACCAAATTTTATGAAGAAATTCATTGTGGAAGTCATCTGATCAACTGGTAACTTATTGTGCAAGAAAAGTCAGAATCAGGGCATCTGAGGCCCCCAACAATGGAACCAAAGGATCATTTTCATCAGATTGAGGTTCTATGATCTTTATTTGATATTAGAAGTGTTTAGAAGTTCACAAGATTTAATAATTTCAAGCCATTTGCAAACTTTCCATTTTTGGACATGACTTGTAATGGAAACTTTCTATTTTGGGAAAGATTTTCAACCTCCTCTTTATTGATCGAAAATGCTTCAAATGAAAAATCCTTAAACATGAAAATTGTAGATTGGATCTTCCCATTTTCAAAAAGTACAAGAACTCCTCTTGATTCATCCTAGAACTCAAGATATGATGTTTCAAAGTTGGGAAAAATCTTGTAATTTTCAAGTTCATGCCAAAGAGGGATTTTTGCAAAATCAAGTTTTAAGCACTCTTTTGACCTCTAATCCACTTCTAAGCTTCATTACATGATAACACAACATTACAAGACCAAAATCATGCCTTGGATCACAAGTTTCTATGAGCCATTTTCACAAAATTCTCAAAGAGGGAAAGTTGTAAAACATGTGATAACTCTTGAATCAAAGGCTGCAGATCATCACAAGCAATCCCATGGCTCTCCTTGAAGTTGGCTGAGTCAATACACCCCTTCAAACCAGCTCTGACCCGTGCCATTCCTCATAGTACACAACATTGACTTTTTTTGCAACTTGGCCCATACCAATCAAACTATGCCACTATCAACTTTCTGACCAATCACATTGCCTTATGCAAGCATCATGGACCTTATTTCACATAACCTTGGAGCCTGAAACCTCTCAACACTCAGATTGCCCAAAATTTCCCTAAAACATCTCATTTTCGATTCTCTCAAACCAACCACTAAAAATAAAAAATTGTTCCACCAATCATCTCAAAATCATCCATAGAACAAAACCCAGCCTTTAAAATGGCCTGAAACACTCCATAACAAAAACACGAATTCTGCTTCATCAGAACTGGAGCATTCAAAATAGGCCAAACAAACTTGTTCTAAGCCTTTCAGAAGCACAAGGGGGATCATTGGAGTGGTTTTGCACAAGAGAGGAGGTCATAAAGCTCCAAACTGAAAAGCTTCAACTCAGGTAATCATCAAGAACATTTTTTCCAGAACTTGTTTTTTAAGTTACAAATTGATTCTACAGATGTGCTGATCATTGTGATATGTTTACTTTTGAAAATGGTTGAGTTTTAAGCATTTCATAGCCTTCTGAAATTTTGCCTGTGAAATGTTCTTGCTTCGATTCTCTCTTTTGATGCATGATAAATGATTTTTGTTGCTGGATTCTTGTTTAATGATGTCTAATGAATGATTCTGGAGATTTTGGTGTGTTATCATGGCCTAGGGAGTGAGTTCAAATGAGTGAGTTGCCGGAGAAGATGACCGGAAGTCTTCTTCAGCCACCTGAGAGTCATTAAACCCTAATCCACAATTAAATGTCAGTTTGAATAATAGCCCTTAGATCTTAGGTTACCGCGTGTTTGGATGGCCAGGATGCGTTCACTTAAACCCTAATCAAATTAATTAAATTAATTACGATTAATTAGTCAGATTCAATCTGAACCTTAGGATCACGCACGCAGTCTCCCCCTTTGAATCTGGACCATCAAATTGGTTGACTTTCATTTTCTTTTTGTTTTTATTTCATTTTATTTCATTTCTTTCACATAATTATTAAAATTAGCAAAAAACATTTTTAAAATCTCATTTTCTGCATTTTCACTTCAAATATTTTTCTTTACTCAAAAACATTTTTTATTTTAATTTTTGCATTAAAAAAGTATTTTTAAATCATTTAAATGTTTTATTTAATTAATTAATTGATTTTAATTAATTAAAAATACATTTAGGTTTCTAAAAAACACAAAAAAATTCATGAAGCATTCTCATACATTTAGAATCATTAACAAACTCACCGCACAAATTTATTTTTAGGTTTGATCAAATTTTCACAATTATCTTTGAATTAGGGTTCATAAATTTCACATTTTTTAAGCCTAACTTGAAAAAATCTCTTCTGATCAACCATGATGAGTTTGAACTTGATTCTTTTTGAACTGTTTCACATATTGCATCTAGTATCTAGGTTATTTATCTAATGATTTTGCATTGCATTTTCAATTTGATTTGCATTTTTCCTTTAGAATCACCCAAAAACCCTAGCTAACTTAGGAAACTCATAACTTTATCTAGGTTTAGCTTCTGACCTTCTCCTTTGGGGGTTGATCTTGTATGTGTTTAGGGTTTGTTAGATTTCATTTTCAATTTTTTATAATGATGTATGCTTCTGTTTTGGTCATTTGCATCTCATACATTCATAAAACCTTAATTTCTCATGTTCATTTGCATTCATCTTTGCATATCATCATCATATGAACTTGCCATGACATTCCATGCCTTTTTATGCCATCTTAGACATATTAAGATATGTTAGGACATTGCTTGATCATTTCTTCATTCATTTGGTATGCTTTGCATTCATTACATTTCATGTTTATCCATGTGTTTCTAAGCTTCCAACTTGCTTCCATTGCATCTCATCCTTGTATGAACATTCATAAGCATTATGTATGACTTTGCATCATCTCATAGCATATTCACATTGCATATTCACTTCTGGTTTTGGTCTTTGCACCTTCATTTGCTTTATTTCCTTTTGCTTTGCATCTCATGCATTCATACTAACCTTTCAGGGGCTTATGGTAAGTTGTTTGGGATGTGGATTTGCCTTCACATCCCACCTCTTCTTATCTTCTCATTTGCATATTTTACTTGTCTTTAAAGTGAACTTTCTTCACTTATGATCTATCCTTCTTACTTTCTTTCTTTTAGGTTACTTATCTTCTTCTAGAAGTAAGTAACTTATTCTTTCTCTCCTTCCCTTTCATCTGCTTCTCTTCCATTGGTGGCCTTCTGAAGATCTTTCTTTAAGCCTCACAAACCATAGGATATCCAAGCATGATAACTTTTAGGGTTATACATAGTCCCCCTTAGTCTTTTACCTTTGAGTCTCTTTGAGTCTCTCTTCTCATCTCATAATCAGAGGCTAAACACTTAAAGCTTTAGGACTTTGAATAGGGTTATGCTTGCATCCTTATCTTAGGATGGAATGTATAACTTTAATCCTTAGTGTTAAACTTTTAATTTTTTTACACCTGTTAATTAAAACACCTAATAATGATCAAGACTTAAGCTTGTAACTTGGGCCTTACATTAGGGTTCCATCTTTTCCTTTTTGGTTAATAGGGACTAAACCTAGTGTTTAATGGACAAGTCCCCCTCAAGTTGTCTTACTAACTTAAAAATCACTTATTAATCTCACCCTTTAATTAAAATCCACTTAATAAAGGGTTGTTATATAATGAATTTAATCCCTAACCATGGATTAAGTTGAGGAGTCTTCCTCAGCTTAAGTATTCGCATCTATCATCCTTCTCTTAGGATGGTGTAATTAGTTCACTAATCCCTGATTAGAGATTAAACTCATTACTTAACACTAAACAAAAAAACCAAAAAACCATCTTGCTAATCACAAGTAGGTTAATGATCTTAATCCTATATCATCATGGTAATTAATTTGAGATGCTTATCTCACACTTAAGTAGGCTCATTATCCCTAATCAGGGAGGATATAATGAGTTTACAAACCCTTGATTTATGCTTAAGCTCATCATCTTATGCAAAACACCAAAAACAATAAAAAAACTGAAAACACAAAAACAAACAATTATCGTCTCCTCCGGGATTCTTTTCTCATCACACTCATTCATAAATGAGAGCTTGCTTCTTCCGTCTAATGCAAGACAATTAGCACTTGAGCCAGACGAGTCATACACTTGAGCATAGACAAGCAAGCAGTTCACTACAAATCATCCAGTCTCTTTGAGTCGAACTACGGTGTTCTGACTTCCTCATTGAACGAGAGGATACGTAGGCATAACTTAACAGTTATCGAACAAAAGTCTCTTTATCTTCCCCCTCTTTCAACATTCTTTCTAAAGCCTTATTCTTGAGCATTCTCACTCTCTTTTGCACTGACACACTGTACATTCATTCCCAACTTTTCATACACAGTCAGCACATACACTACCCCTTTTAAACACAATCAGGTAAGCGTGGATCCCATCGAGTATGACGGATGATCTGGGTGCTAATACCTTCCCAAGTCATAACCAACCCCCTTTCTCAGTTTCTTTGGTTTGCAATCGTCTTATCCATACCCTCCCAGGTTTATGCATCATTACCTTTCCTTCGGGATAAAAATGCCTAGCTGGAGACTCTATTCAACCTCAACCTCCAACATCGCCGACCGTTCGCGTTTGCACCGGGACGTAAGTCTTCGGGAGCGACACCGACAAGGATGCAAATAATGCCAACACTTGAGCTTCTTCATCTAAAAGTCTCCTTAACTCTCTAGCAGATAGGTAACCAACTTCCTCTTATTCCTCATCAGAAGTAAGAAACAGTACTGACTTACTGAAATATTTAATGTGAGCATGATTGAATTCTAACTAATTCATTCCCAAGATCACGTCCAACCCTCCCAATGGCAAACAAATAATATTAACACCAAAGTCCTTACCATAAATCGATAGAGGATAGTTCAAATAGACAAGAAAAGTAGTCATCGATCCCTTCGTAGAAGTTTCGATAACCATTTCTCCCTTCATAGGCGATGCAATAAGGCCTAGCCTTCTCACACAATTAGAAACAATAAAACAATGAGTAGCACTGATATTTATCATACCAATCAAAGGCATATTATTAAGGTAAAAAATATCTCTGATCAATCGATCTTCACTAGAAGTCTGAGTTCCTATCAGAGCAAACATCTTCCCTCCAGTTGCAACTTTCTTTGGATTCTAACAATGAGGACTAATATGGCCCTGCTCTCCACAGTTATAGCAAGTCGTCGTATTAACTTTGCAATCAGCAATCATATGTCCAGGTTGTCCACATTTGAAATACTTCTTCACGTCACTCATGCACTCACTGACACGATGACCGAAATCACAACATCTATAACACTTCAGAGGAACATGAGTCCCCCCCACTTGGCCTCTTGTCATCATCTTACTTCTGCTTACCCTTATCCATAGGAGTTACATAAGGCTTCCCATGGTGCATTTGTTGTTTTCCTCTCCTCTCGGCTAATCCTATAAAGTGATCTGATCGAGCCTTGCTTTCTTCTTCAAAGATCCTACAACAATCAACCAAATCTGAAAATCTTTGGACCCGTTGATAACCAATCGCCTGCTTGATCTCAGGCCTCAAACCATTCTCGAACTTGACACACTTCGAGAACTCAGCAGTTGGCTCACTGTAGTATGGATAAAACTTGGCCAAATTTGAGAACTTGGCAGCATACTTTGTGACCGACATACTACCCTGCTTCAAATCCAAAAATTCAACCTCTTTCTTCCCTCGGACGTCTTCAGGAAAATACTTCCTCAAGAACTCTCTACTAAACACAACCTAGGTGATTGCCTCACCAGTCACTTCCAACCATTGGCGAGTGCTAACCCACCAATCATCAGCTTCTCCGGATAACTTGTGAGTACCCAACCACACCTTCTATTCCTTAGGACACTCCATTACCCAAAAGATCCTCTCGATTTCTCTGAGGAACTCCTAAGCTCCATCTGGGTCATACCTTCCCTTGAAAATAGACGAGTTATTCTTCTGAAACTCGTCATTCTTGCTATTCCTAACAATAAGCGGGTTATGCACAGCTTGCGCAACAACATGCAAAGCAACAACAAATGCGGCATCATTCCTTCCAGCCCTTCTAAATCTGTTACACATCAACAACAGAAAACAATGGTTAAGGAACCTACATCGACAATATCAATTGTCACACACAACAATGAATTGACGAATCGACTACTTGGTCGGACGGACTGGCCTGCTCTGATATCACTTTGTAACACCCTAATTCCCCTGCACAATTTAATTGAAAAATCAGAGTAAAAACGCATCAACCAGAAATTAAGGTATTACTTTCAAGACTAAAGTCACTCTTTTCAATACATGTAACATGAAATTATAGTAATTCAATTTTGTTCATTACGTAGCAGAAATGTAAATCGTCTTTCGTGTAAAAACATAAAGACAAGACTAAAATTCTTCAAGAAAACAAGGTAAAAGTGAAGCGTTCCCGACTTCTCATGTTACATATCATAGCAGACGCTACCACTATAAAGTACATCAACTTCACCAACTATGAACTCAAACTACTCCTGATTACCTGCATGTTACCCATGTAGAGGCAACATTCAAGCAGAAGGGGTGAGATCCTCAAATCAATCAAAAGGAAAAGATGATATAAGTATAAGAGTACAAATTATCAACTTATTCACCCACTTTACAAAATCAACAACATCACACAATTCAACTCATACACAGATAATCACCGCAAACATCATGCAATGTAGCTATCATAATGCAATGAGACACAACTAGACTCAATGTATGTGGTACCAATTCGATCCTTGTTTCATGATCACAGTTCCCGTCAGAACGTCTAATTGTTGCTCACACCCCACATGGGACACGACATTCATCTCAACAACAACGACAACAATTCCATCAAGGAATCCGGATGGACGCTCACTCCCCACATGGGCACACGTCATACCACAACTCATGCAAATGATATGCACCTCAACAACATACAATGACTCTCGCATAATCAATGTATTATGCAACATCAAATTACACGACAACATGTTATACAACTAATCAACAACGACGTAATTTAATCAAACATGTATCATTATAATAATCTCCTAATTATCATTAAAAGAGACCATCAACCAAGCCACAAAGAAACGACAAGCAAGTAAAAAATAAAATAAAGCAACAGGGCATGCGTTGCTCCATCGCTCGACGATGCACCAGGCGGGGCACCCTCTCCCAAGTTCCCAAAACACAGTAGCGTTCCATGATACGCCTCTTCATCATCGTCAACCTCCAAGTCATCGCCTGACGGCTCGACCCTACCACCTGGTGGTACGCGCGAAACATCAGTTCTGCTGTCTGCATTTTTTGCTATCACAAACCCCAATTTCCCCCAAAACAAATTCTATACTGTACGAAAATTGCAGCCAATACCAGAAATCCTTCACAATAATAACATGCATTATTCTATAGACATTAGAAATGATAATCCTACTCATTCTAACTCATTAGAATCTACCCTTTTCATCATCAAACCCCATAAAAAACTCAATTTCCATCTACAACATCAACCTAATATTTCTACCCGAACATATATATCATCCAACCCTTATGAGATGAAAGAATCCCACCTTTACCTCAAGTGACGAATTCTCTTATCTCTAATGGAGTCTCCTTCTTCTTGCCCTAACCTCTTCCTCTTCTGCTCCTTTCTTTTTATTCACGATCGATCCCACTATTCCCTCTTCTCTCTAATCTTCTCTATAAAACTCCCTCATTAGGTTATTCCTCTTTTACCCTCTCTCATCTTCTTATAATTACTAACTTATCCTTCCACATTCCCATATCCAGACTTTAGCTTAATTTATTATCTTATTATTATATTATTATTTCATAGCCTCCCTCATTATTAACCCAATAATAATAATACTAATAATACTAGTAATTCCTCTTACCCAGAACGAAACACACAAGCTGTAACACCCTATTTTCTACCCTTGAATATAATTAAAAATCAGAGTTTATAATTTTTTTTCCACATAACGGGATATCATATTTTCATCTTTAAACAAATTTCAACTTAAGGTATAACATGCTTAATACATAACACTTTTCATAAATCAACATAAACAACATCATTATACTTAAATAATTCAACTTCATAAAAAATCAAGCTCATATTCATAAAATAACTTGCAACATCTTTATCCAACATAAAACAACTCCAAAATAACCAACAATTATTCTAAAGTACTTCAAGTAAATAAAATTCAGCATGCAACTAAATCAACAAAACAGACACGCGTCATTCCTCCAGAGTGCTATGTATCAGAGCGACTGACCACCGACTCGACTAAAGGTAATCGACTACTCCTCTTGATTACCTGCATGTTGCCAACATAAGGACAACATTAAAATAGAAGGGATGAGTTACGATAATTATAAGCAGTATATGAAAAGAAATACACAGATAAGGATTTCAAATAATTCACCGTTTCACAACATAAACTAGCACGACAACACAACAACAACTCAAAAATAATGCAACTTTAATACGATTATACTAAATGTGCATGTGGTACCATTTCAGAGTAAAACTCCCAACTTAAATCATTGCCAAGTTATCGAGGCATCAAGGCATAAGCCCTCAACTTTCAACTTAAATTGTCAATCCAGGCCAACATGGTGTGAGCAACGGCTCCGACATAAATTTCATATGATCTACATGACATACATGACTTTACAACGCAAACAACATAACAACACAACAACCCATTAACTTTTACGACTTAAGAAACTTATATTTAACTTAGGCATAAAAGCCTCCAACATAACGACTTTAGAATTATTTCGTAAACCGGAAACATACAACAACTTAATTGTATCTGCAAATCGACTATACAACATATTTTTGACAAAACAATGTAACAAAAATCAACTATTAATCTACCAGACTTATCCCGATTAATTTCGTTAAATTCTGGGCAACTACGTTTTTCGCCTAATTAGGCTAAACCGACTAAAATGACACAATTTTAAACATTTTACGACTTATCACGAGTTTATTACAAATATCGAAAATTCTATGTTCTGCTAAATATTTTCTGTCATAGACACCTACCTGCTACTGATTCTGCTTTTCATAGACACCTACATGCTACTGATTCTGCTAAAATTCCTAATTTCATCATTTTCTGTCAAAAATTCCATCACAGTCGGATGACAAGTAAAATCACTTAGTTCTCTTTTAATACTCACCAGCTACTGTTTTACTACATCTGTACCTCTGATATTTCTTAATACAACTAGAATCATGAAATAATATTAGTTTCATAAATTTACTAAATTGATTTAACTTGAAATAATTAATTCATTTTATGATGTATAGCATAATCCATTCCTTAAATTCTTCACATGGCTACAGTAATGAAAATAACCAAATTCTTCCCAAATATAGGGTGGCTTGCGCCACCCTCCTTCATGTTTCATGTGGCTTGTGCCACTTCCTATCAACCAATGTGGCTCCTTCCACATTTTAGAGTGGCTTGCGCCAGTTTAGAGTGCCCCACCCACACAATTTTGCTGGAACCTGCCACCTAGTGAAGTGGCTTGCGCCACTTGTGTATTCCACCCCCACACTATCGGTCTCGGTAATTTTTGTTCTTCGTCCCCAAATCACAATTTTTTTTCAGAATCGTTTCAACGTAAAATTATCAATAATAAATCAACATAATCAAAAATGATTTCTAATCAACAAAAATCAGTAATCGGACAACCAATTTTACACAAGCAACCATTGCAACAACAAGATGCATATTATTTATAACAGTATCAAAATCAACAAAATACATTACAACCTAAACTACCCAATCATAGTATCGAATTTCATACCTTATTATAAGAATCTAACACACCCTTATCTTAGGTTGGGTAGCCCTAGCAATTGGATTACGACTGTCGTTCCTCTCTTCCCCTTTCTCTCACGATCGTGCAAAAATTCAGTTTTCTCCTCTTCTACTGATACCACTTGTTTCCACTAATTTATTTTCTTTTTATTAAATTAAACTAAATGTTTATAATTACTAATGGGCCTAATTATAACACCCATATTTTACTAATTCGTATGCAATTTTAAGCCCACCAACTCAACTATCACAACAACTATAGTATTAACTCTAATAATATTTCAGCGGCTTCCAACTTGTTTTTCCGGCTTATCGACTTAATCAACCACAACATAAAAATATACCGACTAAACACAAATAATTAATTAAATATTCAAATAAACAGTTAAGTAAATATTTAGCCGTTACAACTCTCCCCCACTTAGAAGATTTTCGTCCTCGAAAATTTACCTTATTCAAACAACTCGGGATAGGAGTCTCACATCTTGCTCTCCAATTCCCAGGTCGTGCTTTCTCCAGCAGCTCCCAACCAAACAACTTTAACCAACGCGATCTCTTTTCCTCAATGAGTCTTTGTTTCATGATCCTTAACTCGTACATGCTTCGTCTATACAGTGAGATTATCCAGTACTTACACCTCGTCCATACTAACCACATGAGATGGATCGGGAATATACTTCCGAAGTTGTGACACATGGAACACATCATGCAAATTCGAAAGTTTGGCGGTAACCCCATCCGATAAGTAACTTTCCCAACTCTCTCCAAAATCTTATAGGGACTGATAAAACGAGGAATGGGCCAACGAAGTTCTACACCTCAGACCATACAACGCTTCAAAAGGTTCCATTCCGATACTAGAATGGTAACTATTATTATATGTGAGCTCGATCAACGGGAGATAAGTGTCCCACGAACCTCCCTTCTCAAGAACACAAGCTCGTAGCAAGTCCTCCAACGACTGAATAATCCTCTCAATTTAGCCATAAGTTTGAGGATGATATGCCGAACTCAATCTCAATTTAGAACGCAACGCCTCTTGCAGACTCTTCCAAAACTTTGACGTAAACCTCAGATCTCTATCTGACACAATACACAGAGGAACACCATGTAGCTTCATAATTACACGAATATAAATCTATGCCAGCTTTGTAATTGGATATGTGATGTTAATAGGTATGAAATGAGCCGACTTCGTAAGCCTATCAACAATCACCCAAATTGAATCATGCCCTCTTAAAGTAACAGGAAGCCCTGTCACAAAGTCCATAGAAATGCTTCCTATTTCCATTATGGAACTTCCTACGGTTGCATCAACCCATCAGGCTTTTGATGCTTAATCTTCGACTTCTGACAAGTCAAACATGCATACACAAAACGTGCCACATCTTCTTTCATTCCGAACCACCAAAATATTTTCTTTAAGTCTTGATACATTTTAGTAGCTCCCGGATGAATACTCAGATTACTCCTATGAACCTATTCAAGAATCCTCCTTTTCATATCTGCATCATCAGGAATACAAATTCATTCATGCAGTCTCAACACACCTCTCGCATCAATTTTAAAGTCACTCTTCTATCATTGACCACAATTGTTCATTATATCTACTAATTTTACATTCAGCTTCTGAGCCTCTCGAATATTATCCAGAAAGTCATTATTAATCTTCAACATGCCCAATATTACACTCTGTGGTGTCACTTTGCAAACCAAACTCATATCTTGAAACTACTCAATTAATTCTAATTCTTTAATCATCGCTGACATATGCAAGGTCTTTCTGCATAAAGCATCGACCACAACATTCTCTTTGCCTGGATGATAATTCAAACCGAAATCATAATCCTTCATCAACTCTAACCATCTACGTTGTCTCATATTCAGCTCTTTCTAATCAAACAAGTACTTAAGACTTCTATGATCACTATAAACTTCGAATTTGGAACCATAGAGATAATGCCTTCAAATCTTCAACACAAATAAAACTGCAGCAAGCTCTAAATCATGTGTATGATAGTTCTTCTCATGGATTCTCAATTGTCGTGACACATAAGCAATTACCTTATTATTCTGCATAAGCACACCTCCTAAACCCATTAATGAAGCATCACAGTAAACTACAAACGGTTCTTCTGGATTTGGTAAAGTCAAAATCGGCGCCGATGTCAATCTCTTCTTCAATTCGGTAAAACTCTATTCACACTGAACATCCCACACAAAAGCTTTACTTTTACACGTTAATCTAGTTAACGGAAGTTCCAACTTAGAAAATCCTTCAATAAACCTTCTATAATATCCAGCTAACCCCAAAAAGCTTCTAATCTCAGTAGCCGACCTTGGAGTTTCCCATTGCAACACAACTTCTACCTTTGAAGGATCCACAACAATATCGTTTCCTGAAATTACATGGCCAAGAAAACTGACTTCTTTTAACCAAAACTCGCACTTGGACAACTTCGCATACAATTTCTTATCTTTCAAAACTTCCAACACTAATCTCAAATGTTCCTTATGCTCTTCTTATGACTTAGAGTAAATCAGAATATCATCAATAAATACAACTACAAAACGATCTGATCGTACCTGGAGATCAGGATCCGATACGGCTGGCTTCGAGAGTTGTTGAAAGATGGTCGGTGAGGAGAGGAGGGGGTGTACCTGCAAGGCACTCCGATGGTGAAGTAAGTAACCGAGCAAAGAGTGGGAAAGTACGAGAATTAAGGTCAAAGAATTGAATACCTGACCCTCCCAAATGAGAGGGTTTATATAAGGGGCTAAGTGGAAGATTATTGGTCCATATCGTTGGGCGCGGATTGAGGAATCCGTAATAATAGGTAACGGCCAAAACTAGTCGTTGGAGGGATTTGTTTTGGTCGGTACGCTCTTGGTCGACAGAGACCACTATTCTTGATTCTGCTCGACATCGAGCGCTTCTGCCAAGTTGGTTTGCTTGGCCCAATTAGGGGAATTGGGCCAGTCCAAAATAGGAGCCCCCCAAGTCATTGCTCGTGCAGAGGAGCAGTGACTTAGTAATGGTTTCATGCTCAAGGACGAGCAGTATTTGGGCTAGGAATTTTATGCTGCCGACCTTCAAGGGGCGAGCAGTTGGTTCATTGCTCGACGGGAGAATGTGAAACGAAAAGCTGGAATATTTGGGAATTCGCGCTTATTAATGATATGACGGCTAGCCTAGGGGCTAGCGTGTAGGGGTCACGCGTGCTTGCACGTGTTTCCCTTCCAATAAATAGGGTTTCCAAGCTTCATTTTGAACTTTTCATTTTATCTTATTCTCCGACGTCTTGCTCGTTCAACCTCCACCACTCACAGCCGTCGACCACCACATCTTACCGTCGACCACCGACTCCAGACTCTATATCTTCTGCAAATGGCTTCTCAAGCACAAGGTACGACTCCTTTTCGTTGTTTTCAGTAGTTATAGGTTAGATATCATAGAAATGCATGCGGTTTAGGGTAGTTTTAATCGGTAGTCTTAGATTTAGAGCCGGTAAACCTAGAACTTCTGCCACCGTTGTTGGTCGGCTGCAAACCTTAACTCATGGTCGACGTAGGTGTTGGTTGATCTTGACTTGGGATTTGATAAGTATTTTAGGCTAGATCCCGTAATCTCTGACGTTGGGCGTAAGTCATCACTTTGAGCGATGGTCGGCCAGGGCTACGGCTCGGGACCCTGTTCCTGGGTTGATGCACGCCCTTTCACTTGTCGAGCGGTGGAAGGGTGGATTTGATATTCTTAATCGAATTCACTGACGCCTTTCCTCTGCTTTTCAGGTGAAAACTCGCTCATGGACCCGTTGGATGTGTCCTCGGAAGAGACGTCCTCGGAAGATTCTGGATCTTCTGCGTCAGTCCCCTCCGGCTCCGGGAGTTCCTCGGGAGACTCGGACGTGAGCACTATGGAAGAAGGAGCTTCAACAGACTCGCCACGGTGCCCTGAACAGATAAGGATCTCGCCCGAAGAATGGGTGGTGGAGGATCTGCTGGACAAAGTGTCCTCGTTCTCAAGGCCTCGAGCGGAGCCGTTGCCCGTCGTTGGTAACCCTGCCGACTGGGTAGTGACTTGCCCAGGAGATGATGACCGTATCTTCTCAGATTTTGGAGGTCGGGCGTTCTCCATGTACGAGTATGCAATTTCGGTCCTGGGGGTAACTTTTCCCTTCAGTGACTTGGTATGTGATGTGCTCGGGCATCTGGGCGTTGCTCCGTCTTAGCTGCATCCTAACTCGTATGCATTCTTGAAGGCATTTGAGGTGACGTGCGCCCATCTGGGTGTTGGTGCCACGCTCCCTCTGTTCTTCCGTCTGTTCTCCTTACAGCGTCAAGTCGGGCGAGGAACTGATCGAAAGGGGTTCGTCTCTTTTAAACAGAGGACGAAAATTTTCAAGGCTCATTTAGAGTCCATTCGAGCTTTCAAGATGGACTATTTTCTGATCAAACCTGCGAGCGTGGTGGCTGTGAGGGCGCTGAGCTTTCTGGGGATAGATACTGATGAGAATGATGAACCCAAGATCGACGACCAAGGGAAGGTGATCCCGAGGAGGCTTTGGTTGTTCCCCTTCTCCTGGAGTTACACCCATTACGAGAGGTCGGTTAGTGAGTTCGTCCAGGTGGGGGACTCTTTGAATGAGGATGACGCGGCCAGTTTCGAGGCCTTTAGGAGGTTGATAGCGTCTTTTACCCCGACTCCCCTGCTGGACGGAGAAGGGAAAATTATGCTGGATCACGATGGGGGGAAGCTGTGGAGCGTCCCTTGATCGACGTTACAGATTTGCTGGCGTGCAATACCGAGCAGGAAGTGTCCGACTTTTTTGGTATCTGCTTTATTTTTGTTAGTCATATCTTTGATATTACTCTGTCGTTCATGATTAATCTAAATTTCTTTTTCTTTTTTAGGCTCCCTGTCGAACCCGCTCGACAAAATACAAGAACGCTTGCGTCAGCAACAGAAGAAGAGATCGAGGGTTGTGCAGACCAAGCTGACCGAGACAAGTGGCTCGGGGTCGGGCCCCTTGGTCCAGGGATCTCTAAGCGCCTCAACTGGCTCTATAATGAAGAAGCACAAGTCCGCAGCGACTGTGGACCTGACGGCCAACGCTCCTCTGAAGCCGAAGCATGTGATGCCGCCGTGCTTCGTGAAGCGCAACTTTTTTGAAGGGACGAGCATGGAGGTGGACCGTGCGGACTCCTTGTTACTGGAAGGCATGGATCGTCCTGCCCGGAGGTTGTCTTTGGCCCAGGACGCAAGTGCTGTCATACGAGTCTTGACAATGGCCTGGCTGACGGCCGAAGGAAATCCTGGGCAGGAGAGGGAGATGGGGAGGCTGAAGGAGCAGCTGGCTGCCGCTGAGGAGAAGTTGAAAGCGGCCACTGAAGAAGCCAGTGCCACGGCCAAGGAGCTGACCGAGCGGGGCAACATTATTGTCAAACTGGAGGTCGACAAGAAGAGGGTTTTGGAGCAGAATAAAAAGCTGAAGGATGCTTTCTGCCCGAAGGAGGATAAGGATGCTGAAACCAAGAGTATGGTAACAAGGGCTCAGTTCCTTGCTCGGATCGACCAAGACATGGAAGATCTGAACTCATCAACTGAGCTCAGTTTCCAGAATGATGTGGATCAAATAAGGGTTCTTCATCCCGACTTGGCCTTGGATGTCGGTCGGATCAGCTACCTATACAAGGTTGAGGACGACCAGATTGTGGTTCCTTCGGACCTGGTAGTGGATGATTCGCAGCCAGGATTGATTGTTCCGCCCGATCAGCCCAAAGTGCAGCCGGACCAGGATGAGGCTCGTCAAGAAGAAGGCCGCCCTGAGGGCGAGGGTAATTAGTTTCTGGCCTACGTGCCTTGCAATTTATGTTTCTTTGTTTTGGGGCGTAGTCCCCTTTGTAATTAATTATGAACAAGTCGGCCCTTCGAGGTCGCATTTTTTTGTTCACAGTTTGATGTTTTATTAATGCTCGTTTGTTTCATTATTTTTATTGTTCAATTGCTCGTCCGTCGGAGGACTGTTCTTTTTATATTTCAAATGCTAAGTGTTTGTCGCGCGTTTTTGCACTTAATTGGATATGATTGAATGTATACGGGGTGTGTTCGTGATCCATTGGTTTGGGGGGACCAATTAGATTCTGGAGTCTTTGCTCCTGGCCGGTGCCCGGGCCAAGGTAATGGCCCGGGCTCCGTGGCTTGAACGTCCCATCGCGAGCTGGGGTTCTACCTGGTCGTGGTACTTAGGCGACGCCGGACTCGTTTGAGTATCCGCCCGTGCGACAGGTTTCTCCCTCCCTTGGAGGGAGACCCTAGTGATCATGTTATTTTTGGGCTGTCGTGCTTGTACCTGGGCACGCAATTCTTAGTCAGTCCTATTGCTCCTCGCTTGAGAGTTGAGCAAGGTGACTTTGTGAGTTAGCTGTAATATTGCTTGAGCTTCTCGGTGTTCCATGGCTGAGCAAGCTCTTCCCCGTGTAAAATTTCTAAATAATAGGTTCCGTTTTCGATTTTTGCTCGGACGCGATATGGACCCTCCCAATTGGGTGTAAACTTTCCCTCGCGGGGGTCCCTGCGATTTCTTCTGAGAACAAGACTGCCTATCTCAAACGTTCGTCTTATGACTTTAGAATCGTATCGAGCGGCTATTTTTTGCTTGAGAATGGTCTCTCAAAGAGTAGCTTCTAATCAAACTTCCTCGACCAGGTCAAGCTCGTCCCTCAAAGCCTCGGAGTTGGTGTCCTGGTCCATAGGGGATTTCGTGCATCTGGATAAGACGTGCATTTCTATAGGGATCACTGCCTCGGTCCCATACGCCAATCGGAATGGGGACTCCCCGGTTGTTGAGTGGGGGGTGGTCCTATATGCCCATAGCACGCTGTGTAGCTCCTCGACCCAGTGCTTCTTATGTTCGTCCAGTCTTCGTTTCAAGCCTCTTAGGATTACCCTATTCGCGGCCTCTGCTTGCCCGTTAGTTTGGGGGTGCTCCACTGAAGCGAAGTGTTGTTTCGTTCCTATTGATGCAACAAACTCTTTGAAGTGTTTATCTGTAAACTGAGTGCCGTTGTCGGTCACAATGGCGAGCGGTACCCCGAACCGGGCGAGGATGTTCCTTTTGAAGAAACACTGTATGTTGAGTGCAGTGTATTTGGCTAAGGCCTCAGCTTCTATCCACTTGGTGAAATAGTCGACGCCAACAATTAGGTATTTATTTTGGCAGGATCCGACGACGAATGGTCCTAAGATATCCATCCCCCACCATGCGAATGGCCAAGGCGACGATAATGATTTTAGCTCGGACGAGGGTGCTACGTGTACATCCCCGTGTCGTTGGCACTTGCCGCACCTTTTTACGTGCTCCTTTGCGTCGTGTTGGAGTGTGGGCCAATAGTATCCTGCTCGAAGAATTTTTTGGGCCAACGATCGTTCGCCTGGATGTTGCGCATTAATTCCTTCATGGACTTCTCTTAGCACGTGTGGGATGTTTTCTTCTTCTACGCACCTGAGGAGGGGTGTAGAGAATCCTCGACAATACATACGTCCACCCACTAGAGAATATGAGCATGCTCTTCGTCGTATTGTGCTGGCCGCTTTTGGGTCGGTCGGTAATTCTCCTTTAGTTAGGTAGTTAAATACTAGGGTCATCCATCAGTTTGTGTCGCCCACGAGATTAACGTCTACGTGGATTGATGATTGCCCGATGCTTGGTCGGGGAAGCGTTTTTTGTATGACGGATTTGTTGTTTCCCTTCCTTTTAGTGCTCGCCAGCTTGGAAAGGATGTCGGCCCGGATATTGTTCTCTCGCGGGACGTATTTGACTTCCACGCTTCTGAATCGCTTTAGCTCGCCTTTTACGAGGGCCAGGTATTCGGCCATGTTATCGTTTTTGGCTTGAAAGTCTCCTCGGACTTGGCTAGCGATCAGTTGAGAATCCGTGCAGATTGTGATTTCTTCTGCCTCCAGGTCGGTCGCGAGCCGTATGCCTTCTAGGAAGGCATCGTACTCCGTCTAGTTGTTGGAAGTGGGGAAAGATAAGGTTAAGGATACTTCGATGATGTTCCCTTCCTCGTTCTCCAGAATAACCCCTGCTCCGCTACCCGCTGGGCCGGATTCCCAGTCCACGAAAATAGTCCACCTGGAGGAAGATCTTGACTCTTACTCAGTGAAAGTGAGTTCTGCCACGAAGTCGGCCAGTGCTTGAGCTTTGAGAGTTTGTCTTACCTCGAATTTGATGTCGAATTCGGATAGTTCCAACGACCATTTTAACATTCGTCTGGCCATGTCTGTTCGACCGAGCAATTGTCTTATGGGTTGATTGGTTCTTACGATGATGGTGTGGGCCAAGAAATAATGGCGTAGCCTTCTGGCTGCGAAAAGGAGGGCCAGGGCCACTTTCTCTACCTGGAGATATCGAATTTCTGGGCCCTGGAGCGCTTTGCTCGTAAAATACACAGGCTTCTGCCCCTCGGGCAGGTCGCGTATGAGGGTCGCGCTCACTGCTTCGTTTGCAACGGCAAGATAGAGATAAAGTGTCTCCCCCTCTTCAGGTCTAGACAAAACTGGGGGTTCACTTAGTGCCCTCTTTAGGTGGGAAAACGCTAGCTCGCACTCCTCCGTCCATTCGAAAGTCGCCTCTTTGCGGAGGAGCTTGTAAAAGGGGAGAGCGTGTTGAGCGAATTTTGCTACGATCCGAGCGAGGTAGGTGAGGACCCTATTTAGTGATTGTATGGATTTTTTAGAAGTATGAGTTGGTAGTTCCGTGAATGCTCTGCATTTGTCGGGGTTGGCCTCGATGCCTCGTTCGGTCAGATAGAATCCGAGGAACTTCCCTGCTCGGACGCCAAATGTGCACTTCTCGGGATTGAAACGCATTTTGCATTTTCGTGCCTGATCGAACACTTTTCGTAAGTGGGACGCGTGGTCCGTTTCTTGTTGAGATTTGACGATCATGTCGTCCATGTATACCTCGAGCATGTCCCCGATTTCTGCTTGGAATACCTTATTCATCATGCGCTGATATGTCGCGCCTGCGTTTTTCAGACCGAAGGGCATTACGTTATAATAGTAGTTGCCTGATTCGATCATGAAGGCCGTGTATTTTTTGTCGGACACAGCCATGGGTATTTGATTATACCCTGAGTAGCCGTCCATGAAGGACAATAGTTTGAAGCCGGACGAATTGTCGACCAATTTATCAATGTTAGGTAAAGGGTATGCATCTTTCGGGCATGCCCGGTTGAGATCAGTATAATCAACACACATTCTCCACTTTCCATTAGATTTTTTCACAAGTACAACATTTGAGAGCCAGGTTGTGTACCTGGCCTCGGTTACAAATTTTGCCTATAGGAGGTCTTTAACAACATATTCAGCTGCTTCCGTTTTTTCGGTCGACTACTTCCTCCTGCGCTGGGCGACCGCTTTGTGTGTTGGGTCGATGGAGAGGTGATGGCAGGCTGTCTCGGGGTCGAGTCCCGGCATTTCTGCGGCGCTCCAGGCAAACAGATTTGCGTTCCCTTTGAGGCAAGCTTCCAACTGTCGTTTTGCCAAGTCGGGCATGTGTTCCCCGATCTTAATGCACCGGGTTGGGTCGTCTCCCAGGGGAATCAGCTCGAACTCTCCGTCCGGGACTAGTCGGGATAGTGAATCTATTGGCTTTTGGACGCCCTCGCTGTCGTCTGAGAATCTGCAGTCCAGGTCAATCGAGTCTACCTGAGGGAAGGCCCTGGGTGTTTGTGGAATATCTGGTGAACTCAATGCTGAAGGGTTTGGTTGGTACGATACTGAGCTAAGACCTTTAGATGTTGCTTCGAAACACCGACGAGCAGCATCAACGTCCCCGTGCAGTGTGGCGACCTTGCCCGAAGTAGTGTAGTACTTCATCTTCAGGTGGATGGTGGACGACACAACGATTAGCTCGGCCAGTGTTGGTCGTCCCAGAATGTACTGGTACAGCGACGGGCAGTCCACGACTAGGAATTGGACTCGGATCGTCCTGGCTGTCTCGGCTGCTCCGAAGGTGACAAACAGATCGACGTAGCCCCATGGTCGGGAGACCGCCCCGTTGAAACCCTGCAAGTCTGATCCGACGTACGGCGTCAGGTGCGTCTCGTTCAACTGGAGTGTTGAAAATAGCTGGGAGTACATAATGTCGCAGGAGTTGCCTTGGTCCACCAAGATTCTTCTCACATCGAAATTCGCCATTCGCGCTCGGATGAGTAGAGGAATGCTGGCGTTCGGCGCTCCTCCCAAGAGTTCTTCTCGGTAAAAGACAAGGGGTACCGAGCCCTCTCTTGGTGGGTCCAGAGTTGCGTTTTGTGCGGGCCCCTTTGCAATCAGCTGGTCGAACTTTCGCTTTACGGACACGACCGTGATTTTGTTGAACCCTCCTCCTGAGATGACCATCGCGGATGGAAAGGTTTCCCATGGACTATGGGAGGAGAAGTATCCCGGGCTCCCGGTGTTCTCGGGTAGGAAGAAATCTTCTGGGCGATAGATGCTCAGGGCAACCTGCATGTTCGCATCCGCAGGAACGAGTACAGCCTCCTCGACCTTTTGAGTCTCCTGTGCTTCTTGTCGAGGAGTGTCTCTGGATTTAGTGAATTGTTTAAGGTGCCCGTCCTTGATAAGAATTTCGATTGCGTCCTTGAGATGGATGCAGTCTTCTGTGTTGTGGCCATGACTTTTGTGGAATCTGCAATATTTTGTTTTGTCTGTGCCCGGTTTGCTGGGCTGCTTCCTTGGAAAGCGTACCCCTGCTTGCCGGAACTATGAGTTGGCACACTCGGATAAGATTTTCTCTCTGGAAGCCAGGAGCAGAGTATATTCGTGGAACCGGCCGACGGGTCCTTTGTGCTCCCGCGGTTCACGGGAGCGATCGTCCTTTCTTTTGTCTCCTCCCCGACGAGATGTCGAGGGTTCATCGACTCGGTGGGGCTTCGCATCTTCGCAACGTCGAGCGTCTCTTACGGAGCTGGCTGCCTGCTTTTCCTCATACTGGATGTAAGCCTAGGCTTTCAGCAAGAACGCATCGAGGGTGGCAGGGGTCTCGATGCCGACTGCCCGGTGAAAATCTGTTGACGAGCGCAGTCCTCGTTCCAACAAATACTTCTTCATATCGTCGGTTGTGGACACCTGGACTGCCTCTTTGTTGAATCTTTCGATGTAAGTTTGCAAAGGTTCGTCTTTCCCTTGGATGATCGCTTCGAGCGAAGCTTCTGTCTTTGGGTGCCGCCTTGAGGTGGTGAAGTGCCTGGAGAATGTGCGTCCAAGTTGTTTCCAGGAGGTGATGGATTCAGCCTCAAGGCTTTTATACCACGTCATCGCTCCTTTCCTCAGTGTTGTAGGAAAGAGGCGACATTTGATCGCTCCTCGTACTCCTCGGTAGTCGAGCAGCACATCGATATTCTCGATATGCTCGTCCGGATCTGTGGTTCCGTCGTACGAGCCTAGCGGTGGGGGTTTCTCTAAACCTCTTGGAAGTTTAGCCGCCATGATTTCTGATGAGAGGGGACCTCGGGCGTCCTCGTCTTCGCTGGAGTTGAATGAAGGGGATCTGTGTGCGCGCTTCTTCGTTCGCCGAGGAGATGTAGATCTTGATTTGCTCCTTCTTGACTTTCTTGGAGGGGAAGACCGTGGAGGGGACTGACGAGGTCGTTTGTCGCAAGTGGATTCGTCGACGTGTCCCTTCCTCTTTCTATTGGGAGGAGAGGGACTGTGGCTTCCCTGGCGTCTCGTGGGAGACGGTGGTCGACAGTAGTTGTCTTCGAGACGGGCGATTTTTTCGCCATGGGCGAGGAGCAGCAGATTTGTCTGATTCAGGATTTCGGCCAGGACGGCGAAGTCAGATCCTGAAGGAGTCGAGGGAAAGAGGGCTTCCGGGCGACTTTCCAAAGGTTGATCGCGGTCGGGAGAAGGCGATCCCGTCCGGGTGATCTTGCACGGTTTCTTCGTGCGGAGGGTGATGAATGTTGCTCTCGCGTTGTGTGAGGATCATGCCGTCGTTTGATCGGTTGTCCTGATTGTCTCGAGCAACCATGGATCTTGTTAAAAACTTTGGTTCTTTGAAGATTTTGAGAGAGAAGAACGGGGAAATCAGATTCCCACAGACGGCGCCACCTGATCGTACCTGGAGATCAGGATCCGATACGGCTGGCTTCGAGAGTTGTTGAAAGACGGTCGGTGAGGAGAGGAGGGGGGTGTACCTGCAAGGCACTCCGATGCTGAAGTAAGTAACCGAGCAAAGAGTGGGCAAGTACGAGAATTAAGGTCAAAGAATTGAATACCTGACCCTCCCAAATGAGAGGGTTTATATAAGGGGCTAAGTGGAAGATTATTGGTCCATATCGTTGGGCGCGGATTGAGGAATTCGTAATAATAGGTAACGACCAAACTATTCGTTGGAGGGCTTTGTCTTGGTCGGTACGCTCTTGGTCGACAGAGACCACTATTCTTGATTCTGCTCGACGTCGAGCGCTTCTGCCAAGTTGGTTTGCTTGGCCCAATTAGGGGAATTGAGCCAGTCCAGAACACGATCCAAATAAGTATGAAAAATACGGTTCATGTATTCCATAAATACTCCCGGCACATTAGTCACACCGAAAGGCATCACAAAATACTCATAATGTCCATATCGTGTTCTGAACGCCGTCTTCTGAATATCCTCATCTTTCACTTTGATCTGATGATAATTCGATCTCAAATCAATCTTACTGAACACACAAGCACCCACCAACTGGTCCATCAAATCATCTATTCTGGGAAGCGGATACTTATTCTTGATCGTCACTTTATTTAGCTGTCTATAATCAACACAAAGTCGCATACTACCATCTTTCTTCTTTACTAGCAACATTGGAGCTCCCCACGGCGATACACTTGGTCTCACAAACTTTTTCTCAAGTAAATTTTCCAACTACTTCTTTAGTTCAAACAACTTAGACGCCGACATTCTGTACGGTACCATCGAAACAGGCCTAGTACCAGGTACCAGATCAATAGGAAATTTAACTTCTCTCTCTGGCGGCACGCCATGAATCTCATCAGGGAAAACTTCAGGAAATTCCTTCACTATCATGAATTCCTCAATCTTAGCTTTACTCTCAACTGACAATGTTCCATCAAAGAAAACATCTGAGCTTCTTCTTTCATCAATTGTTATAGCTCTCTGAAAGATAACAAACAAACTCCTTCCTCTTCAGGAGTAGAAAACCTTACAGACCCACAATAATAATTTATATGAACATAGTTATACTCTAACTGGTTCAACCAAGAATTACATCCATCCCAGTCAATGGTAAGCACACCAAATTAACATAGAAGTCTTTATCGAAGATCGACAAAGGACACTTTAAACACACAAGAGAAGTAGATACTGATCCCTTAGCTGAAATCTCAACAATCAATTCACCATTCATAGCAGACAAATTTAAACCCAATCTTTGAACACAGTCAGAAGCAATAAAACAATGTGTAGCACCAGTATTAATAATAGTAAATAAAATGAGTACTATTAATGAAGCATGTACCTCTGATAAGTCTGTCTTCGTTAACTTTCTGAGTTCCGGTCAACGCGAACACTTTTCCAGTATGAGCTTTCTTTGCCTTCTAACACTAGCTACCAATATTCCATTCTTTGCCACAATTAAAACATATATTTTCCTTGTGTTTGCAATCAGCTATTGCATGCTCAGTCTTACTACAACGAAAACATCTCTTTACCTCAGCAGTGCATACATTACTTTTATGACCAGCCTGACCACACTTGAAGCAAACTATACCAGCAGGAGCAACTCCCCCACTAGTTCTCTGAGCCGGAGCAGTTTATGTTTTCCCTTTGCAGCTGGAGCATCATACGGCTTGCCACGGTTCTGTTGTTGCTTGCCTCTTTGATCACTGACAACCTTGTAATGAACATTATTGTCCTCCTCAAATATCTTGCAGCTATCAACCAACTCGGAAAAGATTTGTATCTTCTAATACCCAACAACCTTCTTGATTTCAGACCGCAACCCGTTTTCGAACTTGATGCACTTTGAAAATTCAGCACCAGCACCAGTATAGTGAGGATACAACTTGGACAATTCAACAAATTTAGCAACATCTCAACTTATCACTACAATACAACCAAAAGTTAGAACAATAATAATACTCGATTGTTAGACAACTAAGATTCGACACTTGGCCGGAAAGACCGACCTGCTCTGATACCACTAATGTAACACCCCATTTTCTACCCTTGAATATAATTATAAATCAGAGTTTACAAAAACTTTCCACATAACGGGATATCACATTTTCAACTTTAAACAAATTTCAACTTAAGGTATAACATGCTTAATAGATAACACTTTTCATAAATCAACATAAACAACATCATTATACTTAAATAATTCAACTTCATAAAACATCACGCAGAAGATTCATAAAAAAACTTGTAACATCTTTATCCAACATAAAACAACTCCAAAATAACCAAAAATTATTCTAAAGTTCTCCAAATAAATAAAATTCAACATGCAACTAAATCAACAAAACATACACGCGTCATTCCCCCCGAGTGCTATGTATCAGAGCGACTGACCACCACTCGACTAAAGTTAACCGGCTACTCCTCTTGATTACCTGCACGTTGCCAACATAAGGACAACATTCAAACATAAGGGGTGAGTTACGATAATTATAAGCAATATATGAAAAACAATACATAGATAAAGATTTCAAATAATTCGCCGTTTCACAACATCAACTAGCATAACAACTAAAAAATAATGCAACTTTAATGTGACTCTACTAAATGTTCATGTTGTACCATTTCAGAATAAAACTCCCAACTTAAATCATTGCCAGGTTATCGAGGCATCAAGGCATAAGCCCTTAACTTTCAACTTAAATTGTCAATCCAGGCCAACATGGTGTGAGCAACGACTCTGACATAAAATGCATATGATCTACATGACATACACGACTTTACAATGCAAACAACATAACAACACAACAACACATCAACTTTTACGACATAAGAAACTTATATTTAACTTTGGCATAAAAGCCTCCAACATAACGACTTTAGAATTATTTCGTAAACCGCAAACATACAACAACTTAACTGTACATGCAAATCGACTATACAACATATTTTTGACAAAACAACGTAACAAAAATCAACTATTAATCTACCCGACTTACCCAGATTAATTTTGTTAAACTCCAGGCAACTACATTTTTCGCCTAATTCGGCTAAACCGACTAAACCGACACAATTTTAAACATTCTGCGACTTATCACAGGTTTATTACAAATATCGAAAAAAATTTATTCTGCTAAATATTTCCTATCATAGACACCTACCTTATACTGATTCTGCTAAAATTCCTAATTCCATCATTTTCTGTCTAAAATTCCATCACAGTCGAATTACAAGTAAAATCACTTAGTTCTCTTTTAATACTCATTTGCTACTGTTTTACTACATTTGTACCTCTAATATTTCTTAATACAACTAGAATCATGAAATAATATTAGTTTCATAAATCTAATAAATTGATTTAACTTGAACTAATTAATTCATTTTATGATGTATAATATAATTCATTCCTTAATTTCTTCACATGGCTACAATAATGAAAATAACCAAATTCTTCCCAATTATAGGGTGGCCTCCGCCACCCTCCCTCATGTTTCATGTGGCTTGCGCCACTTCCTATCAACCAATGTGGCTCCTGCCACATTTTAAAGTGGTTTGCGCCACTTTAGAGTGCCCCACCCACACAATTTTGGTGGCATCCACCACCTAGTGAAGTGGCTTGCGCCACTTGGGTATTTCACCCCCCACATGACCAATCTCTGTAATTTTTGTTCTTCGTCCCCAAATCACAATTTTTTTCTAGAATCTTTTCAATGCAAAATTATCAACAATAAATCAACATAATCAAAAATGATTTCTAATCAACAAAAATCAGTAATCGGACAACCAATTTTGCACAAGCAACCATTGCAACAACAAGATGCAGATTATTCATAACAGTATCAAAATCAACAAAATACATAACAACCTAAACTACCCAATCATAGTATCAAATTTCATTCCAGATTATAAGAATCGAACCCACCCTTACCTTAGGTTTGGATCGAAGGTAGCCCTAGCAATTGGATTCCGACCATCGTTCCTCTCTTCCCCTTTCTCTCATGACCGTGCAAAAATTCAGTTTTCTCCTCTTCTACTGATACCACATGTTTCCACTAATTTATTTTCTTTTTATTAAATTAAACTAAATATTTATAATTACTAATGGGCCTAATTATAGCACCCCCTATTTTACTAATTCGTACGCGATTTTAAGCCTACCAACCCAACTATCACAACAACTATAATATTAACTCTAATAATATTTCTACGGCTTCTAACTTATTTTTCCGGCTTATCGACTTAATTAACCACAACATAAAAATATACCGACTAAACACAAATAATTAATTAAATATTCAAATAAACAATTAATTAAATATTTGGGCGTTACACATGCACACACAATCATCACAAAAATCTCTTAATTATTCGGAAATAAAAATAAAAGAAAAATGAGGCGTTACAATGTTGCTTTGCCTTCTACACCTTCCCATCATAAGGAGGTTACTTGATCATTCTAGGATCAAACGTGATGAAGCCCAGGAGATGATAATCATATTTTTGGGAGGTGACCTAATGGATGCCCTGATGAAATGTGAGAGCACCAGAGGTGGACATGCCAAATTTTCTTACTTGGAGACGCTATATCAAAACAACTTGGAGTTGTTCGAGAATGTCGTTGACGACGATCTATAAGTTACCTACCACAAAGAGTGTGCTTTGAGGTGTTTCCTCACATTTTTGGTTGACACATTCATTTTTGTGGACATAAATGCAACCTCCGTCGATGTGACATACCTTAAGTATTTCATTGACTTATCGGCCATTCAGAATGAAACTGGGGGCTGACTGTTTGATATACCTATACTGTATTCTAAGTAGAGCGAATGTTATATTTGGAAGACAAAATAAATTATAAGATCCCAACTAAATATTTGCAATTCACCCTAAAAACATGAAGAAAAAAATTCGAAGATGCATTTTCAAATTCATCCAAAAAAAAATTATCAAATACATCTCCCAAAAAAAACATTTTTAAATTTTGGGACATATGTTTTTGGGTTACTCTAATCTTTTAGCTTTATACTTTTTTTTTTATACTAAACTGAAAAAGAAAAAAAAAAAACGCTATCCCACACAGGAGAAAGTGAAGTACTAGGTCTCACTAAGTGAGTTTCTTCAGAACTTCACAGTCTCACTCATGGCACTCTCTAACGCTACCCAAATTCCCACAACCTTCAATCCCCTCAAAACCAATCCTCTCCGTTTTCCTTCCTCCCATGTTTCCTTCCTTTCTCCCTCTCACACCATCTCCAATTCCCTCACCACCGTCACCAACATGTCCCGACTTAATTCCCTCGACTTCGAACTATCTACGATAACAGCTTTATCCCCATTAGACGGCCGTTATAGGGAGAAAGTTAAAGACCTGGCTCCTATCATGGGTGAATATGGACTCAATTACTACAGGGTCATTGTTGAGGTACACCCATTTTTATTCTTCTATTTTTTACACCTTTTGTTTAAAGAACTTATTCTTGTAATTTATGTTTTGTTTTCATATTGTTTAGATTAAATGGTTGCTGAAGCTTTCTGAAATTAGTGAAATCACTGAGGTTCCTCCTTTTAGTGAAGATGCTAAGTCTTTCTTACAAGGTTTGATTGATCACTTTAGTGAAGTTGATGTTAAGGAGATTAAAAGATTTGAGAAGATTACAAATCATGATGTTAAAGCTGTAGAGTATTTCTTGAAACACAAGTGCCAATCAAATGCTGAAATTGCTAAGGTTGTGAATTGTGAATTTATTTATTTTTCTTTTTTATTTATTTTTGTTTGAGTTTTGATTGGATTTTGTATAATTTTTAAACAAACATTTTTCAACAGGTGCTTGAATTTTTTCACTTTGCTTGCACATCTGAGGATATAAATAATCTTGCTCATGCCTTGATGTTGAAAGACGCAATGAATTCTGTTATGTTTCCTGCCATGGATAAAATAATCAAAGCTTTATGTACAATGGCCAAAGAGAATGCTCATATCTCTATGCTTTCTCGCACTCATGGACAGGTAAGTTGATTTTTGCATTACTAGAGTATTTAAGAATCAATGCATGGTTGTGGAATGTGATATTGCGATATTGCAAATAATGCCGACTCAGAGCAACTAGTGATATTTTTGCTAGTTGTTTGTTTGTTTGTTATTGCTCGTATATTTTTGAACTTAAATATTTTTATGTGACATTCTTCAGCCAGCTTCACCAACAACTTTAGGGAAGGAAATGGCAATATTTGCTGTGAGACTAAGCAGAGAAAGGAAGGAACTGTCACAATTTGAGATTTTGGGGAAATTTGCCGGTGCGGTTGGAAATTACAACGCACATCTTTCTGCATACCCTGATCTTAAGTGGCCGGACATTTCACAAGAGTTTGTAGTGTCTCTTGGATTATGTTTTAATCCTTATGTTGCCCAGGTTTGTTATCAATTCTTGTTCTATTCCAGTTTAGTCTATTTTTATGCATTTAAAGAAACTAAATCTCAAAGACTTCGTTTGTTAATGAAACTCCTCTGTTAATGAAACTCCTTTATTTATGATAGTTATATCCTGAATACGTATATATTTGAAGTTAGCATTAGGAGATTAAAATCATTTGATTATATTACCTATCTTGATTGGTAGATTGAAACTCATGACTACATGGCAAAGATTTTTCATTCATTCATCCAATTCAACAATATATTAATCGACTTTGATAGAGATGTATGGGGCTATATATCTTTGGGCTACTTCAAGCAGGTGAGTTTTCTAATAACATTATCTGTGACCGAAGAACAGTGACCTTAAAAAACAACATCGATCGGTTTTCATTTTCAAAATTTGTTTTGCAGACAACTAAGGCCGGGGAGATTGGGTCTTCAACCATGCCTCACAAAGTGAATCCCATTGATTTTGAGAACAGCGAAGGCAATTTAGGCGTGGCTAATGGAGGTTTTTCTCATCTAAGCATGAAGTTGCCGATTTCACGTTGGCAGGCAAGAATTTAATGTTCTTTCTTTTATTTAATCATTATCATCATTGTATTGCCATAATTCTAAACTATGGTACCGAATTTTTTTTACAATTACATCTTTTGGAAAATGGATAGCTTAATTTTGTTTAGTCATGTCCGCATGCGTCAAAGCATTACCTAAGCTACTCTAATGTATTGAACTTATAGTGTCATTTATTGCAAGTGTCTAATTGAAATTAAACAGAAAATGGATAATACAATTCTTCTATGCCAAAACTATTGCAATGATCCCTCAATTCTAACTAGCTAAAATTGTCATTATTCTGTCCTAATCTTCCATTCTTACAGTACCTCAGAAGTAATAATTTTTAGTTTGTGCTTTTTTTGTTTTGCAGAGGGATTTGACCGATTCAACCGTCATAAGGACCATGGGTGTCAATTTTGGTCATTCTCTTCTTGCATATAAAAGCACACTTCAAGGAATTGGGAAGCTTCAGGTATGCAATTCAACTCAACACGGAATTTGTGTTACTTTTCTCTTAGATTCATTATATATAGATAATATTTTGTTTATCTGCGAAGGATGAATGTATGTACTAAGTTTTAGTCACCGTATTTCCTTACCTACAGTGCAAGTTTCTCTCGTTTTCATATTTAATCTAGAGAAAGAACGACATTCTTTTTGTTTATTTCTTTGAATTGTATATGTTATAATAATCCACACTTAGGTCAACGAAGCTCGCTTGAGCGAAGACTTGAACCAGTGCTGGGAGGTACTCGCTGAACCAATACAAACGGTATGTATATGCTTGTTTTTACGTTGTTTAATATTTTTTATTTTACATCGATGCCTAAAATATATTTGTAACTTGGTAGAACATTAGAAAAAAGTGTCTTGTAAGACTTTTCAATGATATAGTTTGCAAATCTTTCTACAGGTTATGAGAAGATATAGTGTTCCTGAGCCTTATGAGAAGTTAAAAGAGCTGACTAGAGGGAAAGCAATTACCAAAGAAAGCTTAAGAGACTTCATTGAAGGCTTAGATATTCCACAAAATGCTAAGACCTATCTCTTAAAGTTAAAGCCACATACTTATGTTGGAACAGCGGTTGAATTGGCCAGAACCGTAGAACACGAAGTGAATAAAATTCTGAATTGAGCCATCCAGGAAATGAATGGAGCAATCTAGGAAATATGTGGGTTGAACCTGAAACAGTTTTACAATTACTTTACTGCTGCAAATGCGAATTTTTTACCTGATTCTCAGTCATTGATAATCATTAGATGGTAAATGAACCTTTGGATAACTTTTTTTATTTATGAAAAAGATAAGAGAGAATTGAATTAAGTGATAAAAATGGATTTAAAAAAACGTTTTTTAAAATATGCATTAAAGTCTTATTCTTTCTAATTTTCTCTATTTTTTGTCTTGGAAATTGTTAAAAACTTTATAATGTGACATTAGATGTAATAATTATGTGATTTTTGTTTATATTTAACACTATGGAAATTTTTGTTGTTGCTTATATTCGTGACTGGAGGTAGTATACTATAATATAAAATAAATATATATTATTGAAAATTAAAATATAGTCAAAATTACAAAAAGTTATATCTCAAAAATGACTTTTATGAAAAAGTATTCGAAATAATTTTAAAATTAAATAATTATTTGAAATTCTGATATTCAAATTTTATTTTGATAAAATGATGAAATATCTAAAGAATATTTTAAGAATGATTTAAAATATTTTTACACTAAAATAATTTTTTTTTCTTTGAAAAAACAGAACAGACGGCCCTTAACGACAAATTTCTTATGGATGTACACTTTTGTTTATTTCATACTCGTGTGATGTTTGATAAATAAGGTTAGCAATTGTGATATGTGACAAAGTTGTAGAAAATTTGTTAATTATTATTGGGACAATACAAGAAAACTTCACCTCTTTTTTTTTTTTAAGCAGCCAAAACAATGAAACTTATATTAATAAGAGACATAAGGAGTGCCCAAGAAACAAATTACAAAACCTGGACAGCAGCTAGATCAGAAACAATCAAAGCAAAAACCAGGACAACAACGCCAGGATCAAAAACAGAAAACAGAAATTCCAGACAGAGCAGCTAAAACATTACAACACAAAAAACTTGCAAAGCGCCACACCTAATCCAAGAGGCTCCAGCTATACACCAGCATGAAAAGACCCTTCTAATACTCCCTAGCCAAAAGGCTGCAGCAAAAATCCAACACAATGCACCTACACTTCTATACAGAAAATCTTATCAAAGAAATCCTCTCTTGACATTTCCAAATGCTGAATGGAGATTAATCACAACACTGCCTGCCAAAGGCGAATCAAGCTTTGAATCTTGTTGCCACCGCCAAGCCAACGACACCAGAGCAAGGTTCTTCACCTAGCTCTTGAAACCAGCAAGAAATTAACAAATTATGCAATATTCCAGACTCCCCCATACCAAAGTTACCCTCCACCTGCTCTTAAAAACTGACAACCCGTCACTCCTCTATAATAATACCTAAGGCTGTTCTTGGATACAAAAACCAAGATGAGATGTTGGGAATCAATTCTTTATCTTTTGCTGTCAACCATTTCCAAGCATACATTTTCACCTTCTCCGCCAACCTCTCTGGGTCTAAGATCTTATTTTGGAATAATTTTTCATTTTTCGCTTTTCAAATATTCCAAATACAAGAAAACCAAATAACTTGGAGCTTAGAAACTGTAGTCCTATTACCTCCCAACAGGCCTTCAAATTTTTTCAGATGCGCGAAACTTTCATTATGCATCGCCGAATGTAAGTTTAGCCAACCACTAATTAAGTACCACACTCTCGCCAAAACCGAACACTCGAAGAAAACATGAGACGCTATTTCTTCTTTTCCACACTCCCCAACGCATTCACTATCGCCATTTCTGCCCACCCGTCTCTTAATAAGATTATCTCTAGTAGCCACTCTATTTTGAAAAAGTCTCCATACTAGTCACGAAACTTTCACAGATACCACCTTATTCCAAGCTTTGGCGCACTCCGGAGATCCTGGATTTTCAGATTGAGATTGCAGCCCCCTTGTAAGTATCTCTTACAGAATATGATGGCTCTGGACTCCACTCTCCTATGTTCATGCTCATAATGCTGTTCCACCACGACGATCCTACAGTAGCAAAGTTCACCTCACCATCTTCTCTCACCCTATACCTATTAGCTAAGACTCTAAACCAATGTCCATCTATTTTCCACTCCCATTTACCAAGAGCTAAGTTGAAATTCCTCATATTCCTAATCCCTAAACCTCCCTCCTCTACTGACCTGCACACCTTTTCCCAACAAACCAAATTTATTTTTCTCTCATCCTCACTCCTCCCCCATAGAAATTGTTTAAATAGAGATTCGATTTTGAAAATAATACTTGCGGGAGCCTTAAAAAAGGAGAGATGATAGACTGAAAGGCCTTGCAAGAATGATTTGATTATCACCACCCTTCCACCAATCAGTATATTTTTCTTCCTCCACCTTGATAGTCTGCTTCTTATTGCTTCAACAACCGGTTGCCAAGTATCCAATCGGTTTGAAGATGCTCCAATCGAAAGGCCTAGATAAATAAAAGGAATACTCCCTATTTTACATTGAAGTATCATAGTAGCCACCTCTAACCACTCTGCGTGAAATTCACCCCCACAAGTACACTTTTATTATAATTCACCTTCAACCGCGTCATTAATTCGAACAACAACATGATTGATTTGGTTATTCTAATATTTGACCAACTCTTTTCACATATAATTAAAGTGTCATCTGCGTATGCAAATGAGTGAACCGGTCTTCTCCCTTTTCAAACCTATAGCCAAGAAATAAATCTGTCTCAACCGCTTCTTTCATCAACATATTAAAACAAGAATGGAGACAACGGGTCTCCTTAGACCGCGAGACATCTTGAACTCTTTTGATGGACTTCCATTTACAAGAACCGAAATGTGAGATGAGTTGAGACATTCAGAATTTCGTCTAATCTACTTGAAATGGAATCCCATCTTAGTCATCACATATTTCAAAAAGTTCCAATCAACCGAACCATATGCTTTCTCGAAGTCCACCTTGAACAACAATGCTTCTTTCTTCATCTTTTTTGCCTCATCAACTATTTCATTAGCACTCACTATATTGTCCAAGATTTGTCCCTTTAATAAACGTTGATTGAGTTTCTGAGATGACTGATCCGATTACCTTTTTCAGTATGTTTGCCTATACTTTTGCAATCACTTTATATATGCTTCCGACTAGAGAAATAGGTTGGTATTCATATATTTTTGTTGGATTATTCCTCTTCGGGATCCGTACTATGAAGGAATTATTAGTCTTTTTTACTATCCTCCCATTTGCATGAAATTCATCCATCACTCTAAATATGTCTCATTTGATTTCACTCCAAAATTCGTTGATAAAGCCTAATGAAACTCTGTCCGGACCGGGACTTTTGTCGCTGTCACAATCCCACACTATATAAAAACAAGATTTGGTTCTACATTTTATCTCTATGTTTTGATGATAACAATGGAGTATTTGTGTAAGAATAATTTGGTGCTCTAACGTTTGTTATTTTGTATATTTAAAAAACAGATTCTAATGATTGATAAAAACCATTTGCGAGTCACTATGTGTGACATAAATCACTTCTGTGCCAAAGAAGAAAGGTTGCTTCTGTATCTAATCGCATTCAGAAAGATCCTAAGAGACACTTTGTTGCTGCTGCAATGCTCTTTTGGATTCTGTGTTCTGTGCATGATTCTGATGTTCTACTTCTAAAGTCTGTTAAGCTTCTGAAGTCGATATCTTCTTAAGACTAAGTGCTGAAGAATTCCGAAGACAAGGTTCTACTGAACGAAGCTCTGAAGATTCTGAAGACCTTTTCCATAAATCAACAGTAGCAGGACCTCCCCTCTATAATGAGCAATCCATCCAAGTCATAGTGATATTCCACCTCCGGATCGACCCAATATTCTATGTGTTGTCTTGTCAACTTATATGTCGTGTCTATTTTGTCAACTTACGCATTCATTCATACATTCATAATTATGTTTGCATTCACATTTGCATAATCATACTCGCGTGATAAAGAGTATTCTCTCGAGTTCTTTCTTGGATATAACGTCAGTTCTCAAGTTTTGATAAGTTGAACCTCTATATCAACGTTGTAACCAAGTCTTTGTACCCTCAAGATCGTCAACATGATGAACAATCTGACATCTTAGGATAAAAATATCAGATATTCTAAGGTATTTAATCCTCTTGTACCTCAAATCTCCCAATGCTTTCACCATTCACATCTTCGGGATCAAGAAGATTAAATAGGGGCATCGGTCACACCCTAAATTTTGATCCTAAGATATATACCTCATCAGAGGAAATCCACTGACCAAAGGATTGTGTCAGACTGGTCTGGACAGTATCCCCGCAATGAATCAGGATTCCAGAGTCCCTCAGAGGATTTAGGAAAAGGACCGATCATTAATAACCAATATTTTCAACCTTTCAATCACCATCAAGGGGTTAAGTAATCTCAAATGATGGAAAATCATTCAAATACTGTACATAAATTTCAGTGATCTGGGCCCCGAGCCATCAGAATCACCAATCAAGGTTTCAGTCAACTGAGCCCTCCAGATGAAATTTTTCATGGAAAAAGGATCCAAGGCCTCCACATGTAATCAAGAAGGGTTGACATGACTTTTACAAGCCATCTACAAGTTCAAAAGATGCAGAGATCAAAGATTTCAAGATTAGGGTTTCACAATGCCCAAATTAGGGTTTCTGACTAACCGAGGATCCCAAAACCAAAATTTTCATATGGACAAGAGCCTATACCATATGGAATAGTTTAAATAGCTCATATACATCATGTAAGTCCATTCATAAGGTTAAAATACCTCAGAGTATGTCCAGTCAAAAAAAATCAGAAAACCGTATCCAGTGTAATTTCCATCTGGATCAAAAGGTTAAAGTTTTACTTTTTCACCCAAAATGATCCTCGTGACCTACATTACAAGAATATATGGTCCATGAATGCATTTGATCACAAAAAATCATAAATTTGAAGATAACTTGTAAAAGGGGCCATCTTCGAAACTTAGAAAATTTTCTAAGTTATGAGAAAAGTGTTCTAGTACCCTACTTCCAAGCATCATAACTTGTGATCCAAGCATCAAGGTTTTGTGAACCAAAGCTAAAATGAAAGATCTTATCACAAACTATAAATAATTTAACAACACAAAACTACACGTCATTATGTATTTTAAGTTGAAGATTGATCAAAATAAAGAAAAAAACCGATTTTTCAACACTTAGAGAAAATCAGCCTAAGTACAAAATCAGCAAAACATCAAAACTTGGAGGTATTTTTCAGCTAGTTCCAAGTTGATTCAGATCCTTGTGAAAATACCAATTTTGTTATAAATGTTGCCAACAATTCAAAGAACCAATTGACATGAAAAGACCTTGCTTGTGCATGAAGAAATCATGGATCAAAGTGACCATACAAAACTGTTTTTCAATAACAGATTTTTCCAAAACTTGGAAATCTGATTTTGTGAGTCAAAGGATAAGATAAAATGGTCTCAAGCATCTTAACAATCATTATAAACCTGATCAAACATGCAAATTCATGATTGCACCAAGGAATTCCCATAAATGACATTTATGAATTTTAACACATATGCCTTTTGATCCAAGGGTCACCATGCTCTAAAATGGAATATTATTGGATCTCTTGATCAACAAGAAATACATCTACACAATCCAAGCTTAAAACTACTGAGGAATGTGATTTATCCTGCTGCATAACTGGCCAATTGGGAATCTCATCATTTCACCATTTAAGGCCTTTTATGGCAATGCATAACTCACAATGTTGATCTTATCCCTTCAAGACTTAAGGGCTAAGAAATTTCAACATGTTTGGCTATAAATAGATACCTCATTTGATCATAAAACTTACACCAAATCCTCTAATCTCCAAGCTTTCTCTCCTTCACTCCTAGAGACTTAAAACTTGATATTTTGAATAATCACCATCGATTTTTGAGTTTGAGCCACAACAAGCTCAAACCAATTTTTCAAAAACATAACATATGATGTATCTGAGGTGTTCAAACACTTGAAACAACCTAGAAACACCTCCAATCCAAAATCACTCTTCAAAACCTCAAAAAGGCCCACTTTCTGCAACTTGAAGATCAGAACTTGATCCAACCACTTGCAATCAAGTCTAAGGGTTAAAACACACTTCATACCATCCAAGGAAGCTGTCCAGAACATCAACAGTCATCTATAACACCTCCTACTCAAAATCACTTCAGCTGCTGCAACTCCAAGTTTAGGTAAGCCTCAAACTTGGTCATTTCATAATCCATGCATATTTCCTTGCACTATCTTTTAATTAACCATGTGTGAGTAATCATATTCAAAGTAATTCCCCTCAATCAATTTCACAAAATCATCATCATGTAGAATTTCATGAGGCTCAGGCCAAATTAGGGTTCTTCAGTGTTCATCACTGATTTTTCACTCTACACTAAAAATAAATGAAATCAATTGTTACCATGTTGTTCATGATTTAAAATCAAGCAAGTTTGATGTTTATTTCATTCATTTTCATTAAGAAATCTATGAATTATGATCCATTTTGCAAATTTGGGCGAAACAACCATGGCACGTGTTCTTGGCAAAACTATATTCTTTACTACTAAAGCAAAGATAATAAAATACTTATTAATGAAAAAGAGAATACAATGTGAAAAACATATGTAATCTTTCTCCCTCGGGATTTTGGACCTTTGCTTCCCAGTTTAACTCCCAACATAATAAATCACTTAAGAATACTCAAACCATAGCAAAGACATAAACTAAAAACTGTCAAACATATTCACTGACACATTTATTTGTCTACATACATCTTTTACTGTATATATTTGCATCTCTGCTAGCATCTCTAAATACTCGGGTTACTATCACCAGACCAAAACTTTGAATAACTTAGAACCCTATTAGGGAAAAACATAGCCTCCTCTTGGGCTTAATTCAAGGACCCTCAGTCCTCTTAAAGGTGCCTTCTCTCAGGCTTAGAAGTTACTCAGCCTTCCCCAACCTCGTCTCGGGCTTTGTTCAAGGATCCCTGGGTATCTTATAGGTAACCTAGCCTCCTCTTGGGCTTAAACACAATGAACCTCAAAGGCTTCCTAAAATCATATGAACAAATCCTTTAGAATCACACACATACAATAGTTTCCCTCTCCCTGATGATCAAGCTAGCCTCCTCATGGGCTTTGTACAATAGAACCTCCCTAGACAAAGGAAAGTATGATGACCTAAAACTTTTATCAAACAACAGACAAAACACTCTTCATATAGAGTCAGTCTCCAAACAATTTTTCAGCCTCCCATCTTAGACTTCATATAAGATATAGATAAACTAAGAGTCAGTCTCTCACAAATAAGCTTCACACATGGGCTTCCAAATCAGGACACATATAAACTTTCAATACATAGTCAATTTTCTTTGTTTAGCTTTAACCTTGGGCTTCAATCAAGGCACATATAAATCAAACCTCTCCCTCTTTAGAGATGACAAATTCTCTCTACTGAGTCTCTTTTAGCTTCAACATTGGGCTTCAATCAAGGCACAAAAGTTAAATTTTTTATAGTTAATCAAAAAATATATTCATAATCTTGGACTTTAAATAAGCTAACAAACATCCAAAGAGTCATAGTCTTAGACTTTAACTAAGATAATTTCCAACAATCATAGCCATGGACTCTAACTAAGCTAAATATCCAGCCTTTCTTGAGCAATGCAAATCAAGATAACATATTCAGCTTTCCCGAGCTATGAAATTCAGGTCAACCATTCAGCCTTTTTTTGAGCTATGCAAATCAAGATACCATTCAACTTATGCCTTAAGCTATGAAATTTAAGCACCCTATCAGTTACAACAAACCATTTCAGCTTCAATCCTGGGCTTTGATCAGGATACAAACAAACTTTTAGCTTCAATCTTGCGCTTTGATCAAGACAGAAATACAAACACTTTGAGCATCAACATCCTATGTTTTAACCGGGATACAAATCAACCATTCCTTATAGCTTTCACACCCTAAATTTTACCCCTAACATTTCATTCATACATCCATCTCGTCATTGATATACCATAGTGCATATTAGTCATTTTGGAATTTTGCAACAAGTTTTTTATTGTCAAATTTTTCATTTCTAAATTTAATTCTATTTTTATTTCATTTTTAAGTTTTATTTTTTTGTCAATTTCTATTCTTAATTTTCAATTCATGTTCAATTTTTTTTCCATTCCAAATCCTATTCAAAGTTTAAAGTTCTGAATGTAATTCCCATTTCAATTATATCCTAAGTCCCATTTTAAATTTCAAGCCTCCTTTACAAATTTTCAATCCAATTGCCAAATATCTCTTTCATGTCTTCTTTATAAATTACCAAGTTTAATCCTTAATTTTTAAGTCATTTTCAATCCTGTTTTTTTCTAAGTGCAAATTACTTTTCAAGTTCAAGTCTAATTCCAAATCCCAATTTCAAGTTGTTTCTAAATTTCAAGTTTATTCTAAAACTCATGTTCCAAATTTCCTTTCAAAGTGTTTCGTTTTAATTTGTAATCCAAATTCCAAGTTCTAATTCCACTTCCTTATTTCTATTCCAAGTTTTATTTCCATTTCCATTTCAATTCTCATTCAATTTTCCATAATTCATTCCAAGTCCAAGTTTTCACTTCCAATTGCAATTCTCATATTCAAGCTTAATCATCCTCACTCATGGACATTTCCATTTAACTATCATTCTCATTCACTCTCATTGTAAAAGGCACATTTAAATATATTCATGATCATTCATTTTTATATAACCATTCATTCATAGTAAAATCAATCTGTTCATGCAGATTTTCCTCCATTTGGGATGACAATTTCGTAATCATATTTTTGTTCATATTTCAACCAAGTGGTTCATATTCCATTCTACAAATAAAGGTTTATTTGCAAGGCTTACATACAAGTATTGAGAGAAATTTCAACAAGTTACAAATTCAAATTTGACCATAAGTTGCAATCCAAAATACCATTACAATATTGTGTTTAAAGTCCAAAATTCAAACTGAGTCTAAAACTCAAAAGGAAACGTGCGATTGACTATACCATTCTGTGTGCTGGCCATGATTTTTTCGACCCCTCCAAATATTAATGCCAAGACTAAATCCATTCTACTTCATTGTGCCATTGTACCTTTGCTTCACCAATTCCTCAAACCCATGCACATGAAATAAAAGCAAAGGATTAATAGAGTGCAAGAAGACATAGCATATACAATTTGCAATAAGTATGGATGAAAAAAAAACATGTACCATTCCCATTTCAAAGAGTCCAAAAATTGACAGTAATTCAATTAAAGTTCAAAGATGCACAATTCAAACAATGTCAAAATTAAACCAAAAGTCCAGCAGCATATAAAGTAACAGCAGGACCATTTTATACTTCACAAACAAACAAAAACCTGCAGTCAAAGCCACAATAGTAACCTTAACCTGCAGCAGGACTGCCATACCCTCAGACATCACTTTCAAGAACAGCTTTTTCCCTCCCAAACTCAGTCAAACTTAGCTAGCAAGTTTACTAAGAAATCAAACCTAAAAACCCTAATCTCATCACATATATAAACAGGTTATCAACAGAAGACAAGGAGCCACAAAAAAAAACTGAACATCAACAAAAAACGGGGAAGACCTTTAGAAACCAAACAACCACACAAACCTAGCCACACAAAAACTTCATCCATCAAAAAAAGGCTGCAGCTATAAAACTTCATGCAAAAAAACATCACAAAAGAAATGGGCAGCCACAAAAAACCAGCAGAAACATCACAAAAAAAACTCAGTTATCACAAAAGACCTAACCGCATACTAACCAACCCTAACTACCAAAGAGAAACCATCACAGAAAACCAATAAACCTGCAAACCGCCACAAACCGAAGCAACCGCTTACCTTCATTCTCACCGCCACTGTGTGAAACTCCCCTCGACCTCCAGAACTCTCTGAAACCTTCCGCAATCCCGTTCTACAAACCAAAAAAAAAAAACCAAGCCTGCAAAACCGAGAACACAAATTAATCAACACAAAAAAATCGTGGCAAAGCAAAGTTCTCGCAAACCAACTTTAAATACCCTGCAGACCCTTGTCAACACCAACATCAGTAGCCAAAAGAAACTTCAATATTCGCAAGAAAAAAAAGAAGCCCTCCAACGAACCGTTTTTCTCAATCAGCTTCATAAATATTTCAAGCCGCGACAAACCCTTTCACGAATTCTCCCGAGCCTGCAACAATAAATACAAATTTTCATATTTTAGAGACACTCAAATCTTATACGGAGGTAACAAAAAAGAACAACGAAACCGTTTTGAGAAAGAAAGCAAACTTAATCCAAACCATCACCGCCAAGCCACCATACACCGCAACACAAACCGTGAGCCGACATAACCACCGCGACGAGATCGTTGTCGCTGCAGAACTAAAGCATGGTTTTAAGACGAGAGAAGTGAGACGCGCATAGTAAAGTATAAAGGAAAGATTAATGGAGGGATTACGTGTTTCTTCTTCCCCGAGAATTCGTCGCTGCAAGAGACACTAAATCAGACTTTGCTCCGATCAGGTAACTTCGAGCTCTCCCTACCACCTTTTACTTGTTGCTATGTTATAGAGTTCTTCATATTGCCCCAAAACCCTCTATTGATTGTTGATTTCGTGTTGATGAATGTCAGTTTGTTTTTTTCTTGATCTGTGGATTTAGGGTTCTAGGAATTTGATTTTGGTTTAAGTTGTAGAGTGAGAATCACAAACTGTGAATTCGTGGTGAGTTAAAAGAGACAGGGTTTGAGAGAGAATCTTTTGAGAGAGAGAGATTGAAGATCGCGTTTGAGTTGAGCGATGGAGAAGGTGTTTGTTTCTGGAAACCGAAAAGTACACAAGCTTGTTTTAAACTTAGGTTTTTTTCCTTTTCCCTTTTGTTTCTTTCATCATCAGCGGACCGAGTTGAGGGTCGGATCTGACCCGTTCAACCCAGATCAACCCTCTACCCTTTAATCCGCTGGGCCCATTTCCTGCAACATTTTTTCCCACAAACCTTTTCTTTTCTTTTTTTTTTGTTATTTGTTTTTCTTCTTTTATATTTTAATTTTAATTTTTGTATTATTAATATAATCCTTACAAAAACAGAAAAAAAAAAACAAAAATATTTATATTGATTAATTATTTTAGATGTTGTTATTTTTGCTTTAAAAAAAAGAAACTTTGTTAATTTTTTTATTTATAAATAATCCCGTTAAATCTAGTTAATTAATTAAACACATTTTGTTCGATTTTGTGAATATTGGTATGCACTTGATAATCATTGTCCTCACTCAATATTTAGTTATTTGATGCCGATGTGATTCATTTGAGCTTGAAATATTATTTTCGTATTTTAACCACAAGTCGTGAAAAATAATAAACCCGACCACTTTAAGATCAATCGTTTCATAAGTAAACGAAATTTCTTGGTCCAACGCCAAGTAAACGTTTTTCAATTCATACACCTACATTTTGCACACACATAAGTCAATCGCTATATGATCGCCATCTGCACGACTGTACGCGTCTTAATTAATTAACGAGGAACTGAACTTCAGAATCTAGCATTCTGCGGGTTCTTTAATGAACCACTCTTGAGGCTAGCCTTCGAGTTGTGTTTCATTTACTCCTTCGTTACTAAAAATATTAAAACCTAAATCATTTTAAAACAAATATTCAAACAATCAACTTTTAATTAACAATTAAAATCGCGAAAGAACTAAACTCAGGAATCTAACATTCCTCGGGTTTTTGAATTGAATTACTCTTGAGGCTAGCCCTCGAGTTATAATTCATTCGCCCTTTCGTATCCAAAACATCTAATCTCAAATTAAATTTGTGAAAGAACTAAACTTAGGAATCTATCATTCCTCAGGTTTTTGAATTGAATTACTCTTGAGGCTAGCCCTCGGGTTGTACTTCATTCGCCCTTACACACTCAAAGAATACAACTTAAAGCATATCCAACGAATGCAAATCATTTTATAATTAATCAACGAATAACTGAACTCTGGAGTCAAGCACTCCACGGGTCCTTGAATGACATGACTCCTGGGCTAGCCCCACGCGTTGTGGTCCATTCGCCTTTCGTTTTAAAACACCTTAACAAGGTCAAACACCTTTTCTCTAAATGAACATTGTTTAAATCTTTCCATCTTGCAAACAAGTTAGCGCTTCAGCCTCCCCCGTGAGTATAAGCCAACGCTTGGCAGATTAGAAAGCATTTTTAAACAATCGTTCGATTAAAAAACACAAACCGTAGTAGCACGAACTACGAAGCTCTGACTTTCCCATTGCACAAGGGAATACATAGGCACAAGGATTTTAATCCTTCGCGAGCACAATAATAAAAAACTCTGACTTTTCCCGTAATATTAATAATAATTTAAAACTTTATTTTCCTTTTAAAACAAACATATTAACAAACATTAAGAAGACAAAGACTTAGATCAACATTTAATCGCATAGTTAAGCTAAGAGGTTCCCGTTGAGTACAACAGACGTGAGGGATGCTAATACCTTCCTCTTGCATAACCGACTCCCGAACTTAGAATTTGATTTCGTAAACCATTTCTTATACTTCCTTTAGGTTGTATCTATATCTCCCTTTTCTTTAGTTAGAATAAATAGAATTAGGTGGCGACTCTGTTGTTTCTTTCTGCGTCCCATTGCGAGGATCATATTTTTCGAGGTACGACAACTTGGAAACTCTGCTGGGGACTAGCTTCATGCTAGAGAGAGTCGAGCCTAACTTAGAATAGCTTCGTGTGTTTATTTGTTGATCTTGTCTTTTTGTCTTCTCTATGTTTATTATTTATGTTTGTTTATTTGTTCTTTTATCATTTTCTCTTATTGCTTATTATTATGCATGCATGTGGGATTTTGGGTTACATCACAAGTAAAAGATGAGTTATAGAAAAAGAAGAGGGAACACCTAGATTAGAATTGGTAGTTATTAATGTTAGTCTCCAAGAACTCGCTTCTTGAGGGCCTAGCATGAAAGCTCCTCCAGATAGTTAGACTTTTCGTAGATCTTGTCACAACACAGCTAGCATGTCGCGTGACCTGATTCATGAAAGGACTGTGATTCTGGGATCCACTGTTAAGAACCAGTTTCTATATTGGTAGTTGTGTAGTGTTAGTCTCCAAGGGCTCGCCCCTTTAGGGCCTAGCACGAGAACTTCACTCAAGGTAGACCTTATCATTATTATCGTCAAAATGCAGCTAGCCTGCGGCGGGGCGTCAGTACGATAAACGTCCGTGACCTTGAGTATCCTAAACCATCACCGACCATTCTGCGAGTTGGATTTATGGGTAGAAAAATGTAGAATCAATCTCTTACAGCCTACCAAATATAGGAAGTTTTGAGCTTTTCCAGCTTTCGTGTCTGTTTGTGCTTGTGATCCAAAGCATACTTGAATTGCATCCATTTGCATGCCATTGCATTTGCATTGCATGTCATTTTCTTTCCCCAGAGTAAGCTCATCCTCGTCCTGTGTTCATAACCCGTAGTTGATTTCCCGACACCTACATTGGACTTAAAGTAATTCTTGGTTGATCATGGACCCTAAGGGACAAAAGCAGACTGTGTCAAGGGGAGACTTTGATTTGACAAAGAACCAGTTGAATGTACTCATGGATTCTGTGACAACTTTGACAAGGAGAGGGGGATAATGTTCAACAAGCTTCCGTAACTGGAGATGTCTCTCCACCTCAAAGGAACAATTTTGTTCAACCTCAGCCTGCATGGACCCCAGTTGGGGCACCCGTTATTTAAGAGCATACCATTATTTGATATGGAAACTCCTTACCTCACGATGCCTTTGAGTACCAAAACTTTGGGTTCTCTGAGCCAAATTCCCAAGGGGCAACCGCAATAAGGAAGATCAATAGACCAGATGTTGCTGATATGACTAAGAAATGTCAGGTGCTGAATGAAAGACTCAAGGTTATAGAGGGGCAAGATGCTTTTGACTTGGACGCTTTAAACATGTGCTTAGTACCTGGTTTGGTTATACCTCCGAAATTTGAAGCACCTGTTTTTCAGAAGTACAAAAGGGATAGTTGTCCAAAGCACCATTTGGTGATGTTCTGTCGAAAAATAACTGCATATGCTTTTGACGATAAGTTGATGATTCATTGCTTTCAAGACAGTTTGAGTGGGGCACCGTTGAATTGGTACATGGATTTGGAAAGAAGTAATATTTAGTCATGGTTGGGCCTAGCCAATGCTTTTATGAAGCAATACCATTACAATTTGGAAGAAGCTCCCAGTCTCTTTCACTTGAAGGACATATCTCAAGAGAGTAATGAGCCGTTCAAAAAATATGTCCAAATATGGAAAGAATTTGCCGATCGTGTTCAACCACTGCTCTCAAAAAAGGAGTTAGTTGACCTGTTTATGGACACTCTGCAGAGCCCGTACTTTGAGAAGATGGTAGGCACCATATCAACAAGTTTCTCTGACTTGGTAAAAACGGGAGAACATATTGATGTTGGTCTCAAAAGCGGAAAAATCCAAGGCGCCTCAAGCAAACAAGCCAGTGAGAATGAATCCCTCAGAAGCTCCCACGAGGAGGAAGAGGATGTAATCAATGCAGTCATGGCAGACGTCAAGTATTCCTATGATGCACCAACAAGACCCTTTGACCCTCCGTCTTTTGAGTAATCACTATTCCATATGCCTCATCATCCTTGTAGGCAACTAACAATGTTTAGGGTACCTTACCAGCAACCCTGGATATCTCCTCATCAAAGTCAGCGAGCCCAAAGCCGAGGATATCTAAATCAGCATCAGAGTGAGCATAAGCCTCGCAACAATTTGGAAAGAAGGAATGCTCCTCTTCATCCAGTACCTTTATCATACACTCAGCTTTTGCAACCTTTGATTCAAAGCTCATTAGTGGTTCCCAAGTCTCTCAAGCCATTTCCAGAGCCATACCCGCCTTAGTATAATCCTCATGAGTAATGTGGATATCATGCTGGATCAATGGGGCATTCAACTGAAGACTGCAAAGCATTTCAAGCCAAGGTACAACAATTGATCGATAAGAGGTACATATCCTTTTCAGAAGGAAACCTGTTGGTGCATGTCAACCTCTCGCCTGAGTGATTGTAGAGACTTTTTGGTGCATCTCTTAAAGACAGTAAATCAAGACATTTTTAATTCCCTAAAGCTGGCAATCACCTGTTTGTTTCAGCATTGTTGTTATTTTCTTTGCATGTTGATTTTGTATTTGCTTGTTAGCATTGTTGTTTTTGGATTGGCAAAAATTAATGAAATGTTTATGCATCTTTTGAATCAATCCATTCATATTCACTCGTTTTCTTTCATTATTATAAAAAAAACAAAAATATATTTCTATCATTTCGTTTATCAAACTTTTGTTTTAGCAAAGATTAAAGGGAGGATGATGAAAACCAGATACCCGAGTTCTTCATTTGTATGCTTTCAATTAAAACCTTGCCAATGATGTACAAGCATTGTTTCAAATTCCCAAACACTGGTGAAATAAGGATGATAATCCCTCGCTAACCCCATTGAGCCTCGAAGTAGGAGTTTTCATTTAAAAAAAAAAGCAAAAACCCTTAATTTCAAACCTGGGTCAAGGTAGTCGGTTCAGTTAATCTGGTTGCATTCAATCTTCAAGAGATTCAGTCCATCATTCAAGAAGGACCAACTATATACTTTCCTCCGCACACCAAAGAAGTCGTGAAGGGTCAAAAAGTTTGTAGTATTCGTTTCTTATTCTCCAACAAAATGGCAGTCACAACTATTCAACAAAAGACAAAAGGCAGAAAGGAAAAAGAAATACAAAGAAAAAGTCTGCTAAGTCAAAAACCAGAAAAAGACGACTTAGGCGAAAATTAATGAAGTCATCAAATCCTAAACAAAGTAAGGATAAAGCAAGGTGGATGCCATCATTTTTAAATCCTGATCCTTATCATGCACCGTCAAAAGACTTTTGAGATCTAAATGCGTATGTTAATTTAACTGAACGTAAGATTGGAGTTCATCACGAAGAATGGGCGGGTTACAAATAAAATTTGAACCTTTTATCCTTTCGTTTCATGAACCATGAACCAAGTCACGTTACAAATCTTAAGAGACCTAACTGAGGCAGGGTTTATTTTTAGAGCATACTGCAACAAGGTTGTGTTAACCTGACTCCTAAAGATCTTTGCTAATCATTTGTATTGATCACTTCATCTGCCATTCCATAAATGGATAGATCCATTTTGTTGTTTTAATCAACTCCACTTTATCACTATCATACAATAAATTGTGATTTCAAAAACTTGCATAAATGTTGCATTAAAATTGCCAATTTTAAATGAATAATGTTTATTTGCAAGTCAATTCAGCGTCAGGGGAATCCCAACGAATGCATCTAGTTAGGGAATTGACTTGGTAAGAGAAGCTCAACCAGGGGCAACCACTTCAAGAACCAGTCAATCTGAATCAATCCATTCAAGAGTCAACAACTCAGAGGTTGAGCTTTCCTCAAGACTCAGACTTGAGCGAGTTATCAGAAAGAATTCAAGAGTTCAATAGCCAGTCATCATAGAGGTTTCCCATCCCAAGAGTTGGTGAACCAAAGGACAATCCAGATATTCAAGCATTGGGGAAACCATTTCAAAGTCCATGCCATGACAGGTTGTTTCCAAACCTTTTGAAAAGGATATGTTCAAGAAACCATTGATTAGGGGCAAGATGAATCACACAGGGGCAAATCTTCTTCAAGCCTTCAAGCTATTCAAGCAGGCCTCATGCAAAAAACACTTTGAGTTCAAAACGGGTGTCGGGAATCATGTCGTCATCTTTTCGTCTCCTTCTAGCGAGTTATCTTCCAAGAAGAACGTTTTCATCCAATACCCATCCAGGGGCATATTCAGGAACCTTTGAGTCAGTGCATAAGTCATTCTCAGGTGTTAGTCACGTCGCTTCACTCTTAGCGTTAAGCCTTGTTGCTGTCTTATTCATTGAGCATCTACCCGCAGTAAAAAAGAGTCATATCTTGCAAAACAAGTCTCTTATGACACGCAAACTTTTAAGTCCATTTGTCATTGGCACGAGTCCGTTAAGTTGGTCGTGAAATCCTTCTGATTGCAGTTTAAGTCCATTTGATTTGGCACATACATGTGTTTTCCCGATGGTTCCTGAAGGTCTTCTTTTGACTATTCGTTTAAGGAATTTCCAGAGGATGGATGTTTTGAGCTCCAACATTTCCTTATTACCAACCGGTCACTTTGAGCCGTTGATTTATATTTGAGTATGTTGTACTTTATTCGCCCTTTCACACTCAAAGAATACAACTTAAAACATATCCAACGAATGCAAATCATTTTATAATTAATCAACGAATAACTGAACTCTGGAGTTCAATAGTATGCAAAGTGGGGTGAATTTATGATATATTTTCCATTCCATAACCAACTTCGTCAGGAAAAAATTAAGTAATCAGAAAGTAGAAAAAATGTGATAGTGATTAAAGACCACGAAAATTGAGCTACAGGGCCTATGGAAGATTCAGTTTGACATCATCACTTTGAGCCTTCATAACTCACAAATGGTTGATCATATGAAAAATCACCAAACATGAAAGTTGTAGAGCAGATCAAGAGGAACAAGTTTGATGTTCAACATTTTTTCATCTGAAGCTTGAATCATTGAGATAATCGTCTTGGAAGTTGGACACAACATGCACACAAGGTGTTTGATGAAACGCAAGCCTATTGGCTCGCCCATGACTTGTCTTGCCTGGCCAATTTACCTTGAAAATCCTCAACTTTTATTGATCATAACTCTCTCAATTTTAATCCAATGGAGATGTTCTTGGTATGGATTTGAAGCTTAAGATGTGAACCTTCTTTTGGGCCTTGGGGATTTTTCAGTTGAAGCTTGTATATAAAGAAAGGGAGCTTCAAATAAGGGTGCCAAACTTGACAAAACTTACAATTTTTGGAAACCCTAAGTTTCTAAATTTGGCAACTTTGTACATTTCTTGATTTTTGATGAATCTCTTGACATTTCTTGATCAAATCTTCATCATTGAACATATTTGACTTGAGGAACATGAATTTGACTTTAAAAAGTCAGGATTTGACTTTTCCTCTATACAATTGACTTTTCCCTAATTTGATTGATTCTCAAGCAACTGATCAATTAAAAACCTTATGAAATGAACCAATGCACAATCTTCCATCCTTAGACACTTGAGAACATGTAGAAACCATTGAGACCAAGTTTTGACCAAAAAGTTGCAAGAACATTGTTTTGATCCAAAACCCTAATTTGCGATTATTTTGTTAGGAGGTGATAATCTATCCCCACTTCTTAATGAATCCTCATCGTCAGATGACTTGAGGGATCAAATGAGATAATATGAGCTATAATAGACCCTTGAGGCTTGTTTGAAGAGATTTGACTCTTATTCCTTTGCTCTGGATAATCAATGCTTTGAAATCAACTGATCATATGCCCTATGCATACTCAATGGTGTATGTTTGATTTATCATGACCTAAATGCAATGCAATGAAGCACAAGCTATTAGATATTGGTAATAAATAAGAGGGAAAATTTTGGGGTGTTATAACTGCTCCTATTCAATCGACTGTAGACCTGAATGGATGATAGCAACAAATTTCAGACGTTCGAGGTATGGAGCGATTGAATACCCGAATAAACCGGAAAATTTGTACTCTGTGGAGAAAGAAAAAGTATGGTGACGCACACTTGATGGAGGTTAATGACTCTACTGAAAAGATGGAGAACATGCATGACCCCAAAGAAAAGTTAGACCTGTCAAATCCTGTCGAGAACGACAACAACACAAAACTTGAAAGGGCCTGTCGGGAACAACTAGGAAACCTGTCGGAAATGGTTCCTTTGAAACGTTAGAACTATCAACGCTTGTCGGGAACGCATAAGGTACTAAACTAAGGGTCCTGTCGGGAACAGCTAGGAAACCTGTCGGGAATGGTTCCTAAGGAACGTTAGACCTATCAACGCTTGTCGGGAACGGATAAGGTACAAAATAAGTGCCTGTCGGGAATGGCCAGGAAACCTGTCAGGAACGGTTCTTATGAAAAGTTAGACCTATCAATGCCTGTCAGGAACGACTAAGATACAAACTACCTGTCGGGAATGACTAGAAAACCTTTCGGGAACGGTTCCTAAGAAAAGTTAGACCTATCAACTCCTATCAGGAACGACCAAGGTACTAAATTAAGCGGCATGGCGGGAATATCTATGAAACCTGTCGGGAACGGTTCCTAAGAAAAGTTAAACCTATCAACGCCTGTCGGGAACATCTAAGGTACTAAATTAAGGGGCCTGTCAGGAACGGCTAGGAAACCTATTGGGAATGGTTTCTAAGAAAACTTAGACCTATCAAAGCCTGTCCGGAACGTCTAAGGTACAAACTAAGGTATACAGTTACAAAGTGCGATAAAAAACTCTACAAACCGAAAGACAAGACGGTGACGAGAATTGCCACAAGGTACAAAACCAATTGGTTCAGCACCCGAACGAAGGGTGACAGGAAATCAAAACCAACCGACTTACCACCAAAAAGGGACTGACATAATATCACCTACTAGGGAATGAATTTATGAGTTCTCCGGGAATTCTTCAGTCTGATCGAAGAAGTAAAATTTCGCTTTCATGCAAGGTACTAAAACTAGCTTACGCTTCGTGTGCATATGTTTGAATTTTTCCTTGGTGTAATTCTCTATAATGATGGAAATGCTACACTTTAGAGGATGAAAATGTAATGATGATTACTAAATGAAACTGCGGGGGAACCTCCTAGTGAGGAGGTATCATGTAGCTCTAGCAACTTTACTGGGGAGAATAATCACTGATATGATTCCCTGAATCCTTGTGGGGATAACAACTCTACTGGTGAGGATGTTAATGATACACTGGCCTTGAACTGCCATAATTTCCGAAAATAAATTGGACTTTGAGAGGTTGAAGAGTGATGGCCATGGTGGGGAATGTCCCAACTAAGAGGAACTTATTTGAGGAAGAACGCCACCCGTAGAATTCCGTTGGGGAATCAACAACCTTCAGACTTGGATGAGGAAAGAATTTATTGATACTCTACCGAGGGAAATATTCTGCTGAGGAATCACTCATGCACAAAATCCTTTTTTGGGGAGAGATGATAATGAAGATTTGACTTTGGTTGGGAAAGACAACGAATAACACCATGCAAGAAGGAAAACCATTCGACTTCGCATTTCCTTCGCCACTACTAGGGAATAAGGAATACTCATGTACTTTTGGGGATAAAAGTACTCTTGTAAGAAGTGTCTCTCTACTGAAGTATGACCATTTGCTTAGGGATATCATCCTTCCATTGCTTTCCTGGAGAAAGGGACCCAAGGCGATCTGCTGGAAAAAAGGAGCCATCTAATATCAGTTGGTGCAACATGACCAATGAGGTCTGCTGAGGAAGAGGGAACACCGATGCCTCATGCTGGAGATGACTTTTTTTACTCTGTACCTACAAGTTAGGAAACACACCTGATAGTTCTTGCAAAAGAGAAGATTAAACAAGCTCACATGCCCCCAGTTTATGGTCTGAGTTTACCATCCTTGTCATTGGACAATTTTAAGTAAATGTCAAGTAATTTTTGCTCTCAAGTATGTATTGTAAATCATCACTGTCTTCAAAATGCAATATTTATCAAAATATTTGGACGTATTTGAAATTAAAATGGTAAGTAAAAAAAAACAAAAAGCTATTTGACTGAATTGCATTTTATTGATTGAAAGGCATTACATCAGGAGGCAATTCCTGGAAAGAGGTAATTGCACAAAAGGGAAAATAAACTATCCTAATGTCAATGTGAAATTGGATCCCATAAAGTTCCAATTCTTCTATGAACCATATGTCCTTGAGACACTTTGTATACTTCACTTTCTAAGGAAGTCGATTGAATTGATTCTTAATCTTCAGATTATCCATTGTTGTAGATGATGACTCACAAATCACGTAGATCACAATTGTTCTTTTCAATCACTCTTTCGTGTGGACCACCCTTTTCGGGTTTTCGATCCACTGGAATACCCTTTTTTGCCTAAGTGGCCCTTGCAGGGTTTCCACTTACCGGGTGTACATTTCTTTTCATTGTATATCCCTAATTTTTTCCCAAACCCTTTTCATTTTTCTGGTTTGCCGGGATGCCCTTTTTTGCCCAGACTTCTCTTTTTGTATCCAAAGGGTCTCTTTATACGAAGTATTTTCTAACTGCATATGCGTTGATAAGGGATGGAAAGTCTTCACCATCCATAGTTGTTATCATTAAGGCTCCGCCCAAGAAAACCTTTTTAACAACAAATGGACCTTCATAATTGGGAGTCCATTTTCCCCTGTGATTCATTAGAGGAGGAATGATCCTTTTCAGCACTAAGTCGCCGACCTGATAGCATCGAGGCCGCACCTTCTGATCAAATGTTCGTTTCATTCTATGCTGGTACAACTGTCCATGGCATACAACTACTAAAGGCTTCTCTTCGATGGGGCTTGTTCTGGACTGGGCCTCGAGGACATAGTTGGGCTCAAGCCCAACTCCCCTTAGGACCAAGGCCTAAGCACGTCGGGCAGGTGCATGCAACAGCCGGGCATAAGAAATTTCCACGAGCATCCCACGAAGAAGTCTAGAAACCACCTCGCCAAGTCTTCCACAACAGAAGATCAAAGATCCAATCCGTATTCTGTCCTTCCAGTATGCCCGGAGAACACGGTGACAACCACGACATTCCCCTTGTCGATTACACGACGAAGGACAACCAAAACTACAACGAAGCTGATCCCAGGGACGGGCAACCTGCTACCCCGTCGCCTAAACCCAAAGATAAGGGGATTCCACAACCTCACACTCAGATTCAACCAGCTTCCCCTTTTCAGCCTATCCCAGTGTCCGTCGAAGGGGACGTCACCATGATAGCTATGGTGAACGCCCTCAATCAGGACAACCACATGCTCTACCAGTAGCATGAGAGGATCATGGCTCTAGAAACTGACCGACAAAAGGATCATCCCGACGGGAACGCAGGGTGCTGCATGAGAGGCAACGCCCGAAAGCTGTGAAGAAACATGGGCGTTCTCCTCCTCGGCGAAGCCGGCTCTCCCCCGAACCGAAGAAGAACATATCCAGGATACACCATGAGACCGACAGGTCAGGATCTTCACCTCGAAGCGAGCAAAGTCCTAGAAACAACGCCTATTCCTTGTTGAGAAGTGACGAGGAAGATCCACATTGCCCACTCTCTCGAACCTTTATGGAGGCACCCCCTAAAGGCATGGAGAAACCTCTACATTTGGCTGTATACGACGGGACGACTGACCCCGATGATCACGTCGACAACATCAATGCTATGCTCGACTACCACAACGACATCACCGGGCTCTCAAATGCAGGTTGTTTTCGACAACTCTCAAGAAAGGAGCCATGGCTTGGTACAAAAGCATGTCCCCTGAGTCAATCACGTCCTGGAGAGTCATGAAATCCGCATTCACGAGGCACTTCACGACCTTCCGACGTCATACCAAGACTGAGGTGACCCTTGAAGCCATAGTGCAGAAGAAAAATGAGACGCTACGCTCGTACATCGAGCGGTTCAACCAAGAAGCCGTCGAGGTAGATACAACAAACTACATAAAGAAATATCTCCTCGAGAGGGAGCTCGTTCCTGGAAGTAAACTTAGCAGGGCGGTCGGAATATAACCTCCCCGCACCCTAGACGAGCTCCTTCACAAAGTCTAAAATTATATCAGATACAAAGAGAAACAGGTTGCTCATAATGCTTGAAGCAACCACAGTACCGATGACACCAGCCACCCCAAACGCGAGGACTCCAATGCTCCCCTCCGCAATGGGGATAAGAGAAAGGAGGAAAGACCCCGCGAAGCCCATGAAGGAAAAGGGACCATAGGACGTTTCAACGAATACACGTTGCTGACAGCTCCCCTCGAACGCATCCTATCCGAATGCACCAATTCCGAGTTTAAGAAGGACAGGGTGAGGTTCCCCAAAACTTATGCACCCAAGCCCCCATACAGACAAATCCAAATACTGTCGTTTTCACAGAAGTTATTGACATGTGACCGAAGACTGCATCCATCTAAAGGATGCGATTGAGATCCTGATTCAAGAGGGCCATCTCAAACAGTATGCTAAGAAAAACGATGCTCCTCGGCATGAAGAACAAGCAGCAAAGAGTGCTCGCGAAAACACACCACCCGGTGACTCCTCGTACCAGGCGGCCATGTGTGTATTCCGTCTAGAAGACTTCCACCTCTCTGACATATACAGAGGGGAACGATTTGCTGCCCTAAGCCCTTAGGAAAAATTCCCAGCGGCCTTGGTCATATCAGGAGGAGGAGTAAACAACGAGAATGCCACCATTTTGGCGAAGCGCAAATTTGACGAGCTCTTACTTACCGCATTGGAGCAGTTGACAACCTTGATAAAATATTCGGGAAAATCAAACACAATATCTTTCTTCCTCGAGGAGCTGCCAGGGGGATCACCTAACTCGAGCATCCCCTTATTGATAAGGGCCAAAATGGCGTGTTTTGATGTCAGATGCATCCTAGTCGACCAAGGCAGTTCAGTGGACATCATGTACGCCACCTATTCAAGACTCTCAAGCTGGACATAACCAACCTATCCCCGTACGTCGGGTCCGACCTTCAAGGATTTAATGGAGCCACTATAAGACCATGGGGATATGTCGAACTCCTCGTCACATTTGGGGAGAGGGAGACAACTAGGGAGGTCAAAGTCCAATTCCTGGTGATTGAATGCCCCTCCTTATACAACTGCATCCTTGGACGCCCAACTCTGGCCGAAGTGACAGCGGTCCCCATCCACCGTTCATCTGAAAATGAAGTACTACACCAAGCTGGGAAGCGTAGTCACATTCCACTGTGACATCGAGGCCGATCGGAGATGCTATGATGCTGCGGTCAAAGGACATGCCATTATCAACACCAAGAATAACAAGAAACTTAGGATCGAAGAACAACCTCCCCCCAGGGGATCAACGCCATTGACCTCGACAGTCGTATCGGCGAGGACAATACTAAAGTGTTGGACCCCATCCATGGACAAGTCTCAACTCACCCATTCCGAACGATCCCCGATGGAGAGTTCGAGCTTATTCCCCTGGGCGACAACCCCGACAGGGCCGTGAAGATAGGCACCGAACTACCATCAGAGACAAGAGAGCAACTTGCAATCTTCCTCAAGGAGAATGCGGACCTCTTCGCATGGAACGCCGCCGAGATGCCCGGGCTCGACCCTGAGGTCGCCTTCCATCAATTAGCTTTAAACCAGGCCATTAAGCCTGTAGCAAAGCGTAGGCGTAAACAGTCTCCCGAGAAAGCGGAGGCTGCTGAGTGAGCTGTAAAAGACCTCTTAGAGGCAAATTTTATTTCTGAAGCTCAATACACAAATTGGCTCTCTAATGTAGTCCTTGTTAAGAAAAATAATGGAAAATGGCGTATGTGTGTTGACTATACTGATCTCAATAGGGCTTGTCCCAAAGATGCTTATCCTCTACCTAACATAGATAAACTGGTCGACAATTCTGCAGGTTTTAAACTCTTGTCTTTTATGGATCCATATAGTGGATACAATCAAATCCCTGTGTCAGACACAAATAAAAGGCACACGACCTTCATGACCCCGACGGGCAATTACTATTACACCGTAATGCCCTTCGGACTGAAGAACGCTGGGGCCACATACCAACGAATGATGAACAAGGTCTTTCAAGGAGATATTGGAGACATGCTCGAAGTATACATGGACGACATGATCATGAAATTGTACGAAGAGGTCGACCACGCACAACATCTCCGAAAGGTTTTCGAGCAAGTGAGACAATGCAAAATGAGGTTCAACCCTGAAAAATGCACCTTCGGTGTTCGGGCAGGGAAATTCCTCGGCTTCTACCTAACCGAACGCGGGATTGAAGCCAACCCCGAAAAATGTCGGGTGTTTTCGGAGTTCCCAACACTAAAATCGAAGAAATCCATCCAATCTCTCAATGGCATGCTCGCCTCTTTGTCCGCTTCGTTGCCAAGTCCGCTAAACACGCCCTCCCTTTCTTCAAACTATTACGGAAAGAAGCCACCTTTGAGTGGACCCAAGAGTGTGAACAAGAACTGCTCCACCTAAAGAAGGCACTCTCCGAACCACCGGTCTTATCCCGTCCATTAGAGAAAGAGACTATATATCTATACTTGTCCGTTGCGACAGAGGCCGTCAGTGTCATCCTCATACGAGAAACCAATGACGGGCAAAAACCTATCTACTTCATGAGAAAAGCCCTCCAGGGCCCTGAGCTAAGGTATCAACATATCGAGAAAGTTGTTGTAGCCTTAATAAACTCTGCGAGGAGAGTGCGGCCTTACTTCCTTGCCCATAAGATCAAAGTCCGAACAAACCAACCCGTCAAACAACTGCTCGGCCGACCAGATATGGCCGGCCGAATGCTGAAATGGTCGCTAGAACTGTCGGAGTTCAAAATCCAGTATGAGAGCAGGAAAGATTTAAAGGCCCAGGTCCTGGATGACTTTGTCGCCGAAATGACGCATAACCCGTTCCCAGCTAGTGGCGCACACACATGGACAATATTTGTGGATGGCGCTTCCAGCTCGACAGGCAGTGTCGCAGGTATCATCCTCAAGAATGAAGATGGTTTTCTGATTGAGGTATGCTTGGCATGCCTTCCCGACCTCTAATAACCAGGCCAAATATGAAGCATTCCTCGCAGGTCTGAGATTAGCCGAATACTTGGGAGCAAAAGAAGTGAAGATATCAACCGACTCTCAACTCATGGCATCACAGGTGCGAGGAGAATACCATGCTAAGAATGACAATCTCATTGAATACTTAGCTCTAGTGAAAGATAAACTCGAAAAATTTGATGTGTGGGAAGTCCAACACGTTCCCCGCGAACATAACACACGAGCAGACGTCCTATCTAAGTTGGGAAGTACGCGAAAGAAGGGCGGGAAGAAGTCCTTGATTCAGGAAATCCTTCCCCGAACTAGCATCGAGAAGTAACCTCCTCCTCCCGAAGTAAACATCATTGGAGACGCTCATTGTTGGATAACACCCATCCACAACTACCTCAAGAGAGATGAGCTCGCTACAGACCCTAAAGAAGCGACCGCGACCAAAAGAAGGGCATGCTCATACGTCCTTCTCGAAGGAAAACTCTACCGGCGTGGATTCTCCATTCCATTACTCAAATGCGTCGAAGTGGAAAAAGTCCCAGGCATCCTAGGCGAAATCCACAGGGGGATCAACACCCAACATCTGGGCGGGAGGTCACTCGCACGTAAAGCTTTGCGAGCAGGCTACTATTGGCCGACAATGCAACACAATGCCAAAGAAAATGTGAAGAAATGTGACAAGTTCCAAAGACATGCCGATATGCACCTCGCTCCCCCAACGAGCTGAAAACACTCTCATCCCCGTGGCCATTTAGGTGGTGGGGAATGGACATCCTCGGACCTTTCATGACCGGCTATTTCCATAACAAATACCTTATTATAGGGGTGGATTATTTTACAAAGTGGATCGAAGCTGAAGCCCTGGCCAAAATCATAGCACAGAACATCCTCCGGTTCATCAAAAGAAATATCCTTGCCTGTTTTGGCATACCCCAAGTCCTCATCATCGACAACGAAATGCAATTCACGGGCGGAAGATCCCAAGACTTCGTCGCCAGTTTGGTCCCAAAGCAACACTTCACATCCTTCGAGAACCCTCAAACTAATGGCCAAGCGGAAGCAGCCAACAGGGTCATCCTACGAGGACTCAAACATAGACTGGGTGAGGCAAAAAGAGCCTGGGTTGAGGAGCTACACATCGTTCTTTGGGCATACCGCACGACCCCACACTCCACAATCGGGGATAATCCGTTTACACTGACTTACGGGTCCGAGGCGGTCATCCCCGTAGAAATTCGAGAACCGACGCGGCACACAGAAGCACCCCTCGATGAGGAACTAAACGACGAGGCTCTATGAATCGAGCTGGATTTTGTTGAGGAAATCCGCTCTGAGGCAGCCCTACGAGAAGCTTCCCTTAAGCAGAAAATAGCTTTACGCCACGACTCGAAAGTCATAAAAAGTGAATTCCAAATGGGCAGCCTGATCCTCTGACGGAACCAGAAAAACCCACGAGAAGACAAGCTAGCCGCTAACTCGGAAAGCCCGTACCGTGTCCGAGATAACACAAGCAACATGGCCTATTACCTTGAAAACCTGCAAGGTGAAGAACTCGCTCGGCCATGGAATGCAGAAAAACTTAAGCAGTACTATAGATAAAACAGCTTACGAAGGCGTGGGAGGTATGACCACAAACCTTCTTCACTAATCGAAAGGGAGGATAACGGCCACATAAGACGAGCACAAGCCTCCTCGATGTTGGACATCTCAAACGAGCTTCAACATCACAATACTATGTCGGCAGGGAACCCAACTTGCGATGGGAAGGCCCAAGCCCCAGGATCATGGTGTCCAACCGCGACCCTAGTCCCGATTCATGGTGGACGTAAAACCCGCCACCTCGTCGGTTCCCTAAACTGAGGAGCCTATACATTCGAGCAAAAGAGTTCAAATAAACAGTTCAAACAGTTAACAAACACCATCAAAACACCAAAAAGAATATTGTATTTAAGCCTAGCCAAAAACCTGGCCGTTAAAGTGCATACATAAGCAACACGCAAGCCATTACAACGAAATCGAAACAAGCACACATGCTAGAAAATTAAAACAAACTAGGGCACGCCACCCAAACCTACACCTCCTCATTATTTCCATCATTCTCCTCCCCGTCGCCTTCCTCTTCTTCCTCTCCAGCAACATAGGGGCAGACGATCTCCCCATCAGTCACAATGTAGATGAATGCTGTTCCTTCGGTCACCAGTCCGAGATTGAGGATCTTGCGTTGCTCGGTTGTGTTGTTGAAACCATCCTCGAAGACCTCAACAATGTATTTTTTGAGCCCCCTGATGCGAGTGATCAGGTCAGCCCGGTTCTTTAGATCCATATCCTCCTGGGTGTCATTATCCCCGGGAAGAGCTATTTGCTCCAATATCACGACCCTCGCCCAAAGGTCCCTATTTTCCTCCTCGACCCTAGCAAGCTTGGCATTCTCTTCCTTCAATTTCTTGTTTTCTTCGCCCAGGGTGTCCCGCTCACGCTTCACCTCTTCCAGATCAGCCTTCAACCCCTCCTGAAGTCTATACTCTTCCTTGTAATGCAACAAATTTTGGGAGAGTAGGTTCTTCTCGGCGGTCACCGCACGAAGTGCTTCCTCAGTGCCCTTCAATGCAGACACCGAACAAGAGCTGTATGATAAGACCATGGTAGTTTCCATAACCCGGATCACAACAGCGATGTCATGAGTGAGGCTGACACGCCTGCTCGTCACATCTTGGCCAAGGATTTCCTTTTTCTCGGCAGACAACACAATGAAAGAGTTCTCCGAGCCGAAGGTTTCTCGCTCCGTATGGCAGGGAGGTAGGAGATAAGTCCCTTGACTGGCGGCAAAACCACTGGGCGTAGTACCCTCTAGGCGGGGATGTTTAACTCGGGTCTGGGGAGAATCATCCAGAAGGATCGACTCAACATGAACAAAAGTCACCGGAGGAGTATCTACCCTGGGCGACTGTTGTACCGGGCTAGTGCTACCCGAACCACTAGTCGCTTGCTCGGCATCCACCTGCTGAACACAGGTTTTGCTTTTCTTTTTGGTCTTTTGGGGGGGCCCTAGCCTGGGCTGCCAGCTTCAGTGCTTGCTCCCAAACCCGAGGCATTTCCCTACAAAATAAAAAGAAATCAATAAGACAAGTTAAAAAATGAAAGGCAAGAAGATTGAGGAGATACTACCTAGCAACCTAATGGCCGCCGCATCGGAGCCACACTCAAGCACGACCTTAGTATTGATCAGCCGAGGCTCCAAGATGGGCAAACCATCATCACCCCATATCGGTCGGTCCTGTCAGTCTACCCAAGTCGTTGGACTAAAGCCCCGGACGTAAGCCACCAACGTTTTATAAGACATTTTGTCCTCAACCCCCAGATTCTCATGTTTGACCCTATAATGGTTGGTTGGTAGGTCGAAATGATTCGGCTGCCACTTAAGGGGAATTCTCGGCACCAGGCGCTCCTCGCCATTGGCATCCCGCTTTAAGGAGTATAAACTATCGAGGGCGTGCTGGGTCACAGGCTTCACCGTATACCATTTGTCTTTAAAATTACGGACAAAGTCAACGTAGGTCTTGAACAGGCTCGACGGCTGCTTGAAAGAGACCCAGCTATGTCGTCCTTCGCTGCCCGAACGCTGGAGGTGGAATACACGGAAGAATAGAGGCAATGTGCAACCAGTCTCCAGATACTGGCACACTAGTTTGAACGCCCAGATGAACGAGATGACATTGGGATGAAGCTGCGAGGGCGCCAATCTGAGCCATCGAAATACCCCCATTTGAAAGTACCTGAAAGGGAAACATATTCCGGCCTCGTGGAAGGCGAACTTATACATTGGGAAACACTTTCCTAAGAAGTGCGAGCATATTCGTTGCTCGGTGGTAGGAGCATAACACTACCAGTTAATGGTCTCTTCGGGTCCCAGATCCTCGACCAATGCAAAATTGACGATGTCTTCGTCGATGAAAATGGATTCCATTTCCATCGGTTCGTCGGTGATCCAGGCGACGTCGTCATCCCTAGACAACGAGGTCGCACCTCCCCCCGCAGGATGTGTCCGATTAGAGTTACCTGAAAAGCAAAAGGGAAAAGTGAATTCGACGTCGCATTAAATCCACCCTTCCACCGCAATTCAAGTGAAAGGGCGAATGGGCCAAACGCCCGACCTACTCATAATTAAAATTTCCTAACCAACGAGATCCACCCGGGCACTTGTGGAACACTCAAAAGTCCTAAGGAAATCTAGAAAACCTCGCTTGGTGTATTCGTAAGACGACCACCATATTCATATAATCATGCTAATTCTGGCCGGTTCATTCATAAAAACATATTAATTACGTCTGACTTATACAAGTTGTGCCAGAGACATTCATACACAAACCCTAAAAACACGCCTAAAACGAAAATCTACTTACTTTAGGCTAGAAAATCTCCACTACAGTTGCCTAAGAAACATAGAAATTTCCAGAAAAAAGGAAAGTTGAGGGTTACCTGACATGATGGTGGCGAGCAGAAAGCGGCGGTGACAACGGTGGTTGCACTGAGAAGGGGGGGATACTCACTTGAGTTCCGATTAATTGTAGGGGCGAAAAAGTGATACGAAATGGTCCCCCCACTTTATATACAAGAGGAGCGCGTGGAAGAACGCACCTAGGAAATCATTACCTAGGTTCCCTACGTCGGCTAGAATTCAATGTGTCCTGGCACGAAAAACGAAGCGACACACATTGAATTCCCTAAACACGTCACCGTAAAGAAGTCTGAACAGCGTCGAGCACCCGTAAGGATCCCCGACATCTATAGATGTCATGCACCAAGGAATGATGCTCATGCAATCCCGTAAACAAAACTTCACAACGAGGAATGATGTTCACATGATCCCCAATGTGATCTTACGCCCGCCACGACTCACATAATGTGTTCCTCGAACGGCTCCCCAACTTGACATATCAAATTGTTCTGGGAGAACGTTCGATCCCCACTACTTATGTAGAGCATGATTATCCCCGACATATCAGCGATGCCTGACTCGACTTTTTCTCAACTCATCGCTCCGTCCCAGAGCCTCGACTTGGGGGGCTCCTGTTCTGGACTGGGCTTCTAGGACATAGTTGGCCTCAGGCCCAACTCCCCTTAGGACCAAGGCCCAAACACGTCAGGCAGGTGCATGCAACAGTCAGGCATAAGCAATTGCCATAAGCATCCCACGAAAAAGTCGGGCAACCACCTCGCCCTATTACACAGGCGCCTAGGAGACCACGTCTTCCTCTTGCGCGTCACGTCACCCAACTGTCCCCCTTTTATCTCCTGAAAGATAAGGGAAGTTGGACCAGGGATAAGACCACATGCTAGGTCTTACACACTCCTAACGCGTACCTTGACAGTTCTTCCTTGGGCCTAGCTAATCCAGCCCAAGAAAGGACTTTGGCCCAACGATGAGAGCTCATTATAAATACCCTTTTTCACTAAAGGGTCAGGTATGATGATTCATTCTCTCTACCATTTTTCTTGTACCCAATCTAACTTGAGCTTCGGAGTGTATTGCAGGTACACCCTCTCTTTCTCTCCCACCTCACTTTGTTCATGCTCGACCCTTGGAAGGCCTTTTTGATCAGGCAAGATCAAGGCTCAACTGGTTGAATCTGGCCCGAACTCATTCAACTTCCTCAAGCTTGACATCCATCGTTACCCTCAAGGAATGGATCTCAACTTCAACAGGTAGGACTGCCTCCATACAATACACTAGTGAGAACGAGGTTTCCCCTGTCAATGTATGCATAGAGGTTTGTTACCCATGGAATGAAAATGGTAGCATCTTATGCCATTCTTTGTAAGTCACAACCATATTATGTACGATCTTCTTGATGTTTTTGTTGGCTTCCTTGACGATACCATTCATCTTTGGGCGGTACGTAGAAGAGTTGTGATGCTCAATCTTGAAGTCCCGACATAGCTTTGCCATCATCTTGTTGTTAAGATTGGATCCATTATTAGTAATGATTCTTTCGGGCACTTTGTATCGACAAATGATATCCTTCTTCAGGAATTGGGCTACAACCTTCTTTATAACGTTGTCATAAGACGTCGCTTCCACCCACTTGGTAAATCAGTCAATGGCAACCAAAATGAAGCAATGACCGTTGGAAGTAGTAGGATCAATTTTTCCAATCACGTCGATGCCTCACATTGCAAAAGACGTAATCGACAGCTACGAGTATGAATTTATTTCCAAAAGAAGACGATAATGGTCCCATAAAACCAATTCCCCAAACATCGAAAATTTCTACTTCAAGAATTCCTTTTTGGGGCATCTCATCGCTTCTCGGGATGTGACCAGTGTGTTGGCATCGATCGCAATTCAGAATGGCAAGGTGAACATCTTTCCAAAGAGGTGGCCAAAATAGGTGTGATTGAAGGATCTTCGCACAGGTCTTAGAAGTACTTGCATGTCCACCGTTAGGAGCAGAATGACAATGGAAAATTATGTTCTCTATTTCTTCATCAGGGACGCATCGACGATAAATACTATCGTATCCTCGCTTGAAAAGCAATGGTTCATCCCAATAATACTATAATAAATCATGGAAGAATTTCTTCTTTTGCTGATAAGTAAGATCCTGCGGAAGTACTCTGGTAGCTAAATAGTTGACTATGTCAGCATACCATGGCAAAGTAGTTTACGCATAGACTTCTTCCATTGTGTCGCACCCCAAAAAATATGACCTTACGCGATCTAAAGTGAAGAGCCGCGCGCTGGGCAGACATGAGAGTCACCACCTAATTCTCATATATTCCCATGGGGGGAAAGGGAAGATATAGATAAAACCCATCGAAAAGGAGGATGAAGACAAAGGTCTCGCAACCATTGCCTAGGTTCGGAAGTCGATTATGCAGGGGGAAGGTATTAGCACCCCCTACATCCATCGTACTCGATGGTATCAATCTAAGTTGTCATGCGCGAAAGAATGTCTATGCTTAATGAGTTACTTGCTAGAGGGAAATGAGTTTGAATTATAAGTTAGATTGATCCTAGGTGCTCGACAAGGATTGAGTTCCTTGTGCCTACATACTCCCGCATGCAATAGAAAAGTCAGAGCCTCGTAGTTTGGCCTACTACGGGTGATTGGTTGTTGATTTTATTACCTTTCTTCGACGAAAGGATTTAGGAGTCGAATTTCACTAAAGACTATGAGTAGTTTATTCCGCTCGATCCGGACCAACGTCCGACGACGAAATAAGCAGAGTGAGTAACGACAACTCGTAGTCCTCCTTTCTACCACTTAAGGCTCGTGGCGTACAATTCTTCTCGTTTTATTAGAGTGTTTTATTTCCTAAGACGGCTTGACGTTGGATCAAGGGTTTGGATCTAAAAAGAAATGTTTTAGTTCTTTTGAGGTTAAGGGGTGAATGCAAATGGAGTTTTATTTTGTGGTTTGTTAGCGAGGCACAATGCGCTCGACTCGCAAGGGTAGGTAGATTCTAGTAAACAAAGCGATAAATGAAAAATAAAGTGCGGGGGTGTGTGTGAGTGCAACCACTTGGCGTTGGACCAAGGGTTCGCGAACTAAACGCGATCTAAACTAGTCCCTAAGGGTGCTCCTAGCGATCTAAACGATAAATGCGGAAAAAGTAAATAACGTACATGAAATGGGGGAGAGATACAAAGTAAATTACACGGGATTACACGAAATTAAAGGGTCTCGTTGTGTTTTGCCCAAGAGAAAGCGTGTGTGCAGTGTACCAAACTATTTGGAGGCGTTGGACCTTTTTATTTGGAGGCAACTATTCGGAGGCCTAGGACCTTTTTGGATGCGTCGAAATATGGCTCATTAACTACCTTAGAACTGATTCAATTTTAGAACCGTTCTATGAGGAGTAGAGCATTTATGTTGAAATGTGAAAAAATAAAGTAAAATAAGTTAAATAAAGTGAAATAAAATAAAATGATCTCATCATTAATCGAGATTTCAAGTCAGCTTGCGACGAATCTCAAGACTATGTGGATGTTCATCGACCATAAAATGAAAATAAACCGATTAAATAAAATAAAATAAACTAAATTGTTTTGTCAAGATAAAAAATAAATTGAAATAAAATAATAAATAAAAAAAACTAAATAAATAAGCCTCGTATTAACCGAATTTTTCGACTTTAAAGAAATCGGACACAATTCGACCGTTTGTTATATCATCGGCCCTAAAAAAAACAAAAACCAAATATAAGAAAACAAGATTAATAAGTTGAATATCTATTAATTACCACAAAATTAAAAAACTTAACAAACAAGCTTAAAAATGATAGAATAAAAACGAGGAAAAAAAGGAAATATAAAAGAGTATATATCGCTGGATTTGGAGTGCAGACAGAAATGAGATTCTCGGGCCACAAAGCCCAATCAACAACTTTTTTTAATAAGTTAAAAAAGATAAAACAAACAAAATAGATTAAGAAGAAAAGGTGCGTCGTGTGATTTCAGGTGTGAGGATAGAAAATAAATGTATGGGATGAGCCCAGTGAAAATCCATGAAAAATAAATAATCAACATAAAACAATAAAAAAAAGAAAAGGTTAGTTTTCTAAACAAAATAGCGATAACAATTTCAACACGTTCAGATTCATATTTCAGAAACAAAAGGCCACGTTTTAGAGAGAAAAAACAATCGCTTCAAAAAGAACCCACCCTCAACAAACACAGTGTCGGCAACTTCTTTCTCACGCGGCTAGGTTCTCTCAAGCTTTCGATTTCACCTCCGTTTTAGAACAAGGATCGATCTATCAGATCTCTCTCGCCTCAACTCGTTCGGTCTCTCAGTTATGTGCGATTTAGATCTGCATTTTTATTCTCAATCTCGCACGGATTTCGTGGGCGTTCGGAATCGCACGGTTTGGCTCTCTGTATTTTTTCCAGGTTCGGATTGTGCTGTCTGAGTTCGTTTGTAAAAGGTGTTTGGTTTTGTGCGTTTTCACAGTTGTTGTATTTGATGGAGGATGCATAGGTTATGAGGGAGATGAAGGCTGACTTTTGAGATGGTTGAGGATTTGTGTGGTTTTGATGACTGGGTTTTTACAGTGTTTTCGGTGTTTGTTCAAAGGTTTTTTTTGCGTGGTGGCGTTTTCGGTGGTTTGAACGTTTTGACGGTTTGTGTGTTTGTTTACAAGTATGGGTTATGGAAATTTGAATAAATGGTTATGGAGGTGATAAGGGTTTTGTTTGGTGAGATGAATAGAGGGTGAAACACGGTTAAAATGTGAGTGTGATTATTGATGAAGAGTATGATTTGGTTTATTGTTTTTTGTTTGAATTTCTGCAGAGTAATTTTTGTTTTGTTTTTGAAGCTTGGATAAATTGTTTTTGCAGGGTCTGTGTATGGCTTTCCAAGCTTCCTTGTTACTGTGAATGAAAGGTGGCTTTATAGGAGAGATTAGGTGAGTGTAAAATAGAGAGACTTGTGGACAAAGATTAGAATATTTGAGAAAGGGAATATGCTGAATTTGTTAGCTGTAAATTGTGATAAGAATTGGTAGTTTGCTGGATTGTTGAGTGGAATGGTTGCTGCAGAAAATATTGAGTAGTGGAGTTTAAAATATGTAATGCTGGAACTTGAGTGTGGGTCCTGATAAAATGTGATACTTGCTGGCAGAAAAAAAAGAAAACAATGTGTGATAGAAAAGTAACTATATGGAATCAATAATAATAATAATAATAATAATAATAAGCAAAATTAATAGAAAAAAATAAAAAAAAATGAAAATATAATAATAATAAATAATAATTATCATAGAAATAAAAATATTAATAAGTTAATAATAATAAAAATAAAAGAGATAATGATAGAAATGAAAATAATAATGAAATATTAATAATGCTAATAATGAAAAAAATAATAAAAATGTGATTATGGATAAAAATAAAAGGAAATAAAAGAGGAAATTATAAATGGATTTTTTTGTAGAATTTTGTGAAAAGAAGATTAATGAAAAATGAACATGATAATTGGACAAAAGACCTCCACATAACACACCGACTTTTTAAAGCAACATCACACACAAACTTTACTTGACAATCTCAAACGAACCCCGATTTCTCACACAAACCCCAAACTCGGACGATAAAAGGAGATAACATTTTTTTTTGGATTTTTTGAATATCGGTTAAAAAATAAAATGGTACAGGTAGGACAAATTTGGGGTATGACACATTGTTTCTTCTTTGTCTTGTTCGTCTAGAGAAGATATCTCTTGTTCTAATTTAGCTATAAGACATTCATCAGTAAATCTTCGTTTATTGGTATTGGGTCAGGTTTAGTTCCTTCCATACGTGATAAGTGGTTTGCTACAACGTTGTCAGTTCCTTTCTTATCCTTGATTTCTAAATCAAAATCTTGTAGTAATAGGATCCATCTTAGTAATCTGGGTTTTGCATCCTTTTTACTTAGAAGGTATCCGATAGCTGCGCGATCGATATAAATAGTGATTTTGGTTCCTACTAGGTAAGAACGAAATTTATCAAGCGCGGATACTACGGCTAAGAGTTCTTTTTTTGTTGTGGCGTAATTCATCTGAGCAGTATCTAATGTTCTACTTGTGTAATATATTGCGTGAAGTTTCTTATCTTTTCTTTGGCCTAAGACCGCGCCTATAGCGTAATCACTTGCATCACACTTAATCTCGAACGGTAGCGTCCAATCTGGTGGTTGCATGATGGGTGCAGTAATAAGAGCTGTTTTGAGTGTTTCAAAAGATTTTACACAGTCTTCATCAAAGGTAAATTCAATGTCTTTCATTAATAAATTTGTCAACGACTTAGTGATTTTAGAGAAGTCCTGAATGAATTGTCTGTAGAAACCAGCGTGTCCTAGGAAACTTCTTATATCTTTCATGGTTGTAGGAGGTTGAAGGTATTTTATTACTTCTATCTTTGCTTTATCTACCTCGATGCCTCTGTTGGATATCACATGTCCTAAAACAATTCCTTGTCTGGCCATAAAGTGACACTTTTCTAATTTAGTACAAGGTTCACTTTTGTGCATCTCTCTAGTACCATTTCCAGGTTAGATAAAAATCCTTCAAAACTTTATTCGCACAGGGAAAAATAATCTATAAACACTTACATGATGTCATCTATGAAATCTGCAAAGATTACCATCATGCATCTTTGAAATGTCGATGGGGCGTTACATAAACCAAAGGACATACATCGATAATCACATGTTTCGTAGGGGCATGTGAATGTTATCTTTTCTTGGTCATCAGGGTGAATAGGTATTTGGAAAAATCCCAAGTAACCATCCAGGTAGCAAAGATAAGAATGATGGGCTAATCTTTCCAACATTTGATCAATGAAGGGTAAAGGAAAATGGTCTTTTTGGGTAGCTTTATTCAGTTTTCGGTAATCGATACACATTTTGTACCCGGTTTCCACTCTCTGTGTTATAGGCTCACCTCTGGCGTTTTTAGTGACTGTAATGCCTCCCTTCTTTGGTACGACGTGCACCGGGCTAACCCACTAACTGTCGGATATTGGATATATAATCCCTGCGTCTAACAACTTCTTTACTTCATCCTTGACTACAGTACATAATATCAAATTAATCCTTCTCCGAGGCTGTCTAGAGGTTTTAAAATCTTCCTCCAGCATAATGCGGTGCATACATATCGAAGGGCTTATTCCTTTCAGATCAGATATGTTATAACCTAACGCGGTTGGGTATTTTCTTAGGACGTCTAAAAGTTTTTCTATTTCGATCTGTCCTAAGTCTGCGTTTACTATAACAGGTCTTTTAAGTTCCGAATCGAGAAATTCGTATCTAAGATTGTTAGGCAATGTCTTGAGTTCAAGATCAGGTTTCTTTGGGCATGACATATGGTCAGGTGTAAGAGCAAAGATTTCATTTAATCTTTCTTCTTTATAAGGTTCTTTCCAATTATCATCTTCGAATATTAAAGGAGATGAGATATTCGTTATGTCATAATAGGTAGTTTATTCTTTTTCCATTTCTCGTCTGCATTCGCCAATAACGTTAATGAAATAGCAGGTATCGTCTATGGCTGGAGCTTGGAGAAATTGGGTTAGAATGAATTTGACTTTTCTTCTCCTACTTTGAATGTCAGTTTTCCTTTCTTTACATCTATAATTGCTCCGACCGTGGCTAAGAATGGTCTTCCTAATATGATAGGAGTCGTAGCATTTTCTTTGATGTTTATGATTATGAAATCAGTCGGGATGTAGAACTGTCCTATTCGTACAAGAACATTTTCTAAAATACCAACCGGAAATTTGACCAAGTGATCGGCTAGCTGAACTTACATCTTGGTCGGTCTAAGTTGACCCATATCGAGTTTCTTTCAAATAGATAACGGCATAATGCTTATACTGACTCCTAAATCACATAGAGCTTTGTTTATGACAAACTTTCCTATTATACAAGGAATAGAGAAACCTCCTGAATCCTTCAGTTAGGTGGCATATTATTTTGAATAATGGCACTACACTCAACAGTGAGTGTAACTGTTTCGTTTTCTTCTATTTTCTTCTTGTTAGATAGGATCTCCTTTAGAAATTTAGCATACGAAGGCATCTGAGTTATAGCTTATGTAAAGAGTATAGTAATGTTTAATTGTTTTAGAAGCTCTACAAATTTCTTAAATTGGATCATGGTTTTAGAATTTGTTAACCATTGGGGGTACAAAATTGGTGGTTTATATAGTGGCGGAGGTACATAATGTTTTTCTTTCTCTTCAGCCTCTTGTTCGGTGGTTTCCTTTTCATGTGGTTGTGATTTATCGATTTTCTCAGTTGATTTCTCAGGTTGAGGTTGTTGATACATGGATGGATTTTCGACTCTAGGGTCGGCAGGTACGTCTAATTCTTTCCCACTTCTTAGTATAATTGCATTTGTATGACCCTTGGGATTTGGTTGCGGTTGTCCAGGAAAAGTTCCAGCTGGAGCAGCAGTTGATGCTTGTTGTTGGGCTACTTGAGAAATTTGGGTTTCTAGCATCTTATTATGAGTAGCTAAATAATCTACATTAGTTACCAATTGCTTTATTTGTTCACTAGTATGGATGTTCTGATTTAGGAAATCCTTGTTCGTTTGAGCTTGGGTAGCTATGAAATTTTCCATCATTAGTTCAAGGTTTGACTTTCTAGGAACATTAGGATTGGGTGCAGCAGCTTTCTGATATCCTGGTGGTGCATTTGGTGCTTGATTCGGCACATACAAGGAGTTGTTATTCTTGTAAGAGAAATTTGGGTGATTCTTCCATCCTGGGTGGTATGTGTTAGAATAAGGGTTTCCTTGAGCATATTTTACCTGATATATGGCTAATCCAGCAAGAAGATGACATTCAAGTGATGTGTGTCATGGGATTCCACAAATCTCGCAATTTGGAGTTACGACAACCACAATGGCTGGTGGTGTTATGGTGAAGTTATTGATCTTCTGAATTATGGCATCCATCTTCGCATTTACGTGATAAAAAATGTTCACTTCATACATTCCTCCCTTAGTATGGTTATTCTCTACATGTGTTCTTTCTCCTCCCCATTGGCAATGGTTCTGAGCCATGTTTTCAATGAGGTTATAGGCTTCTTCATAATGTCTATCCATAAGAGCGCCGCCCGCGACAGCGTCTATTGTCATCCTGGTGTTGTATAGAAGTCCATTATAAAAGGTTATGATGGTTACCCAGTTTTCAAACCCATGGTGTGGACATAATCTTAATATGTCCTTGTATCTTTCCCACGCTTCATAAAGTGATTCGGCATCTTTTTGTCGAAATCCGTTAAAGCATAACTGTTTTTCTTGGCGGGAAATAACGAGATAAGAAGACTTTCTTTAGTTCAGCCCATGTTATGACAGAGTTGGCTGGTAACAATTGTAACCAGGCCCATGCTCTGTCTCTTAAAGAGAACGGAAAGAGTCTTAGTCTGATTTCATCTTGGTTTACACCGTTTACTTTCACAGTATCTGCGTATTGCACGAACTTCGTCAGGTGTTCATTTGGATCGTTCGCCGGACTTCCATAAAACTGGTTCTGTTGTACAGCTTGCAACAGTGAAGGTTTGATTTCAAAATTGTTTCGGGCTATGGATGGTGCGGCAATATTGTTGTGTGGTTCTAGCTGGCTAGGAGCCGCATAGGACTTAAGTGAACAATGTGGTCCTCCATTTTCTTCGGCCATGATTGGTTCTTCAACTGGTTCTGGTATATTAATTTCAGGAATAAGGGTTTCTTTGGGTTCGGTTTGGCATTTCGAACTTAAGAAACGTTCTACTTTGTCGATTCGGGGTTCTAAGTCTTCGCCTCGGGAGCGAGTACTGGGCATACAATCGACAAAGAAAAGATAAAATTTTGTTACCCTATTCTAGGCGACACAATAACTTAATACACTATTGACTAAATCTAAGTCCCCGACTATGACGCCAAAAGCTTGATCGCGGCTCACTGAGTCTAACGGTTACTAACTGCAAGTGCACAGTTTATTGCATAGTAATAAAAGATATTGATCACACATATACTCGATAATCAACCTAGTGTAGTTGGGTGTCACTATGTTTAGCTAAGGCGAGCGATGTTTTAAGTTTAAAGGGTTAAGAATTAACTAAATTAAATTAATGGTATAAATTATCGGTACATAATTGATTTCACCTTCGCGAATTCAATAGAGAGTCAGCTTGTTAAGGTTTATTAAGTTATCTCTCCATAGAAACTCTCGGTCTAAAAGTCCTCGACTCACATTATCGTGGTCTTTCCTAATACTATAATCCTAAGTTCAATTGAGCGCTCTCGCTGTGTTAATTCAAGTTAGAAATACTTTTTGGAAACCTAAAGGTTCTAATCAGTTTTAAAGCGCTCTCACTGTATTTAAAACTAATACCCGATTTCAGCTATTTGACTAGAATCTCACACTCCCGTGGTCTTAATCCTAATCTTTTAGACTCTCTTACTCTTGTAACGAAAGTTAATTAAAACAAGAAATCAAAACCAGATTATAACTTAATTTAAGGTTTTAGCCTAATTCTATCGAATTCATTCCGGTTTACACAATTACATACCGATTAACGGTTTAAGCTAACATACTAAATAAAGAAAGGTAGAAGGAGAGAAATTGCATAAAGTAAATAAATGCGATAATAAATAAATAAAATAACATTAAAATAAGAAACCTGGTTGTAATATCTTGATCAACCAAACTTCGAAACTTGAACGGTAAACAAATATTGCAATGGCTAGAAACAATAAAAATGGTGATAGTTCCCTAATGGCAGAAACTATCACTAAGATTTGGTAAAGAAATAAAAAAAGGCGAATGAATAATAAAAGTAAAAGGAAAACTTCGAAATAAAAAGGGCAGCAATTGGATGTAAATCGAAGTTCTCCCGGTGCAGTAGCAAAAAGCTCTATTTATAGATGCTGTTTATGGTTTGTTGAGAAATACGTGGCTTGGACTTTGTAAACACCCCAAATTTGCCCTCACCTTTTCTCACACCATGGCTTGTGATCTTTCATTTTTGTTTTAGTATAAGCATACCATCTCATATTGCATATTTGTTGCACTGCATTTCATATGCATCTAGGGTTTGTGATCTGAGCAATCCAAGAATCAATCTGAGTCATCCCAATGGTCTTGAAGCTTCCCAAGAGTGTCCATATTTGTTATATGATCATATTTTTCTCCCCAAAGTTCATGGAAGTCAAGAAATCACAAAGATTGGCAAAGACCTGGAAGCAGAGCTAGGGTTTTCACTGCACAAATGACCAAAACTAGGGTTTTGGTTTCAGAGGCCTTAACTCCATAATTTTTGGTTATTCTTGTTTCTAATGTTCTTAAAATGTTATAAGGATCATGTGCACCAATTTTGATTAAGAAATTCATTATGGAAGTCATCTGATCATTGGGTAACTTCTTGAGTAAGTTAAGTCAAAATCAGGGCATCTGAGGCCCCCAACAAGGGTACCAAAGGATCATTTTCATCAAATTGAATTTCTATGATCTTTATTTGATCTTAGAAGTGGTTAGAAGTTCACAAGATTGAAGAATTTTGAGCCAATTGCAAACTTGCCATTTTTGGAAATGACTTGAAATGCAAACTTTCCATTTTGGGAAAGATTTTCAACCTCCTCTTTCATGACCAAAAGTGCTTCAAATGAAAAATTCTTGGACATGCAAGTTGTAGATTATGTCTTTATCTTTTAAAAAAGTACTAGAACATGTCTTGATTCATCCTAGAACTCAAGATATGGCCTTTCAAAGTTGGCAAAAATCCTATAATTTTCATGTTCATGTCATATGGGGATTTATGCAATTTTGAGTTTCAAGCTTCTAAATGACCTCTAATCCACTCAATTATGTCACAAAATTTTAATGCAACATTGCTTGATCAGATTTGTGCCTTGGATCACAAGATTTCATGCCTAACCTTCACAAAATTTCCAAAGAGGAAAATTGCAAAACACATGCTACCTCATGATCTAAGTGTTACAGCTCATCCATTTCCATCCAAGGGCTCTCCACAAAGTCAGCTGAGGCAAATCCACCCTTTAGATCACCTCTGACCCGAGCCCATGCTTGTGGTACCCTTTCCTTGACTTTTTGTAAAACAAGCCATACCAATCAAACTGAGCCACAACAACTCTCTGGACCAATCAAGACCTCTTATGCAAACCCTAAGGAGCTCATTTTCATAACACATTCAAGCCTACAAGCTCTCACAAGCCAAAATTCACAAAATCACCAAAAAACTTCCCTTCTTCGAAACTCAAAACACGACCATCAAACTTCAAAACAAACTTCACCAATCATCTTCAAATCACTCATAGAACACAAAGCAACCCTCAAAATGGCCTGAAACCTCCCAAATCAAAAATACGATTTCTGCAAAACCAGAACCAAACACTTCAAAATAGCCATCACAAACTTGTTCTAAGCATTGCAACATCATCAGGGAGCTCATTGGGGTTGGTTTGCCTTAAAGAAAAGGCCAGAAAGCTTCAAACTGAAAAGCTTCAACTCAGGTATACCTCAAGAACATTTTTTCCAGAACTTGCTATTTAAGTTAAAATATCAATCTTCATGTTCCCCTGATCAAGCTGATATGTTTAGTTTCGAAAATAAGTGAGAAATGAGCATGTATGAACTCTCTGAAAGTTTGCCCGAAAATCTTGTTTGCTTCGATTCTTGTTTTTGATGAAATATAAATGTTATTTGATGATGGATCCTAGCTTAGGGGGGTTAGAATATCATTTCCGGAGCTTTAGAGGTTTTAATTTGACCTAGGGAAGAAGTTGAGGTTTTGAGTGGCCGGAGAAGATGACCGGAGCTTAGCTCCGGTCACCTGAAGGTAATTAGGGCTTAATTAGGGTTAGCTGCCCAGATTGAATTCCCACCCTTGGATCTTGTTTAAGTTAGCGTGTGGACGACCCAGATGAAATCATTAATCCTAATATTTAATTATTTAATTTAATTAGGATTATTTGAATTAATTTAATCAGAACGAATTCCAGCCATCCAATAGCGCGCGCAGTCAACTCCCCTCCCCCAAGTTCAAATCCTTGCCTTTGGATCAACATACCTTCCATTTTATTTGATTTTTATTTCATTTTATTTCATTTTCTTTCCACATTTTATTAAAAATACCAAAACACATCAAAAAATTCACAAACTTTGCATTCTTATTTTAAATATTTTTGTCAACCTGAAAATGATTTTTATTTTATTTTTTGCATTTAAAAAGTATTTTTAAAATATTTAAATGTTATTTTTAATTAATTAATGGATTTTAATTAATTAAAAAATGCATTTAGGTTTCTAAAAATCACCAAAAAAATCATGAACCATCCCAATACATTTAGAAACATTGGCAAACTCTTCATACAAATTTCATTTTAGGTTTAACTATAATTTCACAATTTTCTTTGAATTAGGGTTCATAAAAATCACATTTTCTAACCCTAACTTTGAAAAATCATTTATGCCTAACCATGAAGAGTTTGAACTTGATTCTTTTTGCATTGTTTCACATATTGCATGTAGTTTCTAGGTTATTTTCCTCATGAATTTATCTTGCATTTTCAAATTAATTTGAATTTTCCCTTTTGAATCATCCAAAAACCCTAGCAAACTTAGGAAAATCATAACTTTCAATAGGATTAGCCTCTGACCTTCTCCTTTGGGGTGTGACTTTGTGTAGGTTTAGAGTTTGATTGAGTTTGGTTTCAATTTTTTATCATGTTGTATGCTTCTGTCTTGTTCATTTGCATCTCATATGTTCATAAAACCCTAATTTCTCATGTTCATTTGCATCCACCTTGCATATTCATCATCATGTGAACTTGCCATGACATTTCAAGCATCCATATGTCATCTTAGACATCTTAGGGCATGTTAGAACATTGCTTGATCATTTCTTCATTCATTTGCCATGTCTTGCATTCATTTCATTTCATAAACATCCATGTGTTTTCAAGCTTCTAAGCATGTTTTCATTGCATCTCATCTTTGTATGATTATTCATATGCACATTGTATGACTTTGCATCATCTCATATGCCATTTGCATTGCATAATCACTTTTGACTTTGGTCTTTGCACCTCATTTCAATTCATTTCTTTATGCTTTATGTCTTATGCATTCATACTAACATTTTCAGGATCTTTTGGTAAGTTATTTGGGAGGTGGATTTGCCTTCACCTCTCACCTTTTCTCATCTCATTCATATGAATTTTAGCATGTCCTTGAAGTGAACTTGTTCACTCATGTTACTTCCTTCTTACTTTCTTTCTTTAAGTTACTTATCTTCTTCAGGAAGTAAGTAACTTATTCTTCTTCTTCCTCCTCTTTTCATCTGCTTCTTCCATTGGTGGCCTTGAAGATCTTTTCTCTTAAGCCTAACAAACCATAGGATATTCAAGCATGATAACTTTTAGGGTTGTGTATAGTTCCCCTTAGTCTTTTACCTTTGAGTCTCTCTTCTCATCTCAATAATCAGAGACTAAACTCTTAAAGTTTTAGGACTTTGGAATTAGGGTTATGCCTGCATCCTTCTCTTAGGACGGAGTGTATAACTTTAATCCTAAGTGTTAAACCTTTAATTTTTTTAAACCTCTTAATCAAATAAAATTAATAATCACTAAGACTTTATCTTGTAACTTGGGCCTTACATTAGGGTTCTATCTCTTCCTTATGGTTAAGAGGGACTAACCCTAGTGTTTAATAGACAAGTCCCCCTCAAGTTATCTTACAAACTTAAAATCCACTTCTTAATCTCATCCCTTAATTAAAATCCACTTAATAAAGGCTTGTTATATAATGAATTTAATCCATAACCATGGATTAAGTTAAGGTATCTTCCTCAGCTTAAGTGTTCTCATCTATTATCCTTCTATTAGGATGGTGTAATGAGTCCACTAATCTGTGATTAGAGATTAAACTCATAACTTACCACTGAACAAAAAACCCAAAACATCTAAATAACCACAAGTAGGTTAATGATCTTAATCCTACATCATCATGGCAATTAATTTGAGGTGCTCATCTCATACTTAAGTAGGCTCATTGTCCCTAATCAGGGAGGATATAATGAGTTTACAAGCCCTTGATTTAGGCTTAAGCTCATTAACTTATGCAAAACACCAAAAACAATAACAAAACTAAAAACACAAAAACAAACAATAATCGTCTCCTCCAGGATTCTTTTCTCATCATACTCATTCATAAACGAGAACTTGCTTCTTCCGTCTAACGCAAGACAGTTAGCACTCGAGCCAGACGAGTCATATACTTGAGCATAGACAAGTAAGAGGTTCACAGTCAATTTTATCCAGTCTCTTTGAGTCGAACTACGGTGTTCTGACTTACTCATTGCACGAGAGGATACATAGGCATAACTTAACTGTTATCAAACAAAAGTCTCTTAGTCTTCCCCCTCTTTTAGCATTCTTCTTAAGCCTCAGTTCCTGAGCAATTCACCCTTCTTGCACTGACACTTGTACATTCATTATTAGCTTTTGCACATAGATAGCACATACACCTACCCCCTTTAAACACAATCTTATAAACGTGGATCCCGTCGAGTACGACGGACAATCTGGGTGCTAATGCCTTCCCAGGTTGTAACCAACCCCCTTTCTCAGTTTCTCTGGTTCGCAACCGTCTTATCCATCTCTTTCCAGGTTTATGCAGCATTACCTTTCCTTCGGGATAAAAATTCCTAGCCGGCGACTCTATTCAATTCACCTCATTTTCTCTTTCGCCGACAGTTCGCGTCTGCACTGGGATGCAAATCTTCGGGAGCGATAGCTTGGCGACTCTGCTGGGGATCCTTATCTTACAACCAGGGCTTCTGGTTCTTTTTGTGGGTTTCTCCTAGCGCTTGTTTGATTTGTGTTTATGGGGGTGTTATATGCTATTTGTGCTTTTTGTTTATTGCTTTATTTATTGCTTTATGTACAACTTTATTTATTGCTTTCATTTACTGTTTTTATGCATTTCATACCATTATCATAATATCATGTGATGGATCTTCTGTTTGCCTTGGTGGGAGGGATACTCAGTGAGTAAGGTTCCATACCGGGAGCCTGAACGACACATAAGATAAAGTGGCTTCATATTCTTTCCCATTCCATTTCGGTCTGGTGCGGGAATATGAAACACGATTCAGACATGGGTTTCTTCTTGAGAACTCTGTGCTACGGATTTCCTGTAGTACTAGGGCTATCTGGGAAGCCTGCTAAGTTTGGATGACCTTTAGATGACCTTCAACATCTGAGGTGAATTAGAGGAGGATCCTTTATGATTATTGTAAACACTGTACCTCCGGGTTAGAAGTGTTTACACTTCTCATAACTGATCCAAGTCTGAGGATCTTTGTTGTAGAACAATACCTGTGAGGGGGTTGGGATGTTTACAGGTTTGCAGGAACCCTTGGCCTCATCATACCCTGTTACCAGATTTGTTTTAAGGTCACATCATTTTGGACTGATTCTATGAAACCCTGGACTTGTGGCTCTTTATTTGAGTCCCCCACCTGGTTACTGGTTCTCTAAGCCTTCATCTGGACTTATGAACACACATGGACCTTATCAAGGAAGATAACAGATCAAAAAATTGATCACAAACCCTTGCATATCATTCTTCATACATAATTTTGCATCATTTTAACATTTTTCTATTTGTTTTACAGGGTATCCACATCTTATTTGGTTTTGACTGTTCATTTGCATCAACACCCTTCATCAGCCATCTTCATCAGAGATTCCCTTCAGAACCTTCATCAGTTTTCCTCATCAGTATTTCTCCTCAGTCATCCTCATCTGCATTCATTATCAGTATCGACACATCTAGGAAGAGCAACATAACATATCATTTCTTTGAGCCTTCGCTAGTAGGCATCAGGCAGATTCAGACACTTATCACTCCTGATCATGTCCCTTTATTCAGGGAACATTATGGTGGCATTATGGACATGATCATGGACTTGGATGCATCATAGAGGAGTATGATCCACACTTGCCTTCAGTTCTATGACCCTCCTCTCAGATGTTTCACTTTTCCAGACTTTCAGTTGGGCCCTTTGTTAGAGGAATTTTCCATGTTGTTGGGTGTCCCCATCAGGAGAGGGATTCCTTTCAACCCTGAGATGACTGCTCCAAAGAATGAAGATATAGCTAAGGCTCTGTGTTTGGAAGCCACCATCATTGATCAGAATATGACTACTAAGGCTGGAATCCCAGGCCTCCATTTGGACTTCTTGGTTACTCAGGCCACTAGTCATACTGCAGCAGGGAAGTGGGAAACTGTTTGTGCTCTCCTAGACCTTAGCATATATGGTATCATCTTGTTTGCATACGAGCCTAAGTTCTTAAGCAAGAATGCTATCCATCTATTCTTGCTGAAGAATCCAGTTCCTACCTTACTAGGGGATTTCTATTACTCAGTGCATCAAAGGAATGAGAAGCAGAGGGGAAGATTAGTCAGATGTTGTGCACCTCTCTTCTACTGCTGGTTATTGAGACACTTTCCAAAATCAGAAGCTTTCTTGAATCCTCATCAGCCAAGGAATTGGGCTAAGAGAATGATTGTCCTTACATCAGAAGACATCAGGTGGTGCACCTAGAGCACCAAGGGCAGAGATATAATTACAAGCTGTGGGCAGTATCCCAATGAACCTCTCATTGGAGTGAAGGGTTGCATCAACTACAATCCTTTGCTTTTCAAAAGGCAGTTAGGGTATGCCTTGGTACATCCACCAAGAGAGCAGGACTTATCAGAAACCCTTTACTGGGATATTCAGCATAACCATACCATTGCCCGACAAGCAACATGGGCTTGGGATAACATTCAGACAAAGGGAACTGCCATTCTTGGCAACTGAAACAACATAGCTTCAGCTCAGTATATTGATTGGTCTCGCATCAGAGGAAAGATCACCCGCATGCCATTCACCTTGGAAGATGTTCCTGGACCATCAACAGTGGAGCCCGTAGCTACAGTTAGTTTAGAGGAGTTTGAGAAGCTGAAAGAGAGGAACACTCAGCATTCTGAAGCTCTAAAGAAGACCCTCTGGGAGAGGAATGATAGTCGTCTAGACAATGAGAGGTTAGAGAAGCTCCAGATCGAGTATATGACCAAGATTGAGAAGACAGATGATTACATCAGAAGAGCCCGAGCAGGGGAGTTGGTATTGAAGAATGCTTGCAAAGAAGCCAAGATTCAGAAGGCCAGAGCTGAGCACTACTTGGAAGAGAGTCAGGCTAGATGGATCAGAATTAATGAGGCTCGTTCACAGGAAGATCAGAAGACACAGGCTAGGATAGAGAAGCTAGAAGCTAATGAGAAGAAGAGTCAGGATGCCTTGTTAGCAGCACATAAGGAAATCTCCAAGTTGAAACTCCGGGCGGGGTTGAAGATATCAAAAGACCAAGACAAGTATAAGAAGCTGACAAATGCTATTTCCACCAGGAACCTTCTTATCAGGACCATCACAGAGCATCCAGTTGGACCAGTGACCAATGCTCTCCTGAAGGAAGTCAGAGAGGATGATTTTGGGCTAGATGTTTGATTTCTTTGTATTTGTACTTCATTTTGTTTGTAATTTTGCTGATTTTGTTGTATTTTGACCCATCGTGGGAACTTGTTGTAATCATGAACTATGTATCTTTACATTTTGTAATATATGGTTTGTCTGTTATTCTGTTGGGCTTCATTTCTCTTCAACATTATCATTCCTCAAGGTCTGAAAGGTCAAAACCAAAGAACCAAATCGGATACCCTTGGAAGACAAATAGACATAATGCATTGCATACTAACCTCATTCTTTGTTTTGTTGGTATTTTTGTTGTAGTTTCTCACTTTGTTGTGGTTTCAGGAAACATTGCTCGTAGGAGAATTTTCCCCATCAACAAAGTTCACCGGTATCCTACAAGAAACAACCTTTCGAGCTTACAGATGGACCAGGTTCAACAAGATCTGACTGACGTGAGAACCCAGATGGCTAATGAAAGAACTGAAACGAGGGCTCAGATGAACCAGTTTATGGCAGTAATGACTAGGTTGGACCAAAGCCAAGAAAGATTAAGAGAGTTTCTCGACCAGCAAACTCCTAAAGAAAACCACCCAGGTACAGGGCGTACCAGCAACAATGATTATGTACAGCCTCGTCCTGATCCCCCGGACTTTGGACCTCATCTTAACCCTGACATTAATGCTATCAGGAATACCCATGGTAATACTGGAGGGCGTGCCTTGCAAGAGGACCCTCAGGAGGAACAATTCACTGTAGTTGGAGCAGGAGATGAAGTCTATGATCGTCGGCTGGACGAGATAGCAGAAAAGCTAAGATCTCTGGAGTCTCAAAACTCCTTAGGTTTTGATGTTATGGATATGGGGCTGGTGGAGGGAGTAATAATTCCTCACAAATTCAAACCTCCCTGCATTGAAAGATATAATGGGACATCTTGCCCTCACACCCATCTTCAATCCTTTCTGGGAAGATTGAAGGCTTACACTATGGATGAAAAGCTATGGATGTTCTATTTTGAGGATAGCTTGACCAGGGCATCTCGTGAGTGGTACTCTCATCTGACTAGGGCAACAATCAGAAATTGGAAAGACTTGGCCGAGGCTTTCATACGCCAATACCAATACAATCTAGACATGGCTCCTAATAGAACACTTCTAATGGGTATGTCACAATCCTCCAGGGAAAGCTTCAGAGAGTATGTTTAGAGATGGAGATAATTAGCTGCTGCTGTTCAACCTCCAATGTCGGAAAGAGAAATGGAAGATATGTTTATGAACACCATACAGGGGACATACATTGACATGCTGGCATCTTTCTCTTCCACTAGCTTTGCAGATGTGGTCATAGCTAGAGACAGGATTGAGAGTTTGTTAAAAATGGGTAAAATTTCTGATAACGGTGCCAGCTCTAGCAGCACAAGGAAATCTTTTGCAGGGCCTCGCAGGTCGGGTGAAACTAATTCAGTACACATGGGCAGAGGAAGGCCCTAGTATATGCCAAGATCAATTGCCGCTGTCACAATTCCTACTCCACCTCCTTAACAACAATACACTCCGCAACCACAACATTTCCCTCAACAACATTTTCCTCAACAAAGGACCTACAACAACAACAATAACCAACAGCAACGTCCTTTCCAGCAAAGGCCATCTCAAGTCAACAGGGTAATTGATCCTATACCAATGCCTTATGCCACTTTGTTACCACAACTTTTGAAGCATAACCTCGTTGAATTAAGGACTTTGGCTCCACCAGATCCTCAGAACCTTCCGAGAAATTACGACGTCAATGCCAAATGTGCCTTCCATTCAAATGCACCTGGTCACACCACAGAAAAGTGCAGAGCTTTGCACATGAAGGTCCAAGATCTAGTTGATTCAAAGGCTTTAAATTTTGCACCACCTCCTAATGTCACAAAGAATCCTATGCCTAGCCATGGTGGGCCCATGATAAATGCAATCGAGGAGGATCAACCCATGAACTTAATTAAAGATACTGCAAGCATTCAAACACCTCTGACGGAGGTTAAAGCCCAGCTTTTAAAATGCCAGGTGTTCCCAGGTTGTGAGGCCTGCTGTGAATCTTGCAAAATTTCCACCAATGGTTGTGCAAGCTTAAGAAGTGGCATCAATGGCCTTATCAGAGAAGGTATCCTGCATATAACATCAACGGTTTCTACAACATCAGCAATTCCTACTACAACAACAACAAACACTCCTCCTACAACTTCAAAAACAATTGTTCAGACCGAATCTGCTACAAAGTCAATAATCATTTCTTCCACCACTTCAACAAATGTTAGTTCAACCGCATCCGCTTCTATAACTACAACAACCATTAACAACGACATCTCCATAGTCACCATATATTACAACCCAACAACGGTCCCTGATTCCAACAATTTTCAGCAACAATCTCAACAACAGCCCAACTTCAGTCATTCACCACCACCATCAGTCAGAAGTCCTATCACCATATATTACGATCCACAAACAATAATAGTTCCTACCTCCACTGCAGTCAGTCCAGTCACCATCACGGTACCTGGACCCATTCCATATGAAAAAGATAATGTTGTACCATGGCACTATGGTTCAGACCTTTATTGCAACGGGGAAAGAGTCGTTCTTGATTCTTCAACTCATACACCACAAGTCGATAATGTCGGGGGAGGCGGAGGCTTCACTCGAAGCGGACGCCTCTTCGTGTCACAAATTCCAAGGGTCAACACCGAGGCAGAGGCTGCTGCCAAAGCTAAAGGCAAAAATATGGTGCCTGAAGAACCAGTTTTGAAAGAAACTCATAAAACATCCTTTGATCAGGATGTGGATGAATTTATGAGGATAATCAAGAGAAGAGATTACAAGGTTGTGGATCAGCTCCACCAGACTCTTTCCAAGATCTCCATTTTATCATTGCTATTGTGTTTCGAAGCTCATCGGGATGCATTACTTAAAGTCTTGCACACAGCCTACGTGCCTGAGGAGATCACGGTAAATCAGCTAGAGACAGTGGTTTCTAATGTTAATACTAGCCATGGACTAGGCTTCACCCACGCTGATTTGACTACGGAAGGTCGTCATCATAACAAAGCTTTACACATCACTCTGGAGTGTAAAGGGGTTGTGCTTTCACATGTTCTAGTAGACACTGGGTCTTCACTCAATGTCTTGCCAAAGAAAGCCCTTGTTAAGCTTGAATATGATGGCATAGCTCTCCGACCAAGCAATCTGGTGGTCCGAGCTTTTGATGGTTCCAAGAGGTTTGTTCTTGGAGAAGTGGAGCTGCCTGCGATAATTGGCTGCAGGTATTTCAAACTACTTTCTACATGATGGACATTCAGCCGGCCTACAGCTGTTTGTTGGGTCGACCATGGATTCACGCTGCTGGCGCAGTTACGTCGACCCTTCACCAGAAATTAAAATATGAGTGGGAAGGGAAAATTATAACAATCTGTGGTGAAGAGGACATTTTTGTTAGCCATCTGGCCACCTACAAATACATTGAGATGGATGGTGAAATCCACGAGACCATGAGACAAGGTTTCGAAGCATTGAACGTCAATGAGGCGACAACTGGAGTATTTGCTGCATCCCAGGAGGATAGGATGGGTACTTTAATTGTCTCCTACCAACAAGCTCGGAAGGTTGTTGAAGATGGAAACGCCCAAGGCTGGGGCAAGCTGCTACCGGTGGAGAAGAAGGAGGACATATTCGGTTTGGGTTACAAACTATTCCGACAAGATCAAGCAGAGGCTACCAAGGAGCCCAAGTTCATAAGTGAGGGGATGCTAACCCTAGATGCTGTCAATAACATGGAAGACGAGGCTGAAAGCGACCTCAACCTGGAGAGCTGGATTCATCCAAGGATCCCGGGCCAACAAGTCCTTAACTGGTCTTCCCAAGAAATTATAAGAGTTACTCCCGCAGAATAATTATTATTTCATGCTTTTTAACATGCATCAAGTCCTGCATCTTGCCCAAGGTGTTAGGACTCATTTTGTAATAGGGCCATATTTGTATTTTGTGCAAATGGAATATCAATGAACAATGGACAACTTTTGCAAACAATTTTCTTCTTCGCTCACTGTCTTTTCATTTTTGTTATTTTTCGCACAAAACAATAAAATGACAATGTTTTCAAAATAAATAACTTCATTTTTTCTGAACAAGATTAAAATTGATCACTAAAAAGAACAAATCTCAACCCTTGCAGAAATAGTCCTCCAGATTGCACCGACAACAACACTGCTATGACCTTGTATGACTTCGACAATCCAATTAATCAAGCATATGAAGGGGTTGATGAAGACTATGAGTTGCCTGAAGAGTTGGCCAAGTTGTTGAGGCAAGAGGAAAAAGTGATTACTCCTCATCAGGAGGAAATTGAAACTGTGAATCTTGGTACCGAGGATGATTTGAAAGAAGTGAAGATTGGGGCCAGTCTGCAAGCTCCAGTAAAAGAACAACTTATCAACATGCTTCGGGAATACGTCGACGTCTTTGCTTGGTCCTATCAAGACATGCCAGGTCTAGATACAGATATTGTCATGCACAGGCTACCATTGAAAGAAGATTGTCCTCCAGTCAAAAACAAGTTGCGCCGTACTCGCCCAGATATGGCCATGAAGATTAAGGAAGAAGTACAAAAACCGTGGGATGCCGGTTTCCTGGCTGTGACTAGCTACCCGCCGTGGGTTGCTAACATTGTACCCATGCCTAAGAAGGATGTTAAGGTGCGTATGTGTGTGGATTACCGAGACCTAAACAGAGCTTGCCCGAAGGATGATTTCCCATTACCTCACATTGATGTATTGGTGGACAACACATCTCAGTTCTCGGTATTTTCTTTCATGGATGGATTTTCTGGATATAATCAGATCAAAATGTCACTCGAAGACATGGATAAAACAACTTTCATCACATCTTGGGGCATATTTTGTTACAAGGTAATGCCGTTTGGAATGAAGAATGCCGGTGCGACTTATCAACGGGCTATGGTAACATTATTCCACGATATGATCCACAAAGAAATTGAATGCTACGTGGATGATATGATTGCCAAGTCCCTTACTAAAGAAGATCATCTGGTGAATCTGCTAAAGTTGTTTAAGCGTCTGAGGAAGTATCAGCTGAAGTTGAACCCCAACAAATGCACATTCGGGGTGCGTTCCGGTAAGTTGCTGGGATTTATTGTAAGCGAAAAGGGAATTGAGGTTGATCCCGACAAAGTCAAAGCTGTTCAGGAAATGCCTGCACCTAGGACTGAGAAAGAAGTTCGAGGGTTCTTAGGTAGATTGAACTACATCTCAAGGTTCATATCTCACCTCACCGCAACCCGTGAACCCTTGTTCAAGCTGTTGAGGAAAGAACAAACAGTCAGGTGGAACGACGATTGTTAGAAAGCTTTTGACAAGATCAAGGAGTACCTGCAAGAACCTCCAATTCTCATGCCTCCAATTGAAGGAAGACATCTGATAATGTACCTGACAGTATTAGAGGGGTCAATGGGGTGTGTGTTGGGCGAGCAGGACGAGTTTGGTCGAAAAGAGTATGCAATATACTACCTAAGCAAAAAGTTTACCGAATGTGAACAACGTTATTCACTGCTCGAGAAAACTTGTTGTGCTTTAGCATGATCTGCTCGCCGACTAAGGCAGTATATGTTGACTCACACTACTTTATTGATCTCAAAAATGGACCCTGTCAAGTACATATTTGAGAAGCCAACACTTACCGGAAGGGTTGCAAGATGGCAAATGATCTTAACAGAGTATGACATTCAGTACACCTCTTAAAAAGCCATCAAGGGCAGTGTATTGTCTGATTATCTAGTTGAACAATCCATTGATGATTACCAGCCCATGAGATTTGACTTCCCTGATGAAGATATCATGTACTTAAAAGTAAAAGATTATGAAGAGCTGGTTCACACTGAAGGGCCTGATCAGAAGAGGCATAGACTATGATGTTTGACGGGGCTGTCAATATGAATGGTCATGGAGTTGGTGCAGTGCTCATTAAACCTAAAGGGGTTCATATGCCTTTCTCGGCAAAACTCACCTTTGCCTGCACTAGCAACGTAGTAGAATACGAAGCTTGTATTATGGGTCTTGAGGAAGCCATTGACCTCAGGATCAAAACTTTGAATGTGTTCGGAGATTTAGCTTTGGTAATCAATCAGACCAACGACAAATGGTACACCCATCAGGAGCATTTGATTCCTTACCGTGACTATACGAGGAGATTATTGACTTTCTTCACAACAGTCAAACTTGAATACATCCCTCGAGATGAGAATCAGTTTGCGAATGCTTTGGCTACCATTTCATCTATGATCAAAGTAAAGACTACCAATTATGTGCCTCGGATTTTGGTATCCAGAATGGACCGACCGACATATGTATTCTCTGTGGACACTGCCAATGACGACAAGCATCGGTTCCACAACATCAAATGCTTCTTGGAGAATCAGACATACCCACCTGGGGCATTGTACAATGATAAGAAGATATTAAGAAGGCTGGCCGACAGTTTCTTCCTCAATGCTGATGGTTCTTTATACAACCGAAACTTCGACATGGTCCTGCTCCGATTTGTTGACAAGAAGGAAGCATACCTACTAATGCACGAAGTACATGAAGGCTCATTCGGTACCCATGCCGGGGGACATGCAATGGCAAAGAAATTGTTAAGATCAGGTTACTACTGGATCATAATGGATGCAGACTGTTATGCCTTTGCCAGAAAATGCCACAAGTGCCAGATCTACGCGGATAAAGTGCATGTGTCCCCGAATCCTTTGAACGTGATGTCTTCACCTTGGCCCTTTGCCATGTGGGGCATTAACATGATTGGAAAGATTGAACCAATTGCTTCAAATGGTCATAGATTCATCTTGGTAGCCTTTGACTGCTTCACCAAATGGGTTGAAGCAGCTTCATACGCAAACGTCACCAGACAAGTGGTAGCCAGATTTCTGAAAAGAGACATCATCTGTCGATATGGAGTTCCCGAGCGAATCATTACTAATAATGGTTCCAATTTGAACAACAAAATGATGGCAGAACTGTGCCGGGACTTCAAAATCCAACATCACAACTCTTCTCCTTACAGGCCAAAGATGAATGGCGCTATTGAGGCAGCTAACAAGAACATCAAGAATATTGTGCAGAAGATGGTAGTTACCTACAAAGACTGGCATGAGATGCTACCATTTGCCTTGCATGGGTACCGAACCTCAATCATAACATCTACTGGGGAAACACCTTATCAGCTTGTGTATGGTATGGAATCTGTCCTACCTGTTGAAGTTGAGCTACCCTCCTTATGGGTAATGATGGACGTGAAACTAGATGAAGCAGAATGGGTCCGGTCTCGGTACAATCAACTGAATCTGATTGAAGAGAAAAGATTAGTTGCCATCTATCATGGGCAGTTATATCAGAAGCGAATGAAGAAAGCCTTCGATCAGAAAGTCAGACCTCGGGAATACCAAGTGGGAGAGCTCGTTCTAAAAAGAATCCTTCATCCTCATACAGACCACAGGGGCAAGTGGACACCAAACTTGAAGGTCCGTATGTGATAACTAAAGTCTTCTCGAGTGGAGCACTGATGCTCGCAACCATGGATGGTGAAGACTTCCCATCTCTTATGAATTCAGATGCAGTTAAAAAATAATTCGCATAAAATGACCTACTGGACATAAAAACAAAATGTAAGTCCTGGCAAAAATAGGGCATCCCGGCGAGTCAAAAATAGAATAAAAGACTCGGGCAAAAATAAGGGAAATGATTGAAAAAATGTACACCCGCTGAGTTGAAAAGCCACATTGGACAGCTCAGGCAAAAATGGGTATCCCGGTGGATTGAAAACCCGAAAGGGCGATCCACGCAAAATCAGGGAATAAGCGAACAACTGCATTCTGAATTCGTCTGTATCATTCACAACATGGCAAGGTTCGAAAGGGTAAAGCACCGGTCAGAATCAGTCTTCTTCAGAAAGCAAGATAAGAAGAACGTCAAGGTCATACATGTCATAGCAAAGGAAGCTCGCTGGAGCGTCATCTTCAACATTCCCAACACTCTTTATTTTCTCAATTTACAGCAATCCCCTCATTTCAGGGGATTCACTTCTTTTTTACTGTACTTGCCAATTCAGGGCACACAAATTAATAAGATCAGAGTTTTCAGTCACACTTTGTTTTTGTACATTTTTGTTTCGTTTGCAAAATGTCCAATGTTCATAATACAACACTTGCATAAAACATATGAGCCATTTTAATAAATGCTTGCAGGAAATATGTTACTTTCAGGTAAATCTAACTCCTATGACGGAATCCGGTTAAGGATACCTCGGGACACTTGTGCGTTTTCCTTTGTCTTAACAGGTTGCAGATACTCGAGGCAGACAATCTTTCGCAACATGGGGCATGTCAAGCATTACATCCCCAGCATACTACTTCCCAAAAGTTATATCCCCCTAAGCAGGATCTCCCGAGCAGTGCCTGACAGCTATTTCACAGCGAAGTAATCAAAGAACCTTCCATTCCCCACCAGAGATGCCTGATTCCTCTCATCCTCAGCAGAGTTGGTAAAATTGATTCCCCGCTGAGTTACTTCCCCAGTAGAACAATACCTGAAACACATCCCCAGTGGAGTTTCTAAAACTTCCTCATCCTCATTAAGGAGTTCTCCCTCCGGATAGATCTATCAATGATCTCTTCCCCCAGTTGGGTTATCTCTACAAACAGATCAGCCAGAGATCTTTATCCCCGCAGGATCCGAGTCCCGGATCAGTTTTTCTCCTTTGCATAATCATAGCATTCACATCATATTCACCGAAAAAGCGTAGCATTCCATCTAATACGAAGCATTACGGCAAAAATCAAACATTTGCATGATCATAAGTCAGGTCCGAGCCGATCACTTACAAATAACATCAGTATTTCACCAACTATATACAAAACTCATATCCCATGCAGATAAAAGCCAAAGCGTCCCCTTTTCACTTTTGAAACATAGATGCTTGTTTATATTTAACATGCTCTTTTCGACACTCGTCCGTGTCATCCTATCTGTCACTCCCGGGATTTTCATCCTAGTACAAACGTGAAAGTGGCGCGGAAAAGGTAGAGTCGCCAGCCATGCATTTTTATCCCAAAGAAACGGGAAAGGTAATGCTGCACAAACCTGAGGAAGAAGGAAAGGATAAGGTCCTGCGAACAAAAGATCTGGGTTCGGGAGTCGGTTACGACCTGGGAAGGTATTAGTACCCCAGACCGTTCGCTGTACCCGACAAGATCCACACTTGTTTGTTTTGTTTCAAAGGGTGAGAAAAATATAACTGCTGCTGAACAAATGATCTGCTAACTAGAATGGAACTGCAATGAGAAATGGAATTGGAAAAAGAGATCGAAAAAAAGAGGGAAATGTAGGGAAAATAAAGAATGTACTCGAACGGCCCCTACCCCGCTGCCTACGTACCTCATCGGGAAAATGAGGACCAGAGTCGACGTAGTTCGCCTAACTAAGGCGGGAACTATTTGTTTGTGTTTTTTATGGCTTGAACTACGTATGTCTATGCTCAGGTGTTGCAGGCTCGTCTGGAACGAGTGCGTTTACCGTCTTGCATGTGAGACAAGTCGTCGCGAGTTCGCATTCAGAGTGAATGAGATGAGAAGAGAATTCCCATAGGAAAGTCGCTTATTGTTTGTTATTTGCTTTTTAAGCGTTTTGTATGAATTTGGCACAAGGAAGTGAATTCAAACTCTTTCCATGGAATGTGTACTTGCTACTACTTTCCAAGATGGAATAATAGAACAAACACACCAAGCAAGGAGAATTTATCCAAGACTTGTTTCCAAGGATTAGGGTTTAAGTTCACTAGCTTATTGAACTTTATTAAGTGTTTTTGTAGTTTTTTTGAAGAAGTATCTTTTATGTTTTCTTTGTGAAACAACCCCTTGATGAGACTTGTACATCATGCTAGACAAGCTTAAACTATTCCAAGATAGAATGAATGTAAATGCCCCATGGAAATAGGCTATACGCAAGGGATCCTTTCATACATTTATTAAGTCTTTTTGGATTTGTGTTTGAAGATGAGAAAGAAGACTCAAATCGGAAAAAGACAAAACTAAGGGAGACTAAGACACAACCCTAAGTTATTTATTAAAATGGTTGTACTAATGGTAAGTGAGGCTTTTCTAATCCTAAAGAGAAAAAGGAAATGAAAAAGGATGAAACTTACTTCCTAAGGAAGATAAGTTGGTCCTAACAAAGGGAAATCCTACCAATCACAAATATGGAAGGAAAAAAAATGAAATAAATGCATAAAGAAATGCATAAAAAATAAAAGGATAAGGTGTAAGGAAACATACCTTTCCCTCCCTACAAAACAAAGGTTAGTGTGCATTTTATTTAAAATAATAAAGCAAACATACACCAATTAAATCCTAATAAATCTAGGACTCTATCTAAACTCTATTTTATTTCTAGAGAACTAAAAATATGCTAAGACGAAAAATACAGCACCTACTACAGCCCATAATACACTAACAGCTATGAAAACATTGCACAACACAATGCCATTTTCTACAGCCAGCATGCAGCATAAAAAGGTAGGTGTAAAAAGTCAAATACAACATGCAAATATAACAAACAACATGTATTCTACAACACCCATATGCAAAGTAAGCTATGAAATGCAAAATACAGATTTGGTTATTTTCACTTTTTTAATGTACAAACTCAATAAAACATGTACCAATTCCTCATGAATATGCATTTGAACATAGATCAACATACATAAATGAAAGAACATGAACATTTTTGAGGGTTATGCAAGAATGCACCACATGATTGATCATGCAACAAGTATGCAAAACATGGCACATGAATATGGCATATGAACATAATGAGCATTGATCATGAATATGAAATATGATAGATCAACAAGAATGCCAAAATCAATGCAAAATTCAGAATTGTATTGATGAATAATATGATCAAGCATGCAATCAAATGCAACCAAATGCACATACCTACATGATTATGTGAAATGCAACATACCTTGATACAATGAAATGCAACAATGACTTAACGCAATACGAAAGATGTAAAAACAAAATGCAACATGATTATCCACATGCCAAATGATGCATAAACAAAGCAACAAAATGCAAGAAACAAAACTATGCACAAAGGAACACAAAAACGCATAATATACAATATGAACGGAAACGCGTCGAAACGACTCGAAATGGGGGAATGAGATGTCGAAACTAACCTATAAAATTCCCTAAAATAAATACCTAAACATGTATGAACATTAAAGGCACTAGAAAGCAAGACTAAGCTATCAAATAAGCAAAGATTCCAAAATCTAACAGCGTTAACCAGTTAATCAAATGGTTAACCGGTTAACGGACCTAAAACAACACTAGTTTGTGGCTAAAACGCACGCGTTAACCGGTTAACCAAATGGTTAACCGGTTAACACTGATCAGAATGTGAAAAAAGTTAAGAAATAAGTTCTTTTGGCCACAAACTCACTTCTAATGATCCCTTACCTACACATGGACATGCTAACACAAATTTTTACTCAATTAGGGCTTATTTACACATGCTAGGTCCTATAACTATCTACACCTTAACTTCTAATCCATTACAAATCAAAAATCGCAAGCAACACATAACGAAAACGTAATCGATCATAAGCAATACGAAAAGCAATTAAAGAATGCCGAAATGGCGAGATGAAGAGAATAACTTAAAGGAGAAGTGATTTAGATCACCAACCTACGAAGCAGAGAAGTGCTTCGATGAATATTGCAAGAATCAGAGCCTGATCGAAGAGAAAACCAAGAAAACCGCGAATCCGCAAAATAAATGAGTTCTTGATGCTAGCACCTTCGTGCACTTCCGATAAGCCGAAATCCTCACAAAAATCAGTAGCTTCTTCTTCCACAATCCACAAACCAATGGAGGTTGTAGGCTAAGCTTCAAGATCTTCAAGTTTCAATGTGAAACTTGAAGAGCTTCTTCAAAAAACTTTAGTGAAAAGGAAAAATGGAGGAAAAGTGAGAGAGAAAAAGTGATTGTGAGAGAGTGAAAAATTTGGAAACTTGGGAACCTTTTTGCAATGAAGTTATTAATGATTATATAGGGGCTAGGCTTGGAGCTAGGCTTGGGAATGGAGTTAGGTTTAGGAATAGAGCTAGGTTAGTAGTTAGTTAGGGTTAGGGTTGGAGAAGGAATAATATTCCTTGGAACACTCTAGAAGATGGTAGAACATGGTAGAAGCATCCAAGGGAAATGGAGTGGAATTGGAATGGAAAAACAAGAGGGAAAGTGTGAAAGGAAGTGTGGAAAGAAAGTGGAAGGAAAAGTGGAGGGAAATGTGAAATCAACCACTTTTCAAATGATTTTTTTTTCTTGATTTTTTTATGATTCCTCCAACATTTCTTGACCAAGTTTGAACCATAGGATCATTGTAACCCTAATTTCATGATCTCGATCTTAAAAGTCAGGAGTCGACCCCTTTTACCTAGCTCGGTTGCCTTTTCCCTGATTCCTTGATTTTCAGTCATCTGGCCATTCGAACCTCTTCCAAAATGAATTTGTGGACGAAATTTGAACCCTAAGCACTTGACATCATATATAATACAATGGAATCCTCTTTGAATCATATGTATGCAATGTTTTTGATTATTTTATGAATCTATGTATGCAAAATGATATGAAAAATGTTGGGGAAATGAGAGGGAATATTTTGAGGTATTACAGCTGCCCCTATTCAATCATCTGCAGGCCTGAACGAATAATTGCGAGAGCATTTAGACGTTCAAGGTATGGAGTGATTGAATACTCAAATAAAACCTGGAAATTTGAAGTCGGTGGATAGTAGGAATGCCATTTGCCTTTTATTTGTTTTTTTTTGTTTTTTGTTTTGTTTTGACCTCTGAATAGGTAGCGGAAATAGAAACAGGTGGAATAGAATCAATGCCAAAAACCTGCACTGTGAATGCTGAGCGAAATAAGCCACAACGAGGGTGCCTGTTGGCGAAATAGGACTCAACAAGGCCTTTAGTGAAACAGAACTCGACAATGCGACTGCTGCGCAGGACCAAGCCACAAAGAAAACACGCGACTGCTAGGCAGGACCAAGCCACAGAAGGCGCCTGTTGGCGAAACAGGACTTAACGAGACCATTAGCGGAATGGAACTCAACAATATGATTTCTGGGCAGGACCAAGCCATAAAGAAAACACGCGACTGCTGGGCAGGACCAAGCCATAGAAGGTGCCTGTTGGCAAAACAGGGCTTAACGAGACCATTAGCGGAATGGAACTCAACAATATGACTGCTGGGCAGGACCAAGCCATAAAGAAAACAACATTGACTTCGAAAGACCAAGATGTCTGGAAAATGGTATAAGTGTCTTCTGCGGGGAATACTTCAGGTTGAAAAGATGTTATAGGTTGTATGCAACACCTCAAAACTGGCCTATGCTGATGAGGAGGAAACAACTCTACGGGGAAAGCTGTCAATGATACATCGGATCTGAACAACCGCCATTGCCAAAAATAAATTGGACTTTGAGATGGGGGAACCAAGACCCTGATGGAGATGGACCCTCCTTGCACTCTGGTGGGGAGGTGGAGACCTCCTGACTGCTAGGAACCAGAGGCATGACATTGCTGAGGAAGCACCTTGCTGGGGAGGAAAGACATTCCTTGTGCTGCTGGGAATTTCCCCTGTGATTAAAGGGAAGCTTCTGCTTGGGGAGGACACCCAAATTCTACTGCCTTGCTGGGAGAGATTTCAACTTCCTACTTTACTGGGGATGACTAAAGACACCCTAGAAAACACCTGTTCTTGTTCAAGTATAATGAAACATTCCTCTTGGAAATTTGATTTTACCTCTGTTAGCGGCACCTGTACTTGTACCTGCATAAACACAATCGATAGTGCCTGCAACATGGAGAGTTAGTTTGGGACCTGTATGCCCCAGGCTCATAGCATGAATCATTATCTGGGCATCTCGACACCCTTTCAGAGTTGTATTAAATGTTTCCGTCCTCCTGCGCGAGTTAGAAAGCATTCAAATGTTCACAACACAATATAAATCACAATTTGCTGGAAATTTTCGCAATCAATCAATGCTAGATGAAAAACAAAAACCAGAAGCGAATAGTCACAAGTTGACTGAAGTTGAATTTTTATTGATTCGGAAAAATGGCCATGAATAGGCATAACAAAGGAAGCAGTTCCCTGGAGAGAGGAAACAACCAAAAAGGAAAACAAACTATCCTATTGGCAATGTAATAAGTGGATCTCATAAAGTTTCGACCCAGTTATGACTAGTATATCTTCAGGACTATCCGCTCACTCTGCCCCTTGAGAAAGGTGATTGACTGATCTTCAACCCTTAGAATAACCTCAGTTGTATGTGAGTTACAAATCTCGCAGATTGCAGTCGTTCGTGTTAGTCCCTCTTTTGCGTGGATCGCCCTTTCAGGTTTTCAATCCATCGGGATACCCTTTTTTGCCTGAGCTGTCCGATGTGGCTTTTCAACTCAGCGGGTGTACAATTGTTTCAAGATTTCCCTAATTTTTTCCCGATCCTTTTATTCTGTTTTTGGCTCGCCGGGATGCCCATTTTTTCTTGGATCTTTATTCTGTTTTTATCCAGCGGGTCCTTTTTACACGAAGTATTTTCTTACTGCGTCTGCATTGACAGGGGATTGGAAGTCTTATCCGTCCATGGTTGTCAGCATCAAGGCTCCACCTGAGAAAACCTTTTAATCCACGAACGGTCCTTCATAGTTAGGTCTCCATTTTCCCCTGTGATCGTTAAGAGGAGGAAGAATCCTTTTCAGCACCAAGTCACCTAGTATGTACCTTCGTGGTCGTACCTTCTTGTCAAAAGCCTACTTCATCTGCCGCTGATACAACTGTCCATGGCATACAACTGCTAGACGTTTTTCTTCAATGAGGCTCAATTGATTATATCTGAATCGGAGCCATTCAGCTTCATTTAGCTTAATGTCCATCATTAACCTCAACGAGGGGATTTCCACTTCAATTGGTAGGACTGCCTCCATACCATATACCAGTGAGAACGGGGTTGCCCCTGTTGAAGTACACACTGACGTTCTGTACCCATGCAAAGCGAACGGTAGCATCTCATGCCAATCTTTGTATGTTACAACCATCTTCTGTACGATCTTCTTGATGTTCTTGTTGGCCGCCTCGACGACGCCATTCATCTTCGGGCGATATGGAGAAGAGTTGTGATGCTCTATTTTGAAATCCCGACACAAGTCAACCATCATCTTGTTGTTGAGATTATAACCATTATCAATAATGATTCTTTCAGGAATTCTGTACCGGCAAATGATGTCTCTTTTGATAAACCAGGCTACCACTTGTTTAGTAACATTGGCATAAGATGCTGCTTCGACCCACTTCGTGAAGTAGTCTATAGCAACCAGGATGAATCGGTGACCGTTGGAAGCTGTCGGTTCGATCTTACCAATCATATCAATTCCCCACATGGCGAACGGCCATGGTGAAGACATGACACTCAATGGATTCGGAGGCACATGAACCTTATCAACATAAATCTGACACTTCTGACATTTACGGGAGTACTTACAACAATCAGATTCCATGGTGATCCAATAATATCCCGATCTCAACAATTTCTTGGCCATAGCATGTCCTCCAGCATGGGTACCAAAGGCGTCTTCATGAACCTCTTGCCTCAACAGGTCGGCTTCGTGTCTATCCACGCATCTGAGCAGGACCATGTCGAAGTTTCGCTTGTATAACATACCATCTTGATTCAAGAAGAAACCTCTTGCCATTCTTCTGAGGGTCTTCTTGTCCTTACTGCATGCCCCAGCCGGGTATTCTTGAGCCTTCAAGAAATGCTTGATATCATGATACCAAGGTTTGTTATCTTCACCACTATCAACTGCAAAGACATAAGCAGGTCTTTCAAGACGGGAGAGCATGATTCGAGGCACGAAATTCTCTTGACAAACTTTAATCATAGACGACAAAGTTGCTAGAGCATCGGCGAACTGGTTTTCATCTCGAGGAATATAATTCAAATTGACTTTGGTGAAGAAAGTTAACAGCCTCCTGACATAATCTCAATAAGGAACCAAGTGAGGTTGATGAACTAGCCATTTACCATTGACTTGATTCACCACCAGAGCAGAATCCCCGAAGATCTCGAGGTTCTTGACTCGCAAGTTGATTGCCTCTTCGACCCCCATGATGCAAGCTTCATACTCTACCTCATTGTTAGTGCATTCGAAAGTCAACCGAGCAGCTAAAGGTGTATGAACCCCTTCTGGCGAGATGATAACAACACCTACTCCACTTCCATTCATGTTTACAGTGTTTCAACTTGAGGAACATGATGTCCTCATCTGGAAACTCGAATTTCATGGGTTGGTAATCATCGATTGGCTGCTGAGCCAAGTATTCTGACCATACACTTCCTTTGATTGATTTTTGCAAAGTGTAACGTATATCATACTCTGTTACTATCATATGCCATCGGGCTACCCTTCCTGTCAGAGCCGACTTCTCGAAAATGTATTTCACAGGATCCATCTTGGAAATTAAGAGAGTGGTGTGAGTCAGCATGTACTGTCTTAGTCGGCGAGCAGCCCATGCGCAACAAGTTTTCTTGAGTAGTGAGTAGCGTGTCTCACAATCGGTAAATGTTTTGCTAAGGTAATAAATGGCGTGCTCTTTTCGACCAGACTTGTCCTGCTGACCCAACACACATCCCATCGATCCTTCAAGCACGGTAAGATACATGATCAAAGGTCTCCCTGGTACCAGAGGCATGAGAATTGGAGGTTCTAGCAATTATTCTTTGATTCGGTCAAAGGCTTGCTGGCAGTCTTCATTCCATTTAATGGCCTGATTCTTCCTCAGAAGCTTAAAGATGGGCTCACATGTGGCCGTTAGGTAAGAGATAAACCGTGCAATGTAATTTAACCTCCCTAAGAAACCATGCACTTGCTTTTTAGTCTTTGGCTCAGGCATCTCTTGGATGGATTTTACTTTGGCTAGATCAACCTCAATTCCCCGCTCACTAACAATGAAGCCAAGTAGCTTGCCGGAACGGACCCCGAAGGTGCACTTGTTCGGATTCAACCTCAGTCTGAACTTGCGAAGTCTGTCAAACAACTTTACTAGATTGACCAAGTTCTATTTTTGTGTTTGGGATTTCGCTATCATATCATCAACATAAACCACAATTTCATGATGAATCATGTCTTGAAATAGCATCACCATCGCCCGTTGATAAGTGGCCCCAGCATTCTTCAGGCCAAACGGCGTGACCTTGTAACAGAAAGTGCCCCAAGGCGTGATGAAGGTAGTCTTTTCCATATCATCGGGGGACATCTTAACCTGGTTATAACCAGAAAACCCGTCCATGAAAGAGAGCACAGAAGACTGAGCAGTATTATCGACGAGCACATCTATGTGAGGCAGATGGAAATCATCTTTGGGGCTGGCCCTGTTCAAATCCCTGTAGTCTACACACATCCTGACCTTACCGTCTTTCTTAGGGACCAGCACAATGTTGGCAACCCACGGAGGGTAACTGGTCATGGCCAAGAAACCAACATCAAATTGCTTTTGTACTTCCTCTTTTATCTTGATTGCCATATCAGGGCGTGCGCGCCTCAACTTCTGCTTCACTGGAGGACAGTCTTCTCTGAGAGGCAACTTGTGTACCACAATGTCAGTGTCTAAACCATGCAAAGACATCAACATACTCTCGAAGCATAGAAATTAAACGAGTCTTGATAGATTCTTCTAATGCAGCCCCAATCTTAACTTCTTTCTTGTCTTCTTCGGTACCCAGGTTTATCACTTCGACGGCTTCTTCATGCGGCTGAATCATCTTCTCCTCCTATTTAAGCAATCTGGCCAATTCTTCAGGTAGTTCGCAATTTTCTTCACCTTCCTCATCGGCTTGGTAAATTGGATTGTCGAAGTCATACTCAGCCATAACAGGGTCGTTATTGATAAGATCCGGTGGTGAGCACCTGCATGAATGGTGATTCATGCAAGGCTTTAGAAAGAGCTTGAGAAAATGAGAAACATTGCCATTTTAAAACTTTTCTTTCTTTTTGAAAAACAAAAGCAAAAAATGAAAGACAAAGAACAACATGGATAAATGTGAAACGTCAACTTTATTTATGATTATGAATTGTGTTAGGAACAAAAGAACCCTTACAAAAAGCCACTATGCCTCGGGCAAGACATAATGCTTGAATACAGAAAAAACAGAAACACATATTATTACTCTTCGAAGGAGGTGACTGAGATAAGCCTTTCATATTTCCAATTGCTAAGTTGAGTCCTTGGAACAACAGGTCTGATCCACGCATCTAAGTCACAGTCACTATCAACTGCGTAATCCTGCACGACACTGACGCTTCCATAATCCACCACTCCCGCACTCGTGAAAGTAATTGAGCCTTGACGACCTCTAGCACTCGGTTCAGACGATGATTGTCCAGGATGGTAACCAATTCCGAATATATCTTTCTTTTATGGCACTTCTACTGGACTTCCCCAACCTTCTCGCACCCCTAACTCTACCAACTCAAGAGCTTGCTTATAAGAGGCCATGGAAACCCCCTTCTTTGGTTCTTCAGGAGAAGCTGCCATTACATACGCTTGTTCAGTTTTCAGGGGCTCAAAATCCTGACATGGAGTCTCAACTATTTCGCCATCCATCTCCACATACTTGAATGAAGCCAGATGACTAACAAAAATTTCTTCTTCCCCACTGACAGTTACAATTTGGCCTTCCCAAACGAACTTTAGCTTTTGATGAAGTGTGTATGATACTGCTCCTACTGAATGTATCCAAGGTCTTCCCAGCAAACAACTGTATGCAGACTGTATATCCATTACGTAGAATGTGGTATTGAAGATTTGTGGACCTACTTTAATTGGTAAGTCCACCTCCCCGAACACTGATCTCCTCGACCCATCAAATGCTCTAACCACCAGGTCGCTGGGCTTTAGAACTACTCCATCATAATCCAACTTCATCAATGCTTTCTTGGGCAGAACATTCAACGACGATCCACTATCTACCAACATGTGAGAAAGTATTGCACCTTTACATTCTAAAGAGATATGCAGTGCCCGATTATGAGCACGCCCTTCAGATGTTAGATCCATGTCTGTAAAGCCCAATTCGTGACTGGCATTGACACTAGATACCACCGTTTCCAACTGATTTACTGAAATATCCTGAGGCACATACGCCTTTTTTAGAATATTCAAGAGAGCCTTCCTGTGGGAATCAGAACACATTATCAAGGACAAGATGGAAATCTTCGACGGAGTCTGTTGTAGATGGTCCACAATCTTGTAGTCGCTCTTTTTGATAATTCTCAGAAATTCTTCAGCTTCTTTATCAAAGGTGATGTCTGGATCAGTTACTGGTGTGGGTTCATTGACAACCACTGGTTGCTTCCCCCTTGCCTTAGCTTGGGCTTCTGCAGTGTCTCTGGGTGGTATCACACTATTTCTTAGTGTTTCCGGCGCGAATAATCTTCCACTTCTAGTAAAGCCCCATACTCCAACATTTTCTACTTGAGTTGGGGTCGTACTAGACGTGGCCAACTCTTGCTTCTGGTCGTTATAGTATACTTCGCCACCATAATTCTAGGGAATGGCTCTATCACTCTGATACATTACTGCTCCTGCAGTGGTGATGGTTATCGGTGCCGCTCTAGCCCGTGAAGGAACTTGGGATGGATCGTAGAAGATGGTTACCGTAGAGACTTCGCTTTCCTTTACAACCTTGTCAAACTGTAACACTCATTCATTAATCATGCTCTGGATCCCTGCTTTCAACTACTCACAACCATTTGTAGCTTCAGCACATCCTGGACAATCAACTTCACACCCAGGAAAAATACCCTTTTGTGACAAGAAAACTTTAACAACACTCAACGGAGTCTGCAGGTCGTTGACATCGTGCACCAAGTTTAGATTCTCCCCTTCATCAATTGCCCCAACCGTACCTCCGTGAGGAGGCATGGGGTTCTGGATTACATTAGGAGTAGGAGCAAAGTTGATTGCTTTGGAATCTACCAGGTCTTGGACTACATACTTCAAAGCTCTGCAGTTTTCCATGGTATGTCCAGGGGCTCCGGAATGAAATTCAGATCTAGCGTTTGTATCGTAACCCTCAGGGAGTTGTCCTAGCTTCGGGGGTTGCAAAGTTCTGAGCTGAACCAGCTGGAGTTGTAGGAGATTCTTCAAAAGCTGTGAATAGGACATCGGTGGAGTTTCAAAATGTCTTTCTCTGGTCTTCTGGGGGTAATATGGACGAGGAGCTCTTTGTTGATACCCTTGTTGGCGTTGCGGCTATGGTGGTTGGACTTGTTGTTGAACAGGTTGAGCTGTTATGGTGACGGGGGCCACTTGCTGATAAAAACCTCTGTTACTTCCTCCCCTCTGCGCGTACACTGCCCCGGTCTCTCCTTCTCTCCTCTTCACGAAGGGCTTCTTGACACCAGAATTTGAAGCGCCCCCATTTTGAATCTTCCCTTGCTTGATCCAACTTTCTACCGTTTCTCCCGTCAAGATGATATCTGAGAATCCACTTAAGGAACATCCAGCTAGCCTTTCCATGAAATTCCCAGGGAGGGTATCCAGGAAAAGGTCTACCATTTCTCTCTCCAGCAAAGGTGGTTGCACTCTAGCGGCCACTTCGCGCCACCTTTGCGCATAATCCTTGAAGCTCTCGGAGTTCTTCTGAGTCAGACTTTGAAGTTGAGTGCGACTGTGTGCCATGTCGATATTATACTGATACTGCTTGAGGAATGCTTCTCCCAATTCCTTCCAGCTTCTCACAGAGCTTCTCTCTAGCTTCATATACCATTCCAAGGATCCCCTAGAGAGACTATCCTGGAAGTAGTACATCCAAAGCTTTTCATCCCTAGTATGGGCAACAATTTTCCGGTAGAATTCCTGCAAGTGAGTTTTGGGGCAGGAACTACCATTATACTTGTCAAAAGTTGGTGGTTTGAATTTGTAAGGAATAACCACCCCGAGGACTAGGCCCATGTCATACACGTCTATCCCCAAAGTGTCTCTGCACTCGAGGGCTTTGACTTTCTAACCAAGCATCAAGAAGTCTTGAAGATTTCCTTCTCCGTCGAACCCCATGTCGTTGTTAAAAGGAGAGAACTGATCCTCCTGCCTGTCTTGTACCGGAATGAAAGTTGTTGTGACCTGTTCTGGAACTTGAGGTCCGCCTGGGCCATTGTTGGTGTTGGGAGGAGTCACTTGCATGTCAGGAGTGGTTACAAGAGGATTAGTCTGATGAGGGTTGAGCCCCTAAATTGCATTCCTTAACTCTTGATGTCCCTGAGCCATCCCTTGCATCATGACCATGAACTCTCCCATTCTGGTGCGAAACTCATTAAGCTCAGTTTGCATAGCGTCCATGACTGTCCTCTGGTTGTTACGAGTTGCGTAACGATGCGGGATATTCTGTCGAAGATGCCGGGTTTTGGAAGCTCTCGCAATCTTTGCCTGAAACACATATAAGTTAAGCAACCTGTAGAAAACCTGCAAAACAAAGAAAAAATGCAAATAATGCGTATGCAATGCAATGTGTTCCTTTTATCCTCAAGGTTTCATTTACTTTCTCATTCTGGTATTGAGAAAATATCCCTTGCAAGGAAATTCCGTGTGACATTCAAATTTGAAGTGGTGGCATTTATTTTGTGTCTGTGCAATAGATATAACTAGAGACTTCAGGTAAATCGGAAGACAATTGGAATAACAAAGATCCTTACAAGGTACAAATTCAATATGTCAAGAAAGAAAAGTACACCAGGAGAGAGGGGATTCCCACAACAAGCCTGTGTGTAATCCAAGTCATATGAGTCAAGACTAAATCTTAGGAAAATCTACATCCCGTAACCTCCAACTAAGGCGCTTGACACCTTGCAACAATTGAGCCACATCTGGATGTGTAGGTTCCTGTACGAGCTTCTGAATTAGGATATCCCTAAGGTCAAAGGAGGAATGCAACTCCTCAATTTATTGTAGGAACGCCTTTTCATTTTCTTGGCTTGTAATGGAATGATTCTTTTCCCTCTTGACGTTAGCTTTCAATTTCAAATCTTCTATTTCTTTCTGAGCTTCCTTTACTTCTTGTTGGCTTTCTGCTAAACTTTGGAGACGACTTTTCTCTTGATGATAAGCCTTCTGAAGGAGCTCTCTCTGTCCATCCAAAGAATCCCGAAGACTATGGACTTCTAGCTTGTGCTTGACCTCCAGCTCCTTCTTCTTCCTCAAATTGTCTTCCCACCTCTCTTGCCATAAGGTGACAACTTCATTGGCTTCATTCAAATCCTTCCTCTCCTTCCGACGCTGGGCCGCCTTGTGAGTTTCATCTAATCCCCTTTTCTTGAAATAAAGCTCTCTCTCTTGAAAATCTTGCTGCTTGAGCCTAACCATCTCTTCAGCTTTGTGAGCTCTTTCCTCCAACTTTTGATTCTGCATCTTTAGCTTCTGACATGAATTGTAAGCCTCTTGATTCTCCAACCTGAGCCGTTGAACCAAGGCTTCTAACTTTTGATAATCTTGAAAAGCACTGAAGTTGTGGGTGCTACCTCATTAGGGTAGAGAGGTGTTTCTCTAGAAAATGGGAGCAACAGGGTCTCCACATGATCCTCCAACCAGTTGGCAAAAGGATCATAAGTGTTGGGATCCACTCTCCCAAAGTCTTTCTTCCCTTTTATCACTCTAACTTCCCAAGCTTGGGATAACAACATTCTCTTTTTGAGATTTCCTTCTGCTGGAAAGTACAAAGATTCATTTGCCTCTTCAATCAAAGGCACATCTCTTAATGTATAACCAAACTGCTTCCTGGACAAGATAGGATTGTAACTGATCCCACCTTTCCTTCCTAACAGAGGTACACTTAGGAAGCTACCACAACTGACCAACAATTCTTTGCCTACAAGATCTCTGTTGCATCCCCATGCAATGTCAACTGAGGTTAAGCCCATTAATCTTTTGGACCACTTCCAAGATTGTTTCAAATCCTGAAAAGGTTCTGATTTAGGGAGTTGCCTTACAAACCAATCAGCAAATAGGGGAGCACAACAATTTACATGTCCTTTCCTCTTTTCATTTCTATGGTGAACCCCGTAGTAAAAGTCACCTAGCAAAGTGGGTATTGGATTTCTTCTGGCAAATATTGTGATGGCTTCCATGTTAATTAAACCCTTCTCTCCTGGAAACAAACTAGTCCCATACACTATCAAAGCAAGCAAGGTGCTGAACTTAGTCCATTTGTTCTCAGAGGCCAGGTCCTGAGCTTCCTTGATAAGAAAATCTAAGAAAAGTCCTTTACCCTTGGTGGCATCCACTTCTCTGCCAACTTTGGATAAATCCAGAAGAAAAGACTCAGCTATATCTTTGGATGGAGGCATCTTCTCTAAGCCATAGTAAGGAGCACCATTTTTGATGGGGATTTTGAGGATGCTGGATATCTCTTCTAATGTGGGAGCCAAGATGTAGTCAGGGAAAACAAAAACCCTCAGCTGTGGATCATAGAACTGCAATAGAGAATGCAAGCTATCCCTCTAATCAGTGGTTGGCTTATTCACATAGTCTAAGATCTTTCCAAACTCTTTTCTGAAATCATCAAGAACTTTGTCCCCCATCAAGCCAATTAACTTCTGAATACCATCTGTCTCTGGATGTGGGAAAGTATAGTGGACATTTCTCTTCCTTGGAATCTCCATGTTGAAGCAGCAAATATGACTAGAATAGGAGGTAATAAACCCTGAGAACAAAAAGAACACAAAATGATTAATGATGTTATGATGTTATACAAGTCAAGGCATGTGATCAGTGATGTGTCTGTGTAGTGAATCAGGTAATCAAGTGTCTGTGCAAGGCCACAACATCATCACAAGTATATCTGATCAGGAGTTCATGACTTCAAAATCCATAATTAACAGAAAAAGATCATATCACTGAAGTGTGCTGGCATACAAGGGTATGTTGAAGTTTTGGGTTCCTGCAAACCCCTCTCAATCTCACGGGTGTGCTACTCGGGTCACACATCACGGACTCTCAAAGCCGAATAGCAATAATACGTTCACCATTTCCGAGAAATGGCTCATGACCAAATCAGGGAATCGGTTTGGCATTATGTACTACTCAGGGAGGTCTCAGCTGAGTCCAAGGAAACAAGCATCCCTCATAAGTCCTAAGCTTCAAGCACTGAATCGAGAAATAATAGTACATTCATCCTGAAGGGTACAATACTATCGTCATACGAACAATTTTCCTTAACTGGATTCCTATGAGAGAACCAGGCCATCCTATGCAAGTTCCCAGTGGGCCTTCGGATGCGAGTGGGTTTGCCAACAAATGTGGTCTGCCACTGTCATCACTGGAGAGGGATGTTTCCACAAAGGTTCTCAATGATTGTTCCCTTGACTGCACATAACTATCAAGGTAGTGTATTAACCCAGAAAGATTCTGGTATCAATACATTTCCAAGAAGGTCGTAAGTCAAGGCGTGGAATTCACTAATACCAACATAGCAAGATGCCATGAAGCCAAAGTGGAACCACTCTAAGTCCTAGGGTGCACTCGAGCCCCGGTTACGAGCTCATCTCACAGTAACCCCATCCCACACAAAAAATAAAAACCAGCACAGCCAGACAGTCTAGTATAATATGATGCATGGAAAATAAATACTGAAAGTAGTAAATAAATGTGGTAAAGTAAAGCTGTAAGGTAAAAACTGTAAATAAAAACAGTAAAGCTAAACTAAAGCACACAACAGCAAACAAATAAATAACCAAAGAAACAAAACTAAACAGGCGCTAGGATTGACTCTACAAGGGAAACCAGAGATTCTGGGTTCGATCCCCAGCAGAGTCGCCAGCTGTCGCTCCCGGGATTTTCATCCTAGTACAAATGCGAAAGTGGCACGGAAAAGGTAGAGTCGCCAGTCAGACATTTTTATCCCGAAGAAACGGGAAAGGTAATGCTACACAAACCTGAAGAAGAAGGAAAGGACAAGGTCCTGCGAACCAAAGATCTGGGTTCGGGAGTCGGTTACGACCTGGGAAGGTATTAGCACCCCAGACCGTCCGCCGTACCCGACGGGATCCACGCTTGTTTGTTTTGTTACAAAGGGTGAGAAAAATATATCTGCTGCTGAACAAATGAACTGCTAACTGGAATGGAACTGCAATGAGAAATGGAATTGGAAAAAGAGATCGGAAAAAAGAGGGAAATGTAGGGAAAATAAAGAATGTGCTCGAACGGGCCATACCCCGCTGCCTACGTACCTCATCGGGAAAATGAGGATCAGAGTCGACGTAGTTCGCCTAACTAAGGCGGGAACTATTTGTTTGTGTTTTTTATGGCTTGAACTACGTATGTCTATGCTCAGGTGTTGTAGGCTCGTCTGGCATGAGTGCATTTACCGTCTTGCATGTGAGACAAGTCGTCGCAAGTTCGCGTTCAGAGTGAATGAGATGAGAAGAGAATTCCCGCAGGAAAGTCGCTTATTGTTTGTTATTTGCTTCTTAAGAGTTTTGTATGAATTTGGCACAAGGAATTGAATTCAAACTCTTTTCCATGGAATGTGTACTTGCTACTACATTCAAAGATGAAATAATAGAACAAGCACACCAAGCAAGGGGAATTTATCCAAGACTTGTTTCCAAGGATTAGGGTTTAAGTTCACTAGCTTATTGAACTTTATTAAGTGTTTTTGTAGTTTTTGTGAAGAAGTATCTTTTATGTTTTCATTGTGAAACAACCCCTTGATGAGACTTGTACATCATGCTAGACAAGCTTACACTATTCCAAGATGGAATGAATGTAAATGCCTCATGGAATAAGGCTATACAATAGGGATCCTTTCATACATTTATTAAGTCTTTTTGGATTTGTGTTTGAAGATGAGAAAGAAGACTCAAATCGGAAAAGGACAAAACTAAGGGAGACTAAGACACAACCCTAAGTTATTTATTAAAATGGTGGTCCTAATGGTAAGTGAGGCTTTTCTAATCCTAAAGAGAAAAAGGAAAAGAAAAAGGATGCAACTTACTTCCTAAGGAAGATAAGTTGGTCCTAACAAAGGGGAATCCTATCAATCACAAATATGGAAGGAAAAAATGAATTAAATGCATAAAGAAATGCATAAAAAATAAAAGGATAAGGTGTAAGGAAACATACATTTCCCTCCCTACGAAACAAAGGTTAGTGTGCATTTTATTTAAAATAATAAAGCAAACATACACCAATTAAATCCTAATAAATCTAGGACTCTATCTAAACTCTATTTTGATTCTAGAGAACTAAAAATATGCTAAGACGAAAAATATAACACCTACTACAACCCCTAATACACAAACAGCTATGAAAACAATGCACGACATAATGCCATTTTCTACATCCAGCATGCAGCATGAAAAGGTAGGTGTAAAAAGTCAAATACATCATGCAAATATAACAAACAACATGTATTCTACAACACCCATATGCAAAGTCAGCTATGAAATGCAAAATACAGATTTGGTTATTTTCACTTTTTTAATGCACAAACTCAATAAAATATGTACCAATTCCTCATGAATATGCATTTGAACATAGATCAACATACATAAATGAAAGAACATGAGCATTTTTTAGGGTTATGCAAGAATGCACCACATGATTGATCATGCAACAAGTATGTAAAACATGGCACATGAATATGGTATATGAATATAATGAGCATTGATCATGAATATGCAATATGATAGATCAACAAGAATTCCAAACTCAATGCAAAATTCAGAATTGTATTGATGAATAATATGATCAAGCATGCAACCAAATGCAACCAAATGCACATACCTACATGATTATGTGAAATGCAACATACCTTGATACAATGAAATGCAACAATGACTTAATGCAATGCGAAAGATGTAAAAACAGAATGCAACATGATTATTCACATGCCAAATGATGCATAAACATAGCAACAAAATGCAAGAAACCAAACTATGCACAAAGGAACACAAAAACGCATAATATGCAATATTAACGGAAATGCGTCGAAACGACTCGAAATGGGGGAATGAGATGTCGAAACTAACCTAGAAAATTCCCTAAAATAAATACCTAAACATATATGAACATTAAAGGCACTAGAAAGCAAGACTAAGCTATCAAATAAGCAAAGATTCCAAAATCTAACAGCGTTAACCAGTTAACCAAATGGTTAACCGGTTAATGGACCTAAAACATGGTTTGTGGCTAAAACGCACGCGTTAACCGGTTAACCAAATGGTTAACCGGTTAACACTGATCAGAATGTGAAAAAAGTTAAGAAATAAGTGCTTTTGGCTACAAACTCACTTCCAATGATCCCTTACCTACACATGGACATGCTAACACGAATTTGTACTCAATTAGGGCTTATTTACACATGCTAGGTCCTATAACTATCTACACCTTAACTTCTAATCCATTTCAAATCAAAAATCGCAATCAACACATAACAAAAATGTAATCGATCACAAGCAATACGAAAAGCAATTAAAGAATGCCGAAATGGCGAGATGAAGAGAATAACTTAAAGGAGAAGTGATTTAGATCACCAACCTACGAAGCAGAGAAGTGCTTCAGTGGATATTGCAAGAATCAAAGCTTGATCGAAGAGAAAACCAAGAAAACCGTGAATCTGCAAAATAAATGCGTTCTTGATGCTAGCACCTTCGTGCACTTCCGATAAGCCAAAATCCTCACAAAAATCAGTAGCTTCTTCTTCCACAATCCACAAATCAATGGAGGTTGGAGGCTAAGCTTCAAGATCTTCAAGTTTCAATGTGAAACTTGAAGAGCTTCTTCAAAAAGCTTTAGTGAAAAGGAAAAATGGAGGAAAAGTGAGAGAGAAAAAGTGATTGTGAGAGAGTGAAAAATTTGGAAACTTGGGAACCTCTTTGCATTGAAGTAAGTAGTGGTTATATATGGTCTAGGCTTGGAGCTAGGTTTGGGAATGGAGCTAGGTTTAGGAATGGAGCTAGGTTAGTAGTTAGTTAGGGTTAGGGTTAAAGAAGGAATATTCCTTGGAATATTCCTTGGAACACTCTAGAAGATGGTAGAACATGGTAGAAGCATCCAAGGGAAATGGAGTGGAATTGGAATGGAAAAACAAGAGGGAAAGAGTGAAAGGAAGTGTGGAAAGAAAGTGGAAGGAAAAGTGGAGGGAAATGTGAAATCAGCCACTTTTCAAATGATTTTTTTTCTTGATTTTTTTATGATTCCTCCAACGTTTCTTGACCAAGTTTGAACCATAGGATCATTGTAACACTAATTTCATGATCTCGATCTTAAAAGTAAGGAGTCAACCCCTTTTACCTAGCTCGGTTGCCTTTTCCCCGATTCCTTGATTTTCAGTCATCTGGCCATTCGAACCTCTTCCAAAATGAATTTGTGGACGAAATTTGAACCCTAGGCACTTGAAATCATATATAATACAATGGATTCCTCTTTGAATCATAACTTCACGCAGAAGCCCAGTAGAAGTGAAACCCTAATTTGGCCTTTTCATCAGGAAATATTGCACTGCTTGCCTCCTTAGATCAACTCAAATCTTTCCATGGCTTGTGGCTTCAAGTGAAGACTTGTGGGATGCTGTGAACCCTTTACAGAAGGTTGAGAAGCTTTGTGGCCCTTTGATTGCCTTTATAATACCTTCAGTTGCTCCAATCATTGATCACATACCTATGCCTCAGCCATGCTACACATGATGCAATGTTTTTTATTATTTTATGAATCTATGTATGCAAAATGCTATGCACAATGTTGGGGAAATGAGAGGGAATATTTTGAGGTATTACACTATCCCCGCAGGTCGCCAGAATACCTTCTGCACTTTCAAATACAGACATTCGTTCAAAACTTGTACATATTCCTTTTTGACACTCGTCCGTGTCATGCTTCCCCAGCAAGTCAAACACTCATCTGTGTCCCTTGCCCAATTCTCTGACACTCGTCCGTGTCTTACACATACTTCACCATCAGATCAACACTTGTACATATACAATCCTCTGATACTTGTCTGTATCTTGTACATATTACCTCCCCGGCAGATTTAACACTCGTCCGTGCTCCTTGTTTAACCAATTGATACTCGTTTGTATCATCATCCTTAAACACGTATCAGCAGTTGCTTCTATCGATACTTGTCCGTATCACGGTTCTAAGGATGCTCGTCCGCATCTTTAATCTATACACACTGTCAAACACTTATATCTTTTATTTTTGAAAGCGTAAGCACTCGTCCGTGGTTACCATTCCCCAGTAAGTCGCCAACAAAACAACTTTCTTCTATCCGACATTTGTCCTATGTCGCGATACTTTCGGCAGCCGTCCCCTGCCAGGTGATCGTCCTTCACCTTTGGATGAACGTCCCTCATCCTCTCCCCCAGTGGAATTTCCATTTATGGAACCTTCTATCCGGTATTCGTCCTATGTCGTGATATTTTTAGCAGCTGCCCCCTGCTAGGTGATCGTCCTTCACCTTTTGATGACCGCCCCTCATCATTTATCCGATGGCCGTCCCCATCGTTGATCTTGTTATCCGACAGTCGTCCTATGTCGTGATAATCCCCGAGAGCAGCCGTACCCTGCCAAGTGATCATCATTCACTTCTTGATGATCGTCCTTCATCATGCTTACCCGATGGCCATCCCTATTGTTTGACCTTATCTATCCGACATTCGTCCTATGTCGTGATAAAGAGCAGTCGTCCCCTGCTAGGTGATCGTCCTTCACCTTTGATGACCGTCCCTCATCATTATTTCATTTATTCTTTAAACCGATAGCCGTCCCCATCGTTGTTTACTTTACTTTCCAAGCCCGGTGGCCGTCCCCATCATTGCTTTCCTCATTACGTTAATCCCCAGAGAATCTTATTTCCTTACCCGATGGCCGTCCCCATCATGATCTCTTTATTTCCCCAGCTTGTCGGTCGTCCCCGTTATTTCTTTACTTACCACTTTATCCCCAGTAGTCGTCCTCTGCTCGATGGTGTAACACGGTGGGAGAACTGACTTTAGTTAAATGTTGTGGATAGCAAGAGTCGCCACCGACTTTTATTTTATCCAAAAGGAAAGGGCATAAAAGAACAGGAAAGACCTTAAAAGATTTTGAGTTCGGGGGGTAGGTTATACAAAGGGAAGGTGTTAGCACCCTTTATATCCATGGTTATCCATGGGCTCTTAGTTACTTAGCTCACTTTAAACTGTTTTGAGAAAAGTGTAGTGTGTGATTAAAAATTTTCTAAGTGCTTTATAATGATCCTCGTATGGATGTATATAAAGACTTTGTTTTGAAAATTTGTTTGAAATGTGAAGTGTAAAATGTATTTTGAAAAGGTGAGCAAGTACTTAAGAGGAACCTACCTTATATTAAGTCTTTACTGTTCTTATATGTTCTTTCAATGGTAAGACTATCCCTATTATTAAGGAATAGGTAGTCATTACCTTGGATGTAAGAAGGGACATGTATAGGGACATCTGAATTTAAGCAACTGCAAGGTGTCTTTAGCAAATACGTAGGGACTTATCATCTTTTATTCGAAGGGACAAGATCATTTATCGTAGGCAACCTCAAAGGGACTTGATCTTATAAACTGAAGGGACTTGATGATATTAATGGAGGGACTTTGCTTAAGACACCTTACTTGACCTTAGAAATAGGCAACATGAGAGGTAACCCTAGAAAGTGTAGGATGGCGATCAAAGATCGACTTACGTGTGTGAGTGTTCATGTTCAAATATTTATCTTATTTAATTAATTTTCTAAATTAATTTTAATCACAAACATGTTATGCACACCCTATAGTTACTAACCACACAGTTAATAAAGCAAAACATAATCCTAAAAATATTACAAGGCTTTGGGATAGTTACAATATAATTGAGAATATAAACAATGATAAATAATAATAAGCAATAATTTAAAAGGTTAGTAATAATAATAATAATAAAGGGTTAGTAAACATAAAAAGGAAATAAAAATTCAAGAGAATATATTATTTTTAAGTTAAATAAACAATTTTAGAAAATTTTTAGAAGAAAATTATAACAATTATGATAATAAACAAATAATAATTACTTATAACAAAAAATGATTAATTATTTAATTAAGTTAAATATTAAAAATAAAAATTAGGGTTAACAAAAAATTTAGGGTTAGAAACTAGGGTTTACATATTATTTAAGAAAAATTAGGGTTTTAATTATTAATTGAAATATTAATTAATTTATTTACAAAGTATATATATATATATATATATATATATATATATATATATATATATATATATATATTTAATAATATGAACATATAATAAAATAAATATATACATTTATTTTATAAATTTATTATTTAAAAGAATTAATTGAATTAAATAAATAAAACAAAAGAAATAGTGAAAATAAATGAAAAAAACATACCTGGGGCTGGGATTCGAACCCAGGCCCTAGGCTTTGCCAACACAAGACCAACATCATCACCACCAGGCCAGGCGCGCGCTGGTGCTAGCCTAGGAGATCAATTTGTTTTATTGTAACCTGCAAAAATTCTGAAAAATAAAACAAAACAAAATGGCCTGGGGAGGATTTGAACCTAGGACCATCAATATCACATACGCGCACACAAACCAATTGAGCTACTACTACACATTCAACATACCAACAACAAACAAACATTATATTTTAAAATAACTTTTTGAATTGAATTTTGGCGCCATCTGAACTTCATCTTCCCCAATTTTCCTGCGAAAATACATATGAATTCAGCTGCGTTTTTACCTGCGAATTCCCTCATATTCATGACCTGTGAATTTCAAACATCAACCAAACAGTACAATTTCATCAAATTAACTATGCCAATGAACTCCTCATGATCCATACAATCTATCCATGTCCTTTGAATCCATTTATATTTGGTTAAACGTGAAACCCTAATTCGAAGCTTGGAACCCTAACAATGGTGTTCTTACGGTTTGGCCATGAAACTCTAATTAAATTATCCACAAACGTTCCTGAGCTTATCACAAACACAAAACAATCATCAAACATAATTTATAATGCACAAACAATAGAAAACGAAAAATTCATAAAGGTGTGATAACATTCATTCGGTTTATGCTTATGGCAATGCTTTTGATGCTGCAAATGATCCAAAATCCTTCAATGATCACCTATAAACGTATTGCAACCTTTGAAACACCTTGAAATTGTCTCTATCCAAGAATCCGAATGTGAGTTTTTTGGTGAAATTTTGAAGTTTGATTCTTGTCTTAGAGGCTGCCAAATTCGTCCCCTTGTGTTTGTTTATGTTGTACATATATAGTATGACCTAACTAGGTCAAAAAATAAGATCCTCCTTTGGAATTTTGGATCATTTGAGATTGAAAAAGATATGCATTCAAAATATTGAAAAAATTTGATATATCCTTGCTATTTTTGGTTGATCTGATTTTCCATGATCTCAATCACTTTTAATTGACCTTTATGACTTTCTAGAACAAAAATCCTATCAAATATTGAAACTTTTATATTTTATTTTGATTCAAAATGATTTTTAATGTATAAAATCATAAAAAATAAAATAAATAAAAATTTGAATAAATGATTTTTAATTCGTGCATGATGTCATGGTAGTGTTTGGGTCATAAAAATGCAAGCCCATTTGGAGAAATTTGGTTCTAAAGTCCCATTTGCTTCATAAACCTCTCAAAAATTTCCCAACTTTGCAAAGGCACAAATCCCTCAATTTTAAGGCTATGAAGGTGTTCTTGGACATTTTGGAAAGCTTAGAGAGTCCTCTAACCAACATATTTGGTCTCATGTCCATATCTTTTACCATTCTCAAGTTATGCTCTTTGGAAGTTGTTGACTTTTTGTTGACTTTTAAAATGACCTATAATGTCTTAGCTCATACCTTCCAAATGAAGCATTTTTGGGCTTGGCTTGTGAGACACAAAGTTGTAGAGAATTCAATTTCCTTCAAAATGAGCTTTGGATGGAATTTTTTTGATAAAGCATGTGAAAGTTATGGCTGGTCAAAGTTCAGTTGACTTTTCCTATGAAAACCCTAATTTAGAAACTCCTGATTCTTGATGATCTGAAATCTCCTTGATGAATCATGATCAAACCTTGATCAAATGATTAATTTTACTTCATATACTTGATGTTGGCAAAAAATCATGAAGTTTGACTTTGGTTTGACCACAGTTGACCTCAGTTTGACTTTTAAACTGCTTTGACTGATTTTAGCCTATCTGATCATTTAACTGAGCAATCCTTTTGGGAAAGCCTTGAAACTTGATATAGGGATTCTTGAAGACATATAAGATGCTATGAAGCTCACTGGAAGCCTTGGAAGTCCATTTACCCTGATGAAACCCAAAACCCTAGTTTAGGGTGCATTGCTTAGGAGGATGCATTGTCTGAGGGGATTGTCAATCTTTCTGACTAATTGCGAACCTTGTGAACCTTGTGAACCTCTTGAGATACCTTGTGAACCTTGTGAACCTCTTGGGACACATTAGCACACAATGTATTGTCTAGGTGAGGGCAAATTTTGGGGTGCAACAGATGGTCGTCCTCCATCGCCTTCATTTAATAATCATACTATACTACCTTTCACAATTTATATCCCTTTTCTTCTTATCCCCAGCGAGTGAAAATTTTGGGCTGTCTTTGGTATTCAACCACAAGTTATCTTGTTTGTCTGTTAAGCCAGGCGCTTACATCCTGCACAACTAACTCATGCTTGAATAGGGGTAGCTGTAAACACCTCAAATTTGCCCTCACTTTTTCTCACACCATGGCTTGTGATCTTTCATTTTTGTTTTAGTATAAGCATACCATCTCATATTGCATATTTGTTGCACTGCATTTCATCTGCATCTAGGGCTTGTGATCTACGCAATCCAAGAATCAATCTGAGCCATCCCAATGGTCTTGAAGCTTCCCAAGAGGGTCCATGTGTGTTCTACGATCATATTTTTCTCCCCAAAGTTCATGGAAGTCAAGAAATCACAAAGATTGGCAAAGACATGGAAGCAGAGCTAGGGTTTTCACTACACAGATGACCAAAATTAGGGTTTTGGTTTCAGAGGTCTTAACTCCATAATTTTTTGTCATTCTTGTTTATAATGTTCTTAACATGTTATAAGGATCATGTGCACCATGTTTGATGAAGAAATTCATTGTGGAAGTCATCTGATCATTGGGTAACTTCTTGAGCAAGTTAAGTCAAAATCAGGGCATCTGAGGCCCCCAACAAGGGTACCAAAGGATCATTTTCATCAAATTGAAGTTCTATGATCCTTATTTGATCTTAGAAGTGGTTATAAGTTCACAAGATTGAAGAATTTTGAGCCAATTGCAAACTTGACATTTTTGGAAATGACTTGAAATGCAAACTTTCCATTTTGGGAAAGATTTTCAACCTCCTCTTTCATGACCAAAAATGCTTCAAATGATAAATTCTTGGACATGAAAGTTGTATATTAGGTCTTTCCCTTTTCAAAACATACTAGAACATGTCTTGATTCATCCTAGAACTCAAGATATGGCCTTTCAAAGTTGGCAAAAATCCTATAATTTTAATGTTCATGTCAAAGGGGGATTTATGCAATTTTGAGTTTCAAGCTTCTAAGTGACCTCTAATCCACTCAATTATGTCACAACATGTTAATGCAACATTGCTTGTTCAAATTTGTGCCTTAGATCACAAGATTTCATGCCTAACCTTCACAAAATTTCCAAAGAGGGAAAATTGCAAAACACATGCTACCTCATGATCTAAGTGTTACAGCTCATCCATTTCCATCCAAGGGCTCTCCACAAAGTCAGCTGAGGCAAATCCACCCCTTAGATCACCTCTGACCCGAGCCCATGCTTGTGGTACACTTTCCTTGACTTTTTGCAAAACAAGTCATACCAATCAAACTGAGCCACAACAATTCTCTGGACCAATCAAGACCTCTTATGCAAACCCTATGGAGCTCATTTTCATAACACATTCAAGCTTGCAAGCTCTCACAAGCCAGAATTCACAAACTCACCAAAAAACTTTCCTTCTTCGAAACTCAAAACACAACCATCAAACTTCAAAACAAACTTCACCAATCATCTTCAAATCACTCATAGAACACAAAGCAACCCTCAAAATGGCCTGAAACCTCCGAAATAAAAAATACGATTTCTGCAAAACCAGGACCAAACACTTCAAAATAGCCATCACAAACTTGTTCTAAGCATTGCAACATCATCAAGGAGCTCATTAGGGTTGGGTTGTGTTGCACCCCAAAATTTGCCCTCACAATACGAGACTTTGTGTGCTAAGAAGGTTCACAAGGTTCACAAGATTCACAATGCTTTCAAGACCTTTCATGAGGTTCATGAAGTCTACAAGTCACTTTATGAGGTTCACAAGGTTCACAAGATTCACAATGCTTTCAAGACCTTTCATGAGGTTCATGAAGTCTACAAGTCACTTCATGAAGGTTCACAAGGTTCACAAGATTCACAATGCTTTACAAGACCTTTCATGAGGTTCATGAAGTCTACAAGTCACTTTATGAGGTTCACAAGGTTCACAAGGCCCACAATACCTCCCATGAGGTTCACAAGACATTTTATGATGGTTCACAAGGTTCACAAAGTTCACAAATAGTCAGAAGAGTTGACAATTCCCTCAGACAATGCACCTCCTAAGCAGTGCATCCAAAACTAGGGTTTTGACTTTAATCAGGCTAAATGAACTTCCAAGACTTCAAGTGAGCTTCATAACATCCTATATGTGTGTAAGAACCCCCATTACAAGTTTCAAGACTTTTCTCAGAAGTTTGCTCAGTCAGATGATCAGATAAGTCAAAATCAGCCAAAGTAGTTAAAAAGTCAAACTGAGGTCAACTGTGGTCAAACCAAAGTCAAACTTCATGATTTTTTTGCTAACATCAAGTATATGAAGTAAAATTCATCATTTGATCAAGGGTTGATCATGATTCATCAAGGAGATTTCAGATCATCAAGAATCAGGAGTTTCTAAATTAGGGTTTTCTCAGTAAAAGTCAACTGAACTTTGACCAGCCATAACTTTCACATGCTTCATCACCAAGTCCCCATCCAAAGCTCATTTTGAAGGAAATTGAATTCTCTACAACTTTGTGTCTCACAAGACAATCCCAAAAATGCTTCATTTGGAAGGTATGAGCTAAGACATTATAGGTCCTTTTGAAAGTCAACAAAAAGTCAACAACTTCAAAAGGGCATAACTTGAGATTGGTAAATGATATGGACATGAAACCAGTGGGGTTGGTTAGAGGACTTTTCAAGCTTTCCAAAATGTCCAAGAACACCCTCATAGCATTAAAATTGAAGGATATGTGCCCTTGCAAAGTTGGGAAATTTTGAGTTGGTTTATGATGAAAATAGAGGTCTAAAACCAATTTCTTCCAAATGGGCTTGCCAAATGATGACCCAATCCATACTATAACTTCATGCACGACCCAAGTCAATAAAAATCAGATTTTTTATTATTTTATTTTTATTTATTTTGATTTAATTCATTAAAAATCATTTTAAATAAAAATAAAATATGAAAATGTAAGATTTGAATTGGATCAAGCTTCTAGAAAATCATAAATTTGATTAGAATTGAAGTGGAAAGAAAATCATGAGGATTAGCCAAAAATAGCAAGTGTTCATACAAGAATATTTGATTTTTAAGGCATGATATTTTTGAATCTTTTCATATCAAATTTTCTACACAATGACCTAGTTTTTCAGCCTCATTTGATCATGCTATAAGTACTTGACACAACCCTAACCAAAGCCACGAATTTTGACAGCCTCAAGAGTAAGTTTCATAAACCAAAAAACCTCTCCACAACTCACATTCGGTTTTGAATTTCCAGGACATTTGAAGGTATTTGAAGCACATAGCCATGATCACTGAACACCATTGAGTGAAAACCAATACTCATATGCATCCAAAACACTCCATAATGCATAAACCGAATCTTGTTTGTTCTTGAATAATTTTTTTTCGATTACACTAATCCAATGCATTCTAACGAATTTTGTTTGTTCAATCATGTTTGTGATGTTGTATAGAGTGTTTCTGGACAATTAAATCAAAGCTTCATGGCTTGAATCGCAATCGGCCATTGTTAGGGTTAGAACTTCAAAATTGGGGGTTCATGGAATACCTAATATAAATAGATAATGAACTCATATTTGGACTATAATCGTTGCATAGATCATGTTTGCAGGTTCAATTTGATGAAATTTTACTCATATGATGGTGAACAAGATTCGCAGGTTTAAAACGTAGAAAAATTCGTAGGAATTTTCCCAAGAAAATTCGCAGGAAATCCTACGAATTTAAGGTTGAAGATGAAGATATTCTGGCGCGTTTTCCAGAATTTGAATATTGCATATAATATTTTATGAATTAGTTATGGTTTTGTTTCACAATTGGTTGTTTGGTCCAGTGGTGTGAGGTGCGCATATATTGCTTATGGTCAGGAGTTCGAGTCCAGGCTTCATCATTTTTTTTCCTTATTTCTTATATAATTAGTAATATTAATATATTATGATTTGTAGTAAGATTGTAGACAGGCTCGCTCACCTAGCTGGGATGGTAATATGTATATGTGTTTGCTTGAAAGGTCCTGAGTTCGAATCCCCCAGGCCTTTTGTTTTTTTTTCCTTTTTTTTGATTTTTCAGGTTGAACACATAAAACGGATTCCTCTCCCTTTCCTTTCACCTGCGCGCATGTAGCCTGGCTGGTTTTGCACCTTGAGGATTGAGGTAAGGGACCTGGGTTCAAATCCCAGGTCCTTACTTTTTAGTCAATTTCATCAATTTTTTTTTATTACTATTTATTATTTATATTCATGTAATTTTTATTCAAATTAATTATAAACCCTAAAAATATATTTTCTACAAACCCTAATTTTATAAACCCTAGTTTATTTTTTCTAAACAATTATTAAAAAACCTAATTTTATTATCTAATTTTTATAAATATAATTACCATGTATATAATTTATTTAATATAATTAATCTTTGTAAATACAATTATAATCAATTTTTTTTATATAATATGTAATTATTTCTATAATTTGTTTATAATCTAAATTTTATATATAAATATTTTTTGAATCTATGCTAATTTAATCTTGTAATTATAAAATGTTTAAAAATAATTTAATAATTTGTATATAACTCAAAATGTTATAATAATTACTTAATTGTTCATATTTTCTTTTATTTTTAAATAATTGTCTATATTAAAATCTCATCTTTTAATTATTATATTATTCTTTTTGCTTATTATTTTAATTATGTTCTTATAATGTTCTTGCTAATCCCATTTATTTTAATTACTAATCATGTTTATTACTAACCTTATTTATTTTTAATTATTATCACTAACCCCTATTATAATTGTTATTGCTTATTTATTTATTTTACTTATTATTTATATTTTGCTTATTTATTTATTTTTGCTATTTATTTAAATTGCTTTATTATTATGTAAATGCTCCTGGATGTAATTTTTGTAATATTTAAATTATTTAATTTTCATGCTATGGTTAGTAAAAATAGGGAGTGTAACATGTATTTGTATTTAAAATTGAATTTAGGTCATTTAAATTAAAAGATAAATATAAAATTAAACACTCACACACGTAAGTCGATCTTTGATCGCCATCTCACTTTCTAGGGTTGCCTCTCAATGTTGCCTAATCATAAGGTCAAGTGGGGTGTATAAAGCAAAGTCCCTTAAAAGAAAAGTCATCTAGTCCCTTCATAATCAAAGATCAAGTCCCTTAATGGTTGCCTTTCAATATGATCTTGTCCCTTTCGAATAATGATGACAGTCCCTCCAAATGCTTAATACACCCTACAGTTGCCTTCATTAAACAGATGTCCCTCATATGTCCCTCACATCCAAGGTAATGACTACCTATTCCTTAATAATAGGGATAGTCTTACCATTTAAAGGATTAAAGAACAGAAAGACTTAAACTTTAGGGTAGGTTCCTCATAGTTACTTGCTCACTATTTCAAAACAAATTTCAAATACTTCACAATTTCAAACAATTTTCAAACACAAGTTTTTTACGCATCCGTACATGGATCATTATCAAACTCTTATGAAAATTTCTATTCACACACTTCACCTTTTCAAAAACAATTCAAAGTGAGCTAAGTAACTAAGAGCCCATGGATAACCATGGATGTAAAGGGTGCTAACACCTTCCCTTTACATAACCTACCCCCCGGACCCAAAAATCTTTTAAAAGGTCTTTCCTGTTCTTTTATGCCTTTCCTTTGGATAAAATAAAAGTCGGTGGCGACTCTTGCTATCCGCAACATAACTAAAGTCAGTTCTCCCACCGTGTTACAGGTTGCATCAAAGAAAAGGCTAGAAAGCTCCAAACTGAAAAGCTACAACTCAGGTATACCTCAAGAACATTTTTTTTCCAGAACTTGGTATTTAAGTTAAAATATCAAGCTTCATGTTCCCCTGATCACGCTGATATGTTTAGTTTCAAAAATAAGTGAGAAATGAGCATGTATGAACTCTCTGAAAGTTTGCCCGAAAATCTTGTTTGCTTCGTTTCTTGTTTTTGATGAAATATAAATGTTATTTGATGATGGATTCTTGCTTAGGGGGGGGGGGGGGTTAGAAGATCATTTCTGGAGCTTTAGAGGTTTTAATTTGACCTAGGGAAGAAGTTGAGGTTTTGAGTGGCCGGAGAAGATGACCGGAGCTTAGCTCCGGTCACCTGAAGGTAATTAGGGCTTAATTAGGGTTAGCTGCCCAGATTGAATTCCCACCCTTGGATCTTGTTTAAGTTAGCGTGTGGACGACCCAGATGAAGTCATTAATCCTAATCTTTAATTATTTAATTTAATTAGGATTATTTGAATTAATTTAATCAGAACCAATCCCAGCCATCCAATAGTGCACGCAGTCAACTCCCTTCCCCCAAGTTCAAATCCTGGCCTTTGGATCAGTATACCTTCCATTTTATTTGATTTTTATTTCATTTTCTTTCCACATTTTATTAAAAATACTAAAACACATCAAAAAATTCCCAAACTTTGCATTATTATTTTAAATATTTTTCTCAACCTGAAAATGATTTTTATTTTATTTTTTGCATTTAAAAAGTATTTTTAAAATATTTAAATTTTATTTTTAATTAATTAATGGATTTTAATTAATTAAAAATGCATTTAGGTTTCTAAAAATCACCAAAAAAATCATGAACCATCCCAATACATTTAGAAACATTTTCAAACTCTTCATACAAATTTATTTTTAGGTTTGACTATAATTTCACAATTTTCTTTGAATTAGGGTTCATAAAAAATCACATTTTCTAACCCTAACTTTGAAAAATCATTTCTGCCTGACCATGAAGAGTTTGAACTTGATTCGTTTTGCATTGTTTCACATATTTCATGTAGTTTCTAGATTATTTTCCTCATGAATTTATCTTGCATTTTCAAATTAATTTTCATTTTCCCTTTTGAATCATCCAAAAACCCTAGCAAACTCAGGAAAATCATAACTTTCAATAGGATTAGCCTCTGACCTTCTCCTTTGGGGTGTGACTTTGTATAGGTTTAGGATTTGATTGAGCTTGATTTCAATTTTTTATCATGTTGTATGCTTCTGTCTTGTTCATTTGCATCTCACATGTTCATAAAACCCTAATTTCTCATGTTCATTTGCATCCACCTTGCATATTCATCATCATGTGAACTTGCCATGACATTTCAAGCATCCATATGTCATCTTAGACATCTTAGGGCATGTTAGAACATTTCTTGATCATTTCTTCATTCATTTTCCATGTCTTGCATTCATTTCATTTCATAAACATCCATGTGTTTTCAAGCTTCTAAGCATGTTTTCATTGCATCTCATCTTTGTATGATCATTCATATGCACATTATATGAATTTGCATCATCTCATATGCCATTTGCATTGCATAATCACTTCTGACTTTGGTCTTTGCACCTCATTTCAATTCATTTCTTTATGCTTTATGTCGTATGCATTCATACTAACATTTTCAGGATCTTTTGGTAAGTTATTTTGGAGGTGGATTTGCCTTCACCTCTCACCTTTTTTCATCTCATTCATATGAATTTTAACATGTCCTTGAAATGAACTTGTTCACTCATGTTACTTCCATCTTACTTTATTTTTTTAAGTTACTTATCTTCTTCAGGAAGTAAGTAACTTATTCTTCTTCTTCCTCCTCTTTTCAGCTGCTTCTTCCATTGGTGGCCTTGAAGATATTTTCTCTTAAGCCTAACAAACCATATGATATCCAAGCATGATAACTTTTAGGGTTGTGTATAGTTCCCCTTAGTCTTTTGCCTTTGAGTATCTTTGAGTCTCTCTTCTCATCTCAATAATCAGAGACTAAACTCTTAAAGTTTTAGAACTTTGGAATTAGGGTTATGCATGCATTCTTCTCTTAGGATGGAGTGTATAACTTTAACCCTAAGTGTTAAACCTTTAATTTGTTTAAACCTATTAATCAAATCACATTAATAATCACTAAGACTTTATCTTGTAACTTGGGCCTTACATTAGGGTTTTATCCTTTCCTTATGGTTAAGAGGGACTAACCCTAGTGTTTAATGGACAAGTCCCCCTCAAGTTGTCTTACAAACTTAAAATCCACTTCTTAATCTCATCCCTTAATTAAAATCCACTTAATAAAGGCTTGTTATATAATGAATTTAATCCCTAACCATGGATTAAGTTGAGGTATCTTCCCCAGCTTAAGTGTTCTCATCTATTATCCTTCTATTAGGATGGTGTAATGAGTCCACTAATATGTGATTAGAGATTAAACTCATTACTTAACACTGAACAAAAACCCAAAAACATCTAAATAATCACAAGTAGGTTAATGATCTTAATCCTACATCATCATGGCAATTAAGTTGAGGTGCTCATCTCATACTTAAGTAGGCTCATTGTCCCTAATCAGGGAGGATATAATGAGTTTACAAGCCCTTGATTTAGGCTTAAGCTCATTAACTTATGCAAAACACCAAAAACAATAACAAAACTGAAAACACAAAAACAAACAATAATCGTCTCCTCCGGGATTCTTTTCTCATCATACTCATTCATAAACGAGAAATTGCTTCTTCCGTCTAATGCAAGACAATTAACACTCGAGCCAGACGAGTCATATACATGAGCATAGACAAGTAAGCAGTTCACAGTCAATTTTATCCAGTCTCTTTGAGTCGAACTACGGTGTTCTGACTTTCTCATTGCACGAGAGGAAAGATAGGCATAACTTAACTGTTATCGAACAAAAGTCTCTTTGTCTTCCCCCTCTTTCAACATTCTTCTTAAGCCTCAGTTCCTGAGCAATTCACCCTTCTTGCACTAACACATGTACATTCATTCTTAGCTTTTTCACACAGATAGCACATACACCTACCCACTTTAAACACAATCTTATAGGCGTGGATCCCGTCGAGTACGACGGATAATCTGGGTGCTAATACCTTCCCAGGTTGTAACCAACCCCTTTCTTAGTTTCTCTGGTTCGCAACCGTCTTATCCATCTCTTTCCAAGTTTATACAACATTACCTTTCCTTCGGGATAAAAATGCCTAGCTGGCGACTCTATTCAATTCACCTCATTTTCTCTTTCGCCGACAGTCCGCGTCTGCACCGGGATGCAAATCTTCGGGAGCGACAAACTTTGATTGGGCTTGTGATTGAGTTTAGAAGACTAAGTGAACTAGGTTGAGGAAATTTCTCTGGTCTTTGAACGAGAAAATCTCTAACAGTTTCATGTTTTGACTTCTGGCGCGTCTGTTACGAAGTTTACGTTTTTATAGAATTTGGCTTGGACGAGCGTCTGGTTAATGTGACGACCAACTTAAGAAAAGGTTTGGTGACTTCCATCTTAGAAGTGTGATGAGCGTGTTACATCCTGTGAAGGTCGTCTGCATATTGTGACGGTCGTCTGATGGCCAAAATGCAGAAATGCAATTTTTCTGTTATTTTCCTTCTGTTTTGCATGATTTCTTGTTTTAAAAGCTTCCTTTTGCAGTTTTGCCTCTAAATGTCCTGTCTGATCAAAAGTAAGCAAAACAAACACAATTCACGCGTAAAATCGACCAAAATAATAAATAAATATGTTAAATAATCTAAAATCATTGTTTGATCAAAAGCCATTGGAAGATGAAGATTAATCAAGAAGTTGAATCAGCGCATCACCTCCTAAGCAAAAAGGGCACCAAATTAGGGTTTTTGATTCAAGATCTCTCCTGATGAAATTTTTATTCAAACTTGATCTCAAGCATTTTTATATGCTATCAAGTATCTAAGTGTGGGAGATTTCCCATTGGATCATTTCAGAAGGTTTCCAATTGCTCAGTTACTTGAAAATCAAGAAATTGGGGAAAAGTCAGTTATGCAGAAGAAAAAGTCAACTCCTGATTTTTTGAGGTCAAATTCATGTTCCACAAGTAAAATGTGTTCAATGTTTAATATTTGATCAATAAAAATCAAGAGATTCATGGAAAAATTAAGAAATCACAAAACTACCCAAAATAGAAACTTAGGGCTTTTAAATATAGAAACTTTTGGCCATTTTGCACCTCACTTCAAGGCATTCTTTCTTCAAGATAAATACTTCAAACTTCAGACCTAAGTTGATCCAATTAAAGATCACATCCTAAGATTCAAATCCATAGCAAGAACATCTCCATTGGATAAAAAATGAGGGATATTTGATAAATCAAAGTTTGACAAAATCAAGGCAAAATTGTTGGGCAACCAAGTCATGGGCGAGCTAGATGCCCTGTATTTCATCAAACATATGGTGTGCCAAATGTCAAGCTATATTTATCCATTAAGAAAGCTTTAAATGGAAATTATTTGAACATCAAAGTTGTTCATCTTGATCTCCACTACAACTTTGATGTTTGGAATTTTTTCATAGGATCAATATATGAAGATATATGATGGTTCAAAGAAGGGATCTCACAACTGACTTTTTCCCTAAGGCCTGAGGCCAATCTCACACGTCCATGGGCCAGTCTTGTGTGCTTATGTTCCAGGGCATTTTCAAGCAACTTAAAGACCTCTATTCATCTTGATTCAAACATCAAGTTTGTTCTATGTTTCTCCCTTTTTCATTTACACACAAGAGCTCATCATATCATCCATTGTACATGAAGCTTTTCACTTTCAAACATCATCATTTTCACGGTGTTTTTTGTTATCCAAAATGGAAAAAAGAGCATTACAATTGTTATGATTCAACATATTCACACATATACATCCTCATCCTTCCAATGGATTGCCATTTTAAGACAAACATGACTATTACACACATGCATACATGTACATCCCATGCATAAATGAGGAAAGCTTAAAAAAAGTGACTTACATGACAAGTCAGGTTGCGTAACATCACACGATTCATCAATCATCCTCACCATAACATCCATAAGCTTCATGCACATGATCATAAGCACATAAATTCAGCCTTCCCTTCATCATTTTTCAAATTGCTTCAAACACCAATGCATTGCTCCCTTCACCTCTTTCTTAACTCAACCACAATTGCAACTATCAACTGAGTTGGTTGAAGTTTAACCATGCATATAAATAGATATCATAACATATTTTCTCTCTACCACTTCATTTATCACATTTTTCACTCCTTCCACTCGCATTTTCTCTGAAACTCCATTGCTCGAAGCTCCTCTCATTCCAATTGATTTTCACATTTCATCACTATCATCATCAATAGAGCTTGTAATTCTTTGATTTGGATCTTCAATATCAGCTTCATCTTCAAGTTTTCCCAACCAAATTTTTCTAAATCAAAGCCTCACACAATCTTTATTTGGCTCAAATCAAGTTCAAGCATCAAGAGGAGGATCATCTCTGGTCTTCTTTCACTTTGAAGAGCTTCAAAACTCAGATTTCATCTTCAACTTTATCTTTGAAATTTTGCTCAATTCATGCTTGCTTTTATTGATTTGGAAGCTTAATAGAAGCTCTGGAACTTCTTGCTAGTTGATAGGCACAAAGGTGCTTAGATCTCAAAATTTAGGGCAAATTGTTTAGTTTCTATTCTCTTTATGTGAGCTTTTTATGCTACTTTTGAGATTGAATTTGGAATCAATGTTGCATAAGGATTTGAATGGAATAGGTATTGGTCATTTCAGGTGAGGTTTTTCCGGAGAAGGCGATTGGATTCTCCGGCCAGTGAGATTGATCAGAGGTTCATAACTTAGGGTTTTTGTCCGGATTATGTAATGGTTGTTGGATCTTTGAGAATGGGCGTGCATTAAGGAGCCAACACATTAATGATATGCATTCTATTCATGTACCATTAGTTATGGCTTGAGTGTTTGTGTGTGAGTGTATCATGGTACCATAACATAGTCATTACAATTGGTTCGTTCATCTTGCATACGTATCTTAGTTGATTGCATTGACTTGATCTTGTGGTTCTCATGGAGTCAATGTGTGGGCTGAGTCTTCACCATAAATCAGAACACACACGCACTCTTGGAATGAGCTTCCTTTTGCTTTTCACACCCCACGCTCCTGAGGTCCAATCATTTTCAAACTTAGTTTTTTCTTATGTTGCAACCCTTCCCCTTTTTTCTTTGATTTTTAATTTTCTTTTTATATACTTTTGGTTTCCTTTTATTAAAAATACCAAAACACACTTAAAAATTCCACAAAATTTCTTATATCATTAAAACACATTTTTCTAAGTTTTCACAATTTTACTTTCTGATTTTATCAATTTTTGGATTTTATTTTGGATTTCCTTTCTATTTCTTTTTCAATTGACTTCTTCTTTGATACTTGAACTTTCTCCATTTATTTCTCTTAGCTCATAAAACATTTTTCATCCATTATTTTTACATTGATTGAATATCATCTTCAAGTGTTTGAAAAACATTTTTCTTTCATTTTTAAAATCCTTTTAGCATGCCTTTTGAGGTTCATCTTTGAGCATATGTATTGTGTGATCCTTTGTGACTTTGAGGTCTTTTTGACCTAGTTTTATTTTGAGTTTTGCAATGATCTTTTAACATGTTGTTTGTTTCTAACTTAGGTCATTTTTGACCTATTTTCATAATTTTTACAAATTGTTTGCTATTTGTTTGATGCCATATCATTAGGTGAACCTTTGTGTGATATTGTCTTAACTTTCAAACCCTAATTCTTAGGAGGAACTTGTGCCATTGTTTTAGAATCTTCTTTGTGAGATTATAGGACATATTTATAAGATTCTAGGTCCTTTCTTGACAATTATAGGTCTTCTTCATATGTGTTTGCATTTGGTTTGTGCTTGTGCATCATGACTTGAACTTTGACCTAATTTCACACCTCATCCTTTATGTTGATAAAATTGACTTGTGTTTGAATCAAGTATGATCATTCATTAATTTCATTTTCATATCATAAGATATATTTTAAGGATCTACATTCATCCTCATTCATTTCACATGTCATGCATTTATAATATAATTTTTTTTTTACCATAAGTGTTAAATGTTTACTTTCCTCACTTCTTCTTCATCTCATTTTCTTATGTTTGAAACATCTCATCAATGTTTTTTATGTTAATTATTTAGCATCCTCATGCACTATTATAGGTCATTCGATTCTAACCTTGACGTTCATACATGCATTTGTTCAAGTTCATAGGTCATATGCATCTATACTTCATTTGTTTGGACTTGTGTGAGATTCAAACATTTCCCTTGACCTATTTTGGTCTCCTTAGGTATATTAACCTTAGATGAACACCTTTAGACATAGGTTATGACCTTATAGGTCTTCAAACCTTAGAACCTTTTCTCTTTTGTTGGTTGACTTGTTTGACTTCCTTTTGTCATTTTATTTCACTTGTGATTCATTTTGCTAACCTTTTCAGGGCTATGGTAAGTGTAAAGAGTGTGGGTGTGCATCCATATTATAACTTCTTCTCTCATTTTCTAATCATTCTAAGTGTGTTTGATAAGCATCTAATGCTTCTTTGTTTTCTTAATCATATCCATTTCCCTTTAAGAACAACTTAACTTCCATCTTAGAAGTAAGTTTCTTCTTAGGTTATTCTTTTCTTCTCCTCCTTCTTTTAGGATAGAGTTATTATACCATACATAACTCCTAAGAATCCATGCATGATAACTCCTAAGAATGATAGTTCCCCTTTAGCTTTTTTACCTTTTCTCTTTTAGGTCTCTCTCTCATCTCATCTCAAAAATCAAATCAAAAACACCTAATAAAGGTTGAAATAACTTCATGTTCCATGAGCCTTATTCCATGGGGAACTTGCATCTATCCTATATTGGGGTAATGTGATTTTGTATAGCATGATGCACAAGTCTTCAACATGAAGTTGTTTCACAAATAATCTAAAAGAAACTTCTTTAAAAAGTAAAAAAACACTTGATAAAGAAAATAGGATAGTGCTCTTAAGCCTTGATCATTGGAATTAAGTTTGGGGGTCTTCTCCATACTTAGTGTGCTTCTTCTTAATTCCATCTTGGGGTGATGTAGGAAGTATACACTCCATTGAATGATACTTGAATACACTTTTCTATGCAAACTCTCAAATAAAAAGCTTCTAAAAAACATCGAACAAATAATAAATGTCTTTCCTTTGAGAATTCTCTTCTCACCTCCCTCATTCTAAATGAAAGAACATGCTCCTACTTGTCATTTTCAAGAGGTATGCACTCGAGCCAGACGAGTCAAACACCTGAGCATAGGCATAAGCAGTTCAAACCCTAAAAACACAAGCAAGTTGTGTCAGTCTTATTGAGTCGAACTACGGTGTTCTGACTTTCTCATTGCAAAAAAGGAATATGTAGGCACAAGAGATGATGCTTGGCAAACACAATCCTTCAGTCTCTTTCCTCATTCTTCGTGTCATTTCATCTCCTTATCCTTTCATCTCATTATTCCTTATTTCTCTCCAGTCCTTTCCAAGAGCAGCTGCAGTAATAACAGATACCCTTACCCTTTGAAATAATGCTAGCAAGTGTGGATCTCGTTGAGTACGACACACAATCAGGGAGCTAATACCTTCCCTTTTCGTAACCGACTCCCTTACCCTTTCTCTTTGGTTCATGAGACCATACTTTCTCCTTCTTCTGGGTTTGTGCAGCATTACCCTTCCTTCTGGATAAAATTTCCTGGATGGAGACTCTTCCTTTTCGCGCCAGTTTTGCGTCTGTACCAGGATGGAAATCCCGAGAACAATAGATGGCAACTCTACTGGGGACATACTTTCTCCTATGTGAGTCAATCCTAGCACTTTTTTTTGTTTCTATTTCTTTGGGTGTTTATTGATTTGTTGTTGTGTGCTTTAGTTTAGCTTTATTATTTTATTTATAGTTTATTGCTTTACTTTATTTACTGCTTTCTGCATTTACATTTCATGCATCATATTATACTTGATTGTCTAGTTTTCTTGATGGGATAGGAGTTACTGTGAGATGAGCCCAATACCCAGGCTCGAGTGCACCATAGACTTTAGCATGGATAGTCATTTTGATTTCACGATATCTTGTCATGCGAGTAGTAGTGAGTTCCACACCCAGATTGCGTACGTCTTGGAAATGTTCTGTTATAGGGGTCTTCCTTATTCCAGGATACGACCTTGATAGTTATGTGCATCTGGGGACCGATCACTGAGGACCTTTGTGGAAACAAACCTCCCCAGTGGTGACAATGGAAGACCACATTTGTTGGCAAACCCACTCTTACCCAAGGGTCCATTGGGAACTTGCATAGGATGGCCTTGTTCTTTCATAAGAACTCAGTCAAAACACTCCTTGTTTGGCGATAGTAGTTTACCCTTCGGGATGAATGTATTATTTCTTCTCGACCTCGGTGCTTGAAGCTGGGGACTTATGCGAGATGCTTGTTTGTGGGAATCAATGGAGATCTCCTTGATTAGTGTATAATGCCAAACCGGAAATGGTGACCGTATTATCGCTTCTCGATCTGAGAGTCAGAGAAGCTGACCCTTAGAGCTACTAGTGAGATGAGGGATTCTTTACAGGTTTGCAAGAACCTTGACCTTTTACATACCCGCTTCAACTATGTGTTCTATGAGTAGTGATTTGGTCCTATACGGTTTATGTTTCTCAACTTGGGTTATGTACAGAGATATTATTACTGATATGGCTCTACACACAAAAAATGCTCGTTGCTTAACACCAACACCAGATACATGTCACTGATCACATGCCTTGCAATTCATCATAACATCATTAATCATTTGTGTTTTTCTTTCTCAGGTTATTTTTTCAGTGTTCCCAATTCCATTGGTATTCTGTGCTTTTATTCCAGATGGCTGAAAGTGGTCCCAGAAAAAACAATGTGCATTATACTTTCCCAAAGCAAGAAACAAAAGATATCCAAGATTTTATTGACCTAATGGATGACAAAGTGTTGGACAACTTCAGTAAGAAGTATGGGTTGATTCTAAGTTATATGGATAAGGCTACTCCAGAGGAACATGATGATTTACATACACTCCTTCAGTTCTACGATCCTCAGCTGAGATGTTTGTGTTCATTGATTATATCACGATGCCTACCCTGGAAGAACTTGTCAGCATCTTGAGGGTTCCAATCAGGGAAAGTCTCCCTTTCTACAGTTCTACGAGAGTTCCTCCGAGTGAAGACATTGCCAAAGTAACTGATTTAAGCATGGCTCTGATTGATGACAACATTAAAAAGAAGAGGGAAAGTAAAGGGTTTCACTTGGATTTTGTGATCTCTGTAGCTAAAAGGTGTGCTGGGAAGCAAGAATGGGTAACCTTCAGTGCAATCCTGGCTTTGATTGTGTATGGGATTGGCTTGTTCCCAGACGAGAAGGATTTTACGAGTATGGATGTTATAGCCATCTTTATCAAAAGGAATCCCATTCCAACTTTGTTGGGATATTTTTCTATGCCGTCCATTACAAGAATGAGAAAAAGCGAGGGGGATTGGTATCTTGTTATGCATCCTTGTTCTATACTTGGTTTGCTTTCCATCTTTCGAAGACATGACCCTTTGTGGAACTCAAAAGTACTGTTAAGTGGTCCAAGAGATTGATGGGTTTGACTGCTACGAATATTACTTGGTGCTATAACAAAGATATGGCTAGAATGGAGCTTCTGACTGGTTGTGGTGATTTCCCCAATGTTCCTTTGCTTGGAAGAAAAGGGGAATTAACTATAACCCGTTTTTGGCCATCAAACAATTTGGGTATCCGTTGAAGGCACCTTCAAAGGAAGAATAGGTAAGAGAGTCCTTGTACTTTCCAGCTAAGGGAAATGAAGAAAGGTCTATTCAGATTTCTTAGGCTTGGACTGTTAGAGTCCAGAAAGGAAAGAAGGAATTTGGGAAGATAGATCCCAAGATATATTAACCTTATGTTGACTGGTTGAGACATCATGTCAAGGTTATGCTTCTTCCATTCTCAGTGGAGCCACTTGTAGCACCCAAAATTTTCCCCTCCCATTTTCATAACATTTGGCATACAATTCCCATAAATTGCATTACATTTAAATAAAAAGAAAAGAAAGCATACATCCATTGGTTGAAGCCTAATACATGTGATTAGTGGTTCATCAAAGTTCATGATCATCCAAGGCCAAGAACAAGAGCCAAGTGTCTCAACAAGTATCAAGGGTCTCTCACATCCCACACAACCTCAAATGGTACTTCAAGTCACCAGAAGAAGTGGATTGATAAAAATTCCAAGTAGTACAACATCTCCTAGCCCCTGGCCCAAATTAGGGTTTTGGTTCCAAGGGATCTATAGAAGGATTTTTGGTTCTAACTTGTCCCCATGGTCTTTTATATGTTACAAAGTATTTATGAATGAAATTTGGTGCATTGGTTCCTTCAGGAAGGTTTTCAATCAAACAATCACTTTGATATAAGTAAAAGTCAACTATGGAGAAAGAAAAGTCAACTATGGATTCTTAAGGCCTAAATCATGATTTTATAGGTCACATATCTTCATACGGTCCTAAAATACAAAAATTTCTATCGTTCATCAAGAATCAAGACTTAGGGTAAAAGTTACTAAAATTGGAAATGACTTGTAATTTGAACTTTCCATTTTTTTGAAGTTTTTAAAGTCATATTCAACTTGACTTTTCATCATCAAAAATGCTTCAAATGAAAATTTTCCGAACAAGAAAGTTAAAGATCTTTCTCTCCCCTTTTCAAAAAGTACTACATCACTTCCATATCATTTTTGAATCTCAAGTTATGATCAAAAGACTCAAGAGTGCATTTTAGGGTTTTTCACATGCACTAAATCTTCCACTTTTGCAAAAAGGTCTCTAAGTGACTTGTATTGATTTCAACTTGCCAATTAAGTGCATAAACTTCAAGTAAATCTCATTTGTAGAAAATTTGGCTTTTGAATCATTCCATTTCCTGGCTTATTTCTCATGAAATTATCAAATGGCCAAAATGCAAGAAGGATCAAAACTTGAAAGCCAAGCATCCACAAGCCAAACACTCAATCTATTGCTGATCAGGGGTTAATGTGGAAGCTTACCATGCACATGATCATGCCCATGCATGCGTGATTAGCCATGAACACTCCAAATTTCATTTTTTCAAAATCACACTAAACTAACTAACCATGGTTAGGCCCAAAATTCATCAAATAAAATCTATTAACCCCACTGGTTAGAGCTAGAGTTCAACAAAATTTTAGATTTCACAAAATTTGCAAAAACTTTGTTTCTTCAATTCTCCCTCCTCACAAGGTTTTCTTTAGTTTTCTCTTCACATTCATGATCATTTAAGTCCATTGAACAAGAATCAACCATCATATGGATCTCTAATCATGGATTTCACCAAGACAAGTTTAAGATCCTCTTCTTTCAAATCTCAAGATTCAAGCCAAATTCAAGGTCTAATTGCATTTATTTTGCAATTAGAAGTTCAAAGGACTTGATCTGCAACTTCCAGAGGGATTTCTTGGAGTATTTTCACTTCTACAAGTTTTAGGTTAGTGCAATTTTTGAACTCATGGATCTTAAATTTTATGTCCGCGTTGTGTTCATGATAGTGTGTTGATCATGCTGATATGTTTATAATTGATTTTGCACGTGTATTATTAGTGTTATGTGGATTTGTAATTTTTCAAATAAAACATTTTCTCTTCGATATGCCTTATCCATGAATTATTTGAGAAATTGAATGTGATATTTGAAATCAACATGTAATTTTGAGTGGAATTGTGGTCTTGTTTGTGATTTCTGGAAAATTTGGGGAAGATCTCCGTTTGAATCCACAGGAGAAGACGACCAGAGCTAGGGCTCTGGTGTCTGGTTTTACAATTTTTAGGTGGGAGGTATTTTGGAGAAGAAGCAATCATGGCTGTGCGTTGTTTGAATCAGATGGTCCTTAGCTTGCCAACACATTAAAAATGCATGATGTTGCTCACGTGCTTACTTTTTATAATTTTGTTTCTGATGTGTTGAATGTGTGGCTTCCTATGCATGTTATCATGAGTCTTTGATCCCGACTGTTCAACTTGCGTACTTTTACTTATGTTGACTGACTTGCGTGCGTAGGATCTATCTTAAGACTCAGATCATAGTCAATCTTTGTTGACTATTCCACCATAGATCTAGTTGACTGCGCTGATTTTGGACTGGACCTTGACTTACTTTTTGCACACCCGCCCTGAGCCCAAATCTTATTTCCAACATGTATTTTGCTAGTGTTGAACCCCCTGATCCATTTTCTTCCATTGGCATTTTATTTTCATATAGTTTGCATTTTTTTTAAAATAATTTCTAATCATCTAAAAATACCATAAAAAATCATGAAAAATATTCACACATTTAAATAATTTTTTTTTAATTTTTTATTTCTGATTTTTAGTGTTTTTCTCCATATTTTCAATATTTTATTTTATTTTATTTTGGTTTTGTTTCAAGCTTGATACCTAAAATTCAAATATTTCTTTTGCATGATCTATTAAACATTTTTCAATGCTTATTTTTGCATTCATTCACTAACACATTAAACTTCTTAAAAAATATTTTTGCATATTTTTTAAACCCTTTTTAATTTCATTTTGGTCCTTGTACTTTGCCTATTTGTTCATGGATCCTATAAGACCTTTCCCCAATTGTTTGAATTAGTTTGATCTTGAGTTTTTATTTGATATTTTGGTGAATGATTAGTCCCTGACTTAGGTCACTTTAGGTTGAATTTCACAATTTTAGAACATTTTTTGAAGTATGGTTGATTACTTTCAAATGAAGTCACTTTTCATGCACCTTTCTCATCACACCCTTAACCCTAATTGCTTGAAGGATTTATTACATCATTTGAGGTCACTTGTAAGGGTTTTCTATGTTTGAATAGAATCTTATAGGTCTTGTGTGATCATTTATAGGTCCATTTGGCTTATGTTTTACCTTTTGGTTTGTGTGATGCAACATGTGATCAACTTTGACCTAATTCCTTCACGTCCTTCATTCTATGCTTCTTATGTTTGCTTGAATGCCTCTAACATGATCATCATGCCATCTCATTTACATTATACATCAAGTATGCATCTAAATTTATGCATAAGCATTCACATTTGTATGTCATGTTGCATCTTTTATCATTCATTTCAAGTATGAAACATCTTTGCATTATGCAATTCCTTTTACATGTTTGATAACTTGTTTGAACTTGTTTTCCATGTGAACTTGACATGATTGATGTAAACTCTTAAAATGTCATTCTAATCATAATCTACTGACATTCATCATCTTAGGATCATCTTTACTCATTTTATTTTCACCTTAACTTGTGTTCATTCTTACATGATACATGTTTAATCCTTCTAACTTCTTCTCCATCTTAATCCATGAATGACTTGAACATGACCTATATGCTCATTCCTAAGAATTATAGGACATTAATAAGTAATGTATGCTACTGACTTTCTTCATCTCATGTCATTCATTCACATTTGACTTGCACTTTTGCTTTACTTGTTTCTTCTTATATGAATGTGTGATTGCCTTCTTCTCTTCATCTCTCACTCTACCATGAACTAATCGATGAAGTTTGGTATGATCATTTAGGGTAACATTATATATTCTAATTTGATATGACATTATGACTTTGGAACTTATCATATGTTTTCATTCATGTTTGTACTCTTTTGCATCTTTACTTCTTCATGTGTGGTTCCTTTGAACTTCTTTGCCACTTTGGTGCTTCTTTGCACTTGTTTTTTTAGTTTGAGTTCTTTGAGCTTCTAAAAGTTCATATAGGGTTAGGCTCTGACTTGAAAGTTTCATAGTACTTTAGATTCATTTTATTTATTTCCTTTATATGTTTAGCTTTTATTTCATGTCTTATGAACTATTGTGTTTCATTTGCTAATCTTAGAGGGGCTTTGGTAAATTTTAGGAGTGTGGAAGTGCTTCTACATTCCAACCTCTTACTCTCCTTTTACATTTCAATATTGTGTTTGTGTAATCATCTAAGATGTTTTAATTTACATAATTGTACACTTCCCCCTTTAGAAGTAACTTATCTTCCATCTTGGAAGTAATTTGTCTTCTATTCCTTTTCTTCTTCTTTCTTCTTCTTTTCTCTCCTTCTTCTTCATTAGGATAGAGATCTTCAAACCTCACTAACTTAGGATATCCAAGCATGACAACTTACTTAGGATGGTTTAGTCTCCATTAGACATTTTACCTTTGGAGATCCTTTTGGTGCCTTCTTTCCTCTCATCTAAAAATAACTAAAAAATAATTAATAAAGGTTGAAGTGACTTATTGTGTCATAGACTTATTCCATGGGGAATTTGCATCTATCCCATCTTGGGGTAATGTAAACTTGTCCAGCATGATGTAAAAGTCTAAACTTGAAGCCATTTTCACAAAGAATAAAAGCTAAAAAATGTTTCTTCACTTCAAAATACAAAAACACTTAATAAGTACAATGAGCTTATGCACTTGAGCCACATGTCCAGGGTTTAGAATCACAAGAACTGTCCAACATGGAGTACTCTTATCAAGTCAAAGTAACAGGGTATTCTGAGGTCAAGGTACCTGCAAACCTGTAAACAGCCCAACCCCCTCACAGGTGGTGTTCTAAAACAAGGATCCTCAGACTTGGATCAGTTATGAGAAGTGTAAACACTTCTAACCCGGAGGTACAGTGTTTACAATAACCATAACAATTCCTCCTCTAATTCACCCCAGTTTCTGAAGGTCAATACTAAAGGTCGTCCAGACTTAGCAGGCTTCCCAGATAGCCCTAGCATTGCAGGAAATCTGCAACACAGAGTTCTCAAGAAGAAACCCATATCTGAACCGTGTTTCATATTCCCGCACCAGACCGAAATGGAATGGGAAAGAATATGATTCACTCTAGCCTAGGTGTCACTCAGGTCCCAGGTATAGGACCTTAACTCTCAATAGCACCCCACCCACCAAAGCAAACAACAGATCCAGCCAGCAACATGACAGTATGATATATACAAAGTGCAATAAAGAAAACAGTAAAGCAAACTGTACATAAAGCAAAATAAATACAAGCACAAATAAGCACATAACACCCCAGTAAACACAAATCAAACAAGCGCTAGGAGGAACCCACAAAAAGAACCAGAAGCCCTGGTTACAGTATAAGGATCCCCAGCAGAGTCGCCAAGCTGTCGCTCCCGACAAATGAAAATAGGATCATATGAAGGTACAGACGCGAACGGTCGGCGAAGAGGACAGTGAGAACACACAGCCGTGAACTCACTGGAGATGAATAGAGTCGCCAGCTAGGCATTTTTATCCCGGAGGAAAGGCAATGCTGCATAGACCTAGAAAAAGATGGATAAGACGGTTGCGAACCAGAGAGACTGAGAAAGGGGGTTGGTTACAACCTGGGAAGGTATTAGCACCCAGATTGTCCGTCGTACTCGACGGGATCCACGCTTGGAAGATTTGTGTTTTAAAGGGGTAGTGTCGGTGCAATTTGTGTATCAAAGAGCTGGAAAAGGATGTACAGGTGTCAGTGTAAGAGAAGTGTGAAGTGTATAAATATATAGTGTCAGTGTAAGGACAGGAGTGAAATGCTCATGATCATGAGGCTTAAAGGATAGCTGGAAAGAGGGGGAATATACAGAGACTTTTGTTCGATAACTGTTAAGTTATGCCTACGTATCCTCTCGTGCAATGAGGAAGTCAGAACACCGTAGTTCGACCCAAAGAGACTGAAAGGTGAATTGACTTGTGAACTGCTTACTTGCCTATGCTCAAGTGTATGACCTGTCTGGCTCAGGTGCAAACTGTCTTGCATTAGACGGAAGAAGCGAGCTCTCGTTTGTGAGTGAATGAGATGAGAAAAGAATCCCGGAGGAGACGATTATTGTTTGTTTTTGTGTTTTCAGTCTTTTATTGTTTTTGGATTTTGTCATAAGTTAACGAGCTTAAGTCTAAACCAATGGATTTAGTAAACTCATCACATCTTCCCTCTGATTAGGGGTAATGAGAGTACCTTAAGTGTGAAGTCAGATTCTCACACTTAATCACCTTTGGTGTAAGATTAAGATCATTAACCTACTTGTGATTATTTAGGTGTTTTTGTGGTTTTTGTTTAGTGTTGAGTAATGAGGTTCAAGGATTAAACAGACTCATTACATCATCCTAATAGAAGGATAATAGATGAGAATGTTTAAGCTGAGGAAAGCTCCTCAACTTAATCCATGACTAGGGATTAACTTCATGACAAAACAAAGCCTTTATTAGGTGGATTTTATTTAATGATATGATGATGAAGTGATTTTTAGGGTTTGTAAGACAACTTGAGGAGGACTTGTCCATTAACACTAGGGTTAGTCCTTCTTAACCAATTAAGGAAGAATTAGAACCCTAATGCAAGGCCCAAGTTACAAGTGTGATGTCTTGATGATTATTGAGTGAGTTGATTAAGGGATTTAAACACATGAAGGGTTTAACACTTAGGATTAAAGTTATACACTCCATCCTAAGAGAAGGATGCAGGCATAAGCTTAATCACAAAGCCTTAAAGCCTTTAGGGTTTAGTCCCTGATTATGAGGTGAGAGGAGAAGACTCAAAAGAGACACAAAGGTAAAACTAAGAAGGGGGGACTAATCAAAACCCTAATCATTGTCATGCTTGGTTGTTCCTAAGGTTTGTGAGGTTTCCAAGAACAATCTTCAAAGGCCACCAGGAAGCAGATGAACAGGATCAAGAGAAGCAAAGTGACTTGCTTCATTCAAGAAGTCAAGTCACTTGAAGAAAGAAAGTGGGAGAGACAAGAATGAGCAAGCTCAATCTCAAACACATATAGAAATGCAGCAATGGATGCAAGAGAGATGAAAAGAAAAGTTATGAGAAGTGAAGGCAAATTCACTTCTCAAGTTTACTTACCACCTGAAATGTTAGAAAGAAATGCAATGCAATGCCAAATGAAATGAAATGGTATGATGCTAAACAAAACCAGAAGCATGTTGATGATGATAATGATGCTATGGAGATGCTACAAACATGAGGCAAGGCATGGAGATGTTCATACAAGATCATGGATGCAAATGATGCAAGTTAAGGAGCATGAACAAGCATGGAAAGTTATGAAGCATACAAGGCAAATGACATAGCAAATATGCAATGCAATGATCAAACATACTTCCTATGTGTCTTAAGATGTCAAATGAATCACAAGAATGCTTGAAATGCTAAGACAAGTCATGTTATGCAAGAGAATGCAAGAGGGATGCAAATGAAAGCCCAAATTAGGGTTTATGAATCAAACAACAAACAAAAACCCAAAACAGGAGCAAACCCTAAGATAAAAAATGGAAAATGCCACCCAAAGAAACCCTAAACCTATACTAAACCAAGGTCCAAAGGGGAGGTCTCAACTCTCAACCAATCTCAAGATATGAATTTTCTAAGTTATTAGGGTTTTTAAGGCTCTTAAACAAAAGAAATACCAAACAAATTGAAAATGAGGAAACAAATCATGGCCATTTATCCCTAGAAACTACATGCTAAACACAAAACAATGCAAGAAGAACCAATGTCCAACTCCTCTCAAATAGGCAGAAATGATTTTTTGAACTTATGATCAAAATAATGCACAAAATAGGATTTAATTCAATGGAAAATTCTCAAAATGCATCAAGATCAAAAAAGAAATTTGGTTTGAAGGTTGGACAATGTTTCTAAATGTCTTAGAACATTTCATGAATTTTTGTGTGATTTTTAAATACCTAAAAGTATTTTTAATTAATTAATTTCCATTAATCAATTAAAAATAATCCTTTAAATATTTAAAAATACTTTTTTAATGATAAAAAATAAAATAAAAATATTTTTGTGTTTACAAAATTAATAAAACTCAGAGGAAAAAGTTTCATAATTTTTGAACCTTTTTTACTATTTTTAAATAAATGTGCAAATAAAATGAAAAGAAAATGAATTAAAATCAAATAAAAGGGAAAGTAATCAGGATGGAAGACCAGGATTGGGTCTGGATTCAAACATGTTGACCACGCGCGTTTTTGAAAGGCCAGGATCGCTTCTGATCAAATTAATTAAATTATGATTAATTAAATTTAACACGTGGATTAGGGCATAATGACTTGATCTGAACCATCCATTCGCGCGGGGAGTCAAACATTTCAACGCATCCAAAGGTCCAAATTCAAACTGGAGTTAATTACGTGATTAGGGCACAAATCACTTTCAGGTGGCCGGAGAAGACTTCCGGTCGTCTTCTCCGGCCAGCATCTCCCCTGAAAATCCCCAAAACCCTAAAAAACTAACTAAAATGAAATCTAAGAATTGGGAAATGTTCTCCAACCACTCACGAATCAAAACCCTCTCTCAAAACAAATTTATAATTCCTAATTAAGCTGAATCGAGGAAAATAAGAACTAGGGCACGCAAGTTTCAGAAGCTAATTAAATATTCATTTCGAAGCCATTTCAAAAACTAAAAGCATATTCATGATCAGGAAGGCATAAAGAGCAAGTTTAGAACAAGAAAAATGATTTCTGGAAAAATGTTTTTTCAAGCTACCTGAGATTCGAAGCTTTCACTCTGATGACTTTCTGGCCACTTCCTTCAGTGCAATCCACTCCACTTGATCCCCAGATGATGTTTGAATGCTCAAAAGGAATTTATGTTGGCTGGATGAGAAGTTTGACAAGCTTCTGCTCAAGCTCAGTCAGAAATGGCAATGGAGTTTCAGGCAGTTTCAGGCCATGGTGAGTGGTTGTTTGTGATCCAGATGATGTGTGGAGAAGGTCTGTGGTGTTTGTTTTGATGTTTGTGAGCTAGGGGGGGAGATTCGAATGGAACTGCAAGTTGAGGTGAAGAATGGCAGTGGGGTGTTCTTGCTTGTTTCAGGCCTGGCTTTTGGTGGTTTGAGGTCTATCAAGTGTGGTGAGATGAATGATGAAGATGGTTTTAGTGTCCTGAGCTTGTGGAGGCAGATTCGAAGGCTTATGCAAAAGGGAGTGTTTTTGTGAATGTGTTGAATGAGTGTGTTTCAGCCTTGCTTGATGTATGGAATGGCTTGCCAAATGATAATGTATTTTAATCCCATAGGTCAGATGATGTGACCTGGCCTATGGTGATTGGTAAGTTTGCTTTTGCAAAAAGTCAAGTTTTGTGTAAGGCAAGTATGGCTCATGATCTAGGCAAGTACATGGCATGGGCTATGCGCAGCACAATGAGGGGAAAGGGCTAGCTTGGTTCAGCAGCCAATGCATCAAGTTGGTGAGATGAAATGAGTGGTTTTGCAACTTGTTACAACTTTGGTTCACATGTGATTCTCTTTATCCAACCAAACCTAAACCATGGGCATTCTTGGTTCATTCTGAATTTTGTGACTTCACCAGAGCCTTCTTTGGTAAGACATTAAGGGACGACCCCGTGTCTACCAGCACATGAGAAAGGACTGCCCCTTTGCATTCCATGGTGATGTGCAAGGCTTTGTTGTGGTTGCGGCCATCCGCTGTCAAGTCAGTATTGGTGAACCCTAGCCCGTTGCTAGCAGTAACGTTTCCAACCACGGTTTCCAACTGGTTGACAGTAATCTCTTCAGGCACGTAAGCTGCGTGCAAGACTTTGAGTAGTGCATTCCGATGGGCTTCGGAGCACATAAGCAGTGAGAGGATAGAGATTTTGGATGGCGTTTGGTGAAGCTGATCCACAATTTTGTAATCACTCTTTTTGATGATTCTCATAAACTCATCAACTTCTTGATCGAACGGTGTCTTCAAGGCTTCTTTGACAGCTTGATCTTCCTGCACAGGGCTCTTCCCTTTTGCCTTAGCAGCAGCTTCTGCTTCGGCGGTAGGTCTTTGAATTGGTGGAGCAAAGAGACGTCCGCTTCGAGTGAAGCCTCCGCCTCCCCCCACATTATCTACTTGTGGTGCAGGTGTTGATGTTTCAAGAGTGATTCTTTTTCCTTCGCAGTACACGTCAGAGCCATAGTGCCAAGGGATGGCCCTATTGCTTTCATATGGTACTGGTCCAGGCACCGTGACAGTGACTGGACTGATTGCTGCTGCTGAAGGGACTGTAATTATTTGTGGATCATAAAAGATTGTAACTGGTGCTCTGATGGGAGCAGCACCTTCTGAATGGTAGGCAGAATTGTTCTCAGGGTCATAAAATATTGTGACAGTAGAGACATCTTCATGATTTGTTGCTGGAGTTGTAGGAGATATTGTCGGAAGAAATGATGTTGTTGTTGTAGGAGGTTCAAAATGGAGTGAAGCTGAAGTTGTAGCAGGAAAATTTGTTGAAAATTGATCAGTTGAAATGATAGATGAAGTACTTGTTGATGAAGCCGAAGAATTGTCAAGAACAATAGTTGCTGCAGTTGTAGGAGGTTCTGAAACCGTTGCTGATGATATTGCTGGATTTGTTGGAAATGATGTGGTGATCTGAAGCTGGCCACTCTGAATAAGGTTGTCTATGCCACTCCTCAAATTATCGCACCCATTTACTGAGTTATTGCAGTAAGCACAGCCTAACTCACACCCCGGGAACATCTGACATCCCAAGAGCTGAGCCTTGATCTCTACCAACGGTGTCCTGATCTGTCCCACACTGGTTATTAAATAAGACGGTTTGTCTTCTTCAATAGCGTTAATTCTAGGACCACCGTGGTTTGGCATTGGGTTTTTATTGACATTGGGCGGTGGTGCGAAATTCAGAGCTTTCGAGTCTACCAGGTCTTGTACCTTCATATGCAGAGCTCTGCACTTTTCTGTGCTGTGGCCAGGTGCGTTTGAATGGAAGGCACACCTAGCGTTGGAGTCATAGTTCCTGGGTAGACTGTTGGGATCCGGAGGTGCCAACGTTCTTAGCTCAACCAGGTTGAGTTTCAGAAGTTGTGGCAGCAAGGTAGCATATGGCATTGGGATTGGATCGATCACTCTATTAGCTTGAGAAGGCCTCTGCTGAAATGGCCTCTGTTGACTGTTATTGTTGGTGTTGCTGTTGTTGTAATTTCTGGGAGGATACTGATTTTGCTGATGGTACTGAGGTTGTGGTTGATAATTTTGTTGAGGAGGTTGGTAGACTGGCTGAGGATGAGCTGGAGCAGGGATGGTGACTGCTGCTATTGACCTTTGAGCATGTTGGGGCCTGTCCCTGTTGGTGTGGATGGCATTGGTCTCGCCAGTTCTTCTCGGGCCTGCAAAAGGCTTTCTTGTACTACTGGACGAGCTCGCACCATTGTCTGAGATCTTTCCCATTTTTAACAAGCTTTCAATTCTCTCCCCGGCTATGACAACATCGGCAAAGCTAGTGGAAGAGAAAGCTGCCAACCTGTCAATATATGTTCCCTGAAGGGTGTTCATGAACATATCTGCCATTTCCCGTTCAGACATAGGTGGTTGAACAGCGGCAGCCAGTTGCCTCCATCTCTGGGCATATTCTCGGAAACTTTCCCTTGACGACTGTGACATTCCCATTAGGAGGGTCCTGTTGGGTGCCATGTCTAAGTTATACTGATACTGTCTGATGAAGGCCTCTGCCAGGTCCTTCCAGCATCTAATAGTTGCCCTTGTCAAGTGAGAGTACCATTCTCTCGACGCTCCAGTTAAGCTGTCTTCAAAATAGAACATCCAAAGCTTCTCATCCATTGTATAGGCCTTCAGCCTTCCCAGAAATGACTGTAAGTGAGTCCGGGGGCATGAAGTCCCGTTGTATTTTTCAAAGCAAGGAGGCTTGAACTTATGGGGGATCCTGACCCCGTCTACCAAGCCCATATCCATGACATCGAAGCCCAAAGAGTTTTGAGATTCTAAGGATCTCAACTTCTCAGCTATCTCATCCAATCTTCTATCATAAGCCTCTTCCCCAGCTCCCATTACTGTGAACTGGTCTTCTTGAGGGTCTTCCTGTAGTACCCTTCCTGCTGTGGCAGTCCCTTGTATATTGACAGGGATGTTGGCCTCTGGATGGAGATGGGGTCCAAAAACTGGGGGATTGACATGAGGTTGGACCCTCTCGTTGTTACTTGTGCCAGCAGTTCCCACATGGGGCTCCTCCTGATTCCTCCCTTCTACCAAAGCTCTGAGCCTCTCCTGGCTTTGAGCTAAGTTGTTCATTACTTCCATGAACTGTGTTATCTGAGTTCTCATCTCCAACCTTTCGTTGGCCATCTGGTTTCTGACCTCCGTGAGGTCCTGCTGCATCTGATCCATTTGAATGCCCGGAAGGTTATTTCGGGTTGGATAACGGTGCGGACGGTTGAGGGGAAATACCCGGCGCCTAGCAATAGTTCCTGATTATCACAACAGAGGTCAGCAACAACAAAACAAAAACCTACAAAACAAACAAAGGGTTAGCATGCAATGCAGTTATGCTTATTTGCTCTCAAGGTATCCGGTTTGGCATTCAGTTTTGACCCTTCCAGACCCTTGATGATGTTGTTGAATGTTGCTTCCGAAGTAAACTAACATGAATATATTACATAAGGTGAAATAATACAACTTGTTCATTTTACAACACAAGCCCTCTAAGGGGTCAAAATACAGTACAAGAAAATAAAAAGTACATGGAAAGAAAGCAACAACAAACAAATGATCAAACACCAAGACCAAACTCATCCTCACGAACTTCCTTGAGAAGTGCTTCGGTCACAGGATCAGCCGGACGCTCCGTGAGATTCCTGATGAGGAGATTCCGGGTCGTAACAGCTGCTGCTAGCTTCTTGTGCTGACTTTGGTCTTTTGGCCTCTTCACCCCAGCTTTGATCTTCAGCTCTGATATCTCCCTCTGGGCTGCTGCCAGGGCTTCTTGCTGTTCTTTTGCATTAGCTTCAAGTTGCTCCATCTTGTCTTGAACTCTCTTGTCTTCCAGAGTACGAGCCTCGGTGATCCTGACCCACCGAGCCTGACTCTCCTTCAGATACAAGCCTGTCCTTGCTCTCTGGAACTGGGCTTCTTTGCAAGCGTTCTTCAGGATTTGTTCTCCAGCCTTAGACTTTTTGATATAATCCCCAGACTTTTCAATCTTAGTCAAATGCTCCACTCTCAACTTCTCCAATCTCTCAATCTCCCTCATACCTTCACTCCTTTCCCGGAGGGTCTTCTGCAAAGCCTGGGTTAGCTTCTCATTTCTTTCCTTCAAGCTCTCAAACTCCTCCAAACTGATAGTGGCAGGGGGTGGTGCTGAAGATGACTCAGGCATGTCTTCTATGGTAAAGGGCATTCCAGAGAATTGGGCCCTGGCACGGGACCACTCATAATATTGTGCTGATGCCACATTATTACACTTCCCCAGAATGGTGACTCCCTTGGCTTGAACATTATCCCAGGCCCAGGCAGCCTGCCTAACAACAGCCAAACTAATCTTGTTCTCACAATAAAGGGTCTCCACCAAGTCCTGTGCCCTAGGAGTGTGGACCAGTGCATAGCCCAGTTGCCTTCTGAACAGCAGAGGATTGTAATTAATACTGCCCTTAACTCCTATCAAAGGCACATTAGGAAAATGCCCATAGCTGGTGATGATATCCCTGCCCTTGGTGCTCTGAGTGCACCATCTGATGTCTGCTGAAGTTAGAACAGTGAGTCTCTTAGCCCAGTTGCTCTGCTGATGAGGGTTTAGAAATGCATCTGTCCTGGGTAGATGCTTGAGAAGCCAAGTGTGGAACAATGGAGCACAAAACCTCACTAACCTTCCCCTCTGTTTTTCATTCCTCTGATGCACTGAATAGTAAAGGTCCCCCAATAAAGTTGGCACTGGGTTCTTCAAGATGAACAGATGGATTGCATTCTTGCTAATGAATCGAGGCTCATCTGCAAACAATACAATTCCATATATACTCAAGGCCAGTAAAGCACAAACAACTTCCCACTCTCCTACAGAAGCTTTCAGGGTAGCTTGAGAGATCAAGAGATCCAGATGAAAACCAGGGATTCCAGCTTTGGAGGTCATATGCTGCTCAATTAGGACAGGTTCCAGATGCAGAGCCTTTGCTACTTCTCCATTAGCAGGAAAGACCATCTCAGGGTTGAAAGGAATTTCTCTCCTGATAGGCATACCAACTAACGAGGAGTACTCTTCCAATAAGGGGCCCAACTGAAAGTCTTGAAAAGTAAAACATCTCAGTGGAGGATCATAAAACTGAATGCAGGTGTGGATCAGGCTCCTCTGTGAAGGGTCCAGATCCATAACCATGTCCAGTATATCTCCATAATTCTCCCTGAACAAAGGTATGTGATCTGGAGTGATCAGGGTTTGAATCCTCCTGATGTCTGATAGCTCTGGCTGGAAGAAGTGATAGGTGACATTGCTCTTTTTAGGGGCCATGATGTTGAAGACTGAGTAGAGACAGGTACTGATGATAATACTGAAGAAGTGGGCCACTGACTGGCTGGTGCAGGTGGTAACTGAAGCAGATAGCTGATGAAGACAAGTCAAAACTGAAGATGGGGTCAAAACCACAACCAAATGAAGATGGATACCCTGAAACACAAATAAGCAAATGTCAATATGATGCAATGAGTATGTATGCAAGTGAAATGCAAGGGTCTGTGACTGAGCTGGATCTGATCAAAGTGCTCTGATATAGGTCCAAGTGTGTTCAAGAATTCCAGATGGAGGTCTACGAAACCAGTAACCAAGGTGGGGGACTCAAATAAAGAGCCACATGTCCAGGGTTTAGAATCACAAGAACTGTCCAACATGGAGTACTCTTATCAAGTCAAAGTAACAGGGTATTCTGAGGTCAAGGTACCTGCAAACCTGTAAACAGCCCAACCCCCTCACAGGTGGTGTTCTAAAACAAGGATCCTCAGACTTGGATCAGTTATGAGAAGTGTAAACACTTCTAACCCGGAGGTACAGTGTTTACAATAACCATAACAATTCCTCCTCTAATTCACCCCAGTTTCTGAAGGTCAATACTAAAGGTCGTCCAGACTTAGCAGGCTTCCCAGATAGCCCTAGCATTGCAGGAAATCTGCAACACAGAGTTCTCAAGAAGAAACCCATATCTGAACCGTGTTTCATATTCCCGCACCAGACCGAAATGGAATGGGAAAGAATATGATTCACTCTAGCCTAGGTGTCACTCAGGTCCCAGGTATAGGACCTTAACTCTCAATAGCACCCCACCCACCAAAGCAAACAACAGATCCAGCCAGCAACATGACAGTATGATATATACAAAGTGCAATAAAGAAAACAGTAAAGCAAACTGTACATAAAGCAAAATAAATACAAGCACAAATAAGCACATAACACCCCAGTAAACACAAATCAAACAAGCGCTAGGAGGAACCCACAAAAAGAACCAGAAGCCCTGGTTACAGTATAAGGATCCCCAGCAGAGTCGCCAAGCTGTCGCTCCCGACAAATGAAAATAGGATCATATGAAGGTACAGACGCGAACGGTCGGCGAAGAGGACAGTGAGAACACACAGCCGTGAACTCACTGGAGATGAATAGAGTCGCCAGCTAGGCATTTTTATCCCGGAGGAAAGGCAATGCTGCATAGACCTAGAAAAAGATGGATAAGACGGTTGCGAACCAGAGAGACTGAGAAAGGGGGTTGGTTACAACCTGGGAAGGTATTAGCACCCAGATTGTCCGTCGTACTCGACGGGATCCACGCTTGGAAGATTTGTGTTTTAAAGGGGTAGTGTCGGTGCAATTTGTGTATCAAAGAGCTGGAAAAGGATGTACAGGTGTCAGTGTAAGAGAAGTGTGAAGTGTATAAATATATAGTGTCAGTGTAAGGACAGGAGTGAAATGCTCATGATCATGAGGCTTAAAGGATAGCTGGAAAGAGGGGGAATATACAGAGACTTTTGTTCGATAACTGTTAAGTTATGCCTACGTATCCTCTCGTGCAATGAGGAAGTCAGAACACCGTAGTTCGACCCAAAGAGACTGAAAGGTGAATTGACTTGTGAACTGCTTACTTGCCTATGCTCAAGTGTATGACCTGTCTGGCTCAGGTGCAAACTGTCTTGCATTAGACGGAAGAAGCGAGCTCTCGTTTGTGAGTGAATGAGATGAGAAAAGAATCCCGGAGGAGACGATTATTGTTTGTTTTTGTGTTTTCAGTCTTTTATTGTTTTTGGATTTTGTCATAAGTTAACGAGCTTAAGTCTAAACCAATGGATTTAGTAAACTCATCACATCTTCCCTCTGATTAGGGGTAATGAGAGTACCTTAAGTGTGAAGTCAGATTCTCACACTTAATCACCTTTGGTGTAAGATTAAGATCATTAACCTACTTGTGATTATTTAGGTGTTTTTGTGGTTTTTGTTTAGTGTTGAGTAATGAGGTTAAGCCATAATCAAGGATTAAACAGACTCATTACATCATCCTAATAGAAGGATAATAGATGAGAATGTTTAAGCTGAGGAAAGCTCCTCAACTTAATCCATGACTAGGGATTAACTTCATGACAAAACAAAGCATTTATTAGGTGGATTTTATTTAATGATATGATGATGAAGTGATTTTTAGGGTTTGTAAGACAACTTGAGGAGGACTTGTCCATTAACACTAGGGTTAGTCCTTCTTAACCAATTAAGGAAGAATTAGAACCCTAATGCAAGGCCCAAGTTACAAGTGTGATGTCTTGATGATTATTGAGTGAGTTGATTAAGGGATTTAAACACATGAAGGGTTTAACACTTAGGATTAAAGTTATACACTCCATCCTAAGAGAAGGATGCAGGCATAAGCTTAATCACAAAGCCTTAAAGCCTTTAGGGTTTAGTCCCTGATTATGAGGTGAGAGGAGAAGACTCAAAAGAGACACAAAGGTAAAACTAAGAAGGGGGGACTAATCAAAACCCTAATCATTGTCATGCTTGGTTGTTCCTAAGGTTTGTGAGGTTTCCAAGAACAATCTTCAAAGGCCACCAGGAAGCAGATGAACAGGATCAAGAGAAGCAAAGTGACTTGCTTCATTCAAGAAGTCAAGTCACTTGAAGAAAGAAAGTGGGAGAGACAAGAATGAGCAAGCTCAATCTCAAACACATATAGAAATGCAGCAATGGATGCAAGAGAGATGAAAAGAAAAGTTATGAGAAGTGAAGGCAAATTCACTTCTCAAGTTTACTTACCACCTGAAATGTTAGAAAGAAATGCAATGCAATGCCAAATGAAATGAAATGGTATGATGCTAAACAAAACCAGAAGCATGTTGATGATGATAATGATGCTATGGAGATGCTACAAACATGAGGCAAGGCATGGAGATGTTCATACAAGATCATGGATGCAAATGATGCAAGTTAAGGAGCATGAACAAGCATGGAAAGTTATGAAGCATACAAGGCAAATGACATAGCAAATATGCAATGCAATGATCAAACATACTTCCTATGTGTCTTAAGATGTCAAATGAATCACAAGAATGCTTGAAATGCTAAGACAAGTCATGTTATGCAAGAGAATGCAAGAGGGATGCAAATGAAAGCCCAAATTAGGGTTTATGAATCAAACAACAAACAAAAACCCAAAACAGGAGCAAACCCTAAGATAAAAAATGGAAAATGCCACCCAAAGAAACCCTAAACCTATACTAAACCAAGGTCCAAAGGGGAGGTCTCAACTCTCAACCAATCTCAAGATATGAATTTTCTAAGTTATTAGGGTTTTTAAGGCTCTTAAACAAAAGAAATACCAAACAAATTGAAAATGAGGAAACAAATCATGGCCATTTATCCCTAGAAACTACATGCTAAACACAAAACAATGCAAGAAGAACCAATGTCCAACTCCTCTCAAATAGGAAGAAATGATTTTTTGAACTTATGATCAAAATAATGCACAAAATAGGATTTAATTCAATGGAAAATTCTCAAAATGCATCAAGATCAAAAAAGAAATTTGGTTTGAAGGTTGGACAATGTTTCTAAATGTCTTAGAACATTTCATGAATTTTTGTGTGATTTTTAAATACCTAAAAGTATTTTTAATTAATTAATTTCCATTAATCAATTAAAAATAATCCTTTAAATATTTAAAAATACTTTTTTAATGATAAAAAATAAAATAAAAATATTTTTGTGTTTACAAAATTAATAAAACTCAGAGGAAAAAGTTTCATAATTTTTGAACCTTTTTTACTATTTTTAAATAAATGTGCAAATAAAATGAAAAGAAAATGAATTAAAATCAAATAAAAGGGAAAGTAATCAGGATGGAAGACCAGGATTGGGTCTGGATTCAAACATGTTGACCACGCGCGTTTTTGAAAGGCCAGGATCGCTTCTGATCAAATTAATTAAATTATGATTAATTAAATTTAACACGTGGATTAGGGCATAATGACTTGATCTGAACCATCCATTCGCGCGGGGAGTCAAACATTTCAACGCATCCAAAGGTCCAAATTCAAACTGGAGTTAATTACGTGATTAGGGCACAAATCACTTTCAGGTGGCCGGAGAAGACTTCCGGTCGTCTTCTCCGGCCAGCATCTCCCCTGAAAATCCCCAAAACCCTAAAAAACTAACTAAAATGAAATCTAAGAATTGGGAAATGTTCTCCAACCACTCACGAATCAAAACCCTCTCTCAAAACAAATTTATAATTCCTAATTAAGCTGAATCGAGGAAAATAAGAACTAGGGCACGCAAGTTTCAGAAGCTAATTAAATATTCATTTCGAAGCCATTTCAAAAACTAAAAGCATATTCATGATCAGGAAGGCATAAAGAGCAAGTTTAGAACAAGAAAAATGATTTCTGGAAAAATGTTTTTTCAAGCTACCTGAGATTCGAAGCTTTCACTCTGATGACTTTCTGGCCACTTCCTTCAGTGCAATCCACTCCACTTGATCCCCAGATGATGTTTGAATGCTCAAAAGGAATTTATGTTGGCTGGATGAGAAGTTTGACAAGCTTCTGATCAAGCTCAGTCAGAAATGGCAATGGAGTTTCAGGCAGTTTCAGGCCATGGTGAGTGGTTGTTTGTGATCCAGATGATGTGTGGAGAAGGTCTGTGGTGTTTGTTTTGATGTTTGTGAGCTAGGGGGGAGATTCGAATGGAACTGCAAGTTGAGGTGAAGAATGGCAGTGGGGTGTTCTTGCTTGTTTCAGGCCTGGCTTTTGGTGGTTTGAGGTCTATCAAGTGTGGTGAGATGAATGATGAAGATGGTTTTAGTGTCCTGAGCTTGTGGAGGCAGATTCGAAGGCTTATGCAAAAGGGAGTGTTTTTGTGAATGTGTTGAATGAGTGTGTTTCAGCCTTGCTTGATGTATGGAATGGCTTGCCAAATGATAATGTATTTTAATCCCATAGGTCAGATGATGTGACCTGGCCTATGGTGATTGGTAAGTTTGCTTTTGCAAAAAGTCAAGTTTTGTGTAAGGCAAGTATGGCTCATGATCTAGGCAAGTACATGGCATGGGCTATGCGCAGCACAATGAGGGGAAAGGGCTAGCTTGGTTCAGCAGCCAATGCATCAAGTTGGTGAGATGAAATGAGTGGTTTTGCAACTTGTTACAACTTTGGTTCACATGTGATTCTCTTTATCCAACCAAACCTAAACCATGGGCATTCTTGGTTCATTCTGAATTTTGTGACTTATAGAATGTTTGCATACTGGTTTGAAGTGAATTAGAGGTCACAATTGACTTTGGTTCATGATTTTGCAAAGTTCTCACTTGAAGCATGCCTTGAAAATCAATGATTTTTGCCAACTTTGTCACACCATAACTTTTGATCCAAGAAGAGTTTGATCATGTTCTTGTACTTTTTGAAAAGGGAAAGATGAGATCTACAACTTTCATGACCAAAGTTTTTCCATTTGAGGCATTTTTGGATCAAGAATCAAGGCTTGAAAAATGACCTAAAATGAAGCATTCTTGAAAAGTCAACTATGCCCAAAAAGTCAACATTTGCAAAAACCCTAAATTCTTGACTTTTATGAACTTCAACCTTCTACCATGACCAAATAAAGATCATATACACTCAAAATGATGAAGATCATCCATTGGTTGGGTCATTGGGGGCCTCAGATGCCCTGATTTTGCACTGACTTGTCTGAAAAGTCAACCCTTGATCAGATGACTTCCCCATGGAATTTCTTCATGAAAATTGATATGCATACTCCCTATACCATATAGAGACCAATGGAAACAAGAATGACTAAAAAATTTGGGGTTATGGCCTCTGAAACCAAAACCCTAATTTTCAGTCAACTGTGCAGTCAAACCTGGCTCTGCATCCATCCAAACCCTAGTTCTTGTGATTCCTTTGAATTCTTGACTTTGAGAGGATGTACTATGATGATTGAACACATGTAGACCCCTTTGAATTGATTGGTTGCCTTTGGAGTGGCTCAAGATGCCCTGAGATTGCTCAGATCACAAACCCTAGGTGCAGATGACTTAGAATCTATGCAGTGAATCAAAATTGTGATATGAGATGGCATGATTGTGTTTATGCATATGAGAATGATCACAAGCCATGGTGTGAATGGGTGAGGGCAAATTTGGGGTGTTTACAGCTGCCCCTATTCAAACATGAGTTAGCTGTGCAGGATGTAAGCAACGGCTTAACAGGCAAACAAGATAACTTGTGGTTGAATACCAAAGACAGTCCAAAATTTGCACTCACAGAATGAAGAAGAAAAGGGATATAGATTGTAAAAGAAAACAAAGTATATTGTAAAGTGGGCGACGGAGAGCGACCGTCGAGCAGCGGACGACTGCTGGGCAAGGAGCAATGACGAGGACGGCCGACATGCTGGGGAAAGTGTGTGAAGTAAAGCGATGACGGGGACGGCCGACATGCTGGGGATAAGGTAAAGATAAGACGGGGACGACCGACTAGCTGGGGAATGTCAAAATATGATGGGGACGGCCATCAGGATAAAGCTGTAAAATGAAACATGACGGGGACAGCCATCAAGTTCATAAAGGTAAAGTAACCAACGATGGGGACGGCCATCGGGCTAAAAAGGAAAAGGGACCACGACGGGGACGGCCATCGGGTTGAAGAATAAATGAAATAAACAGATGATGGGGTACGGCCATCAAAGGTGAAGGACGATCACCTAGCAGGGGACGGCTGCTCTGTTGGGGATAAAAGAAATATGATGGGGACGGCCATCAAAGGTGGAAGACGACCACCTGGCAGGGTACGACTGCCGAAAATATCGCGACATTGGACGAATGCCGGATAAAAGGGTCAACGATGGGGGACGGCCATCGGACGAGCATGATGGAGGACGACCATCAAGAAGTGGAGGACGACCACTCAGCAGGGGACGGCTGCTCTCAAGGTTTATCATGACACAGGACGAGTGTCAGATAACCAAAATCAACAATGGGGACGGCCATTGGATAAAGTGATGAAGGACGATCATCAAAAAGTGGAGGACGACCACCTAGCAGGGGACGGCTGCTAAAAAGATCAACGATGGGGACGGCCATCGGATGAGCATGATGGAGGACGACCATCAAGAAGTGGAGGACGACCACTCAGCAGGGGACGGCTGCTCTCAAGGTTATCATGACACAGGACGAGTGTCAGATAAAAGAAAATGCTTTGTTGGCGATCTACTGGGGATATAGTGAACATGGACGAGCGTTCACAACCAAGAAAGGAAAGTATAAGTGTTTGGTATTGTGTATAGATTAGAGATGCGGACGAGCATCCTTAAGACTATGATACGGACGAGCATCATGTAGAAACAAACTGACGCATGTTCAGAGATGATGATACGGACGAGTATCAACGGGTTAACAAAGAACACGGACGAGTGTTGAATCCGAAGGGACTCTTCTGAGGGAATAGTAGACACGGACGTGTGTCTATATCCAAGAAGACATAAGTGCTTTACACAGTGTATGGATTAAAGATGCAGACGAGCATCCTTAAGATTATGATACGGACGAGTATCATGTAGAAACAAACATTAGACGCAATGTTCTGAGATGATGATACGGATGAGTACCAACTGGTTAACAAAGAACAAAGACTACTGTTGAATCTGTGGGGAGATAAGTGGTGGTGTATACAAGATACGGACGAGTATCTGTATAAGTGTATCATGAATAGTGAGTATATATAGATGAGTGTTTCAACTGCTGGGGAGAATGACACGGACGAGTGCCAAGAGAGAAAAGTGTAATACGAACAAGTATCTGCTATACAAAGTCTAGGCGACTGCGCTGGGGAAATGACACGGACGGGTGTCAGGAAAGTGTATATATAGGTATGTGTGGGTGCAAAGAGGATGTCTTTGGCTTTCTGCTGGTAATATGACATGGACGGGTGCCATGAAGTATCCGTGATACAGGTGATTTGTTATAAAGAGTGTTCTGGCGACTTTACTGGGGAGAGGTGACACGGACGGGTGTCAAGAGGTGCCTATACTGGTGTTTGTGATTTGTGAGGCAACTGCTTTTGCTGGGGACTCTGGTGGATTTTGGGGGAAGTATTCTGTATTCTGATGAATGACTATTATTCACAAGTGTTGATTCCGAACATGGCTTATGATTATGCTATGCGTTTGTTTTTTGCCGTAATGCTCCGTATTAGACGGAATGCTACGCTCTGAGGGGAAATATGATGTAAATGCCATGATTATGCAAAGGTACAGATCGGGATTCGGATCCCGTTGTCGTGAAGATCTCTTGGTTGATCTGTTTGAGGCGAACCTCCCAGTTGGGGATGAGATCATTGGTAGATCTGATGAGAGGTATCTGCTTGGGGATACAGGTCACTGATTTGACATATCCTTGTAATGTGGAACCCAGCTGGGGTTTGTAGAGGCTCCCTTCACTCTGTTGTGATCTTCTATGCACTGCTCTTCTGGATAGAGGCTGGAACTCTGTGGGGAGATGGTTCCCTGACTTCTGTACTCAGCTGAGGATGAAATGGCAACTCGGCTGGGGAATTTTACGAGAGGCAACTCAGCTGGGGATAGAGCAATTCGGATGCTGAGATCTTTTGTTGATTTGCCAGCTTGCTGGGATGAAGCTTACATGCCCCAAGTTGCGTCCTGTATACCTGCGATCCTGCAAAGATAAGGAAACGCACAAAAGGTCCCGAGGTATCCTTTACTGGATTCCGTCATAGGAGTTAAGTACTTTCGAGAGTAAGTATATTCCCTGTAAGCATGTGTTTTATTATTTTTGGGAGAAAAACATCTATACTTATGCAATTGATTTAGAAACACTAGACATCCTTTGCAAATAAAAATATACAAAACGAAACATGACTGAAAAATCTGATTTTACTAATTCATGTGCCCTGAATTGGCAAGATACAGTCAAAGAAACATATCTCCTGAAATGAGGAGACTGTTACAAATTGAGAAACAAGGTGCTGGCAGTGTTGATGACGCTTTAAGGAGCTTCCTCTTCTGCTATGACTCGTATGACAACGACGTTCTTCTCGTCTTGCTTTCTGAAGGAGGCTGATTCTGATTGGAGCTTGATCCTGTTGAAGCTTTCCAAGTTGTAAGTGATACAGACGAATTCAGAATGCAGTTGTTCGCTTATTCCCTTATTTTGCATGGATCGCCCTTTCGGGTTTTCAATCCATCGGGATACCCATTTTTGCCTGAGTTGTCCAATGCGGCTTTTCAACTCAGCGGGTGTACATCTTTTCATTTATTTTCCCTTATTTTTGCCCGAGTCTTTTATTCTGTTTTTGACTCGTCGGGATGCCCTATTTTTGCCTGGACTTACATTCTGTTTTTATGTCCAGCGGGTCATTTTATGCGAAGTATTTTTTAACTGCATCTGAATTCACAGGGGACGGGAAGTCTTCACCATCCATAGTGCTGAGCATCAGTGCTCCACCAGAGAAAACTTTCTTTACCACGTATGGTCCTTCATAATTTGGAGTCCATTTGCCCCTGTGGTCTGTATGAGGAGGGAGGATTCTCTTCAACACAAGATCTCCCACTTGGTACTCTCGGTGCCTGACTTTCTGATCGAAGGCCTTCTTCATTCTTTTCTGATACAATTGCCCATGACAGATTGCAGCCAATCTCTTCTCTTCAATCAGACTCAGTTGCTCGTATCGGGACCTAACCCATTCTGCTTCACTCAGTTTGACATCCATCAAGACTCGCAAGGAGGGTAATTCAACTTCAACTGGTAGGACTGCTTCCATACCATACACGAGTTGATATGGTGTTGCCCCAGTGGATGTCCTGATTGATGTGCGATACCCATGCAAGGCAAATGGTAGCATTTCATGCCAGTCTTTGTAGGTGACTACCATCTTCTGTACAATCTTCTTGATATTCTTATTTGCCGCCTCAACAGCACCATTCATCTTTGGTCTGTAAGGAGAAGAATTGTGATGTTGAATCTTGAAGTCCCGGCACAGCTCTGCCATCATTTTGTTGTTGAGATTGGAACCATTATCAGTAATGATTCGCTCGGGAACTCCATATCGACAGATGATATCTCTTTTCAGAAATCGGGCTACCACTTGCCTTGTAACATTTGCATATGAGGCTGCTTCAACCCACTTAGTGAAATAGTCGATGGCGACCAAGATGAATCTGTGGCCATTTGAAGCAGTCGGCTCAATCTTGCCAATCATATCAATGCCCCACATAGCAAAAGGCCAGGGTGAAGACATGATGTTCAAAGGATTGGGAGGCACATGCACCTTATCTGCGTATATCTGGCATTTGTGGCATTTCCTGGCATAGGCACAACAGTCTGCATCCATTGTGATCCAATAATAGCCTGATCTTAACAACCTCTTAGCCATTGCATGTCCTCCAGCATGGGTACCAAAAGAGCCTTCATGCACTTCATGCATCAACAAATCTGCTTCCGTTTTGTCAACACATCTGAGGAGTACCATATCAAAGTTCCTCTTGTATAAAGACCCATCAGTGTTCAGAAAGAAACTTCCAGCAAGCCTTCTCAAAGTCTTCTTATCATTGGAAGATGCCCCAGGCGGGTATGTTTGATCCTCCAAGAAGCACTTAATGTCATGGAACCAAGGCTTATCATCTTTGACTACATCTTCTGCAAATACATACGCTGGCCTGTCGAGTCTGGACACTGAAATCTGAGGTACAAAGTTAGCAGCTTGAACTTTGATCATGGATGAAATGGTAGCAAGAGCATCTGCAAACTGATTCTCGTCCCGAGGGATATACTCAAGCTTGACTGTGGTGAAGAAAGTCAATAACTTCCTTGTATAATCCCTGTAAGGTATCAGATGATCCTGGTGGGTGTACCATTTGCCGTTGGTTTGATTGACTACCAAAGCTGAATCTCCGAATATGGTCAATGTCTTGATCCTGAGGTCAATGGCTTCCTCAAGACCCATAATGCAAGCTTCGTATTCAGCTTCATTGTTAGTGCAGTTGAAAGTGAGCTTTGCCGAGAACGGCATGTGAACTCCTTTGGGTGTAATGAGTACTGCACCAACACCACGACCATTCATGTTAATAGCCCCATCAAACATCATAGTCCATTCTTCTTCCGGGTCGGGCCCTTCAGTGTGAACAGGCTCTTCGTGATCTTTTGTTTTAATGAACATGATGTCTTCATCAGGGAAGTCAAATCTCATAGGCTGGTAATCATCAATGGGTTGCTCAGCAAGATATTCAGACAATACACTGCCCTTGATGGCTTTCTGAGAAGTGTACTGGATGTCATACTCTGTAAGGATCATTTGCCATCTTGCAACCCGTCCGGTAAGCGCTGGCTTCTCAAATATGTACTTGACTGGGTCCATCTTCGAGATCAACAAAGTAGTGTGGGTCAACATATACTGTCTCAGTCGGCGAGCAGCCCACGCTAAAGCACAGCAAGTTTTCTCGAGCAGTGAATAACGCTGTTCACAGTCGGTAAACTTTTTGCTTAGGTAGTATATTGCATACTCTTTTCGACCAGACTCGTCATGCTGGCCTAACACACAACCCATTGACTCTTCTAATACTGTCAAGTACATGATTAGAGGTCTTCCTTCAACTGGAGGCATAAGGATCGGAGGTTCTTGCAAATACTCCTTGATCTTGTCAAAAGCCTTCTGGCAATCTTCGTTCCACCTGACCGTCTGTTCTTTTCTCAACAGCTTGAACAAGGGTTCACAGGTTGCTGTGAGGTGAGATATAAATCGTGAGATATAGTTCAATCGACCTAAGAACCCTCGAACTTCTTTCTCAGTTTTCGGTGCAGGCATCTCTTGGATGGCTTTGACTTTATCAGGGTCAACTTCGATCCCTTTCTCGCTTACAATAAATCCCAGCAGCTTACCGGATCGCACCCCGAATGTGCATTTGTTGGGGTTCAACTTCAGTTGATACTTTCTCAGACGCTTGAATAACTTGAGCAGATTCACCAGGTGATCTTCCTCTGTAAGGGACTTGGCGATCATGTCATCCACATAACATTCGATTTCTTTATGGATCATATCGTGGAATAACGTTACCATAGCCCGTTGATACGTCGCACCGGCATTCTTGAGCCCAAATGGCATTACTTTGTAGCAGAACGTGCCCCAAGGTGTGATGAATGTTGTCTTCTCCATGTCTTCAGGTGACATCTTGATCTGGTTGTATCCTGAAAATCCATCCATGAAGGAGAATACCGAGAACTGAGCCGTATTATCTACCAATACATCAATGTGAGGTAAAGGGAAATCATCTTTCGGGCTGGCTCTGTTCAGATCCCGGTAATCAACACACATTCTTACTTTGCCGTCTTTCTTAGGCACAGGTACTATGTTAGCAACCCACGGCGGATAGCTAGTCACAGCAAGGAACCTGGCGTCCCATTGCTTTTGTACCTCCTCCTTGATTTTCATAGCCATGTCTGGACGAGTACGGCGCAACTTCTGTTTAACCGGTGAGCACTCTTCTCTCAAAGGCAGCTTGTGCACAACAATGTCGGTATCCAACCCTGGCATGTCTTGATACGACCAAGCAAACACATCCACATACTCTTGAAGTAGATCAACCAGTTGCTTCTTCACTGAGTCTTGCAGGCAGGCCCCGATTTTAACCTCTTTCACGTCCTCCTCTGTACCAAGGTTAATCACTTCAACCTCCTCCTGGTGAGGGGTAATAACCTTTTCCTCCTGTCTTAACAACCTGGCTAGCTCTTCAGGAAGCTCATATTCTTCTTCAACCCCTTCATCAGCTTGATTGATTGGATTGTCAAAGTCATACGATGTCATAGCCGTGCTGTTGTCGGTGCTGTCAGGAAGGCACTCTCTGCAAGGGTTAAGTTTGTTCATTTTAGTGACTTGATTTTAATCTTTATTTAGAAAAGTGAAATGAAGTTGTCATTTTGAAAACACCGCCATTTATTTTTTGTACAAAAAAGAAAAAATGGAAAAACAGTGAACGAAAAGAAAAAGACGCTTTTGCAAAAAAAGATGTCTGATATTTCATTAATTGATCTTGTTTGCACAAAAAAGTACAGATGGCCCGATTACAAAATGAGTCTTGTCATCTTGGGCAAGATGCAAGACTTTGATGCATGCTTATAAAAATACAGGAAATAATAATTACTCTGTATGAGTAACTCTTATAATTTCCTGGGAAGACCAGTTCGAGACACTGCTCCCCGGGATCTTTGGACGAATCCAGCTTTCCAGGTTGCGTTCTTCTTCCAGCTCGTCTTCCAGACAGTTGATAGCATCGGGGGTAAGCATCCCCCCGCTGACAAAACCAGGCTCTCCAGCAGCCTTTGCTTGATGTCGAGTTGGTCTGTAACCCAACCCAAATTTGTCTTTCTTCTCCTCCACAGCTAAAACTTTGCCCCAGCCCAGGGCAGTTCCTTCCTCAACAACCTTCCGGGCTTGTTGGTAAGATGACATTGGAGTACCAGATACAGCAGATGCTTCATTCACATTCAAAGCTTCAAACCCCTGGCTCATTGTTTCATGGATCTCCCCATCCATTTCAATGTACTTATAGGTTGCCAGGTGGCTGACAAAAATGTCCTCCTCTCCACAGATTGTGACAACTTGGCCTTCCCACTCAAATTTTAACTTTTGGTGAAGGGTAGACGTTATTGCGCCGGCGGCGTGAATCCAGGGTCTACCCAACAAACAGCTGTAGGCGGGCTGAATGTCCATCACATAAAAGATAGTTTTAAAGGTCTGTGGGCCAATTGTCACAGGTAACTCGATTTCTCCCAGAACCGATCTCTTAGAACCATCGAAGGCCCTTACTACCAGGTTGCTGGGTCTCAATGCCAATCCATCATATTCTAACTTCACCAGAGCCTTCTTTGGTAAGACATTAAGGGACGACCCCGTGTCTACCAGCACATGAGAAAGGACTGCCCCTTTGCATTCCATGGTGATGTGCAAGGCTTTGTTGTGGTTGCGGCCATCCGCTGTCAAGTCAGTATTGGTGAACCCTAGCCCGTTGCTAGCAGTAACGTTTCCAACCACGGTTTCCAACTGGTTGACAGTAATCTCTTCAGGCACGTAAGCTGCGTGCAAGACTTTGAGTAGTGCATTCCGATGGGCTTCGGAGCACATAAGCAGTGAGAGGATAGAGATTTTGGATGGCGTTTGGTGAAGCTGATCCACAATTTTGTAATCACTCTTTTTGATGATTCTCATAAACTCATCAACTTCTTGATCGAACGGTGTCTTCAAGGCTTCTTTGACAGCTTGATCTTCCTGCACAGGGCTCTTCCCTTTTGCCTTAGCAGCAGCTTCTGCTTCGGCGGTAGGTCTTTGAATTGGTGGAGCAAAGAGACGTCCGCTTCGAGTGAAGCCTCCGCCTCCCCCCACATTATCTACTTGTGGTGCAGGTGTTGATGTTTCAAGAGTGATTCTTTTTCCTTCGCAGTACACGTCAGAGCCATAGTGCCAAGGGATGGCCCTATTGCTTTCATATGGTACTGGTCCAGGCACCGTGACAGTGACTGGACTGATTGCTGCTGCTGAAGGGACTGTAATTGTTTGTGGATCATAAAAGATTGTAACTGGTGCTCTGATGGGAGCAGCACCTTCTGAATGGTAGGCAGAATTGTTCTCAGGGTCATAAAATATTGTGACAGTAGAGACATCTTCATGATTTGTTGCTGGAGTTGTAGGAGATATTGTCGGAAGAAATGATGTTGTTGTTGTAGGAGGTTCAAAATGGAGTGAAGCTGAAGTTGTAGCAGGAAAATTTGTTGAAAATTGATCAGTTGAAATGATAGATGAAGTACTTGTTGATGAAGCCGAAGAATTGTCAAGAACAATAGTTGCTGCAGTTGTAGGAGGTTCTGAAACCGTTGCTGATGATATTGTTGGATTTGTTGGAAATGATGTGGTGATCTGAAGCTGGCCACTCTGAATAAGGTTGTCTATGCCACTCCTCAAATTATCGCACCCATTTACTGAGATATTGCAGTAAGCACAGCCTAACTCACACCCCGGGAACATCTGACATCCCAAGAGCTGAGCCTTGATCTCTACCAACGGTGTCCTGATCTGTCCCACACTGGTTATTAAATAAGACGGTTTGTCTTCTTCAATAGCGTTAATTCTAGGACCACCGTGGTTTGGCATTGGGTTTTTATTGACATTGGGCGGTGGTGCGAAATTCAGAGCTTTCGAGTCTACCAGGTCTTGTACCTTCATATGCAGAGCTCTGCACTTTTCTGTGCTGTGGCCAGGTGCGTTTGAATGGAAGGCACACCTAGCGTTGGAGTCATAGTTCCTGGGTAGACTGTTGGGATCCGGAGGTGCCAACGTTCTTAGCTCAACCAGGTTGAGTTTCAGAAGTTGTGGCAGCAAGGTAGCATATGGCATTGGGATTGGATCGATCACTCTATTAGCTTGAGAAGGCCTCTGCTGAAATGGCCTCTGTTGACTGTTGTTGTTGGTGTTGCTGTTGTTGTAATTTCTGGGAGGATACTGATTTTGCTGATGGTACTGAGGTTGTGGTTGATAATTTTGTTGAGGAGGTTGGTAGACTGGCTGAGGATGAGCTGGAGCAGGGATGGTGACTGCTGCTATTGACCTTTGAGCATGTTGGGGCCTGTCCCTGTTGGTGTGGATGGCATTGGTCTCGCCAGTTCTTCTCGGGCCTGCAAAAGGCTTTCTTGTACTACTGGACGAGCTCACACCATTGTCTGAGATCTTTCCCATTTTTAACAAGCTTTCAATTCTCTCCCCGGCTATGACAACATCAGCAAAGCTAGTGGAAGAGAAAGCTGCCAACCTGTCAATATATGTTCCCTGAAGGGTGTTCATGAACATATCTGCCATTTCCCGTTCAGACATAGGTGGTTGAACAGCGGCAGCCAGTTGCCTCCATCTCTGGGCATATTCTCGGAAACTTTCCCTTGACGACTGTGACATTCCCATTAGGAGGGTCCTGTTGGGTGCCATGTCTAAGTTATACTGATACTGTCTGATGAAGGCCTCTGCCAGGTCCTTCCAGCATCTAATAGTTGCCCTTGTCAAGTGAGAGTACCATTCTCTCGACGCTCCAGTTAAGCTGTCTTCGAAATAGAACATCCAAAGCTTCTCATCCATTGTATAGGCCTTCAGCCTTCCCAGAAATGACTGTAAGTGAGTCCGGGGGCATGAAGTCCCGTTGTATTTTTCAAAGCAAGGAGGCTTGAACTTATGGGGGATCCTGACCCCGTCTACCAAGCCCATATCCATGACATCGAAGCCCAAAGAGTTTTGAGATTCTAAGGATCTCAACTTCTCAGCTATCTCATCCAATCTTCTATCATAAGCCTCTTCCCCAGCTCCCATTACTGTGAACTGGTCTTCTTGAGGGTCTTCCTGTAGTACCCTTCCTGCTGTGGCAGTCCCTTGTATATTGACAGGGATGTTGGCCTCTGGATGGAGATGGGGTCCAAAAACTGGGGGATTGACATGAGGTTGGACCCTCTCGTTGTTACTTGTGCCAGCAGTTCCCACATGGGGCTCCTCCTGATTCCTCCCTTCTACCAAAGCTCTGAGCCTCTCCTGGCTTTGAGCTAAGTTGTTCATTACTTCCATGAACTGTGTTATCTGAGTTCTCATCTCCAACCTTTCGTTGGCCATCTGGTTTCTGACCTCCGTGAGGTCCTGCTGCATCTGATCCATTTGAATGCCCGGAAGGTTATTTCGGGTTGGATAACGGTGCGGACGGTTGAGGGGAAATACCCGGCGCCTAGCAATAGTTCCTGATTATCACAACAGAGGTCAGCAACAACAAAACAAAAACCTACAAAACAAACAAAGGGTTAGCATGCAATGCAGTTATGCTTATTTGCTCTCAAGGTATCCGGTTTGGCATTCAGTTTTGACCCTTCCAGACCCTTGATGATGTTGTTGAATGTTGCTTCCGAAGTAAACTAACATGAATATATTACATAAGGTGAAATAATACAACTTGTTCATTTTACAACACAAGCCCTCTAAGGGGTCAAAATACAGTACAAGAAAATAAAAAGTACATGGAAAGAAAGCAACAACAAACAAATGATCAAACACCAAGACCAAACTCATCCTCACGAACTTCCTTGAGAAGTGCTTCGGTCACAGGATCAGCCGGACGCTCCGTGAGATTCCTGATGAGGAGATTCCGGGTCGTAACAGCTGCTGCTAGCTTCTTGTGCTGACTTTGGTCTTTTGACCTCTTCACCCCAGCTTTGATCTTCAGCTCTGATATCTCCCTCTGGGCTGCTGCCAGGGCTTCTTGCTGTTCTTTTGCATTAGCTTCAAGTTGCTCCATCTTGTCTTGAACTCTCTTGTCTTCCAGAGTACGAGCCTCGGTGATCCTGACCCACCGAGCCTGACTCTCCTTCAGATACAAGCCTGTCCTTGCTCTCTGGAACTGGGCTTCTTTGCAAGCGTTCTTCAGGATTTGTTCTCCAGCCTTAGACTTTTTGATATAATCCCCAGACTTTTCAATCTTAGTCAAATGCTCCACTCTCAACTTCTCCAATCTCTCAATCTCCCTCATACCTTCACTCCTTTCCCGGAGGGTCTTCTGCAAAGCCTGGGTTAGCTTCTCATTTCTTTCCTTCAAGCTCTCAAACTCCTCCAAACTGATAGTGGCAGGGGGTGGTGCTGAAGATGACTCAGGCATGTCTTCTATGGTAAAGGGCATTCCAGAGAATTGGGCCCTGGCACGGGACCACTCATAATATTGTGCTGATGCCACATTATTACACTTCCCCAGAATGGTGACTCCCTTGGCTTGAACATTATCCCAGGCCCAGGCAGCCTGCCTAACAACAGCCAAACTAATCTTGTTCTCACAATAAAGGGTCTCCACCAAGTCCTGTGCCCTAGGAGTGTGGACCAGTGCATAGCCCAGTTGCCTTCTGAACAACAGAGGATTGTAATTAATACTGCCCTTAACTCCTATCAAAGGCACATTAGGAAAATGCCCACAGCTGGTGATGATATCCCTGCCCTTGGTGCTCTGAGTGCACCATCTGATGTCTGCTGAAGTTAGAACAGTGAGTCTCTTAGCCCAGTTGCTCTGCTGATGAGGGTTTAGAAATGCATCTGTCCTGGGTAGATGCTTGAGAAGCCAAGTGTGGAACAATGGAGCACAAAACCTCACTAACCTTCCCCTCTGTTTTTCATTCCTCTGATGCACTGAATAGTAAAGGTCCCCCAATAAAGTTGGCACTGGGTTCTTCAAGATGAACAGATGGATTGCATTCTTGCTAATGAATCGAGGCTCATCTGCAAACAATACAATTCCATATATACTCAAGGCCAGTAAAGCACAAACAGCTTCCCACTCTCCTACAGAAGCTTTCAGGGTATCTTGAGAGATCAAGAGATCCAGATGAAAACCAGGGATTCCAGCTTTGGAGGTCATATGCTGCTCAATTAGGACAGGTTCCAGATGCAGAGCCTTTGCTACTTCTCCATTAGCAGGAAAGACCATCTCAGGGTTGAAAGGAATTTCTCTCCTGATAGGCATACCAACTAACGAGGAGTACTCTTCCAATAAGGGGCCCAACTGAAAGTCTTGAAAAGTAAAACATCTCAGTGGAGGATCATAAAACTGAATGCAGGTGTGGATCAGGCTCCTCTGTGAAGGGTCCAGATCCATAACCATGTCCAGTATATCTCCATAATTCTCCCTGAACAAAGGTATGTGATCTGGAGTGATCAGGGTTTGAATCCTCCTGATGTCTGATAGCTCTGGCTGGAAGAAGTGATAGGTGACATTGCTCTTTTTAGGGGCCATGATGTTGAAGACTGAGTAGAGACAGGTACTGATGATAATACTGAAGAAGTGGGCCACTGACTGGCTGGTGCAGGTGGTAACTGAAGCAGATAGCTGATGAAGACAAGTCAAAACTGAAGATGGGGTCAAAACCACAACCAAATGAAGATGGATACCCTGAAACACAAATAAGCAAATGTCAATATGATGCAATGAGTATGTATGCAAGTGAAATGCAAGGGTCTGTGACTGAGCTGGATCTGATCAAAGTGCTCTGATATAGGTCCAAGTGTGTTCAAGAATTCCAGATGGAGGTCTACGAAACCAGTAACCAAGGTGGGGGACTCAAATAAAGAGCCACATGTCCAGGGTTTAGAATCACAAGAACTGTCCAACATGGAGTACTCTTATCAAGTCAAAGTAACAGGGTATTCTGAGGTCAAGGTACCTGCAAACCTGTAAACAGCCCAACCCCCTCACAGGTGGTGTTCTAAAACAAGGATCCTCAGACTTGGATCAGTTATGAGAAGTGTAAACACTTCTAACCCGGAGGTACAGTGTTTACAATAACCATAACAATTCCTCCTCTAATTCACCCCAGTTTCTGAAGGTCAATACTAAAGGTCGTCCAGACTTAGCAGGCTTCCCAGATAGCCCTAGCATTGCAGGAAATCTGCAACACAGAGTTCTCAAGAAGAAACCCATATCTGAACCGTGTTTCATATTCCCGCACCAGACCGAAATGGAATGGGAAAGAATATGATTCACTCTAGCCTAGGTGTCACTCAGGTCCCAGGTATAGGACCTTAACTCTCAATAGCACCCCACCCACCAAAGCAAACAACAGATCCAGCCAGCAACATGACAGTATGATATATACAAAGTGCAATAAAGAAAACAGTAAAGCAAACTGTACATAAAGCAAAATAAATACAAGCACAAATAAGCACATAACACCCCAGTAAACACAAATCAAACAAGCGCTAGGAGGAACCCACAAAAAGAACCAGAAGCCCTGGTTACAGTATAAGGATCCCCAGCAGAGTCGCCAAGCTGTCGCTCCCGACAAATGAAAATAGGATCATATGAAGGTACAGACGCGAACGGTCGGCGAAGAGGACAGTGAGAACACACAGCCGTGAACTCACTGGAGATGAATAGAGTCGCCAGCTAGGCATTTTTATCCCGGAGGAAAGGCAATGCTGCATAGACCTAGAAAAAGATGGATAAGACGGTTGCGAACCAGAGAGACTGAGAAAGGGGGTTGGTTACAACCTGGGAAGGTATTAGCACCCAGATTGTCCGTCGTACTCGACGGGATCCACGCTTGGAAGATTTGTGTTTTAAAGGGGTAGTGTCGGTGCAATTTGTGTATCAAAGAGCTGGAAAAGGATGTACAGGTGTCAGTGTAAGAGAAGTGTGAAGTGTATAAATATATAGTGTCAGTGTAAGGACAGGAGTGAAATGCTCATGATCATGAGGCTTAAAGGATAGCTGGAAAGAGGGGGAATATACAGAGACTTTTGTTCGATAACTGTTAAGTTATGCCTACGTATCCTCTCGTGCAATGAGGAAGTCAGAACACCGTAGTTCGACCCAAAGAGACTGAAAGGTGAATTGACTTGTGAACTGCTTACTTGCCTATGCTCAAGTGTATGACCTGTCTGGCTCAGGTGCAAACTGTCTTGCATTAGACGGAAGAAGCGAGCTCTCGTTTGTGAGTGAATGAGATGAGAAAAGAATCCCGGAGGAGACGATTATTGTTTGTTTTTGTGTTTTCAGTCTTTTATTGTTTTTGGATTTTGTCATAAGTTAACGAGCTTAAGTCTAAACCAATGGATTTAGTAAACTCATCACATCTTCCCTCTGATTAGGGGTAATGAGAGTACCTTAAGTGTGAAGTCAGATTCTCACACTTAATCACCTTTGGTGTAAGATTAAGATCATTAACCTACTTGTGATTATTTAGGTGTTTTTGTGGTTTTTGTTTAGTGTTGAGTAATGAGGTTAAGCCATAATCAAGGATTAAACAGACTCATTACATCATCCTAATAGAAGGATAATAGATGAGAATGTTTAAGCTGAGGAAAGCTCCTCAACTTAATCCATGACTAGGGATTAACTTCATGACAAAACAAAGCATTTATTAGGTGGATTTTATTTAATGATATGATGATGAAGTGATTTTTAGGGTTTGTAAGACAACTTGAGGAGGACTTGTCCATTAACACTAGGGTTAGTCCTTCTTAACCAATTAAGGAAGAATTAGAACCCTAATGCAAGGCCCAAGTTACAAGTGTGATGTCTTGATGATTATTGAGTGAGTTGATTAAGGGATTTAAACACATGAAGGGTTTAACACTTAGGATTAAAGTTATACACTCCATCCTAAGAGAAGGATGCAGGCATAAGCTTAATCACAAAGCCTTAAAGCCTTTAGGGTTTAGTCCCTGATTATGAGGTGAGAGGAGAAGACTCAAAAGAGACACAAAGGTAAAACTAAGAAGGGGGGACTAATCAAAACCCTAATCATTGTCATGCTTGGTTGTTCCTAAGGTTTGTGAGGTTTCCAAGAACAATCTTCAAAGGCCACCAGGAAGCAGATGAACAGGATCAAGAGAAGCAAAGTGACTTGCTTCATTCAAGAAGTCAAGTCACTTGAAGAAAGAAAGTGGGAGAGACAAGAATGAGCAAGCTCAATCTCAAACACATATAGAAATGCAGCAATGGATGCAAGAGAGATGAAAAGAAAAGTTATGAGAAGTGAAGGCAAATTCACTTCTCAAGTTTACTTACCACCTGAAATGTTAGAAAGAAATGCAATGCAATGCCAAATGAAATGAAATGGTATGATGCTAAACAAAACCAGAAGCATGTTGATGATGATAATGATGCTATGGAGATGCTACAAACATGAGGCAAGGCATGGAGATGTTCATACAAGATCATGGATGCAAATGATGCAAGTTAAGGAGCATGAACAAGCATGGAAAGTTATGAAGCATACAAGGCAAATGACATAGCAAATATGCAATGCAATGATCAAACATACTTCCTATGTGTCTTAAGATGTCAAATGAATCACAAGAATGCTTGAAATGCTAAGACAAGTCATGTTATGCAAGAGAATGCAAGAGGGATGCAAATGAAATCCCAAATTAGGGTTTATGAATCAAACAACAAACAAAAACCCAAAACAGGAGCAAACCCTAAGATAAAAAATGGAAAATGCCACCCAAAGAAACCCTAAACCTATACTAAACCAAGGTCCAAAGGGGAGGTCTCAACTCTCAACCAATCTCAAGATATGAATTTTCTAAGTTATTAGGGTTTTTAAGGCTCTTAAACAAAAGAAATACCAAACAAATTGAAAATGAGGAAACAAATCATGGCCATTTATCCCTAGAAACTACATGCTAAACACAAAACAATGCAAGAAGAACCAATGTCCAACTCCTCTCAAATAGGCAGAAATGATTTTTTGAACTTATGATCAAAATAATGCACAAAATAGGATTTAATTCAATGGAAAATTCTCAAAATGCATCAAGATCAAAAAAGAAATTTGGTTTGAAGGTTGGACAATGTTTCTAAATGTCTTAGAACATTTCATGAATTTTTGTGTGATTTTTAAATACCTAAAAGTATTTTTAATTAATTAATTTCCATTAATCAATTAAAAATAATCCTTTAAATATTTAAAAATACTTTTTTAATGATAAAAAATAAAATAAAAATATTTTTGTGTTTACAAAATTAATAAAACTCAGAGGAAAAAGTTTCATAATTTTTGAACCTTTTTTACTATTTTTAAATAAATGTGCAAATAAAATGAAAAGAAAATGAATTAAAATCAAATAAAAGGGAAAGTAATCAGGATGGAAGACCAGGATTGGGTCTGGATTCAAACATGTTGACCACGCGCGTTTTTGAAAGGCCAGGATCGCTTCTGATCAAATTAATTAAATTATGATTAATTAAATTTAACACGTGGATTAGGGCATAATGACTTGATCTGAACCATCCATTCGCGCGGGGAGTCAAACATTTCAACGCATCCAAAGGTCCAAATTCAAACTGGAGTTAATTACGTGATTAGGGCACAAATCACTTTCAGGTGGCCGGAGAAGACTTCCGGTCGTCTTCTCCGGCCAGCATCTCCCCTGAAAATCCCCAAAACCCTAAAAAACTAACTAAAATGAAATCTAAGAATTGGGAAATGTTCTCCAACCACTCACGAATCAAAACCCTCTCTCAAAACAAATTTATAATTCCTAATTAAGCTGAATCGAGGAAAATAAGAACTAGGGCACGCAAGTTTCAGAAGCTAATTAAATATTCATTTCGAAGCCATTTCAAAAACTAAAAGCATATTCATGATCAGGAAGGCATAAAGAGCAAGTTTAGAACAAGAAAAATGATTTCTGGAAAAATGTTTTTTCAAGCTACCTGAGATTCGAAGCTTTCACTCTGATGACTTTCTGGCCACTTCCTTCAGTGCAATCCACTCCACTTGATCCCCAGATGATGTTTGAATGCTCAAAAGGAATTTATGTTGGCTGGATGAGAAGTTTGACAAGCTTCTGATCAAGCTCAGTCAGAAATGGCAATGGAGTTTCAGGCAGTTTCAGGCCATGGTGAGTGGTTGTTTGTGATCCAGATGATGTGTGGAGAAGGTCTGTGGTGTTTGTTTTGATGTTTGTGAGCTAGGGGGGAGATTCGAATGGAACTGCAAGTTGAGGTGAAGAATGGCAGTGGGGTGTTCTTGCTTGTTTCAGGCCTGGCTTTTGGTGGTTTGAGGTCTATCAAGTGTGGTGAGATGAATGATGAAGATGGTTTTAGTGTCCTGAGCTTGTGGAGGCAGATTCGAAGGCTTATGCAAAAGGGAGTGTTTTTGTGAATGTGTTGAATGAGTGTGTTTCAGCCTTGCTTGATGTATGGAATGGCTTGCCAAATGATAATGTATTTTAATCCCATAGGTCAGATGATGTGACCTGGCCTATGGTGATTGGTAAGTTTGCTTTTGCAAAAAGTCAAGTTTTGTGTAAGGCAAGTATGGCTCATGATCTAGGCAAGTACATGGCATGGGCTATGCGCAGCACAATGAGGGGAAAGGGCTAGCTTGGTTCAGCAGCCAATGCATCAAGTTGGTGAGATGAAATGAGTGGTTTTGCAACTTGTTACAACTTTGGTTCACATGTGATTCTCTTTATCCAACCAAACCTAAACCATGGGCATTCTTGGTTCATTCTGAATTTTGTGACTTATAGAATGTTTGCATACTGGTTTGAAGTGAATTAGAGGTCACAATTGACTTTGGTTCATGATTTTGCAAAGTTCTCACTTGAAGCATGCCTTGAAAATCAATGATTTTTGCCAACTTTGTCACACCATAACTTTTGATCCAAGAAGAGTTTGATCATGTTCTTGTACTTTTTGAAAAGGGAAAGATGAGATCTACAACTTTCATGACCAAAGTTTTTCCATTTGAGGCATTTTTGGATCAAGAATCAAGGCTTGAAAAATGACCTAAAATGAAGCATTCTTGAAAAGTCAACTATGCCCAAAAAGTCAACATTTGCAAAAACCCTAAATTCTTGACTTTTATGAACTTAAACCTTCTACCATGACCAAATAAAGATCATATACACTCAAAATGATGAAGATCATCCATTGGTTGGGTCATTGGGGTCCTCAGATGCCCTGATTTTGCACTGACTTGTCTGAAAAGTCAACCCTTGATCAGATGACTTCCCCATGGAATTTCTTCATGAAAATTGATATGCATACTACCTATACCATATAGAGACCAATGGAAACAAGAATGACTAAAAAATTTGGGGTTATGGCCTCTGAAACCAAAACCCTAATTTTCAGTCAACTGTGCAGTCAAACCTGGCTCTGCATCCATCCAAACCCTAGTTCTTGTGATTCCTTTGAATTCTTGACTTTGAGAGGATGTACTATGATGCTTGAACACATGTAGACCCCTTTGAATTGATTGGTTGCCTTTGGAGTGGCTCAAGATGCCCTGAGATTGCTCAGATCACAAACCCTAGGTGCAGATGACTTAGAATCTATGCAGTGAATCAAAATTGTGATATGAGATGGCATGATTGTGTTTATGCATATGAGAATGATCACAAGCCATGGTGTGAATGGGTGAGGGCAAATTTGGGGTGTTTACACCTAGTCTCTTTGATTCGCTAGACCTCGTTATTTCCTTTTTCTTAGGTTTGTGCAGCATTACCTTTAACTTTCCTTGGGATAAAAATGCCTAGCTGGCAACTCTTCTTCTTTTTCCGCGCCACTTTCGCATTTGTACTAGGATGAAAATCCCGGAAGCGACAACTGACAACTCTGCTGGGGACAGAACCCAGAATCTATCGTTCCCTATGCGAGTTAATCTTAGCACTTGTCTGCTTATATTTCTTTGGGTGTTTATCTGTTTGTTGTTGTGTGTTTTACTTTTGCTTTACTGCTTTATTTACAACTTTACTTTACTACTTTATTTACTACTTTCCGCATTTACATTTCATGCATCATTATGTGTGGGTGTCTGATTTTCTTGGCGGGATATGGGTTACTATTAGATGAGCCTAATACACAGGCTCGAGTGCACCCTAGATTTTAGCATGGACAATCACTTTCCTTTCATTATATCTTGTCATGCGAGTAGTAGTGAGTTCCACATCCAGATTGCGATCGTCTTAGAAATGTTCTGTTATAGGGGTCTTCCCTACTCCAAGATATGACCTTGATAGTAATTGCATTTGTGGACCAATCATTGAGGATCTTTATAGAAACATCCCTCTCTAGTGGTGATAGTGGCATACCGATTTTTTTGGAAAACCCACTCGCACCCGAGGGCCCACGAGGAACTCGCATAGGTGGCCTTATTCTCTCGTAAGAACCTAGTCAAAACACTTCTCATATGGTGATAGTATTGTACCCTTCGGGATGAATGTACTATTGCTTCTCGATCTCAGTGCTTGAAGATGGGAAATTATGGGAGATGCTTGTTTTTCAGGACTCAGCTAAGACCTCCTCTTTTAGTGTATAATGCCAAACCGGAAACGATAACCTGTCGCTCCCCGGATTTTCATCCCGGTGCAAATGCGAACCGTCAGTGATGTTGGAGGTTGAGGTTGAATAGAGTCGTCAGCTAGGCATTTTTATCCCGAAGGAAAGGTAATGCTACATAAACCTAGAAAGATATGGATAAGACAATTGCAAACTAAAGAGACTGAGTAAGGGGGTAGGTTACAACCTGGGAAGGTATTAGCACCCACATCGTCCGTTGTACTCGACGAGATCCACGCTTACTTGATTGTGTTTAAAAGGGGATATTGTATGTGCTGAACTGTGTATAAAAGTTAGGGAGGAATGGATGTACAGAGTGTCAGTGCAAGAAGAAGGTGAGTGCTCAAGACTGAGGCTAAAGAAAAAGAAGTTGGGAGGAGGAGAGGGGGAAGACAAAGAGACTTTTGTTCGATAACTGTTAAGTTATGCCTACGTATCCTCTCGTGCAATGAGGAAGTCAAAACACCGTAGTTCGACTCAAAGAGACTAAGATGATTTTGTTGTGAACTGCTTGCTTGTCTATGCTCAAGTGTATGACTCGTCTGGCTCGAGTGCTAACTGTCTTGCATTAGATGGAAGAAGCGAGTTCTCGTTTTCAGAGTGAATGTGATGAGAAAAGAATCCTGGAGGAGATGTTTATTATTTGTTTTTGTGTTTTCAACTTTTATTATTTTTGGTGTTTTGTATAGGATAATGAGCTTAAGCCTTAAACAAGGGTTTACAAACTCATCATATCACCCCTGATTAGGGATAATGAGTCTACTTAAGTATGAGATGGATATCCCAACTTAATAACCCTAATTATGCAGGATTAAGATCATTAACCTACTTGTGATTAATAAGTGTTTTTGGATTTTGTTTTGTGTTAAGTAATGAGTTTAGTCTCTAATCAGGGATTAGTGAACTCATTACACCATCCTAAGAGAAGGATAATAGATGAGAACGCTTAAGATGAGGAAGACTCCTCAACTTAATCCATGGTTAGGGATTAGAATCATTATATAACAAGCCTTTATTAAAGTGGATTTTAATTGAAGGTGATATTAAGAAATGGATTTTATGTTTGTAAGACTAAACCTGAGGGGGACTTGTCTATTGAACACTAGGGTTAGTCCCTCTGAACCAACAGGCAGAGATGTAACCCTAATATAAGGCCTAAGTTACAAGCTTAAGTCTTAATGATTATTAGGTGTTTTTATTAGGAGGTGTAAACAACTTAAAGGTTTAATACTAAGTATTAAAGTATACACTCCATCCTAAGATAAGGATACATGTATAACCCTAATTCAGAGTCTTAAAACTTTAACTGTTTAGCCTTGATTATGAGATGAGAATTAGAGACTCAAGGAGACTCAAAGGTAAAAAACATGGGGAGACTATGTAAAACCCTAAAGTTATCATGCTTAGATATTTCTATGGTTTGTGAGGCTTAGAGCAAGATCTTCAGATGGCCACCAAGGAAGAAGAAGCAAATGAAAAGAGAAGGGAAAGGAGAATAGGTTACTTAATTCCTGAAGAAGCTAAGTAACCTAAGAGAAAGAAAGGGAGCAAGAGAGAGCATAAGTGAGTCAAAATCACTTCAAAGACAAATAAATATGCAAATTAAGAGATAAGAAGAAGTTGGATATGGAGGCAAATCCACATCCTAAACAACTTACCTGAAGCCCCTGAAAAGTTAGTATGAATGCATAAGATATGAACAAAAGGAAATAAGGCAAATGAAGATTCAATGATCAAGACCAGAAGTGAAAACACAATGTAAATGTGTTATGAAATGATGCAAAGACATGTACAATGTTCACAGAGAAGACATATGCTGGTTGATCCAGTCTAGATACTAAAATTCGAGGCACATATTTGGAAGTTTGTACTTTGATCATAGATGAAATGGTGGACAAGGCGTATGCAAACTGATTCTCATCTCGAGGGATGTATTCAAGCTTGACAGTTGTAAAGAAAGTCAACAATCTCCTCGTATAGTCACGGTAGAGGACCAGATGCTCTTGATGAGTATACCACTTTGTTGCTCCCACCAAATGAGGCTAAGTCAGATGGGGTACAGACGCGAACGGTCGGCGAAATGAGAAGGAATGAATAGAGTCGCCAGCTAGGCATTTTTATCCCGAAGGAAAGGTAATGCTGCATAAACCTAGAAAGATAGGATAAGACGGTCGCGAGCCAGAGAAACTGAGAAAGGGGGCTGGTTACAACCTGGGAAGGTATTAACACCCAGATTGTCCGTCGTACTCGACGGGAGCCACGCTTAAAAGATTTGTGTTTTAAAGGGGTAGTGTCAGTGCAATCTGTGTATCAAAGCTGGAAAGAATGCAAGTGTCAGTGTAAAAAAAGTGTGTAGTGTATAAGTGAAGTGTCAGTGTAAGATAAGAATGAAATTCTCAAGACTTATGAGGCTAAAAGAATAATGCTGGAGGAGGGGGAATGTACAAAAACTTTTGTTCGATAACTGTTAAGTTATGCCTACGTATCCTCTCGTGCAATGAGGAAGTCAGAACACCGTAGTTCGACCCAAAGAGACTGAAAGATAAATTGACTTGTGAACTGCTTACTTGTCTATGCTCAAGTGTATGACCTGTCTGGCTCAGGTGCAAACTGTCTTGCATTAGACGGAAGAAGCGATTTCTCGTTTGTGAGTGAAGATGATGAGAAAAGAATCCCGAAGGAGACGATTATTGTTTGTTTTTGTGTTTTCAGTCTTTTATTGCTTTTGAAAGTTTTCCATAAGAAAATGAGCTTAAGCCTAAACCAATGGGTTAGTAAACTCATCACATCCTCCCTCTGATTAGGGGTAATGAGAATTCTTTAAGTGTGAAGTCAGCATCTCACACTTAATTACCATGATGTAGGATTAAGATCATTAACCTACTTGTGATTATTTAGATGTTTTTGTTGTTTTTGTTTAGTGTTGAGTAATGAGATTAAGCCATAATCAAGGACTTAATGGACTCATTACACCATCCTAATAGAAGGATAATAGATGAGAACATTTAAGCTGAGAAAGACTTCTCAACTTAATCCATGATTAGGGATTAACCTCATGACAAAACAAAGCCTTTATTAAATGGATTTTAGTTGATGGTAAGATTAAGAAGTGGATTTTATGATTTGTAAGACAACTTGAGGAGGACTTGTCCATTAACACTAGGGTTAGTCCTTCTTAACCAATTAAGGAAGAATTAGAACCCTAATGCAAGGCCCAAGTTACAAGCTTGATGTCTTGATGATTATTAAGTGGATTGATTAAAGGAGTTAAACACATTAAGGGTTTAACACTTAGGATTAAAGTTATACACTCCATCCTAATAGAAGGATGCATGCATAAGCTTAATCACAAAGCCTTAAAACCTTTAGGGTTTAGTCCTTGATTATGAGATGAGAAGAGAAGAAAAAATGATGACACAAAGGCAAAAGCTAAATGGGGGACTAATCAAAACCCTAATTGTTATCATTCTTGGTTATTCCTAGGGTTAGTGAGGTTTACAAGGAGAATCTTCAGAGAAACCACCAGGAAGGAAGCAGATGAAAGGAGGAAGAAACAAAGAGAAGCAAAACAACTTGCTCCACTTAAGAAGACAAGTTGCTTGAAGGAAGAAAGTAAGATGAACAAGAATGAGCAATCTCAATCCAATACACAAGATAAAATGCAGCAAATATGCAAGAGAGAGATGAAAAGAGATTGTGAGAAGTGAAGGCAAATTCAATTCTCAGACAACTTACCACCTGAAATGTTAGCATAAGAAAATGGAATGCAATGCAAATGAGGTACAATGTCATGATGCAAATCAAAACCAGAAGCATAAGTATGATTTTAATGATGCTAAGGGATGATACAAACATGAGGCAAGACATGAGAATGATCATACAAAGCAATGGATGCAGATGAAGCATGATTTGAACCATGGAAGTACATGAAAAGTTATGAAATGCAATGAACATACAACATGGAAAATGAAAGATGCAATGATCAAACATGATTCTAATATGTCCTAAGATGTATTATGAATCAAATGAATGCACAAAATGTCATTGCAAGTCATGGGATGCAAGCAAATGAGAAATGGATGCAAAGGAAGGCACAAATTAGGGTTTCATGCATCATGCAAAGCAAAAATCCAAAACCAGAAGAAAACAACATGATAAAAAATTGAAAATGCAATCAAAGATACCCTAAACCTATACAAACTCACTGCCCAAAGGAGAGGGTCCAACTCTTAACCTATTTATGAATTTCTTAAGATTGCTAGGGTTTTGGGGTACCTCACCAAGAAAAATGCTAAACAAATTGAAAATGCAAGATCAATTCAAATCAAATTTATCCTATAACCTACATGTTATGCAAGATGCAATGCCAAAATAATCATCATCCAACTCTCAATGGTTAGGCAGAAAGGAATTTTTGAAGATTGAAACAAAATATTGCCTTGAAATGAAATTAAATTCAATGAAAATGATCAAAAGGCATCAAGAACAAAAAAGAAATTTGGTTTGAGAGTTGGACAATGTTTCTAAATGTTTTTAAATGCTATGTGAATTTTTTGGTGATTTTTAAATACCTAAATGTATTTTTAACTAATTAATTTCCATTAATTAATTAAAAATAAACATTTAAATGATTTAAAAATAATTTTCAGTGCAAAAAATAAAAATAAAAATATTTTTGGGTTTTAAAAATTAATGAAATCTTTGACAAAAATTTTCATAATTTTTAAATGATTTTTGCTATTTTAAATAAAATGTGCAAATTAAATGAAAAGAAAATGAAATAAAAATGGATAAATGGAAAAGTATGCAGATCCAAAGGCTGTGGTTTGAATGAAACACGCGCGAATTGACTAGCGCGCAAATGGAAGGCTCAGATCATTTCTGGCAAAATTCAAATTTAATCCCAATTAATTAATTTAATAAATCAGAATTAGGGTTTAATGAAGGATCTGGTTCGTCCATTCGCGCGGGAGTCAACAAAAGTCCACAAGATCAAGGGTCCAAATTCAAACTTTGCCCTAAACGTAATTAAGTCACTAATGACTTTCAGGTGGTCGGAGAAGACCTCCGGTCATCTTCTCCGGCCAGACCCTCACCTGAAAGTTGCCAACTTCTTCCCTAGGTTATTTCTGGAGCTCTAAAGCTCCAGATCAAACCTCCTAACCTCCCTGAATCTAAACCTACCCTCAAAACAAATTTCTATGACCTACAAAACAAGATTCGAATCAAAACTCAAAAATGGGAAAAGTTTCAGGCAACCAGTACACACTCAAATCTTAACCATTTCAAAAAGTAAAAACATCAGGATGATCAGCAAGGCATAAGGAACAATCTAAGAACTTAAATTTTCATTTCTGGAAAAAAAGTTCTTGAGGTACCTGAGCTTGAGCTTTCTCAGTTTGCAACTTTCTGGCCAGCTCTTTGCTTCCAATCACCTCCAATGATCCCCCTGAGAAGTTTGCAAGGCTTGGTTGGAGTTTAAAATGGTTGGTTTGTGAGATTGATCAAGTTCTGTTTAGTGAGGGGTGAGAATCGTGATTTAGTTTGAGGAGGTTTCAGGGATGAATGAGGGCAGGGAAATGATCAGGGGAGTATGCTGAGTGATCCTATGGAGTTTGTTTTTATGTTTGATGCTTGTGTTGTATGATTCGAAGCAAAATGCATAAAGGGAGGTTTTTGAGAATGCTGGCTTGTGGGAGAGATCAGGATGAGTTGTGTGTTGAAATGGCTTGCTTGAAGTGTGTTTGTAAAGTCTTGATTGGTCAGAATAGTTGGTGTGGCACTGTGGGATTGGTATGTTTTTTTTTTGCAAAAAGTCAAGTCTAGGTGTACTTGAGGTATGGGCAAGTGTGAGGTTGTGATAGGGGCATGGTTGGGCTCAGCAGAGATCATGGAGTTCATGTGGATCAGATTCTATGAGCTATAACAAGTAGAGGCATGGCTTCATGAGTTTTTGCAAGTTGGTACATCTTTGGCCCTTTTGGAAATTCATAAAGTTCAAGGCACCAAAATGCAATATTCTTGGGCCAATTCTGATCTTTAGAGGTCATGTGAGTATGTTGTAATGAGTTTGTGCACATTTGAAGTCTTTGGAATGCTTGATCATATCATTTTGCAAAATGCCTCCTTGGTACAAAACTTGAAATTATGTGATTTTGTCCAACTTTGACAAGCCATAACTTTTGATCCAAAATGAATTAGAATGAGTTCTTGTACTTTTTGAAAAGGGAATGATCCATTCTACAACTTTCATGACCAAAGTTTTCTCATTTGAGGCATTTTTGAATCAAAAAGCAAGGGTTGAAAAAGTTTCCCAAAATGGCAAGTTTCCATTACAAGTCATTTTCCCAAAAAGGCAACTTTGCAAATGGCTTGAAATTCTTCAATTTTGTGAACTTCTAACATCTTATATGATCAAATAAAGATCATGCACATTCAAAATGATGAAGAACACCCTTTGGTTGGGTCATTGGGGGCCTCAGATGCCCTGATTTTGCACTGACTTGCTCAAGAAGTCAACTATTGATCAGATGACTTCCCCATGGAATTTCTTCATGAAAATTGACATGCATGATCCCTATACCATATAGAGACCAATAGAAACAAGAATGACCAAAAAATTTGGAGTTATGGCCTCTGAAACCAAAACCCTAATTCTAGGTCATCTGTGCAGTTAAACCTGGCTCTACTTCCATGCCATTCTTAGTTCTTGTGATTCTTTGATTTCTTGACTTTGAGAGGATATAATATGATGCTTGAACATACATGGACCCCTTTGAAGTGATTGATGACCTTTGGAGTGGCTCAAATGGCCCTTGGATAGCTCAGATCACAAACCCTAGATGCAGATGACTTAGAAACAATGCAGTGAAGCAAAAGTGTAATATGAGATGCTATGATTGAAACTTATGCATATGAAGAGATCACAAGCCATGGTGTGAATGGGTGAGGGCAAATTTGGGGTGTTTACAGCTGCCCCTATTCAAACATGAGTTAGCTGTGTAGGATGTAAGCAACGGCTTAACAGGCAAACAAGATAACTTGTGGTTGAATACCAAAGACAATCCAAAATTTGCACTCACAGAATGAAGACGAAAAGGGATATAGATTGTAAAAGAAAGTAAAGTATATTATAAAGCGCGGGTGACGGAGGACGACCGTCGAGTAGAGGACGACTGCTGGGGAAAGAGCAATGACGGGGACGGCTGACATGCTGGGGATATAGGAGATTATGATGGGGACGGCCATCAAGTAAAGCTATAAGACTCTCTGGGGATTATGAGTAAATGAAGTAAAAGTGATGAGGTACGGTCATCAAAGGTGAAGGACGATCACCTAGCAGGGGACGGCTGCTCTGTTGGGGATAAGATGAGGGACTGTCGTCTAAGGTGAAGGACGATCACCGAGCAAGGTACGGTTGCCAAAAGTATCGCGACATAGGACGAATGTCGGATAAAAGGTCGACGATGGGGACGGCCATCGGATAAGCATGATGAAGGACGATCATCAAGAGGTGAAGGACGATCACCTAGCATGGTACGGCTGCTCTCAGGGCTTATCATGACATAGGACGAATGTCAGATGACAAAATCAACGATGGGGACGGCCATCGGATAAAATGATGAAGGACGATCATCAAGAGGTGAAGGACGATCACCTAGCAGGGGACGACTGCTGAAAATATCACGACATAGGACGAATGTCGGATAGGAAAGGGGTTCTAATAATGGAGACTCCGCTGGGGAAAGGATGAGGGACGGTCATCCAAGGGTGAAGGACGATCACCTGGCAGGGTACGGCTGCCGAAAGTATCATGACATAGGACGAATGTCAGATAGAAAAGAAATAGTTCACTGGGATTTGCTGGGACAAGTAAACACGGACGAGTGTCTATATCCAAGGAATGAGAGGTATAAGTGTTTGGGTACTGTGTATAGATTAAAGATGTGGACGAGCATCCTTAAGACTATGATACGGACGGGTATCAGGTAGAAACAAATGCTGACACATGTTCGGAGATGATGATACGGACGAGTATCAACTAGTTAACAAAGAACACGGACGAGTATTGATTCTGCGGGGACTCTTCTGGGGAATAGTAGACACAGACGAGTGTCTAAATTCAAGAAGACATAAGTGTTTGACACGGTGTATGGATTAAAGATGCGGACGGGCATCCTCAAGATTATGATACGGACGAGTATCAGGTAGAAACAAACACTGACACATGTTCAGAGATGATGATACGAACGAGTATCAACTGGTTAACAAAGAACACAGACGAGTGTCAGATCTGAGGGGATATAATCGGTGTGTAAAAGATACGGACGAGCATCTGTATAAGTAAAAACAGGAGTAACAAGTATGAGTGGTGTACAAGAATGTTTAACTTGCTGGCGAGAGTGACACGGATGAGTGTCAAAAGAGAAAAGTGTAATATAAACAAGTATATGGTTTACCAGGTATTTAGGTGACTATGCTGGGGAAGGTGACACGGACGGGTGTCAGGGAATCATATATATATATATATATGTATCTGTGAGTGCAAAGGGGACGCCTTGGCTTTCTACTGGGATATGACACGGACGGGTGTCGGGAAGCATCTGTAATATATAGGTGTCTGTTTGTAAAGAAATGCCCGGGCGACTTTACTGGGGAATCATGACACAGACGGGTGCCAAAAGGAGTGTACATTGGTATTTATGAGTGTAATGCAAAAGCCTTGGCTTTCTACCGGGGAAACCGGGGAGTTTTCTCTGTATATCTTTGACGGATTGTCAGCATTCACAAGCGTTTGATTCAGAACATGGCTTATGATTATGCAATATGTTTGATTTTTGCCGTAATGCCCCGTATTAGACGAAATGCTACGCTCTGTGGGGGAGAATATGATGCAAATGCTATGATTATGCAAAGATATCGATCCGGGATTCGGATCCCGTTGTTGTGAAGATCTCCGGCTGATCTGCTTGAAGTGGACATCCCAGTTGGGGATGAGATCACTGGTAGTCCTGACATATGGGACTCTTCTTGGGAATATAAGTCACTGATAAACCTATTTTGGTAATGAAGGACCCAGCTGGGGTTTGTAGAAGCTTTCTTCACTCTGTTGTGAGATCTTCAGGTGTTGCTCTTCTGGATAGAGGCTGAAACTCTGTGGGGAGATGGTTCCCGGTCTTTTGCACTTGGCTGAGGAGGAAATAACAAATGGCAGCTCAATTGGGGAGAAAACACCTCCGGTGCTAAGATTGAGTAGATAATGATTTGCCAGCTTGCTGGGATGAAGCTTTCATGCCCCATGCTGTGCTTTGAATACCTGCAATCCTGAAAAGACAGAGAAACGCACAAGTAATCCTGAGGTATCCCTTAATGGATTCCATCATAGGAGTTTAGACACTCCCGGGAGTAAGTATATTTCCTGCGAGCACGTATTTCTTAGAAGAGAAGCATCTGTATTTATGCAATCAATATCTTAAAGACATCGGACCTTTTTGCAAACGAAAATAAAATGTATAAGACGAAACATGACTGAAAAACTGATTTTATTAATTTGTGTGCCCTGAATTGGCAAGATACAGTCAAAGAAACAAATCCCCTAAAATGAGGAGATTGTTACAAATTGAGAAATAAAAGGTATCGACAATGTTGATGTCGCTTCAAGGAGCTTCCCTTTGCTATGACTCATATGACTTTTGACGTTCTTCTCATCTTGCTTTCTGAAGAAGGCCGATTTTGAAAGAAGCTTGATCCTTTTGAAGCTTACCAAGTTGTAAGGGATACAGATGAATTCAGAGCACAGTTGTTCGCTTATTCCCTTATTTTGCATGGATCGCCCTTTCGGGTTTTCAATCCATCGGGATACCCATTTTTGCCTGAGTTGTCCGATGCGGCTTTTCAACTCAGCGGGTGTACATTTTTTGTTCATTTTCCCTTATTTTTGCCCGAGTCTTTTATTCTGTTTTTGACTCGCCGGGATGCCCTATTTTTGCCTGGACTTAAATTCTGTTCTTATGTCCAGCGGGTCATTTTATGCGAAGTATTTTTTACTGCATCTGAATTCACAGGGGACGGGAAGTCTTCACCATCCATAGTACTGAGCATGAGTGCTCCACCGGAGAAAACTTTCTTTACTACGAATGATCCTTCATAGTTCGGAGTCCACTTGCCTCTGTGGTCTGTATGAGGAGGGAGAAGTCTTTTCAGCACAAGATCTCCTACTTGGTACTCTCGGAGCCTGACTTTCTGATCGAAGGGTTTCTTCATTGTTTTCTGATATAACTGCCCATGACAGATTGCAGCCAACCTCTTTTCTACAATCAGACTCAGTTGTTCATATCGGGACCGGACCCATTCTGCTTCGTTCAGCTTAACATCCATTAGTACCCGCATGGAGGGTAATTCAACTTCAATAGGTAGGACTGCCTCCATACCATACACAAGCTGATACGGTGTTGCCCCAGTGGATGTTCTGATTGACGTACGGTACCCATGCAAGGCAAATGGTAGCATTTCATGCCAGTCTTTATAGGTGACTACCATCTTCTGCACAATCTTCTTGATATTCTTGTTAGCTGCCTCAACAACGCCATTCATCTTTGGCCTGTAAGGAGAAGAATTGTGGTGTTGGATCTTGAAGTCCCGGCATAGCTCTGCCATCATTTTGTTGTTTAAATTAGAGCCATTATCAGTAATGATTCGCTCGGGCACTCCATACCGACAGATGATATCTCTCTTCAGAAATCGGGCTACCACTTGCCTTGTAACATTTGCATAGGAAGCTGCTTCAACCCACTTGGTAAAGTAGTCAATGGCTACCAGGATGAATCTATGACCGTTTGAAGCAGTCGGCTCAATCTTGCCAATCATATCAATGCCCCACATGGCAAAGGGCCAGGGTGAAGACATCACATTCAGAGGATTGGGAGGCACATGCACCTTATCCGCATAAATCTGGCATTTATGGCACCTTCTGGCATACGCACAACAGTCTGCATCCATTGTGATCCAGTAATAGCCCGATCTTAGCAACTTTTTAGCCATGGCATGCCCTCCTGCATGGGTACCGAAGGATCCTTCGTGCACTTCGTGCATCAACAAGTCTGCCTCTGTCCTATCAACGCATCTGAGGAGTACCATATCAAAGTTTCTTTTGTACAGGGAACTGTCAGTATTCAGGAAGAAACTACCAGCTAGCCTTCTTAATGTCTTCTTATCATTGGAAGATGCCCCAGGTGGGTAAGTTTGATCCTCCAAGAAGCATTTAATGTCATGGAACCAAGGCTTATCATCTTTAACAACATCTGCTGAGAACACATATGCTGGTCTGTCAAGTCTGGACACTGAAATCCGAGGCACAAAGTTGGCAGCTTGAACTTTGATCATGGATGAAATGGTTGCAAGAGCATCTGCAAACTGATTTTCGTCCCGAGGGATATACTCAAGCTTGACCGTTGTGAAGAAAGTTAATAACCTTCTTGTATAATCCCTGTAAGGTATCAAATGATCCTGGTGGGTGTACCATTTGTCGTTGGTTTGATTGATTACCAAAGCTGAATCTCTGAACACAGTCAAAGTCTTGATCCTAAGGTCAATGGCTTCCTCAAGACCCATAATACAAGCTTCGTATTCAGCTTCGTTGTTAGTGCAGTTAAAGGTGAGTTTTGCCGAGAAAGGCATGTGAACTCCCTTAGGTGTAATGAGTACTGCACCAACACCACGACCATTCATATTAACAGCCCCGTCAAACATCATAGTCCATTATTCTTCTGGGTCAGGCCCTTCAATGTGAACGGGCTCTTCATGATCTTTTGCTTTTATGAACATGATGTCTTCATCCGGGAAGTCAAATCTCATGGGCTGGTAATCATCAATTGGTTGCTCAGCAAGATAATCAGACAATACACTGCCTTTGATGGCCTTCTGGGATGTGTACTGGATGTCGTATTCTGTGAGAATCATTTGCCATCTTGCAACCCGTCCGGTAAGTGCTGGCTTCTCAAAAATGTACTTAACTGGGTCCATATTTGAGATCAACAAAGTAGTGTGGGTCAACATATACTGCCTTAGTCGGCGAGCAGCCCACGCTAAAGCACAGCAAGTTTTCTCGAGCAGTGAATAACATTGTTCACAGTCGGTAAACTTTTTGCTTAAGTAGTATATTGCATACTCTTTTCGACCAGACTCGTCATGCTGGCCCAGTACATACCCCATTGACTCTTCTAATACTGTCAAGTACATGATTAGAGGTCTTCCTTCAATTGGAGGCATAAGGATCGGAGGCTCTTGTAAGTATTCCTTGATTTTGTCAAAAGCCCTATGGTAGTCTTCGTTCCACCTGACCGTTTGTTCTTTTCTTAATAGCTTGAACAAGGGTTCACATGTTGCAGTAAGGTGAGATATGAACCGTGAAATGTAGTTCAATCTACCTAGAAACCCTCGAACTTCTTTTTCAGTCCTCGGTGCAGGCATTTCTTGAATGGCTTTGACTTTATCCGGGTCAACTTCAATCCCTTTTTCACTTACAATAAATCCCTGCAGCTTACCAGATTGCACCCCGAATGTGCATTTGTTGGGGTTTAACTTCAGTTGATATTTCCTCAGACGCTTGAATAACTTCAACAGATTTACCAGGTGGTCTTCTTCTGTGAGGGACTTGGCAATCATGTCATCCACATAACATTAAATTTATTTATGGATCATGTCGTGGAATAATATTACCATAGCCCGTTGATAAGTTGCACCAGCATTCTTCAGTCCGAATGGCATCACCTTATAACAGAACGTGCCCCATGGTGTGATGAAAGTTGTCTTCTCCATGTCTTCAGGTGACATCTTGATCTGATTGTATCATGAAAATCCATCCATGAAGGAGAATACCGAGAACTGAGCCGTATTATCAACCAATACATCAATGTGAGGTAAAGGGAAATCATCTTTCGGGCTGGCTCTGTTCAGATCCCGGTAATCCACACACATTCTCACCTTGCCATCTTTCTTAGGCACAGGCACAATATTAGCAACCCACGGCGGATAGCTAGTCACAGCAAGGAAACCAGCGTCCCACTGCTTTTGTACCTCTTCTTTTATCTTCATTGCCATGTCTGGGCGAGTACGACGCAACTTCTGTTTTACTGGCAGGCAGTCTTCTTTTAAAGGCAGCTTGTGCATGACAATATCGGTGTCCAGCCCTGGCATATCCTGATAAGACCAAGCGAAAACATCCACGTACTCCCGAAGCATATCAATCAGTTGCTCTTTCACTGAGTCTTATAGGCAGGACCCAATCTTAACCTCTTTCACGTCTTCTTCCGTACCAAGATTAACCGTTTCAATCTCCTCCTGGTGAGGAGTGATAACCTTCTCCTCTTGCCTTAACAACCTTGTCAGCTCTTCAGGAAGCTCATAATCTTCTTCAACCCCTTCATCAGCTTGATTGATTGGATCGTCAAAGTCATACGGAGTCATAGCTGTGCTGTTGTCGGTGCAGTCTGAAAGGCACTCTCTGCAAGGGTTTAGATTGGTCTTTTTTAGTGATCAATTTTAATCTTATTTAGAAAAAGTGAAATGAAATTATCATTTTGGAAAACATTGCCATTTTATTTTTTGTACAAAAAGAAAAATGAAAAACAGTGAGCGGAAAAGAAAAAGACTCATTTGAAAAAGATGTCCGATATTCATTGATTAATCCATTTGCACAAAATTACAAGATGGCCCGATTACAAAATGAGTCTTGACATCTTGGGCAAGATGCAAGACTTGATGCATGCTTTAAAATACAGGAAATAATAATTACTCTGCAGGAGTAACCCTTATAATTTCCTGGGAAGACCAGTTAAGGACTTGGCTCCCCGGGATCCTTGGACATATCCATCTCTCCAGGTTGCGGTCGCTTTCCTCCTCGTCTTCCAAGTTGTTCACTGCATCCAGGGTGAGCATTCCCCCGTTGACAAAATTGGGCTTCCTGGCAGCCTCCGATTGATCTTGTTGAGTTGGTTTGTAACCCAACCCAAATCTGTCTTCTTTCTTTTCCACGGGCAGCAGCTTGCCCCAGCCTTGGGCAATACCCTCTTCAACAACCTTCCGGGCTTGCTGATACGACGTTATGGAGGTTCCCAGTACAGCAGATGCTTCATTAATGTTCAGGGCCTCAAACCCCTGGCTCATAGTTTCATGGATCTCCCCATCCATTTCTATGTACTTGTACGTAGCCAGATGGCTAACAAAGATGTCTTCTTCACCACAGATGGTGATGATCTGACCTTTCCACTCAAATTTCAACTTCTGGTGAAGGGTAGACGTAACAGCGCCAGCGGCATGGATCCAGGGTCTACCCAACAAACAGCTGTAGGCCGGCTGAATGTCCATCACATAGAAGGTAATTTTAAAGGTCTGCGGGCCAATCATCACAGGCAGATCAATCTCCCCAAGCACCGATCTTTTAGAGCCATCAAATGCTCTTACCATTAGATTACTTGGACGCAGTGCCAAGCCATTGTACTCCAGCTTCACCAAGGCTTTCTTTGGTAGAACATTGAGTGAAGACCCAGTGTCCACCAGTACATGAGATAGAACAACACCCTTGCATTCCAGAGTGATGTGTAAAGCCTTGTTATGGTTACGTCCCTCAGTTGTTAAGTCAGCATTGGTAAAGCCCAGTCCATGACTGGTGTTGACATTCGCCACCACAGTTTCTAGCTGATTAACAGTGATCTCCTCTGGCACGTATGCTGCGTGTAAGACTTTCAGTAATGCATTCCTGTGAGCTTCAGAACACATCAGCAGGGATAATATGGAGATCTTTGAGGGAGTTTGGTGAAGCTGATCCACCACCTTGTAATCACTTCTCTTTATAATTCTCATGAAATCATCTATATCTTGCTCAAAATATGTCTTCTGAGTTTCTTTGATAATTGGTTCCTCAGGTATCACACTCTTCCCCTTTGCTTTGGCAGCAGCTTCTGCTTCGGCGTTAGGTCTTTGTAATTGTGAGGCAAAAAGGTGTCCGCTTCTGGTGAAGCCTCCGCCTCCCCCAACATTATCAATCTATGGAGAAGAAGTTGAAGAATCCAAAGTGATTCTCTCCCCATTGCAGTAGAGGTCAGAGCCATAATGCCAAGGTATGGCATTACTGCTTTCATAAGGAACTGGTCCAGGCACCGTGATGGTAACTGGACTGACTGCTGCAGAGGAGGGTACTGAAATGGTGTGCGGATCGTAGTAAATTGTGACTGGTGACCTAGCAGGAGGTGCCACTGCTTGTTGTTGAAAGTTGTTTTTTGGAGGAACATTTGACGGATCATAGTAGATAGTGACTGCTGAGATATCTTCATTAATTTCTGTTGACGTTGTAGAAGATTCTGCTGAATAAATGGATGCTGATGTTGTAGAAGAAATGGTTGTTGACATCTGGTTTGTTGAAGTGATGGATGAAGCCATTGTTGATGATATTGATGAATTGGTTGGAATGATTGTTGTTGCAGTTGTAGAAGAGTCAGGAATTATTGTCAAAGGGATTGCTGGATTTGTAGGCACCGTTGTTGTGATCTGAAGTATACCACTTTTGATAAGACCATCTATGCCATTTCTCAAATTATCACACCCGTTGACTGAAATGTTGCAGTACCCACAACCGAGCTCACACCCGGGGAACATCTGGAAATCTAGAAGCTGAGCTTTAATTTCGACCAGAGGTGTCCGAATTTGTCCAACACTAGTGATTAAGAAAGATGGCTTATCCTCCTCAATGGCATTAATTCTTGGTCCTCCATGATTGGGCATGGGATTCTTGGTGACACTTGGAAGGGGTGCAAAGTTGAGGGCTTTGGAATCCACCAAATCTTGTACCTTCATTTGCAAAGCCCTGCATTTTTCCGTATTGTGGCTAGGTGCATTGGAGTGGAAAACACATCTGGCGTTGACATCATAATTTCTTGGAAGATTGGAGGGATCTGGTGGTGCCAATGTCCTTAATTCAACCAAGTTGAGTTTCAGGAGTTGTGGCAATAAAGAGGCATAAGGCATAGGGATAGGGTCAATCACCCTATTTGCCTGTGATGGTCTTTGTTGAAAAGGTCTTTGCTGTTGATTGCTGTTATTGTTGTTGTAGGTCCTCTGTGGCGGATACTGAACTTGCTGCTGATAATGTGGTTGTTGTGGTTGATATGCTGGTTGCTGAGGTATCGGAGCTGGAATTGTGACAGCTGCTACTGGTCTGTGGACATACTGAGGTCTGCCCCTGCTGGCATGAATGGCATTTGTCTCACCAGTTCTTCTAGGTCCCACAAAAGGCTTCCTGGGGTTGCTAGACGAACTTGCACCATTATCAGAAATCTTACCCATCTTCAGAAGGCTTTCAATTCTTTCTCCAGCTATGACTACGTCAGCGAAGCTGGTGGAAGAAAAGGCAGCTAGCCTATTAATATATGTTCCTTGCAGAGTGTTCATAAACATGTCGGCCATTTCTCTTTCCGACATGGGTGGCTGGACAGCAGCAGCAAGCTGTCTCCACCTCTGGGCATATTCCCTGAAGCTTTCTCTGGAGGATTGAGACATTCCCATCAGAAGGGTTCTGTTAGGAGCCATGTCCAGATTGTATTGGTACTGTCTGATGAAAGCTTCAGCTAGGTCCTTCCAGCACCTGATAGTAGCTCTGGTCAAGTGAGAGTACCACTCCCTTGAAGCCCCAGTCAAACTGTTTTCAAAGTAAAACATCCACAGTTTTTCATCCATGGTGTATGCCTTAAGTCTCCCCAGAAAAGACTGTAGGTGAGTTCGTGGACAGGAAGTTCCATTGTACTTCTCGAAGCACGGGGGTTTAAACTTGTGGGGAATCCTTACCCCATCCACTAACCCCATATCCATGACATCAAAACCTAGGGAATTTTGAGACTCCAGAGATCTTAGCTTCTCAGCAATTTCATCAAACCTTCTATCATAAACTTCATCCCCAGCTCCCATCACAGTAAACTACTCTTCTTGGGGGTCTTCCTGTAAGATCCTTCCTCTAGTAGTATTTCCTTGCACATTACCCGGGATGTTGACTTCCGGATGTAGATGAGGCCCATATACTGGTGGATTAACATGGGGCTGACCCCTTTCATTGTTACTTGTTCCTCCAGTTCCCAGAGGAGGCTCCTCCGGGGTTTGTCTTTCTACCAATGCCCTCAACCTTTCTTGACTTTGGGCCAAGCCATTCATTACTTCCATGAACTGGGTCATTTGGTTTCTCATCTCCAGTCTTTCATTGGTCATCTGAGTCCTGACCTCTGTCAGGTCTTGTTGTACTTGGTCCATTTGGATACCAGGAAGATTGTTGCGAGTAGGATACCTGTGCGGACGGTTGAGAGGGAACACCCGACGGCGAGCAATAATTCCTGAACCACAACAGAGTTAGAAAAATAAAGTAATGACAAAACCTACAAAACAAAACAAAGGTTAGTATGCAATGCAGTATGCTTATTTGCTTTCCAAGGTATCCGGCTTGGCTCTTGGTTTTGACCTTTCCAGACCCTGAGGAATATGCTTTGATGTTGCTTGAGAGAGAGAGGCTTAATGAAACAAACTAACAAATACATTACAAATGGTGAATCATACATAGTTTGTTTTTACAACATATGCCCCTGAGGGGTCAAAATACAACATAAAAGAAAAGTATATCAAATGGAAATAACAACAAGCAAAGTAGTCAAACATCTAAGCCAAACTCATCCTCCTTGACCTCCTTCAAAAGTGCTTCAGTTACAGGGCCAGTCGGATGCTCTGTGATGTTCCTGATAAGAAGGTTTCTGGTGGCAATTGCAGTGGTCAGCTTCTTGTGCCTGTCTTGGTCCTTTGACCTCTTCACACCAGCCCTAAGCTTTAATTCTGAGATCTCCTTCTGGGCTGCCAGCAAAGCTTCCTGTTGCTTCTTCTCATTGGCCTCCAACTGCTCAATCCTAGCTTGAGTTCTCTTATCTTCTTGAGTGCGAGCTTCAGTGATCCTGACCCACCTAGCTTGACTTTCCTCTAGATAGAGATCAGTCCTAGCCTTCTGAAACTGGGCCTCTTTATAGGCATTCTTCAATATTTGCTCTCCAGCTCTTGATTTCTTGATGTAGTCCTCTGCTTTCTCAATCCTGGCTAGATGCTCCACTTTAAGCCTCTCCAACCTCTCAATGTCTAGACGACCATCACTCCTCTCCCAGAGGGTCCTCTTTAGAGCTTGAGACAGATTCTCATTCCTCTCCTTCAGCTTCTCAAATTCTTCCAGGCTGACAGTGGCTGGAGATGGTACTGTGGATGGTCCAGGTGCATCCTCAATGGTGAAAGGCATCCCAGAGATCTGAGCCCTAGTATAAGACCATTCATAATACTGAGCTGAAGCCACATTATCGCACCTCCCAAGAATGGCCATCCCCTTGGTTTGGATGTTGTCCCAAGCCCAGGATGCTTGTCTAACAACATCCAGATTAGGTTTTATCTCACAATACAGAGTCTCAGCTAAGTCTTGCACTTTAGGAGGGTGGACCAAAGCATAGCCCAATTGTCTCTTAAACAACAAAGGATTGTAGTTGATGCAACCCTTCACTCCCATTAGAGGTACATTGGGGAACTGTCCACATCTAGTTATTATGTCCCTGCCTTTGGTGCTTTGGGTACACCATCTGATGTCATCTGAAGTCAAAGCAATAAGTCTCTTAGCCCAATTCTTCTGTTGGTGAGGAGTCAGGAAGGCATCAGTCCTAGGTAAGTGTTTAAGCAGCCAAGTGTGAAATAGAGGAGCACAACACCTCACCAACCTTCCTCTTTGCTTCTCATTTCTTTGGTGAACAGAATAATAGAAATCCCCCAGCAATGTGGGTACTGGGTTCCTCAAAAGGAAGAGATGAATGGCATTCTTGCTGATAAACTTGGGCTCATCTGCAAATAGTATAACCCCATATATACTGAGGGCTAACAATGCACAAACTGCCTTCCATTCTCCCAAAGAGGCCTTCAGGATGGCCTGAGAAGTCAGAAAATCTAAGTGTAGACCAGGGATCCCAGCCTTTGTTGTCATGTTCTGCTCAATCAAAATAGGCTCAAAATACAGTGCTTTTGCCACTTCTCCATTGCTGGGAAAAGTCATTTCTGGGTTGAAGGGGATACCACCCCTGACAGGTACTCCAATCAATGATGAGAACTCCTCCAGCAGAGGTCCTAACTGAAAGCTCTGGAAAGTGAAGCATCTCAAAGGAGGGTCATAAAACTGTAGGCAAGTGTGGATTAAACTCCTCTGAGAAGGGTCCAGGTCCATAACCATATCAAGGATGCCTCCATAATGCTCTCTGAATAATAGGATGTAGTCTGGAGTGATAAGTGCCTGGACCTGCCTGATGCCAGCCAGCACAGGCTCAAAGAAATGGTATGAAATGTTGCTCTTCTTGGGTGCCATGACTGCTGATGAAGAGTTGAATACAAATGCTGATGATGAAGACTGATACTGGAGATGAGCCACTGATAGGCTGAGGCTGGTGATAGAAGTAGCTGAAGCAGGCAACTGATGAAGATATCTGAAGCAGATAGCTGATGAATAAAGGTCTATGCAGATGAAGGGGTCAAAACCAAGCCAGATGTAATATGGATACCCTGAAAAACAAATAAACAAATGTTAAATGATGAAAATGATGAGTATGCAAATGATATGCAAGGGTTTGCGATCAAGCTGGATCTGATTACTGCCTTGATATAAGCCTATGTATGTCTAAGAAGTCCAGATGGAGGTTCAGAAGTCCAGTAACCAAGGTGGGGGACTCAAATAAAGAGTCACATGTCCAGGGTTAAAATCACAAGAACTGTCCAAAGTGAAGCATTCTTAAACAAAACAAGTATCAAGGTATGATGTGGCCAAAGGTACCTGCAAACCTGCAAACAGCCCAACCCCCTCACAAGTGGTGTTCTAAAACAAGGATCCTCAGACTTGGATCAGTTATGAGGAGTGTAAACACTTCTAACCCGGAGGTACAATGTTTACGATAACCATAAAAGATCCTCCTCTAATTCACCTTAGTTTCTGAAGGTCATAATAAAGGTCATCCAGACTTAGCAGGCTTCCCAGATAGCCCTAGCACTACAGGAAATCTGTAGCACAGAGTTCTCAAGAAGAAACCCACATCTGAACCGTGTTTCATATTCCCGCACCAGACCGAAATGGAATGGGAAAGAACATGAACCACTCTAGCCTAGGTGTCACTCAGGCCCCAGGTATAGGACCTAAAACTCTCAATAGAACCCCACCCACCAAAGCAAAAACCAGATCCAGCCAGATGACAATATGACAGTATGATATACAAAGCTGTAAAGAAAGCAATAAATAACTGTACATAAAGCAATAAATAAATACAAATATACAGACACAATTAGCACATAACACCCCAGTAAACACAAATCAAACAAGCGCTAGGAGGAACCCACAAAAAGAACCAGAAGCCCTGGTTACAGTATAAGGGTCCCCAGCAGAGTCGCCAAGCTGTCGCTCCCACCAAATGAGGCTAAGTCAGATGGGGAACAGACGCGAACGGTCGACGAAAGGAGAAGGAATGAATAGAGTCTCCAGCTAGGCATTTTTATCCCGAAGGAAAGGTAATGCTGTATAAACCTAGAAAGATAGGATAAGACGGTCGCGAGCCAGAGAAACTGAGAAAGGGGGCTGGTTACAACCTGGGAAGGTATTAGCACCCAGATTGTCCGTCGTACTCGACGGGATCCACGCTTAAAAGATTTGTGTTTTAAAGGGGTAGTGTCAGTGCAATCTGTGTATCAAAGCTGGAAAGAATGCAAGTGTCAGTGTAAAAAAAAGTGTGTAGTGTATAAGTGAAGTGTCAGTGTAAGATAAGAATGAAATGCTCGAGACTTATGAGGCTAAAAGAATAATGCTGGAGGAGAGGGAATGTACAAAAACTTTTGTTCGATAACTGTTAAGTTATGCCTACGTATCCTCTCGTGCAATGAGGAAGTCAGAACACCGTATTTCGACCCAAAGAGACTGAAAGATAAATTGACTTGTGAACTGCTTACTTGTCTATGCTCAAGTGTATGACCTGTCTGGCTCAGGTGCAAACTGTCTTGCATTAGACGGAAGAAGCGAGTTCTCGTTTGTGAGTGAAGATGATGAGAAAAGAATCCCGAAGGAGACGATTATTGTTTGTTTTTGTGTTTTCAGTCTTTTATTGCTTTTGAAAGTTTGCCATAAGAAAACGAGCTTAAGCCTAAACCAATGGGTTAGTAAACTCATCACATCCTCCCTCTGATTAGGGGTAATGAGAATTCTTTAAGTGTGAAGTCAGCATCTCACACTTAATTACCATGATGTAGGATTAAGATCATTAACCTACTTGTGATTATTTAGATGTTTTTGTTGTTTTTGTTTAGTGTTGAGTAATGAGATTAAGCCATAATCAAGGACTTAATGGACTCATTACACCATCCTAATAGAAGGATAATAGATGAGAACATTTAAGCTGAGAAAGACTTCTCAACTTAATCCATGATTAGGGATTAACCTCATGACAAAACAAAGCCTTTATTAAATGGATTTTAGTTGATGGTAAGATTAAGAAGTGGATTTTATGATTTGTAAGACAACTTGAGGAGGACTTGTCCATTAACACTAGGGTTAGTCCTTCTTAACCAATTAAGGAAGAATTAGAACCCTAATGCAAGGCCCAAGTTACAAGCTTGATGTCTTGATGATTATTAAGTGGATTGATTAAAGGAGTTAAACACATTAAGGGTTTAACACTTAGGATTAAAGTTATACACTCCATCCTAATAGAAGGATGCAGGCATAAGCTTAATCACAAAGCCTTAAAACCTTTAGGGTTTAGTCCTTGATTATGAGATGAGAAGAGAAGACAAAATGATGACACAAAGGAAAAAGCTAAATGGGGGACTAATCAAAACCCTAATTGTTATCATGCTTGGTTATTCCTAGGGTTAGTGAGGTTTACAAGGAGAATCTTCAGAGAAACCACCAGGAAGGAAGTAGATGAAAGGAGGAAGAAACAAAGAGAAGCAAAACAACTTGCTCCACTTAAGAAGACAAGTTGCTTGAAGGAAGAAAGTAAGATGAACAAGAATGAGCAAGCTCAATCCAATACACAAGATAAAATGCAGCAAATATGCAAGAGAGAGATGAAAAGAGATTGTGAGAAGCGAAGGCAAATTCACTTCTCAGACAACTTACCACCTGAAATGTTAGCATAAGAAAATGGAATGCAATGCAAATGAGGTACAATGTCATGATGCAAATCAAAACCAGAAGCATAAGTATGAAGTTAATGATGCTAAGGGATGATACAAACATGAGGCAAGACATGAGAATGATCATACAAAGCAATGGATGCAGATGAAGCATGATTTGAACCATGGAAGTACATGAAAAGTTATGAAATGCAATGAACATACAACATGGCAAATGAAAGATGCAATGATCAAACATGATTCTAATATGTCCTAAGATGTATTATGAATCAAATGAATGCACAAAATGTCATGGCAAGTCATGGGATGCAAGCAAATGAGAAATGGATGCAAAGGAAGGCACAAATTAGGGTTTCATGCATCATGCAAAGCAAAAATCCAAAACCAGAAGCAAACAACATGATAAAAAATTGAAAATGCAATCAAAGATACCCTAAACCTATACAAACTCACTGCCCAAAGGAGAGGGTCCAACTCTTAACCTATTTATGAATTTCTTAAGATTGCTAGGGTTTTGGGGTACCTCACCAAGAAAAATGCTAAACAAATTGAAAATGCAAGATCAATTCAAATCAAATTTATCCTATAACCTACATGTTATGCAAGATGCAATGCCAAAATAATCATCATCCAACTCTCAATGGTTAGGCAGAAAGGAATTTTTGAAGATTGAAACAAAATATTGCCTTGAAATGAAATTAAATTCAATGAAAATGATCAAAAGGCATCAAGAACAAAAAAGAAATTTGGTTTGAGAGTTGGACAATGTTTCTAAATGTTTTTAAATGCTATGTGAATTTTTTGGTGATTTTTAAATACCTAAATGTATTTTTAACTAATTAATTTCCATTAATTAATTAAAAATAAACATTTAAATGATTTAAAAATAATTTTCAGTGCAAAAAATAAAAATAAAAATATTTTTGGGTTTTAAAAATTAATGAAATCTTTGACAAAAATTTTCATAATTTTTAAATGATTTTTGCTATTTTAAATAAAATGTGCAAATTAAATGAAAAGAAAATGAAATAAAAATGGATAAATGGAAAAGTATGCAGATCCAAAGGTTGTGGTTTGAATGAAACACGCGCGAATTGACTAGCGCGCAAATGGAAGGCTCAGATCATTTCTGGCAAAATTCAAATTTAATCCCAATTAATTAATTTAATAAATCAGAATTAGGGTTTAATGAAGGATCTGGTTCGTCCATTCGCGCGGGAGTCAACAAAAGTCCACAAGATCAAGGGTCCAAATTCAAACTTTGCCCTAAACGTAATTAAGTCACTAATGACTTTCAGGTGGTCGGAGAAGACCTCCGGTCATCTTCTCCGGCCAGACCCTCACCTGAAAGTTGCCAACTTCTTCCCTAGGTTATTTCTGGAGCTCTAAAGCTCCAGATCAAACCTCCTAACCTCCCTGAATCTAAACCTACCCTCAAAACAAATTTCTATGACCTACAAAACAAGATTCGAATCAAAACTCAAAAATGGCAAAAGTTTCAGGCAACCAGTACACACTCAAATCTTAACCATTTCAAAAAGTAAAAACATCAAGATGATCAGCAAGGCATAAGGAACAATCTAAGAACTTAAATTTTCATTTCTGGAAAAAAAATTTCTTGAGGTACCTGAGCTTGAGCTTTCTTAGTTTGCAACTTTCTGGCCAGCTCTTTGCTTCCAATCACCTCCAATGATCCCCCTGAGAAGTTTGCAAGGCTTGGTTGGAGTTTAAAATGGTTGGTTTGTGAGATTGATCAAGTTCTGTTCAGTGAGGGGTGAGAATCGTGATTTAGTTTGAGGAGGTTTCAGGGATGAATGAGGGCAGGGAAATGATCAGGGGAGTATGTTGAGTGATCCTATGGAGTTTGTTTTTATGTTTGATGCTTGTGTTGTGTGATTCGAAGCAAAATGCATAAAGGGAGGTTTTTGAGAATGCTGGCTTGTGGGAGAGATCAGGATGAGTTGTGTGTTGAAATGGCTTGCTTGAAGTGTGTTTGTAAAGTCTTGATTGGTCAGAATAGTTGGTGTGGCACTGTGGGATTGGTATGGTTTTTTTTTGCAAAAAGTCAAGTCTAGGTGTACTTGAGGTATGGGCAAGTGTGAGGTTGTGATAGGGGCATGGTTGGGCTCAGCAGAGATCATGGAGTTCATGTGGATCAGATTCTATGAGCTATAACAAGTAGATGCATGGCTTCATGAGTTTTTGCAAGTTGGTACATCTTTGGCCCTTTTGGAAATTCATAAAGTTCAAGGCACCAAAATGCAATATTCTTGGGCCAATTCTGATCTTTAGAGGTCATGTGAGTATGTTGTAACGAGTTTGTGCACATTTGAAGTCTTTGGAATGCTTGATCATATCATTTTGCAAAATGCCTCCTTGGTACAAAACTTGAAATTATGTGATTTTGTCCAACTTTGACAAGCCATAACTTTTGATCCAAAATGAATTAGAATGAGTTCTTGTACTTTTTGAAAAGGGAATGATCCATTCTACAACTTTCATGACCAAAGTTTTCTCATTTGAGGCATTTTTGAATCAAAAAGCAAGGGTTGAAAAAGTTTCCCAAAATGGCAAGTTTCCATTACAAGTCATTTTCCCAAAAAGGCAACTTTGCAAATGGCTTGAAATTCTTCAATTTTGTGAACTTCTAACATCTTATATGATCAAATAAAGATCATACACATTCAAAATGATGAAGAACACCATTTGGTTGGGTCATTGGGGGCCTCAGATGCCCTGATTTTGCACTGACTTGCTCAAGAAGTCAACTATTGATCAGATGACTTCCCCATGGAATTTCTTCATGAAAATTGACATGCATGATCCCTATACCATATAGAGACCAATAGAAACAAGAATGACCAAAAAATTTGGAGTTATGGCCTCTGAAACTAAAACCCTAATTCTAGGTCATCTGTGCAGTTAAACCTGGCTCTGCTTCCATGCCATTCTCAGTTCTTGTGATTCTTTGATTTCTTGACTTTGAGAGGATATAATATGATGCTTGAACATACATGAACCCCTTTGAAGTGATTGATGACCTTTGGAGTGGCTCAAATGGCCCTTGGATAGCTCAGATCACAAACCCTAGATGCAGATGACTTAGAAACAATGCAGTGAAGCAAAAGTGTAATATGAGATGCTATGATTGAAACTTATGCATATGAAGAGATAACAAGCCATGGTGTGAATGGGTGAGGGCAAATTTGGGGTGTTTACACACTTGCCATTAGTTTGGTTGATCACCAAAGCCGAATATCCGCATACATTCAAGGTTTTGATCCTGAGGTCAATGGCTTCCTCAAGACCCATGATACAAGCTTCGTATTCTGCTTCATTGTTAGTGCATGCAAAGGTGAGCTTTGCTGAGAAAGGCAGATGGACTCCCTCAGGTGTAATAAGAACTGTACCAACCCCACGACCGTTATAATTAACTACCCCATCGAACATTATAGTCTATGCTCCTTCTGGATCCGACCCTTCAGTGTGAACAGGCTCTTCACAATCTTTTGATTTTAAGAACATGATGTCTTCATCGGGAAAATCAAATCTCATAGACTGGTAATCATCAATGGGTTGCTCAGCCAGATAGTCAGACAATACATTGCCCTTGATGGCTTTCTGAGAGGTGTACTGAATATCATATTATGTTATAATCATTTTCCACCTTGCAACCCTTCCGATAAGTGCTGGCTTCTCAAATATGTACTTGACGGGGTCCATCTTTGAGATCAACAAGGTAGTATGAGTCAACATATACTGTCTTATTCGGCGAGCAGCCCACGCTAAAGCACAAGTTTTCTCGAGCAGTGAATAACGTTGTTCACAGTCGGTAAACTTTTTGCTTAGGTAGTATATTGCATACTCTTTTCGCCCAAACTCGTCATGTTGGCCCAACACACACCCCATTGATCCATCTAATACTGTCAGGTACATTATTAGAGGTCTTCCTTCAACTGGAGGCATGAGAATTGGAGGTTCTTGCAGATACTCCTTGATCTTGTCAAAAGCTCTTTGACAATCATCGTTCCACCTGTCTATTTGTTCCTTTCTTAGCAGTTTGAACAAGGGCTCACAGGTTGCAGTGAGATGAGATATGAACCTTGAAATGTAGTTCAATCTACCTAAGAACCCTCAGACTTCTTTCTCAGTCTTAGGTGCAGGCATTTCCTGAATTGCTTTGACTTTTTCGGGATCAACATTAATTTCTTTTCTGCTTACAATAAAACCCAGCAGCTTACCAGAACGTACCCCGAATGTGAATTTGTTGGGGTTCAACCTTAACTGATACTTTCTCAGACGCTTGAACAGTTTCAGTAGATTTACCAAATGTTCTTCCTCTGTTTGGGACTTGTCAATCATGTCATCCACGTAGCACTCAATTTCTTTATGGATCATGTCGTGGAATAATGTTACCATATCCCGTTGATATGTTGCACCAGCGTTCTTCAAATCAAACGGCATTACCTTGTAGCAGAACGTGCCCCATGGTGTGATGAAGGTTGTCTTCTCTATGTCTTCAGGCGACATCTTGATTTGGTTGTATCCAGAAAATCCGTCCATGAAGGAAAATACCCAAAACTGAGTTGTGTTGTCTACCAATACATCAATGTGAGGTAATGGGAAGTCATCTTTTGGGCTTGCTCTGTTCAGATCCCGGTAATCGACACACATACGCACCTTGCCATCCTTCTTAGGTACGGGTACAATGTTAGCAACCCACGGCGGGTAACTAGTTATAGCAAGAAAACCGGTGTCCCACTTCTTTTGAACTTCTTCTTTGATTTTCATGGCCATGTCCGGGCGAGTACGACAAAACTTCTGTTTAACTAGAGGACAATCCTCTTTCAATGGCAGCTTGTGCATGACAATATCTGTATCCAAACCCGACATATCTTGATAGGACCAAGCGAACACATCGACATATTCCCACAACATACTGATAAGTTGTTCTTTTACCGGAGCATGCAGACTGGCTCCGATCTTCACCTCTTTCACATCTTCCTCGGTACCAAGATTAATAGTCTCAACCTCCTCCTGATGAGGAGAAATCACCTTTTCCTCTTCTCTCAATAACCTGGATAACTCTTCAGGTAAATCGTAGTCTTCTTCAACCCCTTCATCTGCTTGATTTACCGGATTGTCGAAGCCATACGAGGTCATAACAGTGTCGTTGTTGGTGCAATCTGGAGGGCTATCTCTGCAAGGGTTGAGATTTGGTTCATTTTAGTGATTGATTTTATCTTATTTAGAAAAAGTGAATGAAGTTATTATTGAGAAAAACATTTCCATTCATTATTTTGTGAGAAAATAACAAAAATGAAAAGACAGTGAGCGGAAAAGATTGTTTGCAAAAAGATGTCCATTGTTCATTAATATTCAATTTGCACAAATACATATGGCCCTATTACAAAATGAGTCCTAACATCTTGGGCAAGATGCAGGACTTTGATGCATGCTTAAAACAGGAAATAATAATTACTCTGCAACAGTAACCCTTATAATTTCCTAGGAAGACCAGTTGAGGACTTGTTGCCCCGGGACTCTTGGACGGATCTAGCTTTCCAGGTTGTAGTCACTCTTAGCCTCGTCTTCCAAAGTGTTGACAGCATCCGGGATCAGCATTCCCCCACTTATGAACTTGGGAGCTTCAGCAGCCTCCTCTGGAACTTGTCGGAATGGTCTGTAACCCAAACCGAATTTGTCTTCTTTCATCTGAACCTTCAGCAGCTTGCCCCAACCTTGGGCGTTCCCTTCTTCCACAACCTTCCGAGCTTGTTTGTAGGAAGCAATTGAGGTGCCCATCCTTTCCTCTTGGGATGCAGCAAACACCTCAGTTGTAGCTTCGTTGACGTTCAAAGCTTCAAAACCCTGACTCATGGTTTCATGGATCTCCCCATCCATCTCTATGTACTTGTATGTAACCAGATGACTGACAAAGATGTCTTCTTCTCCACATATGGTGATAATTTGGCCTTCCCACTCATATTTTAACTTCTGGTGAAGGGTCGATGTTACTGCGCCAGCGGCATGAATCCAGGGTCGACCCAACAAACAGCTGTAGGCAGGCTGTATGTCCATCATGTAGAAGGTAGTTTTAAAAACTTGTGGGCCAATCACCACGGGCAACTCAATTTCTCCGAGAACCGATCTCTTAGAACCATCAAAAGCTCTGACAACTAGGTTGCTCAGACGGAGTGCAAGACCATCATACTCCAGCTTGACTAAAGCTTTCTTCGGCAACACATTGAGTGATGATCTGGTATCAACCAGGACATGAGAAAGTACAACACCTTTACATTCCAAAGTGATAGATAAGGCCTTGTTGTGGTTATGCCCCTCCGTAGTCAAGTCAACATTGGTGAATCCTAGTTCATGACTAGTATTGACATTTGCGACCACCGTTTCTAACTGATTGACCGTGATTTCTTCCGGCACATAAGTTGCGTGCAGGACCTTGAGTAGTGCATTCCGGTGAGTCTCGAAACACATGAGCAGAGATAGTATGGAAATCTTGGAAGGTGTTTGATGGAGCTAATCCACCACTTTGTAATCACTTCTTTTGATAATCCTCATGAACTCGTCCACATCCTGATCAAAGGACGTTTTCTGAGTTTCTTTTGCAACTGGTTCTTCTGGTACCATGCTTTTGCCTTTTGCTTTGGCAGCAGTTTCTACTTCAGCATTAACCCTGGGAAACTATGAAGCGAAGAGACGTCCGCTCCGGGTGAAGCCTCCGCCTCCCCCGACATTGTCAATTTGTGGTGCAGGTGTTAAGGAGTCAAGAATGACCTTTCTTCCATGGCGGTAAAGATCCGAACCATAATGCCAAGGCACGACACTGTTGTTATCATAGGGAATTGGTCCAGGCACCGTGATGGTCATCGGACTAACTGCAGCAGAGGAAGGAGTAGTGATAGCATGTGGATCATAGTAGATGGTGACAGGAGGTCTGATTGAAGATGGTGCAGGTGCAGGAAGTTGTTGATGTTGATGAGGGTGTTGTTGAAAGTTGTTGTTGAGAGAATCCGGAACATGGATGGTTGCTGGATCATAATATATGGTAACTGTTGAGATGTCGTCACTGGTGTTTGCTGTTGTTGTATTCAATTCTGTTGGAATAATGTTTGTTGGTGTTGTAGGAGAGATTTTTGTTGCAGATGTAGAAGATGGAACTGTTGATGTGATTTGCAGGATGCCTTCTCTGATAAGACTGATGATACCATTCTTCAGATTTGCACAACCATTGGTAGAAATTTTGCATGCTTCACAACAGTCCTCACAACTTGGAAACACTTGGCACTTTAATAGCTGAGCTTTTACTTCGACTAGTAGTGTTTGAATACTTGCAATGTCATCAATCAGAATTGCTGGTTGGTCCTCCTCAATGGCGTTGATCTTTGGCTCACCATGATTTGGTATTGGGTTCCTTGTGACATTTGGTGGAGGTGCAAAATTCAAAGCCTTGGAGTCGATCAAATCTTGGACTTTCATGTACAAGGCCCTACACTTCTCTGTTGAATGACCAGGTGCATTGGAGTGAAAAGCACATCTGGTGTTGACATCATAATTCCTTGGAAGTGTCAGAGGATCTGGTGGAGCCAAAGTTCTCAATTCAGTAAGGTTAAGGTTCAATAGTTGTGGGAGTAAGACTGTATAGGGCATCGAGATGTGATCAATCACCCTATTAATCTGAGAAGGCCTTTGTTGGAAAGGACGTTGTTGTTGGTTGTTGTTATTATAAGATCTTTGTTGTTGTTGAGGATACTGTTGTTGCTGAGGTGTCGGAGTAGGGATGGTGACTGCAGCTACTGATCTTTGCAAGTACTAGGGTCTACCTCTATTAACATGTACTGCACTGGTCTCCCCTGTTCTTCGAGGTCCTGAGAAGGGTTTCTTTGCATTGCTGGAGCTAGCACCATTATAAAAAATCTTAACCATCTTCAGCAAACTTTCAATTCTCTCTCCCGCTATGACCACGTCAGCAAAGCTAGTGGAAGAGAAAGCAACAAGTCTATCAATGTAGGTCCCTTGCAAAGTATTCATAAACATATCATCCATTTTCCTTTCAGACATTGGGGGTTGGACAACAACTGCGAGTTGTCTCCACCTTTGAGCGTATTCGCGGAAACTTTCTCTCGAGGATTGAGACATACCCATCAAGAGGGTCCTATTGGGTTCCATATCCAGGTTGTACTGATATTGGCGTATAAAGGCCTCAGCTAAGTCTTTCTAGTTCCAGAAAGTAGCCCTTGATAAGTGTGAATACCACTCTCTGGATGCCCCGGGTAAACTGTCTTCAAAGTAAAACATCCACAGTTTCTCATCCATGGTATATGCTTTCAATCTTCCTAGAAAATATTGCAAATGGGTACGAGGACATGAGGTACCATTATACTTTTCAAAGCACGGAGGCTTGAACTTGTGGGGAATCCTTACCCCCTCAACTAAACCCATATCCATCACATCAAATCCCAAGGAGTTCTGGGATTCCAGGGATCTTAGCTTCTCTGAGATCTCATCCAGACGACGGTCATAAGCTTCATCTGCCCCATCACCTAACACTGTAAACTGCTCATCTTGAGGGTCTTCTTGTAGAATACAGTCTCCAGTGTTCCTTTGGCCATTCCCAAGGATATTAACTTCAGGATTATTGTCAGGTCCAAACACCACCGGAGTCGTTCGTGGTTGATCGCGCGCATTGTTACTAGTGCCTCTAGTGCCTGCATGGTTATCTTCTGGAGATTTCTGCTCGACTAACCCTCAATCTTTCCTGGGCCTTTACCAGTCTAGTCATCACAACCATGAATTGATTCATCTGAGTCCTCACTTCTGTCCTCACATTTGTCATTTGAGTCCTTACATTTGTCAGTTCCTGTTGTAGCTGATCTATTTGTAGGCTCGGAAGGTTGTGTCGAGTTGGATATCTGTGGATGCGATTGACGGGAAGACCCTCCTGCGAGAAATATTTCCTCAAACAATCAACAAAGTGAGAAGACAACAACAAAACACCTACAAAACAAAGGATATGAAGTTAGCATGCAATGCAATATGCCTATTTTTCTTTCGAGGGTATCCAGTTTGGTTCTTGGTTTTGACCTTCTAGACCCCTTGAGGATGTTGAAGCAAACGAAGTCCATAAGAAAATCCAATACATAACCATAAAAACAAGTGGCAATGCCAAAATAAAAATAGTTCATGAATTATAAACAAACTCCCATGCTGAATCAAAATAAAATCAAATTCAAGAATACAACAAAAAAAATCACTATGGTGAGCTAAAGTACAATCAAATAGATATAAGTACAGAAAATCAGACATCAAGTCCAAAAGCATCCTCCCTGACTTCCTTCAGGAGAGCATCAGTTATTGGTCCAACTGGGTGCTCTGTAATGGTTCTGATGAGAAGGTTTCTGGTTACAATGTCATTTGTCATCTTTTGATACTTATCTTGTTCTTTGGATCTCTTTAACCCCACCCGAAGTTTCAATTTTGAGATCTCCTTCTGAGCTGCTAGCAGTGCTTCTTGGCTTCTTTTCTCATTAGACTCCAACTGCTTTATCTTGGCTTGCATCTTCTGGTCTTCTTTCAGACGAGCCTCAGTTATCCTGACCCATCTATCCTGACTCTCCTCCAGATAATGCTCAGCTCTTGCGCTTTGAATCTTTGCTTCCTTACATGCATTCTTCAACACAAGTTCCCCTGCTCGTGCTTTCCGGATGAAGTCTTCAGTCTTCTCAATCTTGGTTACATGCTCGATACGCAACTTATCTAACCTCTCAATGTCTAGACGACCATCATTCCTTTCCCAAAGGGTCTTCTTTAAAGCTTCGGCTAGTTGGGCATTCCTTTCTTTCAACTTTTCAAAGTCTTCCAGGCTTACTGTAGCTATAGGCTCAACTGCTGATGGCCCTGGTACATCTTCCAGGGTAAATGGCATACGGGTAATATGTCCTCTGATGCGTGACCATTCAGTGTACTGAGAAGAGGCTATGTTGTTTCACTTCCCCAGAATAGCAGTCCCTTTAGTCTGTATATGGTCCCAAGCCCAGGCTGCGTGTCAGATACTGACATGGTTGTTCTGAACAACACAATAAAGAGATTGTAATTGATGCAACCCTTTACTCCAAAAGGTGGATGTATCAAGGCATACCCCAACTGTCTCTTGAAAAGTAAAGGATTGTAATTGATGTAACCCTTTACTCCAATAAGTGGCACATTCGGGTATTGCCCACAACTTGTTATTATGTCTCGGCCCTTGGTGTTCTGAGTACACCACCTGGTATCTTCTGAAGTAAGGGCAATCATCCTCTTAGCCCAATTCCTTGATTGATGTGGATTTAGCAAAGCTTCCGTCTTTGGCATATGCTTCATCAACTAACTATAGAAGAGAGGTGTACAACATCTTACTAGTCTTCCTCTATGTTTCTCATTCCTCTGATGAACTGAGTAATAAAAGTCTCCTAACAAGGTGGGAACCGGGTTCTTTAGCATGAATATGTGAATGGCATTCTTGCTTACAAACTTAGGCTCGTCTGCAAACAAAATGATACTATAAATGCTGAGGGCCAGGAGAGCACAACCAGTTTCCCAATTCCCTATTGCAGCTTGATTAGTAGCCTTAGTAATCAAGAAATCCAGATAAAGGCCTGGGATTCCAGCTTTGGAAGTCATGTTCTCGTCAATGATAGTTGCTTCCAGATGTAATGCTTTAGCTATGTCTTCATTCTTTGGAGGAGTCATTTCAGGATTGAAAGGAATTCCTCTTCTGATAGGGACACCCAATAGCATAAAGTATTCTTCCAACAAAGGACTTATCTGAAAATCTGGGAAAGTGAAGCAACGAAGAGGAGGGTCATAGAACTGAAGACATGTATGAATCATGCTCCTCTGCAATGTGTCCAAGTCCATGATCATGTCCAGGATTCCACCATAATGCTCTCTGAATAAGGGAACATGATCAGGGGTGATAAGGGCCTGTATCTGCCTGATGTCTGCTAGAGGATACTCAAAGAAGTGGTAAGTGATGTTGCTTTTCCTGGTTGAATCCATGTTGTGTGCTGAAGGAGATAACTGAAGAGGATAACTAGAGAAGATAGCTGAAGGAGATAGCTGAAGAAGTGTTGAAGCAAATAAGCTGAGCAGAAGAACAGTCAAAACCAAACAAAGGGAAGATGGATACCCTGTAAAACAAATAGACAAATGTTAAATGATGCAACATGATGTATGCTTATGATATGCAAGGATTTGTGATCATGTGCTGGATTAACAGTTGTCTTTGGTAGGATCCATGAGTGTTCAGAGTTTTGGATGGAGGTCTGAGAACCAGTAACCAGGTGGGGGACTCAAATAAAGAGTCAATAATCCAAGGTTTCAAAGAACTAGTCCAAAATAGTACAACCTTAAGAACAAATTCTAGTAGAAAGGTATGTTGAGGTCAAGGGTTCCTGCAAACCTGTAAACAACCCAACCCACTCACAGGTATTATTCTAGAACAAGGATCCTCAGATTCGAATATATTATGAGAAGTGTAAACACTTCTAACCCGGAGGTACAATGTTTACCCTAATCAAAAAGGATCCTCCTCTAATTCACCTCAGATGCTGAAGGTCATCTAAAAAGGTCATCCAGACTTAGCAAGCTTCTCAAATAGCCCTAACACTACAGGAAATCCGTAGCACAGAGTTCTCAAAAGGAAACCTATGTTTGAACCATGTTTTCATATTCCCGCACCATAATGAAATGGAATGGGAAAGAATACAAAACCACTATAATCATATGTGTCACTCAGGCCTTTGTGTTGAGCCTTTCTCATTGGAATACCCCTCCCACCAGAGCAAACTAGAAATCCAGCATAATGATATGATAATAATAAATGAAATGCAGAAAGCAATAAATGAAAGTGATAAAGTAAATGCAATAAATAAAGTTGTACAGGAAGCAATAAATAAAGGAACAACATAAACACAAATAGCACATAACACCCCCAATAAACACAAACAAACAAGCGCTAGGGGAAACCCACAAGAGAACCAAAAGCCCTAGTTGCAAAGAGTCCCCAACAGAGTCACCAAGCTGTCGCTCCCCGGATTTTCATCCCGGTGAAAACGCGAACCGTCGGTGATGTTGGAGGTTGAGGTTGAATAGAGTCTCCAGCTAGGCATTTTTATCCCGAAGTAAAGGTAATGCTGCATAAACCTAGAAAGATATGGATAAGACGGTTCCGAACCAAAGAGACTGAGTAAAGGGGTAGGTTACAACCTGGGAAGGTATTAGCACCCAGATCGTCCGTCGTACTCGACGGGATCCATGCTTACTTGATTGTGTTTAAGATGGGATAGTGTATGTGCTGAAATATGTATAAAAGCTAGGGAGGAATGGATGTATAGAGTGTCAGTGCAAGAAGAAGGTGAGTACTCAAGACTGAGGCTAAAGAAAAAGAAGATGGAAGGAGGAGAGGGGGAAGACAAAGAGACTTTTGTTCGATAACTGTTACGTTATGCCTACGTATCCTCTCGTGCAATGAGGAAGTCAAAACACCGTAGTTCGACTCAAAGAGACTTAGATGATTTTGTTGTGAACTGCTTGTTTGTCTATGATCAAGTGTATGACTCGTCTGGCTCGAGTGCTAACTGTCTTGCATTAGACGGAAGAAGCGATTTCTCGTTTTTAGAGTGAATGTGATGAGAAAAGAATCCCGGAGGACACACTTATTATTTGTTTTTGTGTTTTCAGCTTTTTATTGTTTTTGGTGTTTTGTATAGGATAATGAGCTTAAGCCTTAATCAAGGGTTTGCAAACTCATCATATCACCCCTGATTAGGGATAATGAGTCGTATGAGATGGATATCCCAACTTAATTACCCTAATGATGCAGGATTAAGATCATTAACCTACTTGTGATTAATAAGTGTTTTTGGATTTTGTTTTGTGTTAAGTAATGAGTTTAGTCTCTAATCCGGGATTAGTGAACTCATTACACCATCCTAAGAGAAGGATAATAGATGAGAACACTTAAGATGAGGAATACTCCTCAACTTAATCCATGGTTAGGGATTAAAATCATTATATAACAAGCCTTTATTAAAGTGGATTTTAATTGAAGGTGAGATTAAGAAATAGATTTTATGTTTGTAAGACTAAACCTGAGGGGGACTTATCCATTGAACACTAGGGTTAGTCCCTCTGAACCAACAGGCAGAGATGTAACCCTAATATAAGGCCCAAGTTACAAGCTTAAGTCTTAATGATTATTAGGTGTTTTTATTAGGAGGTGTAAACAACTTAAAGGTTTAAAACTAAGTATTAAAGTTATACACTCCATCCTAAGATAAGGATACATGCATAACCCTAATTCAGAGTCTATGTATAAAACTAGGAGACTCAAAGGTAAAAAAACTAGGGGAGACTATGTACAACCCTAAAGTTATCATGCTTGGATATTTCTATGGTTTGTGAGGCTTAGAGCAAGATCTTCAGATGGCCACCAAGGAAGAAGAAGCAGATGAAAAAAGAAGGGAAAGGAGAATAGGTTACTTACTTCCTTAAGAAGCTAAGTAACCTAAGAGAAAGAAAGGGAGCAAGAGAGAGCATAATTGAGTCAAACTCACTTCAAAGACAAATAAAGATGCAAATGAAGAGATAAGAAGAAGTTGGATATGGAGGCAAATCCACATCCTAAACAACTCACCTGAAGCCCCTGAAAAGTTAGTATGAATGCATAAGATATGAACAAAGGGAAATAAGGCAAATGAAGATGCAATGATCAAGACCAGAAGTGCAAACAAAATGCAAATGTGTTATGAAATTATGCAAAGACATGTACAATGTTCATGCATGATCGTACAAGAGATGAGATGCAAAGGAAAGCATGTTAGAAACTTGAAATCACATGAATACACATAAGAAGTAATGAATGCAAAACATACCAAATGGATGCAACAATGATCAACCAATGTTCACACATGTCCTAGGGTATCTAAGATGACATACAAATGCATGGGATGTCATGACAAGTTCTTATGATGAAGGTATGCAAAGATGAATGCAAATGAACATGGCAAATTAGGGTTTTAATAAAATGTGAGATGCATATGATCAAAACAGAAGCAAAACACATGATAAAAAAATGAAATTGCAACCAAATAAACCCTAAACACACATAAGATCACTCCCAAAGATGGAAGTCAGAAGCTAAACCAAAGTCAAGTTATGGTTTTTCTAAGTTAGGCTAGGGTTTTGGGTATTTCTTCATGAAAAATGCCAAACAAATGGAAAATGCAATACAAAAATATGAGTTAAATACCCTAGATACTACATGCAAAGTATGAAAGGATGCAATAAGAACCATGCACAAACTCCTCTTGGTTGATCAGAAATGAATTTTTGAAGTTAGGGTTAGAAAAATAAGAAATTTGGAAACCCTAATTCATGGTTAATTGTCAAAACATGATCAAACCCTAAAAGAAATTTGTAAGATGAGTTTGTAAATTGTTCTAAATATGTGAGAATGCTTCATGGTTTTTTTTGTGATTTTTAAATACCTAAAAGTATTTTAAATTAATTAAAATGAATGAATTAATTAAATAATACAATTAAATGATTTAAAAATAGATTGTTAATGCAAAAATTAAAAATAAAAATGTTTTTGGTTTCTGAAAATTATTTAAAGACAAAATGAAAAAGATCATAATTTTTTGAAAATGATTTGCTATTTTAAATAATTAAAGGAAACAAATGCAAAATAAATAAAAAGAAAATGAAAAGTAATTGAAATGAGAGGTCCAAATTGCGTGGGAGACGGATCAAAGGCTAGGATTGCAGGTCAGCTTGACTTGAGGTATGAGGGATCAAGGGTCTAGGTTTAAATTTGGGCTTCGCGCGTGATCCAATGGCTATGGTTCATTCTGATTTAATTAATTATAATTAACTTAATTAATTAAAATTAGGGTTAAGTGATGAATCTGGGCCACTCGTTCGCTAATTAAAAACATATCCTAAGGCTCACAATCAATCTGGAAAACAAAACCCTAATTAACCCTAATGATATTCAGGTGACCGGAGATAAGCTCCGGTCATCTTCTCCGGCCAACCAAATTCCCAACTTCTTCCTTAGGTCACTAAACAACATCAAATTTACCTAGAAACATTCCCCAAACATCATAGAACACAAATCCACAAACAAAAATAATTTATAACACATGAATAGCAAGAATCGAATCAAAACATTTTCACGGGCAAATTTTCAGAACAACAATACATGCTTGTTTCTACACCATTTTCAATTTTAAACACATCACGATGATCAGTGCAACATATAGAATCATTTTATAACAAGAAATCAAAGTTATGAGAAAAACGTTCTTGATGGATACCTAAACTGAAGTTCTTCAAACTGGAGCTTTCAGGCCTCCCTCTTGTCCAAATCATTTCCTTTGGTCCCTCTGAAGCTAATGTAAAGCTTGAATGGAGTTGAGAGGGGCTATTTTGAAGTGTTCAGTTCTGATATGCAGAAATTGTGTTTTTGTTTGAGGCTGTTTCAGGTCATGGTGATGGGTGGGAAATGTTCCTTAGGTTATGTATGATTGAATGGTGAAAGAAAGTTTGAGGTTTGATGGCTGAGGAGTGAGAATCGAAGAGATGATGTTTTGAGGAAATTTTGTGCAATCTGAGCTTGTTGTTCCTTTCAAGGCTTGTTATCCATTATTTTATGCTTCTTAGGGTTTCTATAAACAGTTGCCATTGGTCAGAAGTGTTGTTGTGGCACTATGGGATTGGTATGGCTTGAAATGAAAAAAGTCAAAAGTTTGTGTACTTGAGGCATGGGCTAGAACATAAGTGATTTGAGGTCTTGGGCTGCCTCAACTGGCTTCAAGGAGTACCCTAGGATCAAATGTTGTGAGCTGTATGGCTTGGATCAAGAGTTTGTATGGTTTTTGCAATTTCACAACTTTGACATTTCTTGAGAAGCAGGTCATGAAAACCTTAGGTTCTTGGCCCAATCCTGATCTTTAGAAGTTGTTTGATCATGGCATGATGTATTTGTGTGGATTAGAGGTCACATAAAGGCCTGAAATACCATTTTTCACATTTCCCTCTTTGACATGAACTTGAAAATTATGTGATTTTTGCGAACTTTGATCCATCATAACTTGAGTTCTAGGATGAATCAAGAGGAGTTCTTGTACTTTTTGAAAATGGGAAGATCCAATCTACAACTTTCATGTTTGAAGAAAATTCATTTGAAACCGTTTTGATCAAGAAAGAGGAGGTTGAAGATCTTTCCCAAAATGGAAACTTTTCATTACAAGTCATGTCCAAAAATGGCAAGTTTTCAAATGGCTCAAAATTCTTCAATTTTGTGAAGTTCCAAACATTCCTAAGATCAAATAAAGATCATAGGACCTCAAATTGATGATGGTGACCCTTTGGTACCCTTGATGGAGGTCTCAGATGCCCCGATTCTGACGTTTCTTGCACAACAAGTTACCACTTGATCAAATGACTTCCACAGTGAATTTTTGCATCAAATTTCAAACACATGCTACTTGTAACATATATATCAATAGAATCAAGAGTGACCAAATTTTTTGAGTGTAAGGGCCTCAAACCCAAAACCCTAATTTCTGGTCATCTGTGTAGGAGCCCTGAGCCTGCCTGGGTGGCTCTGCAATCTCTTGTGATCTTTTGACTTTCAAGAACCTTTGGAGGCATAATATGATCATAGAACACTCATGGACCCTCTTGGCATGCTTCAAGGCCTCTGAGATAGCTCAAACCACTTCTAAGATTCACCTGATCACAAATCCTAGCTATGCAGTGAAATAACTATGCAGTGTGAGATGGTATGCTTATGAAATGCAACATGTAGGATCACAAGCCAAGGTGTGAGAAAAAAGAGAGGGAAAATTTGGGGTGTTTACATAACCCTATTATCGCTTCTCGACCTGAGAGTCTGTGATGTTGTCCCTTAGTAGCACACCTATGAGATGGGGGGATTGTTTACAGGTTTGGAGGAACCTTGACCTTCTACATACCCACTTCATCAGTGACATACTCTATGATTTGATCCGATTCTATGTGGTTCTTTGGTTCTCAATTCTGGGGTTCTATATAGAGATGATACTCCTATTGTGGTTCTATTCAAACACTTGGCTCAATGTTCCACACCAACACTAGACACATATCATTGATTACATGCCTGGTGCATACATGACATCATAACATTTTAGCATACATGTTCAGTTATTTCCGAGGATCTCATATCTGAATCATGATGTTGGATTTCTTTTGTATCAAACTTGAATCAAAGCAGATAGATTCCTTGGAAATAACCGAACATGGAATTTGCATACATTCATGCATTCATAACAGGTACCCGGAGATGAGGATTGTTTATTTCTGATTAGGTATTCTCTATAAAACTGCCAACTTGACTTCTCCCACTACTCAACTTGTGACAATCAAAGAGTAGTTATGGAACAATTCCGAGCAGAAGTGAATGAAACGAGGGCCCGGCTGGGGCATTTTATGGTGGACATTCAAGCGTTGTCCCAAAGTCAAAAACTGCTGAAAGAGGAAGTCAACCAGATGAAGACTCAGATGAGCATGATTATGGAAATCTTGAATGTAGTGTTAAGAAAACAAAGTTATTTTCATTCCTAGTAAGGGGAATTACGTCGCCCTGATTCTTCATTAGTCAATGGAGATACGTAGGTAGGAGATCACATGAGATATTTGTGAGCAACCTTATCTATCAACCTTATTTACCAACCTCTTTCCTCCAGACATCTCTTGTCAGCATACAACTCCAGCTCCCCAAGAGAGCCCTAGGGGAAAAGCATATGGACAAAGGCCAAATCAGCTTGAGAAGAAGTTTGATCCTATTATGATGTTGTACGCGCACCAGGTACGACTACTGTTCTAGGGCACCTGGCCTTTTAATTGAAGGTTGAAAGTCTTTCAGAGGCAAAGGTAAAGACAAGGTCCTGAATTTGATTGACTCCAAGACTATTGTGTTCACACCAGGAAAAGGTGTGAATATGGCACCAAACAAATAATATAATGAACATCTAAACTGTTGACTGCTGAAACTCCCCGAAAGAAATAAGTCCAGAAGGAGTCAGGCCTCCTCGATAATGGAATCCACAATGTGATTGTAGATGCAAGTACCACTCAGGGACATTTAGGCATATAATTGACAACTACAATGTGTTCAAGCACAAGGTGAAAAATTTGATCGACTCAAAGGTCATCATACCAGACGATCTTCCCATACATTGGGATATCCTCATCATATTGAGCACCCAGTTTGCAAAGACATCATCAGAAGAAATAAGTCCAGACGAAGTCAAGTCTCCTCGATGATGGCAATTTCAGCTTCTTTACTGCATTCTTATTTGTAGCATTTATGTTTGTCTGAACATTTGTTTGCATTCATAAAACTTTCTTTTTTTTGAATGATAATCATAGTAAAATGCACATGTTTTTCTTGAAGTAAGCCATTCATATTCACTCATAATTTTGTGTATGTGCATTGCAATACCAACTATCGGGCTTAAGCTCTTAAGGGAAGTTGATGAAGTAAAACGCCAATATCTTCGATTGTGTGCTCTTAAAAAAGACCTTGTTGATGATGTACAAGCATTGTTTCAAATCCCAAGCACATGAGATATAAGGGAGATAGACCCTTGCTAACCCATTTGAGCCTTAAAGTAGGAGTTTATTTTTACATTGAAAAAACCCTTGCATTAAACCCAGGAGCAGGGTAGACGTCAGTTAGTTTGACCGAGCATTCAAATTTCAAAAGGAGTGTGTATCTGAGGATCCATTACCTTTCATTGTAGCACATCAAGAGGTCCAAAAATCAGAAACCATAATGGTATTCCAAATCAAAAGGTCCAAAGACTGGAAGCCGCAATGGTTATTCTTCATCAACTGAGAAGTGAGACAGTCACAAACCTTCCAAAGAAGTCAACACAACCAGTGTCACATGATTTGTTAACAAAAAAAGAGAATTGAAAGAAAAAGAAAAAAAGCCCGCTAAGTTGAAACTTGAAAAACAAGCGACTTAGGCAAAAGTTAGGGCATCCTGTTGGACTTCATAATCAAAAGATTCAAAAGAATCGGTCCAGTCAAAAGTTAGGGATAATCAAAAGAATGAAAAAGAGAGACGCGAAAAGGATTACACAAGAAAGATCCTTAAGCAAGAACAAATTCTTGTGACACAGACACAAAATTCAAAAGGGGTAATTGTTACTCCAACAACCAGATTGGTGCTTAAACTGTTTGCGTCAATGGTTCATCAACCATCACAAAACCCTTTTGAGAGGAGAGTGTTCATTTCGAATTAGCTGAACATAGGATTGGATAATATCACGAAGAGTGGATGGGTACAAATAATTTTTGATCCATAAATCCTTTTTCCTAAAACCATGAACCAGACCACGATACAACCCTTGAAAGTCCTAATTGAAACAGGGTAATTTTGAGAGCGTACTACCACGAGACAATGTTCCTGACTCCTATGAGCTATGCTAAAAGATCTTTGTTGGTGTTTCATGTGCATTCTTTCTTTTATTCAAAAAAATGAATGTCCTATCCTAACCAGTGATTCACTCACAATGGTTTGTGGCATCTTTTCAGTAAAACTTCACGATTAACAAGTGTGTTACATTAGAATTTTCATTCTCAGAATAAAAAATTTCTGCTTGCATACATTTCTTTGATATCAAAGAAGTTCCCATATAGAGCCTCAGTCCAGAAGCTTAATCTTTACGAGTTGAGAAGTCTGAAAGTCCCGAAGGACAAGCTCAAAGAAATTCCATTGAGTAAGAAATTTCCCAACCAGTTGTGTTATAAGGTAGCCAAAGAACCATTTCGAGATCAAATCTCTCAAAGAACCATTAGTTTAGGGTATTCAACCAAATTTCAGTCAATCTGGGGTAGTCATGTCGAGAGATCTCTCCAGAAGCAGTTAGTTTGGGTATTCACTTGAAGATTAGAAGTCAAAGACAAGATCACTTCCAGGCTCGTTCTGGGGCAGGCCATCCCAAGAGCATGAGAAGTCATTCGTTCCCTAAGAAAGACAATCAGAAGCACTTATCCAGGGCTCAAATACTGGGGCAGAATATCTCATAGTGATATGAGGTGTTACATGAGTCCTCTCATGACAAATTCTTTCATGGAACATGTAGTCTAGGGCAGTTTTTCAAGATTCGACGAATCTTCCAAGAGTTTGAAGACACTGAGGCATTTCGAATGCCAGGTTTTCTATAAAATCCTCTTGAGACAATTTATTCTGATAGACCCCCTAGTTTGGGGCAAGTTGAGAATTACAGGAACCGTTGTTCCCTCGTGGTAATCAGTGTGTAGTCAATCAACCTAGAGATTTGAAACAAAGCCATTTCCAGCATGAGGCATCAATGAGCTCTTTCCGCAATGGGTTCCATTGATCATGATTCCTCAGCAGGTCTTGGTGAATTACTTTTCTCCAACAGAGCAACAAATGGGGGTTGGTGCTCCCTAGGAAAATGGTATCATTATTAAGAGATGCTTTATATCTCTTATCCCTCGTAGCAGGCGCTTTATATCTCTTATCCCTAGAAAGAGGCTACTTAAAACTATTATCCTCTGTAGAGAGCATTCTCATAAAGGTGGTTCATATCCCATCATCCCCAGTGGAGTTGGAGATTGAAATCTCCCCCAGTAGGGAAACAGAAGGTTGATAAACCCAAACAAGGAGTACTCCTTCAACAAAGAGATATTCTTCACATGAATCTTCCTATCCCCACCAGTATATGAGGAGTCCTTATTCCCCAACAAAATTCTCCCTCAGCAGAGTAATAACAAAATCCTTTCTTCAGCCAGGTCAGAAAGTTATCATTTCCCCAATGGAGTTTTACGAGTGGCGTACCTCCCAATCAAATTCCTATCAGATGAGACCTTCCCCCAATATGGTCATATCATTTTAGCCTCTCAAATTCCAATTTAATTTTGGCAATGGTGGAAGTTCATAGCTAGTATCATTAGTATCGTTGCCAATAAATATGTTATTCCCCGCACGGATCCATGAAATAAATCCAGTGATTATTTCTTCCCCAGATACCTGTTACCTCCTCATCAGGAGATCTCCCTTGCATTTATATTTAGTAATCATCATTACATTGTATCCTTAAAGCGTAGCATTTCCATCATTATGGAGCATTACAACATTGAAAAATTCAAACATGCATACAAAGCATAAGTCAGTTTTGGTTCAATACACCAGAAGATTGAATAATTCCTCAATAAGACAATGGCATCCCCAAGAGTTTGTCCACTTTGTTCCTCAGCAATTCTTTTTAATTAATACACAAGTGTTAGATCGCTTGATCTTATTTGAGTTATAAATCGGTTGATATTACTTCTCTGAGTCGTTAATCAGATGATGTTACGGTCTCTCTTTTGGCATATGGATTGGTTGATTCCATATCCTTTCACACTTTATTTATGTGTTAGATTGGTTGATCTTATTCAAGTTATAAATCGGTTTATATTACTTCTCTAATTCGTAAATCGGATGCTATTACAGTCTCTCTTTTGGGTTATGGGTCGGTTGATTCCATTTCCTTTCACCCTTTGTCCGGGGGTTAGATCGGTTGATATTATTCGAGTTGTAAATCGGTTGATATTACTTCTCAGAGTCGTAAATCAGATGGTATTACGGTCTCTCTTTTGGGCTATGGGTTGGTTGATTCCATTTCTTTTCACCCTTTGTTTGGGCGTTAGATCAGTTGATCTTATTCGAGTTGTAAATCAATTGGTATTACTTCTCTGTGTCGTAAATTGGATGATATTACGGTCTCTCTTTTGGGTTATGGGTCGGTTTATTCCATTTCCTTTCACCCTTTGTTCGGGTATTAAATCAGTTGATCTTATTCTAGTTGTAAAATCGGTTGAAATTACTTCTCTGAGTCGTAAATCGGAAGATAGTACGATATCTCTTTTCGGTTATGGGTCAGTTAATTCCATTTCCTTTCACCTTTTGTTCGGGTGTTAGATCGGTTGATCTTATTTGAGTCGGAAATTGGTTGATATTTCTTCTCCGAGTCGTAAATTGGATGATATTACGGTCTCTCTTTTGGTCTATGTCTCGGTTGATTCCATTTCCTTTCACCCTTTATTTGGGTGTTAAATAGGTTGATCTTATTTGAGTGGTCATTCAAGGATGGCATTCTTTTATTTAAGTCCTTCCGAGGTTGGTCTTGTTGTTATAGCTATCAATCGAGGATGGTAGACCATTTGAAGTTTATTGATTGAGGTCAATATGTCTCTTTTGTGAAGTCTGTCCGATGTCAGTCTTTGTGTTTCTAGTTATCGACCGAGGCCGATATACCATATCGATTCCATTCAAGGATGGTTTCGTGTTAGATCCGAGGATCTTATTCTGAGTTGTCATTCAAGGATTACATTCTCTTCTTCAAGTCCTTCAAAGGTTGGTCTTGTTGTTATGGCTATCATTCGAGGATTGTAGACCATTTGGAGTTTATTGATCGAGTTCAATATGTCTCTTTTGCACAGTCAGACCGAGGTCAATCTTTGTGTTTCTGGTTATCGAACGAGGCCGATATACCATTTCGATTCCATTTGAGGACGGTGTCGTCTTAGATTTGAGGATTTTATTCCGAGTTGTCATTCAGGGATAACATTCTCTTCTTCAAGTCCTTCTGAGGTTGGTCTTGTTGTTGTGGCTATATTTCGAGGATGGTAGACCATTTGGAGTTTATTGATCGAGGTCAATATATCTCTTTTGAAAGTCTGTCTGAGGTCAGTCTTTGTGTTTCTAGTTATCGACCAAGGCCGATATAGCATTTCGATTCCATTTGAGGATGGTTTCGTGTTAGATCCGAAGATCTTATTATGGGTTTTCATTCGAGGATGACATTCTCTTCTTCAATTCCTTCCGAGTTTGGTCTTGTTGTTGTGGCTATCATTCGAGGATGGTAGATCATTTGGAGTTTAATGACCGAGGTCAATATTTATCTTTTGCAAGGTCTGTCCGGGGTCAGTCTTTATGTTTCTGGTTATTGACCGATGGCGATATACCATTTCGATTCCATTCAAGGATGGTTTCGTGTTAGGTCCAAGGATCTTATTTGAGTTATCATTCGAGGATGGAATTCTCTTCTTTAAGTCCTTATGAGGTTTGTCTTGTTGTTATGGCTATCATTCGAGGATGGTATACCATTTTGAGTTTATTGATCGAGGTCAATATTTCTCTTTTGCAAAGTATGTCTGAGGTCAGTCTTTGTGTTTATGGTTATCAACCGAGGCCGATACACCATTTCGATCCTGTCTGCGGTCAATTTCGTATTTTGAGTTCTCATTCGAGGATGGCATTATCTTTGCAAGTCTTTCTGAGGTTTGTCTTGTTAGTTGTGGCTATCATTCGAGGATGGTTGACCATTTTGAGTTTATTGATCGAGGCTAATATTTCTCCCTGCAATGTCTGATTGAGGTCAGTCCTTGTTCCTCTTTTTGATGTATCTTTCGATTCCGTCTGAGGTCAGTTTCGTTCATTTTTAGTTTATCATTCGCGGATGGTATTCTTTTCCAAGTCCGTCTGAGGTCGGTCTTGTTGCTTTTGTGTTCCCTTGTGGTGTTGATCGAGATCAACATTCATCCCACCGCATTTTCCTTTTTCCCACATAGTACAAATTTTCCGGTTTATTCTGGTATTCAATCCCTCCATACCTTGAACATCTGAAAGAAATTGCTATCATCTATTTAGGTCTACAATTGATTGAATAGGGGCACCTATAACACCCCAAAAGTTTCCCTCCCATTTTCATAACAATTGGCATATCATTCCCATACATTGCATTACATTTAAATCGAAAGAAAAGAAAGCATACATCCATTGGCTAAAACCTAAGGCATGTGGTTAGTGGTTCATCAAAGTGCATGATCATCCAAGGCCAAGAACAATAGCCAAGTTTCTCAACAAGTCTCAAGGGTCTCTCACATCCTACAAAACTCAAATGATACTTCAAGTCACCAGAAGAAGTGGATTGATAAAAAAAGTCCAAGCAGTGCAACATCTCCTAGCCCTTGGCCCAAATTAGGGTTTTGGTTCCAAGGGATCCCTTGAATGATTTTTGGTTCTAACTTGTCCCCATGGTCTTTTATATGTTACCAAGTATTCATTAATTAAATTTGGTGCATTGGTTCCTTGAGGAAGGTTTTCAATTAGATAATTACTTGTGATCTAAGTAAAAGTCAACTAAGGAGAAAGAAAAGTCAACTATGGATTCTTAACGCCTAAATCATGATTTTCAAGGTCCTATATCTTCATATGGTTCTAAAATGTCAAGATTTCCATCATTCATCATGAATCAAGACTTAGGAGAAAATTTACTAAAAATGGAAATGACTTGTAATTTGAACTTTCCATTTTTGGAAGTTTTTAAAGTCACATTCAACTTGACTTTTCATCATAAAAAATGCTTCAAATGAAAATTTTCCAAACATGAAAGTTGAAGATCTTTCTCTCTCCTTTTCAAAAAAAAGTACCAGGTCTCTTCCAAATCATCTGTGAATCTCATGTTATGATCAAAAGACATAAGAGTGTATTTTAGGGGTTTTCACATGCACTAAATCTTCCACCTTTGCAAAAATTGCACAAACTTTATTTTCTTTGATTCTCTCTCCGCACAAGGTTTTTTTTAGTTTTCTCCTCACAAGTCCATTGAACAAGAATCAACCATCACATGGAGCTCAAATCCAAGATTTCACCAAGTCAAGTTCAAGTTCAAATCTCAAGATTAAATCCAAATTCAAGCTCTAATTACATTTATTTTGCAATTAGATGTTCAAAGGACTTGATCTGCAGTTTCTAGAGGGATTTCTTGGAGTATTTTCACTTCTTCAAGTTTCAGGTTGGAACAATATTTTAACTCATGGATCTTGAATTTTATGTGTGCGTTGTGTTCATGATAGTGTGTTGATCATGCTGATATGTTTAGAATTGATTTTGGACATGTATTATGGATGTTATGTGGATATAAAAATCTAACCTTTTCTCTTTGATTTGCCTTATCCATGCATTATTTGAGAAATTGAATATGATATTTGAAATCAACATATAATTTTGAGTGGAAATGTGGTCTGGTTTGTGATTTCTGCAAAATTTGGGGAGGATCTCTATTTGAATCCACCGGCGTCTGGTTTTACAATTTTCAGGTGGGAGGTATTTTGGAGAAAAAGCAATCATGGTCGTGCGTTGTTTGAATCTAGTGGTCCTCAGCTTACCAACACATTAAAAATGCATGGTGTTGCTCACATGCTTGCTTTTTATAATTTTGTCTATGATGTGTTGAATGTGTGGCTTCCTATGCATGTTATCATGAGTCGTTGATCCTGATTATTCATCTTGTGTACTTTTGCTTATGTTGATTGGCTTGCGTGCATAGGATCTATCCTATGGCTCAGATCATAGTCAATCTTTGTTGACTATTCCACCATAGACCTAGTTGACTGCGCTGATTTTAGAATGGACCTTGACTTACTTTCTGCACACCCTCCCCTGAGCCCAAATCTTATTTTCAACTTGTATTTTTCTAGTGTTGAACCCCCTAATCCATTTTCTTCCATTGTCATTTTATTTTCATATAGTTTGCATTTTATTTTTTCAAAAATCATTTCTAATCATCTAAAAATCCCATAAAAAATCATGAAAAAAATTCACACATTTAAATAATTTTTTGAATTTTTATTTCTGATTCTTAGCATTTTTATCCATATTTTCAATATTTTCTTTTATTTTCTTTTGGTTTTGTTTCAAGCTTGATACCTAAAATTCCAAGATTTCTTTTGCATGATCTATTAAACATTTTTCAATGCTTATTTTTGCATTCATTGACAAACACATTAATCTGCATAAAAATATTTTTACAAATTTTTTAAACCATTTTTAATTGAATTTTGGTCCTTGCACTTTGCCTATGTGTTCATGGATCCTATTTGACCTTTGCCTAAATGTTTGAATTATTTTGATCTTGAGTTTTTGTTTGATCTTTTGGTGAATGATTAGTCCCTGACTTAGGTCACTTTAGGTTTAATTTCAAAATTTTAGAACATTGTTTTATGTATGGTTGATTAATTGCAAATGAAGTCACTTTTCATGCACCTTTCTCATCACATCCTTAACCCTTATAGGTCTTGTGTGGTCATTTATAGGTCCATTTGGCTTATGTTTACCTTTTAGTTTGTGTGATACATCATGTGATCAACATTGACCTAATTCCTTCATGTCATTCATTCTATGCTTCTATGTTTGCTTGAATTCCTCTAACATGATCATAATTCCATCTAATTTGCATTATACATCAAGTATGCCTCTGAGTTTATGCATAAGAATTCACATTTGTATGTCATGTTGCAATTGTTTCCATTCATTTCAAGTATGAAACATCTTTGCATTATGTGAATTCCTTTTACATGTTTGATAACTTGTTTGAAATTGTTTGACATGTGATATTTACATAATTGTATGTGCATTCTTAACATGTCATCATAATCATAAGCTACAGACCTTCATCATCTTAGGATCGTCTTTACACATTTGACTTTCATCTTAACTTGTGTTATTCTTATATGATACATGCTTAATCCTTCTTACTTCTTCTCCATCTTAATCCATCAATAACTTGAATGCTGCTTAACATGACCTATATGCTCATTTATAAGCATTATAGGACATTAATAAGTGATATATTCTACTGACTTTCTTCATCTCATGTCATTCATTCACATTTGACTTGCACTTTTGCTTTACATGTTTCTTCTTTTATGAATGTGTGATTGCCTCCTTCCGTTCATCTCTAACTCTACAATGAACTAATCCATGACGTTTGGTATGATCATTTAGGGTAAAATTAGACATTCTAATTTGATATGACATTATGACTTTGTCACTTATCATGTGTTTTCATTCATGTTTGTACTCTTTTGCATCTTTACTTCTTCATGTGTGGTTCCTTTGAACTTCTTTGCCACTTTGGTGCTTCTTTGCACTTGTTTGTTTTATTTTGAGTTCTTGCAGCTTATTAAAGTTCATTTAGGGTTAGGCTATGACTTGTAAGGTTCATAGGCCTTTAGACTCATTTAATTTATTTCCTTTGTGTGTTTAGCTTTTATTTCATGTCTTCTGAACTGTTGTGTTTCTTTTGCTAACCTTGTAGGGGCTTTGGTAAGTTTTAGGAGTGTGGAAATGCTTCTACATTCCAACCTCTTCCTCTGCTTTTACATTTCAATATTGTGTTTATGTAAGCATCTAGGATGCTTTGATTTACATAATTGTACACTTCCCTCTTTAGAAGTAACATATCTTCCATCTTGGAAGTAAGTTGTCTTCTATTCCTTTTCTTCTTCTTTCTTCTTCTTTTCTCTCCTTCTTCTTCATTAGGATAGAGATCTTCAAACCTCACTAACTTAGGATATCCAACCATGACAAGGATGGTTTAGTCTCCCTTAGACATTTTACATTTGGAGATCCTTTTGGTGCCTTCTCTCATCTCATCTCAGAACAACTCAAAAATACTTAATAAAGGTTGAATTGACTTCTTGTGTCATAGACTTATTCCGTGGGGAATTTGTATTTATCCCATATTGGGGTAATGTAAACTTGTCTAGAATGATGTACAAGTCTAAAATTGAAGCCATTTTCACATAGAAGAAAACCTAAAAAACATTTATTCACTTCAAAATACAAAAACACTTAATAAGTACAATGGGCTTCAAAATACAAAAACACTTAATAAGTACAATGGGCTTGTATAATTGAGCCTCAATCCTTGTAACCAAGTCTTGGAGATTTTCTCCTTACTTGGGTGTGCTTTTTCTCCATTCCATCTTGGAGTGATGTAATAAGTACACACTCCATTGAATGAGACTTGAATACACTCTCCTATGCAAACTCAAATAAAAGCTTCTAAAAGCTCAAAACCGATTACAAACGTCTCTCTTTCGGGAGTTCTCTCCTCATCTCATTCACTCTTAACGAAAGAATTCGTTTCGACTTGTCTCTTTGAAAGACGGTAAAAGCACTCGTACCAAACGAGCCTACAACACCTGAGCATTGGCATAAGTAGTTCAATTATAAAAAACACAAACAAACAAATTGCCTACCTAGTTAGGGGAACTATGTCGACTCTGATTCTCATTTCCCTATGAGATACGTATGCGGTGGTGGGGTAGGGCCCATTCGAGAACATTCTTTATTTTCCCTACATTTTCCCATTCTCTTTTTCCATTTCAGCAACAAATTACCCTTACCCTTTGAAACAGTACAAGAAAGCGTGGATCCTGTCTAGTAAGACGGACGTGAAAGGGTGCTAATACCTTTCCATCATGTAACCGACTCATGAACCTAGTCTCTTTGGTTCTCAAGACCTTGTTCTTTCCTTTTTCTTCGGTTTGTGCAACATTACCTTTCCCTTTCCTTGGGATAAAAATTCCTGGCTGGAGACTCTTCTTCTTTTTCCACACCACTTTTGGTTTTTTACTAGGATGAAAATCCCGGGAGCGGCACCACCTCTCTATCCTAAAGTGGTTGAACCACAAATCATCGTGCCCATTGAAGAATACCAAAAGTTGGAATCCATGCTCCATGAGGCCAGAGTTGAAAATTCTAAAATCAATGGTCTTCACCAACACTTGGTCCATGTCAATTAGGCATTAGAAGTGAAAGTTCACTTTGCTCAAAAGGCCATTGAAGACAAACAAAAAGAGTTTGAAGAAAGAGAGCTTTATTTTCGTAAAAAAAAGGTCTAGCTGAGATAAACAAGGCTAGTGAGTAGCGAAGGATTAACAAATCCTTAGCCAAAGCAAACAAAGCTATTACCCTTTGGCAGGAATAATGGGAAGCTAACCAGATGAAACAAAGGGAGATAGAAAAAAGTATAAGTTGAAGATTGAAAGTTTGCAAGGCCATGTGGAGAGTCAAAGTGAAGACGTTCAAAGGGACCATGAGAAGCGTCGAGAATATCTTCAAAGGCTTTAATAGAATCAGAGATTGATGGAGGACGCTTAAAGGGAGGTTGATGAACTCAAGATTTAGGCTGAGACTAAGAAGGCTAGGTCAGAGCCAAATTCTAGTGGGGTGAACGAAGAAGTGTTTCATCAACAAATTAGTTCCTTGCACGCATATTTTGATCAGAGAGACCTCCTTATCTAGAGACTGATTGAGGATCCTAGACACCCAAATGCTACTCAGTTGTTCAAAGTTGTCAAGAAGTACAGTTGGAGGTTGAAAGATGTAGAGTTTCGTAGGACTTGACTTCTTGATGTACCTGATTACTCACATGCTTGTTGTGGGAATCATTGTTTTTACTTTTTCTGAATGTTGGATGTTGTAAGACTTTTAACCCTTGGGAATCTTTTGTTGATTTCTGAGCTTATTTATGTCAATGGGTATTGCTAGTATTCTGAGTTGTTGTCCATGCACTGACACTTGTTCCATACTCGGCTTCATCAAGGAAATCATAGCTGAGCTCTGTGCGGATATTTCTTCTCAAATTTCAGATCTCGAAGAGCCATTTGGATTCCTCTGTTCTTATTGAATACCAGAATTAGGACACAAGTGACCTTGAGGATGAAAAGCACAACATTTGCATAGCATGCATATCACATTTTTTGTTTTTTTCAAGTACAGGTGCAAATTTTTTATCTCTCTTCTATTTCAGGAACTACAGCTGATAAACAAGTTCACTGATATCCGACCAAAGAAAATAGACCCCAGATAATGGAGCAAATGCAAGCTGAATTGGCTGAGTTGAGAAACATGATGGACCAGTTCATGACGCTCATGAATGGTATGAGTCAAAACTAGGAAAGGCTTCGATTAATGGTTGAGCGGACAAAGAAAAATCCATAAGGTAATCCAGGAAACCCAGGCAATCAGGGAAATCCAAATGGTACTCCTACTCCATAAGGCAACCCGCAAGTCATCCCTATTTTGAATGCAATTAGAGCTCCGGGTGGAGATAATGCTCGTAATGCTGGTTATTCCTATCATGGGGAGATGGACGGGTAGGATGAGAAATTTACCTTGATTGATGGAGAGCTGGACACTCTGAATGCTGTAGTAAACAGGAGATTTGAGGAAATAGCTGAGAAGATTCGATCCATTGAATCTCAAAATACCCTAGGCTTTGATGTTTCTGACTTGGGCTTGGTCTCTGGGGTGAGAACTCCACACAAGTTCAAGCCACCATCCTTCAACAAGTATAATGGCACTACTTGTCCTAAGACTCATCTGCAATCGTATGTGGGAAGTATTGCCGCTCACACTGACGATTAGAAACTATGGATGTATTACTTTCAAGACAACCTCACTAGGGCATCTTAAAAGTGGTATAAAAAGTTGAGTCGGGATTCTGTCAGGAATTGGAAAGAGCTAGCCAATGCTTTTGTCAAACACTACCAGTACAAATATGGACATGGCTCCCAATCGTACTCAGCTGTAGAGTATATCTCAGAATGCAAAGGAGAGTTTTAAGGAATATGCTCAAAGATGGCGCCAACTTGCTTCCATGGTTCAACCTCCATTGTTGGATCGTGAGATGGAAGATATGTTTATGGGGACTCTTCAGGTAGTATTTTTTGATAGGTTGATTGCTTGTCCCTCGACTGGTTTTGCGAATATAGTGGTTGTTGGAGAAAGAATTGAAAACTTGTTGAAACTCAGAAAGATACGAGATGTCATTGGTGCCAGCTCTTCAGGGACAAAGAGACTGTTTGTTGGTCGTCCAAGAAGAAGGGAAGGTGAGACCAGCGTTGTTTACGGAGGAAGAGGCAGGGGTAGAGGTCGTCCTAACTCTTATTCTCAGGTAGTTGTGATCACTATTCCAACTCCATCTAATCAGCCACAACAACAACCACATCATAATTAGCAACAAAAAAATAAGAAACAACAGAGACCATATCAACAACGGCCAAGGAAATCTGATCTTGTTATTGACCTAATTCCTATGACTTACACTGCCTTATTGCAAAGGTTATTAGAGTTGATAATGGTTGATTTGAGGACATTGATGCCACTTACTGGGACTCCACCTAGAAGGTATGATGTGAATGCCCGTTGTGCATTTCATCCAGGTGCTCCGGGGAACAACACTGAAAAATGCATGGCTCTCCAAATGAAAGTTCAAGATTTGATTGATTCAAATGCCATTAACTTTTCTCCCCCTCTGAATTTGATTCAGAACCCTATGCCAAACCATGGCGGGGCTAGGGTTAATACTGTTAAGGATGGTGAGGCTTTGAATTTGGTAATGGATGTGAACAAAGTGAAAACTCCTCTTATGGTTGTGAAGGCAAGATTGTAGAAGGGGAAGGTGTTCCCCGGATGTGAAGAAGGTTGTATTAATTGTGTTAATCAGAGAAACGTGTGTGATAAACTGAGGGATGGTATTCAAAGTTTGATTGATGAAGGGTGTCTACAGTTTGATCAAATGAATCGAGAGAATGATGATGTATCAACTGTCACCATTTATATCACATCAGTTGAGACTTAAGCGCCAGCTAGGCCATTACCTTCTACTATCATTGTGCCTAATGCAGTGAGTCTTGTTACCATCATGGTACCAAGACAAGTTCCTTATACAAGTGAGAAGGATATCCCTTGGCACTCTGGTGCTGATATGTACTACCAAGGACAAAAACAAGAGGTGGAGACTCTAGTTGTGAGTAGCTCTGGTGTTGACAATGTTGGAGGTCTTGGCGGTTTTACCAGAAGTGGATGATTGTTTGCTCCACAAACTTTAAGAACCAATGATGAAGCTGAGGCATCAGCTAAAGCTAAGGGGAAGTAGGTGGTAACAGAAGAGGTTATTGTTCCGGAACCCGTTCAGAAAAGTACTTTCGAGAAAAAGTTGAGGAGTTTATGAGGATAATAGAAAAGAGTGGTTATAAGGTGGTCGATTAGTTGAACCAAACGCCATCCAATATTTCTATCCTGTCATTGCTTATATGTTCTCAGGCTCACTGGGAAGCACTACTGAAAGTACTAAACATGGCATATGTACCCCAAGAGATCACTGTCAATCAAATGGAGTCTATTGTTGCTAACATCAATGCTAACCATGGGCTAGGTTTTACGGATTATGATTTGACTTCTGAGGGTCGAAATCATAACAAGGCCCTACACATTACCATGGAGTGTAAAGAAATAGTTCTATCCCACGTGCTAGTAGAAACGCTTCTTCCTTGAACGTGTTACCAAAACGGACTCTAATGAAGTTATACGTCGAGGGTATTATTCTGAGGCCAAGTAACTTGGTGGTGATGACTTTTGATGGTTCCAAACGATTTGTATTGGAGAGGTGGAGCTCCCGGTTGAGATTGGTCCTCAAGTATTTAAATGTGTGTTCTATGTGATTGATATATGTCGCTCCCTAGATTTCCATCCCGGTACAAACTTGAAAGTGACGCTGAAGAAGGTAGAGTCGTCAGCCAGGAATTTTTATCCCGAAGGAATGAAAATGGTAATGCCGCACAAACCAGAAGAAAAGAAAAGGAAGGACGCAGGTCCTGCGAACCAAAGAATCTGGGTTCGGGAGTCGGTTACGACCTGGGAAGGTATTAGCACCCCAGATTGTCGGCCGTACCCGACAGGATCCACGCTTGTAAAGAAACTGTTTCAAAGGGTGAAGGAATGAAAGCTACTATAAAGAAAAAGGAACCGAACTGGACAAAAGAAAGGAAATGGGGAAAATGTAGGGAAAATAAAAGAGTGCTCGAACGGGCCCTAACCCGCTACCTACGTACCTCACTGGACATGAGGATCAGAGACGTCGTAGTTCCCCTAACTAGGGGTGGAAAGATTGCTTGTGAATTATGGCTTAAATTGCCTATGTCAATGCTCAGGTGTTGCAGGCTCGTCTGGAACGAGTGCATTACCGTCTTGCAAAGTGACAAGTAGGAGCAAGTTCGCACGGTGAGAGTGAAGGTGATGAGAAGAGAAGTCCCAAAGGAGAGACGCTTATTGTTTGTCCAGTGTTTTTTATGAGTTTTTTATTTGTGTGGCACAAGAAAGTGAATTCAAGTCCGTTTCCATGGAATGTGTACTTGCTACTACATTCCAAGATGGAATAATAGAACAAGCACACCAAGTAAGGAGAATTTATCAAAGACTTGTTTCCAAGGGTTAGGGCCTAAGCTCACTAACTTGTCGAAGTTATTAGATGTTTTAGTGATTAAAAATGAAGAAGTATTTTGTTATGGTTTTCTTGATGAAGATGACCTCATGATCATACTTGTGCATCATGCTAGACAAGTGTACTATTCCAAGATGGAATGAATACATATGCCCCATGGAATAAGGCTATTGCACAAGAAGTCATTTCTTTCTTTATTAAGTGATTTTTAATGGTTTTGTTTGGAGATGAGAAAGAACCACAAAGGATCTTAAAGGTAAAAGTCTAATGGGGAAAGACTAATCCTAAAGTCATCATGCAAAAGTGGTCCTAAGGTTAGTGCGGCTTGAAGCTATCCTAATGAAGAAAGAGCCAAGAAGAAGAAAATAAGAGGAGAAGAAACCTAGAGAACAACTTACTCCTTTAAAGGAGATAAGTTGCTTCTAATGGGGAAAATGAAGAGTTGAATCACATGATAGCATAAGGCTCATCAAAAATCACAAAATAGAAAGCAAAGTAAAAGAGGAGATGAATAATTGAATTATGGATAAACATCCACACTTCAATTACCATTGCACCTACAAATGTTAGCAAAATTTCCAACACATATCCAGCACATCAATCAATACTAACACATCAACACAATTCATGGAATTAACATGCTCAAAGTTTCAAGAAGATAAACTCAACAAACATGCCAAGCTTTGCAAATACATGAATTTACGTGTCGAGAAAATGAAGGAATACATCAACCAGCAAGCAAACCACCCTAAACTAGCATACAAACTGATCATACAATGATCCATGATGATTATAGTAAGTAAGGGAGGCAAACAAGCTCAAAACAGCCCAAAAATGTCACTCTGCTTCAGTGTTAACCGGTTAACCAAAGCGTTAACCGGTTAACCACTTTAAACCTGCAACAAAAAACACTGAAAACAGATGCGTTAACCGGTTAACCAAAGCGTTAACCGGTTAACACTGTGCGAACAACAATAAATTCCTGCAGAAAAATCAGTCCAAACCAGCTTATTTCAAATAATCCACCAACAATCCATCAATCAATTATGCATGAAATCGTAAGGTCAATTCACATTAATCAAACATAATTAGGCTCATGAACATTACCACATAGATCTGATCATAAATCAACCAAACAATTCAAGCAAGACAAGCAAATACCCAAGCACATGGTGGATCTAAGCACAAGCATGCAAACAAGCTAAAAATAAAGATATATCTGAACTTAACCAACCTACAAAGCTGAGATGTGCTTTGGTAAATGTTGTTTGAGCTGGAAATGAAGAATCTCGCGGAAAATTTCGAAGATCCGGTGCTATCCTTCCCCCATAATGCAAAATAAATGCAAGCAAAGGATCTTGATGCAAGATCTTGGCTCCATAAGCACTTCTAACCACCAAATCAGATCTGAACCAAGTAGTGAAACCAGAAAATTGATGCAAAGAAGCTATGGATGAATGTCTAGTTCCAATATCTACAAACTTTAATGCAAAGTTTTTTTATCTTCAAAGAGGAACTTTGAGTGATTTGGAAATTGGGAGAGAAAATGAGAGAATGGTGAGAGAGTAGTGAAAATTCAGAAATTGAGAAAGGTGAATTATGAGAGAGTTTTTTTTCTTGGTTTGGAGGGAAATGGAATAAATATCCTCTAAGTTTGGGGCCCAAAATTTTGGTTTGGAGTCCAAAAAATGGTTTGGAATTAACTTAAAAAGGTGATTAGGATCTAGCCTTGGAATTAGGCTTGGTAAACCCTCTATATCCTTCTCCATAATTTCCAATTAATTCAAAATGAATAAAATCAGAAATAATGAAAAAATGGAGCCAAAACACATGTTGAACCTGCTGCTGGAATTCAAAATTCGCAGCCGTTAACTGGTTAACCAAAGCGTTAACCGGTTAACACAGGAAAATTTTGAATTTTCCCTCCTTTTGGTGGGAAACTCCAAGAATACCCTGGCGCCAACTGTTGCACCCCAAAATTTGCCCTCACCTAGACAAGAAATTATGTACTAAGGTGTCCCAAGAGGTTCACAAGGTTCACAATTTGTCAGAAAGTGTGACAATCCCCTCAGACAAAGCATCCTCCTAAGCAATGCATCCTAAACTAGTGTTTTGGATTTCATCAGGATAAATGGACTTCCAAGGCTTCAAGTGAGCTTCATAGCATCCTATATGTCTTCAAGAATCCCTATGTCAAGTTTCAAGGCTTTCCCAAAAGGTTTGCTCAATCAAATGATCAGATAGGCTAAAATCAGTCAAAGTAGTTAAGAAGTCAAACTGAGGTCAACTGTGGTCAAACCAAAGTCAAACTCCATGATTTTTTGCCAACATCAAGTATATGAAGTAAAATTCATCATTTGATCAAGGGTTGATCATGATTTATCAAGGAAGTTTCAGATCATCAAGAATCAGGAGTTTCTAAATTAGGGTTTTCATAGGAAACGTCAACTGAACTTTGACCAGCCATAACTTTCACATGCTTCATCAAATTTTTTCCATACAAAGCTCATTTTGAAGGAAATTGAATTCTATACAACTTTTTGTCTCACAAGCCAAGCCCAAAAATGCTTCATTTGAAGGGTATTAGCTAAGACATTATAGGTCATTTTAAAAGTCAACAAAAAGTCAACATCTTGCAAAGGGCATAATTTGAAAATGGTAAAGGATATGGACATGAGACAAAATAGGTTGGTTAGATAACTCTCTAAGCTTTCTAAAATGTCCAAGAACACCTTCATAACCTTAAAATTGAGGGATTTGTGCCTTTGCAAAGTTTGGAAATGTTTGAGAGGTTTATTGAGCAAAAGGGGTCTTAGAACCAATTCTTTTCATATGGGCTTGCATTTTTATGACCCAATCTATACCATGACATCATGCACGAATCAAATATCATTTATTCAGATTTTTATAGTTTATTTTTTATTTATTTTGATTTTATTCATTAAAAATCAATTTAAATTAAAATAAAATATGAAAACTCAATATTTAAATTTGATTCTTGTTCTAGAAGGTCACAAACATTATTTAGAGATGATTGATCTGATCCAAATTCGTGCTAGATTAGATTGGCATACAAAGATTTGATTTTTCACATATTTTGATCATGAGATTTCTTCATACTCAAGTTATTCAAGAAATCCCACAAATCCACAAAGTCTTGACCTAATTCACATCACTATAAGTTCACAAAGAAGCTGCAAGCTCAAGGGACGAAATTCAGAGCCTCCAAGAACATCATTCAATTTCAAAATTTCACACAAAAAGTCACATTCAGATTCTTAATTGCAGGCCATATCAAGAAGTTTTGAAGGTTGCAATACATTCCTGGATGATCATTGAATCTATTTGAATCATTTGCAGCATCCAAATCATCACTAATTGCATAAACCGAACCAAGCTTGTTCATGTTTTTATTTTTTTCGATTTCGATTGTTTGTGTGTTATTGATGAATTCTAACCATATATTCTTGTTAGCCATGATGTTTAGATTGTTTCTGGGCAAAAAGATTGAAGAACCATGACCTGAATCGAAAACCACCATTGTTAGGGTTTATGGTGGCCGTTTAGGGTTTCTTAATTAAACCAATGTAAATAAATTCTAAGGACATCAATGAACTGTGTATGATGTGTGGATCATGTCTATGTGATCAATTTGATGAAATTTTGCGTATTAAGTGTCGTACCTCGAAAAATACGAATCCTCGCGAACGCGGTCGCGACTGGGCTGACATGAGAGTCGCCACCTAATTTTGTTTATTCCCGAAGAGGGAAATGGTAAATATAGATAAAACCACCAAGAAGGGATAAAACAAGGTCATCGTGAACCATTGTCGGGGTTCGGAAGTCGGTTATGTAGGAGGAAGTTATTAGCACCTCCTACATCCATCGTACTCGATGGGAACCATCTAGGTTGTCACGCGCGAAGGGTTGTCTATATTTTTGATTACTTGTTGAACTAAGGGGTTTATTGATCTTAGGGGCTCGACAAGGATTGAGATCCTCGTGCCTACGTATTCCTTTGTGCAATGGGAAAGTCAGAGCTTCGTAGTTCGGCCTGATAAGGGTGATGGTTGTTGATTTTATTACCTTTCTTCGATGAAAGTATTTAGGAGTCGATTTGCACTAAAGACTATGGATAGTTTATTTCGTCCAACAAGACGAACGTCTTGCGTCGAAATAATCGGAGCGAGTAACGAGAGCTTGTTATCCTCCTTTCTACCGCTTAAGGCTCGTGGCGTTCAACTTTCCTCGTATTTACTGAAGTATTTTATTTCCTAAGACAACTTGATGTTGGATCAAGGGTTTGGATCTAAAAAGTAACATTTCGGTTTTTGAAGTTTGAGGTGAATGCAAAAGGAAGTTTATTTGTTTGGTTTGTTAGAGAGGCACAATGCGCTCGACTCGCAAGATTGAGAAACAAAGCTAAAGACTAGCTATGGAAAACAAGCGCGATGCGTTGACTTGTTAAGTTGGAAAATATTGATAAAGGTGTAAGGTGCAAAGTTTGTGCAGATGGCAATCAATGAATGATCGACTTATGTGTGTGTATGAAGTAAAGTGCATATGGAGGTTTATTTGGCGTTGGACCAAAGATTTCGTTTATCTTTAAAATGATTAGTCTTAGTGTGCGTTCGTATTTTACTTAGCAATTTTATCGTCAAAATGCAAAAGTAATCACACAAGTTCAAATAAGACATGTAATCGACCAATAACCAAATAAAACACCACATAATGCGCACAAACGACTAATCATGTAATCGAAACTAAGCAAGTGAATCAAACATGTCACGTATAAAAAAAACCTAATGGGGATATTATCTAAATTCTAACATGGAAATAAGATATTATCATACAAACCCTAAGATTTATTTTAAAACCTTTATAACAATAAAAAGTAACAAAGTAAAATTGTTAAGGAATCACTTATTATATAAAAAAAACAATGGTTTATTTAAAACTTCTAAGAAAATTTTATATATATAAAAAAAGAAATAAGACGTTGGGCTTATGTATGAGGTGCTGGCCTCTTTATAATGTTAGCTTTATTTGAATGGACCCGGGTACAAGGGATCCGTTTGGACTACCCGACCCATATCAAATAATGAGGCTTAAAAAACAAAACAAAAAAAGATAAACTGCAGGTCGGTCAAGATAACATGTCACTAGCTTGTGAAGTTGTTTCGGTCATCATGGGACACGTGTTCCCAACATTGGAAATAAAGGGCACAACTATCATGATTTAGAGCACCAAAAGGCTGATCTCTACACGAAAATAAATCACAAAGAGGACTACATCCAAAACGAATCAACAAGAGGACTACATCCGTTTCGAACCATAGTTCAGAGTAATTCTCACACACTCTGTTCCTCTTCTTCCCAAGAGACGAAGAACAAGAACCTTCATCGTGTATCATTGACGCAGTGATCCAAACACCAACAGCTCACATATTCAAACCTTTGTGTTTCAAAATTATAAACCCTAGTTTATCAACCAACATTAACACAAAATCAACGGGCGAATCATCAATGAAAAGCAAGGAAGTAACAACGACCGAACAAATTGTAAACTTAAACAGTTGGAGCGAAAAGAGCAAAGAGAAGAAGAAATTACCAACTAGAAATTCTGAAGTCACATAGAAACAGGTAATTACTTCTCCTTACTTGAATCTTCTTTTTCCCTTCATCTGTGTGTTTGCGCTTTCTCTATTGCTTCTCTTCTGGATTTTCAATTTTGCCTTTTCTGAGAGTGTTATGTTGTGTGAAACTGTGGAAGGGTTGAGCTCAGACCTTAGATTAGAGCTTTGATGTCAAGCTCTAATGGACAATGTTGATGAGTTATGCGTGATTAGGGTTATTGGGGATAATTTCAGCAGTGTTTCAGTAGTATATTTTTCATGTATTTGCGGCTAGGGTTTATCAGCGTGGTGGCGGTGTCGTATTGAGAGCAGCGGCTAGGTTTTTTGTGTTGGTCCTCCTCCCTTCAATCATTGCCAATGATTGGATTTTATAGGAAATGTTATAAGGTGAGGTTTGTATCAATAGTGTGAGAGTGAGCTGGAATTCTGTTAGAGGGTTTTTTTTGCGTGAAATTGTGTGGTCCTGGTCTGTGTACGATCCTGTCTTTGTCTGTAGTGTGAGGTGGGATCCACCTAGAATGTGGTCCCTCCTTTTGCTGACTGTATTGTTGCTTCACCTCTCAACTGATTTCCTTTCTTGCATTTCAGGTGACATTTGAATTCTTATGATAGTGGCCATGAAGTTCATGCTTGCTGCGGGCTATGAAAACATATGCTAACTTCGACATGATGGTGCTTGTTGCGGATTGTGTACATCGCCTACCTTAATGAGCATTCTTGTTATTTATGAAGCATGACCTGTAGATAGGATTTGGAAGCTTTGAAAACAACCTAGCTGGAAATGCATAAAGGTAAAAAAAACAATCAGCTGAAGCGTAAAGAATTGTGCCCTTAGTTCCTTAGGGTCTTGGTTTATTTGCACTACTTGTTCTTATTCTTGCGGTTATAAAAACTGGTATTGATGTTATTTTAATGCGGATGTACTGTATGTTTCAGGTGTGTATGGCTTGTATTGAGTATGTTTTAAATAACAAAAAGGGTTTGATTATGGAGCATGGCTTTGTTTGTTGCAGAGCTGCTTTAGAATTGTGAGATTTTGCTGTTAATCAATTTTTCGACATAATATTCTTCTACTGATTCTATAGCATCTTCTAATTTCTGAATATTGCAGCGTGATAACCGGCTAATGGAAGCTCTGAATATTGCTTGGAAGCCTTGCTTGATCATACCTTAGAGGTGATATATCAAACTCTGAGTTTTATCCTCACTTGCACCTGTATTGATTAACCCCATTACTTGTAATGGCTTGTTGTTCTTGGAGAATATTACATTTTTTCTACTTTTGATAAGCCTTGTTTTCTTTGTAAACACTTGTACATTTGTTCTGTTTTGGCTTAGGAATCAACAAGTGGATTTTCTGCAATTATCATGAATTTGTGTTGAACATTGGAGCATTCTTGATGACAATAACTTTCTTACAACTTCCTTTGTCTTTGTGCTTTTTTTTTGGTAACCTTTTGAGATGTATTATAGTTTTGACTTGAATAAGAAGCTTGCTAAGTTTTCTCATATGTGCCCTGTTTTATTTAGTCCATTGCTTGCATTTAGTCATATTGCCTTACTCCCAGTCTGCATTGTAGCCTCTTGTTAACTTTCTCGTTTGCTTTCATGTATACTCATGGAGAGGAGGAGATTTGGAGAGGATTTGAGGAGTATTTGTGACTGAATAGCAAGAGGATGAAAACATAATTAAAACATATTTTATCAACTTTGAATTCATTCAAATGTTTTATTAGAATTCCATCTACTGCAATAATATTGACAAGTTTCTTGTGTGTACTTTCTTGTAGGTCTTGCTGGAGAATTATTGCAATAATGAGTGATGATTTTGGTCAAAAAAACTTGGCGTGGGGAGAAGCATTTGATGGAAACCAAGGCTTAGGAATTATTAGCATAAAGCTTTGTGATGCTTGAGGAGTATAGTCGTATGGCTTAACATGGAGTTGAAGTTTGACTCATATTATGTGAACCATGGAAGTTGGATTTTCAGTTTTTTCAAGGTTATCAAGGACTCATAGAATTTATGTCAACAACTTGCAATTTCATACAACCTTCTTATATTTCATGACAAGGCAATAAATCATGACTTATTGCAGCGTGTTCCTTTATACTTGAAAAGGCAATAAATCATGACTTAAGAATTTGCATCAAAGCCTTGATAATGAATTTGCGTCTCACTTGAGAATAACTCCCTTATACCTGTTACGGGTTTCCTTACACCATGACATAAATTTTGAACATCCTTAGAAAGAATAATATGCCAAAACCATCGAACAAAATGTTGCAACTAAACTTGAGAAAACTTGGACCAAATGCATCCAAAATCATAGTGACTTAAGGTCCACCATATATTACCTTCACATCTTGAAATCCTTAATAACACCCTCACCTTGAGAAATTCTTTAGAAATGGATCATGACATGGAAGTGGTCTCAACACAAAATTATTTTGAATATGACTTAGAATATAAACGCATTTGTGCCCATGAGAATCCACTCTTCTTTGATTTCTTATTAAATGCACCTACAAAAACTTGTTAGTTGAATAAAACAAAGTCATGGTTTAATTCTTAGGAGAGAATGGCCATAGGCCATATGATCCTTTAGAGAGAAAAATGAAAAGGGTAGGACAAATTTGGGGTATGACAGATGCCCCTATCGAATTAGCTTAAACCTGAGAAAGTGAACTGCTATATGGCGTTCGATTTTAGGGTAAAAGTCAATTAGATATAAGAAGACCCTAAAATTTGTCCAACAAGAAAGAAAATGCAATCCAATAAATAAAAATATGAGGATGGGATGACAAATTTCCCAAAATGTCTGAGATTCTTTGAACTAACAAAGCAGTATTTCAAACAATGGTATAATATTTCCTAGATCATGCGAAGCAGTTCCTTTTAGTCAAGGCTCTTCGGTAATGCTAGAACAATATCTTTACCAAGCATAAGATTCTATGTGTCTCGCGAAGCAGTTCCTTAACAATTAAGGCTCTTCGGAGAATGTCAAAGCAATATCTCAAATAGATAATCTGCTGGGGAAAACCGATCAACAAGAATTCAATCTGAGAGGAAACACGCTATCCCAGCCCTGCAGAGGAAAAGCTCACAAGATGCTTTTTAGGATAACCTCTGCTTGGGGTGCAATAATAGTGAAAAAGCTAGGGGTCATCGTTATCAACCATAAAGTTGAAGAATGACTTGCTGGGGGAATAAATCTGTGAGCACATGCGGAGTATCAGCTCTTTTCAGAGGAATACTGCCGACTTTGAGAGTGACAACCCGGGATGCATGTCCTGAATCCTGCTATGCCATGTTGTACATGAATACTATGCATTGCATGATGCACAGTGATTCATATGATGCGATTGTTGAAATTTTGATGTAAATGATTTTGTATGATTAATATGATTGTGTTTGATGACATTCTTGCTTTCGGGCAGGAATGATGCATGTCATGCATGTGACAATGCAAATGATTGGGTATGCTGGAATAGTTCTTTGGTAATTGCCAACAAAATTGGACTTTGGAAAGATGCCACTCCATGGGTGGATTTTTTTGGTTTTTTTTTGTGATTTTGAAAGCAAGGATGACAAGACTCACTAGGTATCAACTCAGGGTTGAGAAAGCAAATGTATCAACACGGGGTTGAAAAGCTTAAAGGTAATAACACGGGGTTGAGAGAGGAAAGTTATCAACACGGGGTTGAAAAGGTAAAGGTATCAACACGGAGTTGAGAAGATATTGTAGATGTTTAAGAATTGGCAGAATTTTTGACCAAACAAGAAATGTTAAATTCAGTTCAGAATGTCCTATCAGATGTTGGGACATTAGCAAACAGAGTATGTGAACTTATTTCAGGATGTCTCATCAGATGTTGGGACATTGTGTAAATGACTAAGTTCAGTTCTGTCAGGATGTCCCAACAGATGTTGAGACATCTCAGACCTGCTACCAGAATTAATTATTGATTAACAGATCAGAGATATTTAAGGAGAACTATCTGGAATTAATTAATGCTGGATAAAAACAGAACAAGGCGCATCTGTAGGGAGTTTTAAATTGAAGATTCAGATTAAAACAGAAGACCTAATGCACCTAGAATATAGGAGGTAACAAACCCTAAATTCAAGGTGACAGCTGCTGCACATTAGGGCTGGATCATTCTACAGAAAGCCCAAAATTCAGATACCTATTTAAACAACAGAAACTCATAGAATTGAGTACGAATTTGAGAAGACTAAATAGGGTGTCTAGTGTTTTAATAGCAGGTTGTATTTTATGTACCACTTTATGAGCTTTTAAGCAAAAGTGCATTTGTGACTTGATTGAAACTGTTAAGTAAGATCAAGCTGTTTTTGTTTGAAGGATGTCTTCAATTTCAGTAAACTTGTAAACTTGATCACTGGGTGATTGAGGGGGAGTGAGTAGGGTACTCTTATCTAAGTGAGTCTTAGGTAGAAATTGCATTGGGTAAGTATTAAGTGATAGATTAAACAGGGTGGTTTAAGTCTAGAATTAATATTACTAATAGTGGATTTCCTCCTGGCTTGGTAGCCTCCAGATGTAGGTGTGGTTATACACTGAACTGGGTTAACAAACTTCTGTGTTGTTTACTTTTCTTGCTGTTTAAGTTTTGGTTAAATTTGTCAAATGTCCTATTAAGTGTTGGGACATCTCTTAGGACATCTCATACCTGATCACAGAATTTCAATTGGCATCAGAGCAGGCACCCTGCCTGTTTATACTGGGTGAGATCTAGGGAATACAAATTCTGTAACATGGACAGAGATTTAGGGTCAGTAAATAGACCACCTATTCTGGATGGATCTAATTATGACTACTGGAAGCCAAGAATGATTGCATTCTTAAGGTCACTTGACAACAGGGCATGGAGAGCAGTTAATGTTGGATGGGATCATCCTGTCCAAGACACCAAAGATGGATCAAAAGTGCTGAAACCTGAAGAAGAATGGAGTAAGGAGGAAGAAGACTCAGCACTAGGCAACTCAAAAGCCTTAAATGCCTTATTCAATGGCATTGATAGGAACATTTTCAGACTTGTACATCATTGTGAGCTGGCCAAAGATGTTTGGGATACTCTCAAAACAACTCATGAAGGAACATCAAAAGTAAAAATGTCAAGACTTCAACTTCTCACCACCAAGTTTGAAAACTTGAGAATGAAGGAAGATGAATCAATTCATGAGTTCTATATGAACATCTTGGATATAGCCAATACTTCTGGAGCCTTGGGAGAAAAGATGACTGATGAAAAGCTTGTAAGAAAGATTCTCAGATCTTTGCCAAAAAGATTTGACATGAAAGTCACTGCAATAGAAGAAGCTCAAGACATATGCTCCATGAAAGTTGAAGAACTCATTGGTTCCCTTCAAACTTTTGAGATGGGAATGAATGACACAAATGCCAAAAAGAACAAAAGCATAGCTTTGGTGTCAAATACAGATGAAGAAGAAGATGATGAATCAGCAAATGATAAAAGCTTATCAGAAAACCTTGCCTTGCTTGGAAGACAAGTCAAACAAATTCTCAGAGGAATGGAAAGCAAATCCAAACCTAGTGGAAGAAACACAAGCTCTGAGAACAGAAGACCTTATGATGCTAACAAAAGATTAAAGTATGCTGAAAAGACCAGTCAAGATAAAGGAGTCAAATGCCATGAATGTGAAGGATATGGACATATCAAGTTTGAATGTCCTACCTACTTAAAGAGGCAAAAGAAAGGACTCTCTGTGACCTGGTCTGATGAAGACTCAGGAGAGTCAGAAGAAGAATCAGCTAAGCATTTTACTGCTCTAGCTGGACTGTGTGAATATGATAGTGATTCCAGTTGTGGAGAGCTTACTTATGAAGAACTTGAGCAAGCATTCAAAGATCTATACAAAAGAAGCTCTGAAATATGCAGTGAGGTTATAAAGCTAAAGAAGCAGAATGAGGTATTAGAAGATGAAAAAGCAAGTGATCAAGTAATCATTGATACCTTGAAAAGTGAAGTAACTCTTCTCAACTCTAAGTTGGAACATATGTCAAAATCTGTTAAAATGTTGAACAGTAGCTCAAATACACTGGATGTTATTCTCAGCAATAATAAACATTCAGGGGACAAAAGTGGACTGGGATATAACAGAGATGAAGCCAGCTCTAGCAAAGCTACTGCAAAAACTACACAGTCAAACAAGATGTCCCAACAGATGCTTCAACATCAGAACACAAAGGCAAACATAATGTTCCAACAGATGTCTAAACATTCTGGAAAGAACAAAATGAAGAAGAAGTATCAAAGATGGAGATGCCATCACTGTGGAAGATTTGGGCATATAAAACCTCACTGTTATAAGCTACATGGATATCCAAATCAGATATATCAGCAACCTTCCAAACAGAAAGTAGAGGGTACCAAGAAAGTGCTGCATAGTCATCAAAGAAATCAGCAACCTCCTAAGCAGAAGGCAGAGGTCATCAAGAAGGTTTGGAGACCAAAAGCTGACATTCAGACTGATCAAATCCACATACCCAAGAACCAGATCAACAATCAAGCTTGGAGATCAGCTGAACAACACACAGGGCAGAGGCATCAAAAGAAATCTCAACTCATCTGGTCAAAGAAAAGTACTGCATACATAGCACATACATCACTGAGAGTATCAGCTAAAGAAGACTGGTACTTTGATAGTGGATGTTCAAGACACATGACTGGATTGAAGAATTTGCTAGTAAACTTAAAATCACATTCATCCAGGTATGTGACCTTTGGAGATGGAGCTAAAGGAGAAATCAAGGGAGTTGGAACCTTGGACTGTCAAGATGTTCCAAGACTAGATGATGTGCTGCTTGTTAAAGGTTTAACTGCTAACCTGATCAGTATAAGTCAGTTATGTGATCAAGGGTACAGTGTAAACTTTACCAAATCTGAATGTATAGTGACTAACAAAGAACAAGAGGTTGTCATGAAAGGAGCCAGATCTAAAGACAATTGTTACATGTGGGAATCCCAAAATCTCAGTCTCACTTCAACCTGTTCTCTAGCTAAAGAAGAAGAAGTGAAACTGTGGCATCAAAGACTAGGTCATCTTCATTTCAGAGGCATAAAGAAGATCATATCTATGGATGCTGTAAGAGGTATTCCTAAACTGAAGATTGATGATGGCAAAATATGTGGTGAATGTCAAATAGGCAAGCAAACCAAGATGTCCCATCCAAAGCTCCAACATCTGACAACTTCCAAAGTTTTGGAACTTCTACATATGGATCTTATGGGACCTATGCAGGTTGAAAGTCTTGGTGGTAAGAGGTATGCCTATGTTGTGGTTGATGATTTTTCAAGATATACATGGATAAACTTCATCAAAGAAAAGTCAGATGTATTTGATGTATTCAAAGAATTATGTCAAAGATTGCAAAGGGAAAAATCCAGCTGTGTGATCAGAATAAGAAGTGATCATGGAAAAGAATTTGAGAATCAAAAGTTCTTAGATTTCTGCTCTTCAGAAGGAATAAACCATGAGTATTCTTCACCTATCACTCCTCAACAGAATGGGATTGTTGAAAGGAAGAATAGAACCATTCAAGAATCAGCAAGAGCTATGATCCATGCTAAAAAGTTACCTCTGTATTTCTGGGCTGAAGCTATGAACACTGCCTGCTACATCCATAACAGAGTTACTTTAAGGAAAGGAACTTTGTCCACAATATATGAAGTATGGAAGGGCAGAAAACCCACAGTGAAGTACTTTCATGTGTTTGGAAGTAAATGCTATATTCTGGCAGATAGGGAGCAAAGGAGAAAAATGGATCCTAAAAGTGATGAAGGAATTTTCCTTGGATACTCTATAAACAGCAGAGCATATAGAGTATTTAACTACAGAACAAATGTTATCATGGAATCCATAAATGTGATAATTGATGATGCTCCTACAGATGTCCCAGAAGATGTTGGAACATCTGCTGATATCAAGATTGAAGCTGAAGAAAAGAATGATCAATATAACTTCACTCAAACTGATACAAGGTCAGAAGATTCAAGCAAACCTCCATCCATCAGAATACAGAAGGATCATCCCAAAGATTTAATAATTGGTGATCCCAACAGAGGTGTAAGCACTAGATCAAGAGAAGTGATTTCAGGTTCTTGTTTTGTTTCCAAAATAGAACCTAAAAATGTCAAGGAAGCTCTCACTGATGAATACTGGATTTGTGCTATGCAAGAGGAATTAGGTCAATTCACAAGGAATGAAGTGTGGAATCTTGTACCTAGACCTGATGACATAAATGTGATTGGTACAAAATGGGTGTATAAGAACAAGTCAAATGAACAAGGAATTGTTACAAAGAACAAAGCTAGACTTGTGGCTCAAGGATACACTCAAATTGAAGGGGTAGACTTTGATGAAACATTTGCACCAGTAGCAAGGCTTGAATCAATAAGACTACTGTTGGGAATTGCTTGTATCTTAAAGTTCAAGCTATTTCAAATGGATGTGAAAAGTGCCTTTCTTAATGGTTATCTTAATGAAGAGGTATATGTAGAACAGCCTAAAGGATTTGTTGATCCAAGCTGTCCAAATCATGTATACAAATTAAAGAAAGCACTTTATGGTCTGAAACAAGCTCCAAGGGCATGGTATGAAAGACTGACCACATTTCTTATCAAGCAAGGGTACAGAAAAGGTGGGATTGATAAAACCCTGTTTGTTAAAGATGAAGAAGGAAATGTCATGATTGCACAAATATATGTTGATGACATTGTGTTTGGTGGGATGTCTGATAAGATGGTCAAACATTTTGTCAAGCAGATGGAATCTGAATTTGAAATGAGCCTAGTAGGAGAATTAACCTACTTTCTTGGGCTGCAAATAAAGCAAATGGAAGACTCAATGTTCATCTCACAAAGCAAGTATTCCAAGAACATAGTCAAGAAATTTGGAATGGAAAATACTGCTCACAAGAGAACTCCTGCCCCCACACATTTGAAGCTGACTAAAGATGAAAAGGGTGAGAATGTAGATCAAAGCTTATACAGAAGCATGATTGGAAGCTTGTTATACTTGACTGCTAGCAGACCAGACATTGCTTTTGCAGTAGGAGTTTGTGCAAGATATCAAGCTGATCCAAAAGTCAGTCATCTTAATCAAGTCAAGAGAATCCTTAAATATGTTAATGGTACTTGTGACTATGGCATAATGTACTTTCATGGTTGCAAACCAATTCTCACTGGCTTTTGTGATGCTGATTGGGCAGGAAGTGCTGATGACAGAAAAAGCACTTCAGGAGGATGCTTCTTTCTAGGAAACAATCTGATTTCTTGGTTCAGTAAGAAACAAAATTGTGTATCCTTATCTACAGCTGAAGCTGAGTATATAGCAGCAGGTAACAGTTGTTCTCAGTTGGTTTGGATGAAGCAGATGCTCACTGAGTACAATGTCCCACAGGATGTCATGACATTGTACTGTGATAACTTAAGTGCAATCAACATATCAAAGAATCCTATCCAACATAGCAGGACAAAGCATATTGATATCAGACATCATTTCATCAGAGATCTTGTAGAAGAAAAGGTGATTTCATTGGAGCATGTAGCTACAGATCTGCAGTTAGCTGATATCTTTACCAAAGCATTGGATGCTACACAATTTGAGAACTTAAGGGGCAAACTTGGAATCTGTTTATGTGATATTTAGCAGTTAATGAGATGTGCCAACATGTCATATGACATTGCATGGCATAAGGTCCAGATGGCAAAACCAGTCTGGACAAGATCCTTGGGAATTCCATCCCTAATCATTTGCACTGTAACGGTTACTTATTTAGTAACTACTTATAAGCAGCTATCAAGATTCCCATCATACTATCACAAGCGAATCACATTAACTAGCATTCCTTCAGAAATCATAAACCCTAAAGCTGTTCATCTATCTTCCTCTACAATGTCTCAAAACCCTAAAACTACTGAGGAAGTTCTCAACCAGGAAGACGTAGTTCATGCCACTCCCATCTCTGTGGTACCAATGCAATCAACCCCATTGGACGAACTCAGGGGAAGCGTTTCTCACACTAAAAAGGCAAGAACTCCAAAGAGAGGTAAAAATCAAGTCAGAAGCAAAGCTAAAGGCACTCCCTCTCCAGCTAACATGCCTCCTAAATCTTCACAATATGTGGATGATTCAATCAAGGAGATTGTCACTCAAATTCTGTTTGAACAAAGAAAGGTGAGTGGGATCTCTGTTCCTCTGAAAACCATGCCTGCATCTCAAGAAGAACAAGCTCAAGCTGCAGAAGAACAAGATGTCCCAACAGATGTTGGAACATCTGAAGATAAGAGAAAGAACTCATCTGATGTTGAGTTGGAACAAACTGAGGACCAGAATAAGACCTCAAATGACAATGATGAAGAAATCTCTGAGGATCAGACCAAAGTCTCAAATGAAGGTCAAATCCCTGCTGATCAACAAGCTGAAGAAGAGACTGCTCAATCTCATCCAGTGGTGAACCTGGAGCAGGACTCTGATGCAGAGATCATAGCCTCTGTTAAACCCAGCATAGCCAAAAGGCTAAGGTCCAGGAAAGGCAAGATGCAAGCTGAAGCAGCAATCCCTGAGAAGAAGAAGGCTAGTCCAAAGAAAGGCAAGGCTAAAGCCACTTTTGGACCATCAAAACAATGGAGTAAAGTCCAAACTCAGAAAAGGAAAGTTGTCACCCCATCTGACTCAGATGTTGAATCAGATGTCCCAACATCTCCTCCCAAGAAGAGACCAGCCCCATCTAGGGCTTCAACAGCTGTTCCAGAAGCTCCATTAGACAACATATCTTTCCACCATGTCTCTAGTGTGAACAAGTGGAAGTTTGTGTACCAAAGAAGGGTTGCTTTGGAAAGAGAACTAAGCAGCAATGCACTTGAGTGCACAGAACTCATTGACCTAATCTCTGCTGCAGGACTATTCAAGACAGTCTCAGAGTTCTCTCCCTGCTATGAACTTCTTGTCAAAGAGTTCATTGTGAATCTTCAGGAGGATTGCTCAAATGGTAAGTCCTCTGAGTTTAGAAAAGTTTATGTTAGAGGTAGATGTGTGGAGTTTTCTCCCCAAATCATAAATCAGTATCTAGGAAGAGAAACAGATGGACCAAATGAGCTAGGCAAGACAGATAATCAAGTCTGTAAGGTGATAACTGCTGACCAGGTCAAGGCATGGCCTGTGAAGGGAAAGCTATCTGTAAGCATGCTTACCAGAAAGTATGCCATGCTTAACAGGATTGGAACTGCTAACTGGGTGCCTACCAACCACACTTCATCAATCTCAACTGGTCTGGCCAGATTCATCTATGCTGTGGGGACTCAAACCAAGATGGATTATGGAGCATATATTTTTGATCAGACTATGAAGCATGCCATCTCTACTGCAACAAAGCTGCCAATAGCTTTTCCATCATTGCTGTGTGGTATTGTTCTAAGTCAATACCCTGGGATTTTAAATGAAAAGGACACAGTCTGCAAGAGAGAGAGCCCCCTGGCTTTTCACTACAAATTATTCCTAAGTCATCATGCTGCAGATGTTGAAGCACCTTCTGGGACATCTGCTGGTCCCTCCACTGCTAAGAATCCAATCTCCAAGAAGGCCTTGATTGCTGAACTCAAAGGCACCTGCAAAGAGCTTGAAGCTAGAAGACAGAAACTTGAGGAAATAATTAAGAGGTTGGAAAGTGAAGAAGATCAGAAAGCTGCATCTGATGAAGACAGTGAAGCTGATGAAGCAAGTGAAGCTGCTGAAGACACTGAAGTGGAGGAAGAAACTGAGAATGATGCATCTGAGTGATCAATGTTTGTGAGGCAAATGTAATGACAGCAATGTAATGACAGCAATGTAATAGTGTCTTTGGCCCCTAATTTTGTGTCTACCAAGGGGGAGAACAACATCAAATGTAATTGCTGTTTAAATGAATGAAAAATTTGTTTGCTTCTGAACTGAATCAGTGTGTATTTCTGTTGCAACAAGACTGGACACATATATGTTTGAGGGGGAGTAATCTCAAATAAAAATCAACAGAAAAGTAATGATATACTCTGATAAAAAGAACTTCTGCTGCACTCTGAATTCCAGAAAAGATGTTAGCCAAAAATTAGCCAAAGGGGGAGTTTGTAGATGTTTAAGAATTGGCAGAATTTTTGACCAAACAAGAAATGTTAAATTCAGTTCAGAATGTCCTATCAGATGTTGGGACATTAGCAAACAGAGTATGTGAACTTATTTCAGGATGTCTCATCAGATGTTGGGACATTGTGTAAATGACTAAGTTCAGTTCTGTCAGGATGTCCCAACAGATGTTGAGACATCTCAGACCTGCTACCAGAATTAATTATTGATTAACAGATCAGAGATATTTAAGGAGAACTATCTGGAATTAATTAATGCTGGATAAAAACAGAACAAGGCGCATCTGTAGGGAGTTTTAAATTGAAGATTCAGATTAAAACAGAAGACCTAATGCACCTAGAATATAGGAGGTAACAAACCCTAAATTCAAGGTGACAGCTGCTGCACATTAGGGCTGGATCATTCTACAGAAAGCCCAAAATTCAGATACCTATTTAAACAACAGAAACTCATAGAATTGAGTACGAATTTGAGAAGACTAAATAGGGTGTCTAGTGTTTTAATAGCAGGTTGTATTTTATGTACCACTTTATGAGCTTTTAAGCAAAAGTGCATTTGTGACTTGATTGAAACTGTTAAGTAAGATCAAGCTGTTTTTGTTTGAAGGATGTCTTCAATTTCAGTAAACTTGTAAACTTGATCACTGGGTGATTGAGGGGGAGTGAGTAGGGTACTCTTATCTAAGTGAGTCTTAGGTAGAAATTGCATTGGGTAAGTATTAAGTGATAGATTAAACAGGGTGGTTTAAGTCTAGAATTAATATTACTAATAATGGATTTCCTCCTGGCTTGGTAGCCTCCAGATGTAGGTGTGGTTATACACTGAACTGGGTTAACAAACTTCTGTGTTGTTTACTTTTCTTGCTGTTTAAGTTTTGGTTAAATTTGTCAAATGTCCTATTAAGTGTTGGGACATCTCTTAGGACATCTCATACCTGATCACAGAATTTCAGATATCATCAACACAGGGTTGAAAAGGTAAAGATATCAACACGGGGTTGAAAAGCTAAAGGTATCAACATAGAGTTGAAAAGGTATCATCAACACAGGGTTGAAAAGGATAAAGGTATCAACACGGGGTTGAAAAGGTATCAACACAGGGTTGAAAAGGTATCAACACAGGGTTGAAAAGGCAAAGATATCAACACAGAGTTGAATAAGATTGGATTGTGAGAAATGCCAAGAGAACTTGGACTTTTGAGTTGTGCCAGACACAGTTGGACTTTTGAGATGTGCCAAACATAGTTGGACTTTTGGCTTTCTGGTAGTTGCCACCATAATGGACTTTTGGGAATTGTGAGGGCGCCAATGAAATTGGACTTTAAGATTTTTGGTGGTTGCCAATAAAATTGGATTTTTTTTGGGGTGGTGGAGGGTATTGACTTTTCGACACTTGGTATCTGACGATGCTTTGATCAGAGGATGGATACGACCATATTTGGGTGCCTCAAGTCTTGATCCATTGTTGAAGTTGTAAGTTGCTGCGAGAACTTCAACTTCTTTGACTGATGTCATGATGACGTTCAAATGAGAGTAGCGACATAATCAATGCATGTTGATTATGCTTTGGCTTATCCCTAAGGCATCCTTTTATAACTGCCTTGCCTCAGTCTGTAGGGACTTTGAAGGAATCTTCTTCAGATAGAAGCCTTGATAATGATTGTACCCTAACTTGACATGTTACACGTTGCCTCAGTATCTGGGTCTCATGGAGAGTTGCCCCTGTCTGAGTCTTTGGAAGGACTTGCCCCGAATTAGGTGATCATGAATTATTTGCCCCATATAGGCTACTAATTGAGATAGTCTAGTTCTAATGCTTGGAGATTTGATTTTCGACCAACCAATTCTCATGTCCATACAGTCATTGAAAGCCATGCCCCTGATTAGGAGTGATCTTGATTCGGGTCAACACCACTGAATTCTCAAGCTCCTCTTTGACTTTTCTTGTTTGGAATTTATTTAAACGCTAAGTACTGACTTGCAATTAAAATTTATTTGTACAGAAATGGTAATTTTAATGCAATATTCATGCGAGTTTTGAAAAATCATTTATTTGAATGATGTGATAGTGTGTGACAAATGGATCAATTGTCCAAACGTAGTGCAGATTTAGCTAGTCATTTGTGAAATAAACAAGGAGAAGATTAGAAAATCTTTTAGGAGTCAGTTTACACAACCTTGCTGAAATATGCTTTCAAAATAAACCCTGCTTCAATTAGGTATTTTAAGGGTTGCATCATGGTCTGGTTCACGGTTATGAAACAAAGGATATATGCTCAAATATTTTTGTACCCACTCATCTTCGTGATGTTATCCAGTCCTATGTTCAGTTAAATGACACGCATATTTGTCTCCTATAAGAGCTTGAAGGTGTAGTGGTTGAAGATGATTGTTCAAGACCTTTCTTACAATGGCAGTCACCTTATTCATTTTTTTGGGATGTTAGTGACCCTTTTGGTTTTGGATAAGAGGGTCACTGCAACTTATTTTGTTTTTTTTGTCGAGGATTTGAGGACCTCTTTCTACTGTTTTTCTTTTGATCCCTAATTTTTGCATGGACCGTTATTTTTGAAGTCTTTAGTCCATCGGGATTGCCCTAACTTTTGCCTAAGTCTCCTATTAGGATGTTCAACTTAGCGGGCTTTTTATATATTTTTATTTCTTTTTTGTTGAAGGATTGTGACTGCCAAGTCATTGGTTATGGATGGATCTCCAAATTGGAATGTTTCACCTTGTAGTTTGGATGCATAGTCAGCTTATCTGAACACTACCCTGCCCCTGGTTAAATATAAGGGTTTTGAATATCCGAATAAAACTCCTACTTCTAGGCTCGAAGTGGTTGTCTAGGGATTAACTCCTTATCTCTCCAGTGTTTGGGAATTTGAAGCAATGCTTGTATATCATCAGCAAGATTCTTTCGGAAAGCATATTATCAGCGATTATGGGTATTTCGTTTTCGTCATCCTCCCTCAAATATTTGCTAACAATGTGATAAAGGAGGTAAAGTGCATTTTTTATTTTTTGCAATAAGTGGGAAAATGTGAGTGAATACGAATGGATTCGTTAAAAACATGCATGTTCATTACATTAATATTACCATTAAAGACAACAGTTCTTAAAAGCAAGTAGCACCAAACAGAAAAGGAAATACAAATGCAAAGTAATGATATGAGCTAAAGATTGCTAGTGATAAGGAACTGGGCTTTGATTTACTGTTGAGAAGCCTCTTCAAAATTGCTCTTCAAAATCAGTTTGAGAACCATTTTCGCATGTACTCTCAGCAACTTCTTCCATGACATGGATTGATGAGCCCGCCTGATTGTGGATTTGAATTCCCTGAGATGTGAATGAGATTACCTTGGAATCAATCAGATCCTGGACTTTATTTTTGAATTGTTGGCAATCATCAGTTGAATGCCCTGGTGAGTTGGCATGGAAGCCACAATAAGCATTAGGATCAAAGTTTGGTCGATGTGGAAGAGGAATTGAATCTATCTTCCTTGGTTCTACCAATCCACTTTTAATCAAACGTGGAAGTATGTGACTGTGAAGCATCGACAATTGGTCAAAATGCCTTTTTGGTCTTTTAGCGTAGTAAGGACGTCGTTGCGGAGTATGTTGTTGTTGCATTGGCTCTTGATGTGAAACCTGTTGTCAATACTGAGGAGGTCCTCTACATGGGTGTTGTTGATAAGGCACTGGAGGTGGAGCTTGTAGAGCATCCCAAACTGCATTAATTTCCTCCTCTACTTCTTGGGTACTGACAATTGACTCACTCTCACTAGCCTGGACGTCTGAGGTGTCCTGTACTTTTCTACTCTTGAGTAGGCCCTCGATTCGTTCTCCAACTAACACCAATTGTGTAAAGCCGGGAAAAGAACTGCCTATCATTCTTTCGATATATGGACTTTGCAAAATATCCATAAATAAGCCAACCATCTCTTTCTCCAAAATTTGTGGTTGAACACGAGCAGCTAACCCTCTCCATCTTTGAGCATACTTTCTGAATGGTTCATCGCTTTCTTGAGATAACCCTTGTAGTTGCATGCGGTCTGGAGCCATGTCGAGATTGTAGTCATACTGCTTCATAAAAGCAATGGACAAGTCCAACCATGATTGGATGTGGCTACTCTTTAGCTGTGTGTACCAGTTCAATGATGTTCCACTCAAACTGTCTTGGAAACAATGAATCATCAATTTATCGTACTTAGTATGAGTAGTCATTTTTCTATAGAACATCACCAAATGATTCTTTGGACAACTATCTCCTTCATACTTCTCAAATTTTGTCATTTTGAACTTTGGGGGGATTACCACATCAGGCACTAAACATAAGTCAGAAGCATTCAGACCAAGAGCATTATGTCCTTTTAAGGCTTCAAGTTTCTCTTCCAATACACGACATCTTTCAACAAACTCACGATTTTGAGGTTGTTCAGTATTCAATACCAGGTTTGACCCTTTTGGATTAGGTGCGGAGATTGAAAATCTATGATATTCCATGGCGTCAACTGGTGAAGAATTCTCATTCCTGACAATGTGACATTTTTGTGTAATAGAATCCCCAACTGCCATTCGTCGAATGTAGTCCTCTCTTTTTGCCAAGGCTATCATGGCCTCCACAAGTTGCTCCACTTGTTTCTTTATTGAGTCTACATCTCCTCTTAAATTAGCATGGCTTCGCTCCAACGGATCCATAGTCTTTAAAGCTATTTCAAGTCTAATACAAGTGTCGAGAAATCAACTCTGATATGGACAAAGGATGGATAAATTCTTTTGTTTTGGGAAAATGATATATAATGTGTATGAAATGATATGTAAATGAAATGCAAGATCCAGGATCATAGGACCAGAGTTACGGGATTTCATAAGTCCGAGGTACAGATGGAAGATACTTTGATTACTCTCCTTATGAGGATCTCACCGGGTAGGCTCTACAGTTTAAGGATCCCAAAGTTAACAATTCACATGGTTGTTCATCACACACGCCATCAACATGACGGTTGATTGACTCCACCATATAAATCTCTTTTGGGTGAGATCTTCGTATCGAGCCACGCGAGAGAAAAGTCTCCTGGTGCCCTATACTATGCGATCAATGACACGAGGTTTAAAACAAAGTCCCAGAGTTATGGACTTTCCTCAATTGTTTGATGCATGTGTCAATTTTTTATATATTTTGACAGTCAGTCAACTCCATTGAGTAAGTCTATTCCAGGTGAGGTCTTCGTATTGAGCCACGCGAGGGCGAACCCTGGTGCCCCATACTACGCAACCATCAACCGATGTTTTAACCAGAATGGTTCTAGAGGTCCTCAGAGTCGATGACTCTAATGAAAACAACTGAGCACACATGCCAAGAGTTTGACGGTTGTCAGTATTCTCATTAGAATCTATTCCAAGTGAGGTTTTCGTATCGACAACCCACGAGAGAAGTTCCCTCGGGAGCCCATACTACACAACCTCGCTAACTTATGTTTACACTCATAGACCCGGGTATAGAGCCTTTCCCACAAGTTGTTTTGATCAAAGTATCAATCCAGTACCAAAGATCCATAATAAGGATATAAAATGTAAAGCAATAAAGAAAAAGATAAACAAGTAACACATAATCAAAAATCCAAACAAGCGTGGAAACCTAGACTAGGCTTGACTTGCATAGGGGTAAACCACTCCTTAGCAGAGTCGCCAGCTGTCGTACCTCGAAAAATACGAATCCTCGCGAACGCGGTCGCGGCTGGGCTGACATGAGAGTCGCCACCTAATTTTGTTTATTCCCGAAGAGGGAAATGGTAAATATAGATAAAACCACCAAGAAGGGATAAAACAAGGTCATCGCGAACCATTGTCGGGGTTCGGAAGTCGGTTATGTAGGAGGAAGGTATTAGCACCTCCTACATCCATCGTACTTGATGGGAACCATCTAGGTTGTCACGCGCGAAGGGATGTCTATATTTATGATTACTTGTTGAACTAAGGGGTTTATTGATCCTAGGGGCTCGGCAAGGATTGAGATCCTCGTGCCTACGTATTCCCTTGTGCAATGGGAAAGTTAGAGCTTCGTAGTTCGGCCTGATAAGGGTGATGGTTGTTGATTTTATTACCTTTCTTCGATGAAAGGATTTAGGTGTCGATTTGCACTAAAGACTATGGATAGTTTATTTTTTCCAACAAGACGAACGTCTTGCGTCGAAATAATCGGAGCGAGTAACGAGAGCTTGTTATCCTCCTTTCTACCGCTTAAGGCTCGTGGCATGCAACTTTCCTCGTATTTACTGAAGTATTTTATTTCCTAAGACCGCTTGATGTTGGATCAAGGGTTTGGATCTAAAAAGTAACATTTCGGTTTTTGAAGTTTGAGGTGAATGCAAAAGGAAGTTTATTTTTCTGTTTTGTTAGCGAGGCACAATGCGCTCGGCTCGCAAGATTGAGAAACTAAGCTAAAGACTAGCTATGGAAAACAAGCGCGATGCGTTGACTTGTTAAGTTGGAAAATATTGATAAAGGTGTAAGGTGAAAAGTTCGTGCAGATGGCAATCAATGAATGATCGACTTATGTGTGTGTATGAAGTAAAGTGCATATGGAGGTTTATTTGGCGTTGGACCAAAGATTTCGTTTATCTTTAAAATGATTAGTCTTAGTGTGCGTTCGTATTTTACTTAGCAATTTTATCGTCAAAATGCAAAAGTAATCACACAAGTTCAAATAAGACATGTAATCGACCAATAACCAAATAAAACACCACATAATGCGCACAAACGACTAATCATGTAATCGAAACTAAGCAAGCGAATCAAACACGTCACGTATAAAAAAAACCTAATGGGGATATTATCTAAATTCTAACATGGAAATAAGATATTATCATACAAGCCCTAAGATTTATTTTAAAACGTTTATAACAATAAAAAGTAACAAAGTAAAATTGTTAAGGAATCACTTATTATATAAAAAAAATGGTTTATTTAAAACTTATAAGAAAATTTTTTATATATAAAAAAAGAAATAAGACGTTGGGCTTATGTATGAGGTGCTGGCCTCTTTATAATGTTAGCATTATTTGAATGGACCCGGGTACAAGGGATCCGTTTGGACTACCCGACCCATATCAAATAATGAGGCTTAAAAAACAAAACAAAAAAGAAAAACTGCAGGTCGGTCAAGATAACATGTCACTAGCTTGTGAAGTTGTTTCGATCATCATGGGACACGTGTTCCCAACATTGGAAATAAAGGGCACAACTATCATGATTTAGAGCACCAAAAGGCTGATCTCTACCCGAAAATAAATCACAAATAGGACTACATCCAAAACGAATCAACAAGAGGACTACATCCATTTCGAACCATAGTTCAGAGTAATTCTCACACACTCTGTTCCTCTTCTTCCCAAGAGACGAAGAACAAGAACCTTCATCGTGTATCATTGACGCAGTGATCCAAACACCAACAACTCACATATTCAAACCTTTGTGTTTCAAAATTATAAACCCTAATCTATCAACCAACATTAACACAAAATCAACGGGCGAATCATCAATGAAAAGCAAGGAAGTAACAACGACCGAACAAAGAGTAAACTTAAACAGTTGGAGCGAAAAGGGCAAAGAGAAGAAGAAATTACCAACTAGAAATTCTGAAGGCACATAGAAACAGGTAATCACTTCTCCTTACTTGAATCTTCTTTTTCCCTTCATCTGTGTGTTTGTGCTTTCTCTATTGCTTCTCTTCTGGATTTTCAATTTTTCCTTTTCTGAGAGTGTTACGTTGTGTGAAACTGTGGAAGGGTTGAGCTCAGACCTTAGATTAGAGCTTTGATGTCAAGCTCTAATGGACAATATTGATGAGTTATGCGTGATTAGGGTTATTGGGGATAATTTCTGCAGTGTTTCAGTAGTATATTTTTCATGTATTTGCGGCTAGGGTTTATCAGCGTGGTGGCGGTGTCGTATTGAGAGCAGCGGCTAGGTTTTTTGTGTTGGTCCTCCTCCTTTCAATCATTGCCAATGATTGGATTTTATAGGAAATGTTAGAAGGTGAGGTTTGTATCAATAGTGTGAAAGTGAGCAGGAATTCTGTTAGAGGGATTTTTTTGCGTGAAATTGTGTGGTCCTGGTCCGTGTACGATCCTGTCTTTGTCTGTAGTGTGAGGTGGGTTCCTCCTAGAATGTGGTCCCTCCTTTTGCTGACTGTATTGTTGCTTCACCTCTCAACTGATTTCCTTTCTTGCATTTCATGTGACATTTGAATTCTTATGATAGTGGCCATGAAGTTCATGCTTGCTGCGGGCTATGAAAACATATGCTAACTTCGACATGATGGTGCTTGTTGCGGATTGTGTACATCGCCTACCTTAATGAGCATTCTTGTTATTTATGAAGCATGACCTGTAGAGAGGATTTGGAAGCTTTGAAAACAACCTGGCTGGTAATGCATAAAGGTAAAAAAAAAATCAGCTGAAGCGTAAAGAACTGTGCCCTTAGTTCCTTAGGGTCTTGGTTTATTTGCACTACTTGTTCTTATTCTTGCGGTTACAAAAACTGGTATTGATGTTATTTTAATGCGGATGTACTGTATGTTTCAGGTGTGTATGGCTTGTATTGGGTATTTTATAAATAACAAAAAGGGTTTGATTATGGAGCATGGCTTTGTTTGTTGCAGAGTTGCTTTAGAATTGTGAGATTTTGCTGTTAATCAATTTTTCGACATAATATTCTTCTACTGATTCTATATCATCTTCTGATTTCTGAATATTGCAGCGTGATAACCGGCTAATGGAAGCTCTGAATATTGCTTGGAAGCCTTGCTTGATCATACCTTAGAGGTGATATATCAAACTCTGAGTTTTATCCTCACTTGCACCTGTATTGATTAACCCCACTACTTGTAATGGCTTGTTGTTCTTGGAGCATATTACATTTTTTCTACTTTTGATAAGCCTTGTTTGCTTTGTAAACACTTGTACATTTGTTCTGTTTTGGCTTAGGAATCAACAAGTGGATTTTCTGCAATTATCATGAATTTGTGTTGAACATTGGAGCATTCTTGATGACAATAACTTTCTTACAACTTCCTTTGTCTTTGTGCTTTTTTTTTTGTAACCTTTTGAGATGTATTATAGTTTTGACTTGAATAAGAAGGTTGCTAAGTTTTCTCATATGTGCCCTGTTTTATTTAGTCCCTTGCTTGCATTTAGTCATATTGCCTTGCTCCCAGTCTGCATTGTAGCCTCTTGTTAACTTTCTCGTTTGCTTTCATGTATACTCATGGAGAGGAGGAGATTTGGAGAGGATTTGAGGAGTATTTGTGACTGAATAGCAAGAGGATGAAAACATGAGTAAAACATATTTTATCAACTTTGAATTCATTCAACTTTTTTATTAGAATTCCATCTACTGCAATAATATTGACAAGTTTCTTGTGTGTACTTTCTTGTAGGTCTTGCTGGAGAATTATTGCAATAATGAGTGATGATTTTGGTCAAAAAAACTTGGCGTGGGGAGAAGCATTTGATGGAAACCAAGGCTTAGGAATTATTAGCATAAAGCTTGGTGATGCTTGAGGAGTATAGTCGTATGGCTTAACATGGAGTTGAAGTTTGACTCATATTGTGTGAACCATGGAAGTTGGATTTTCAGTTTTTTCAAGGTTATCAAGGACTCATAGAATTTATGTCAACAACTTGCAATTTCATACAACCTTCTTATATTTCATTTTGTGTTTTATGCTTTTTGTAATTTTCTTTGAGTCCATTCAATTGAAGTTTGTCATTGTAATGTTTGAACTCAATGTGAACTCTGCAATTTGACTTTGTATTCTTTGAACTTCAGTTGACTTTACATTTTTTTTGGTATTGTATACTGGTGCCTTGATACATATTGTGAGAAAAGAAATGACATGAACCTTAGGATACACTTTTGGCATTATGTATTGTACACACATCGTATGGAAATTAGCTAAATGCCTTAATTTGCAGCGTGTTCCTTTATACTTGAAAAGGCAATAAATCATGACTTAAGAATTTGCATCAAAGCCTTGATAATGAATTTGCGTCTCACTTGAGAATAACTCCCTTATACCTGTTACGGGTTGCCTTACAGCATGACATAAATTTGGAACATCCTTAGAAAGAATAATATGCCAAAACCATCGAACAAAATGTTGCAACTAAACTTGAGAAAAATTGGACCAAATGCATCCAAAATCATAGTGACTTAAGGTCCACCATATATTACCTTCACATCTTGAAATCCTTAATAACACCCTCACCTTGAGAAATTCTTTTGAAATGGATCATGACTTGGAAGTGGTTTCAACACAAAATTATTTTGAATATGACTTGGAATATAAACGCATTTGTGCCTATGAGAATCCACTCTTCTTTGATTTCTTATTAAATGCACCTAAAAAAACTTGTTAGTTGAATAAAACAAAGTCATGGTTTAATTCTTAGGAGAGAATGGCCATAGGCCATATGATCCTTTAGAGAGAAAAATGAAAAGGGTAGGAAAAATTTGGGGTATGACATTATGAAAGATCCAGTTTTCGCAGGTTCTTGAAATTCAAAATTCGCAGGAAAATTTGTGGATGAATTTGCAGGCAATTTTGCAGGAAAAAGGAAGAAGATGAAGTCAGTTGGCGCGCAGGAGGAAATTCAAATTTGAGTTTAATATTTTATTAATTGGTTTTCATATTGTTTCAACAGACGATGCTAGGCCCAGTGGTGTTGGCGTGTGCGTGTTATTGGCTGTGACCTGTGTTCGATCCTTAGTGACAACAATATTTTGTTCAATTTTTCACTTATTCAATTGACTTAATATACTATCATTATTTGTTGATTAGTTTGCAGACGCACCCCATGTGGCTTAGTGGTTGGAGTGTTTGGTTGTTGTTGTGATGGTCAGGGGTTCGAATCCTAGGTTCCAAATTTTTTTTCATAATTATTTTTGTTTTGCAGGTTTATAATATAAGGATTGCATTGCACATAGTATTCACCAGCGCATGCTGGCTCAGCTGGTTTTGTGTGGTGATGTTCGGGTAAAGGACCTGGGTTCAAATCCCAGGTCCTATCTTTTTAGGGCTTTTTTTTCCTCATATTTTTCTTATGTCTATTATTTTCATATTTTTAATTTAAACTAATAAAATTAAAATAATTTCTAAATAATAACTAATAATATTTTCATAAAACTTTATATTTCCTAAAATTCATAAATTATTTTCTTAAATGTAAATTATTGGTATTAATTTTATAATATGTTTATATATAATTATTATGTATTTTTGTAGATAAATTAATAATGTATTTTAATTATAATTAGAAACCCTAATTTTCTTAATTTAAATATAAACCCTAATTTTTTCTTAACCCTAATTTTCTCCTAACCCTAAAATTAACCTAATTTTTCTAAACCCTAATTAAATTATTAATCTTTATTATTTTTAATATGTAAATAATTTGTTATTTGTTTATTATTATTAAACTCATTTTTTAATTAATTTCTAAAACTTTTCTAATATTAATTTTTCTTGTTAAATTCTTATTTCCTTTATTTATTTATTTTTCTAACCCTTATTATTATTATTATTATTATCTTGTTATTACTAATATTTGATTATTGTTTATTTATTGTTCTTATTATATTTATTATTATCATTATTATTTTTATTATTATGTAATTGCTAAAGCCATGTAATAGGTTTATTTTATATCTTTGCTTTATTTTTGTAATTATTTTTATTATATGGTTAGTAATCTTAGGGTGTGTATAACCTATATGTGATTAAAATAACTTAGAGAATTAATTTAAATAAGATAAATACTTGAATATAAACACTCACACGTAAGTCGATCTTTGATCGCCATCTTGCACTTCATAAGTTACCCCTCTTGGTTGCCTTAAATATGGTCAAGTCCCTCGAATATAGGGGTGTCTTAAGCAAAGTCCCTTCATAAATATCATCAAGTCCCTACAACTTAAGAGATCAAGTCCCTACGAGGTTGCCTACGATAATGATCTTGTCCCTTCGAATAAATGATGATAGTCCCTACGAATTGCTAAAGAATCCCCTTAAGTTGCCTTCATTGACCATACGATGACCCTACGCCCGTCCCTTTAAACATCCAAGGTAATGACTACCTATTCCTTAATAATGGGGATAGTCTTACCATTGAGAGGACATACGAGAACACGAAAGACCTAATCTAGGGTAGGTACCTCATAGTTACTTGCTCACACTTTTCAAAATTACTTTTACACCTCACAATTTCTAAACTAGGCTTTGTATACACCCATACGAGGGTCATTACCAAGTACTTAAAGAAATTTTTCTAATCACACACTACACTCTTGCAAACAAACAAAGTGAGCTAACTAACTAAGAGCCCATGGATAACCATGGATATAAAGGGTGCTAACACCTTCCCTTTGTATAACCTACCCCCCGAACTCAAGTCTTTAAAAATAGGTCTTTCCTGTTCTTTTATGTCCTTTCCTTTTGGATAAAATAAAAGTCGGTGGCGACTCTTGCTATCCGCAACATGACTAAAAGTCAGTTCTCCCACCGTGTTACATGATGAGTGTCCTATTCCAGTTCTTTGATCCTAAACATCATTGCTTCACATTCCCCGATTATCAGCTGGTTCCTACAATGGAAGAATTCTCCAAATTATTGGGTATACCTATCCTTGATTAGAGACCTTTCACAGGCTTGGAAAAAGAGCCTAAACCTGAAGTCATTGCTGCAGCCCTACATTTGAAGAAATCTGACATTGTCCTAGAATCGAGAAGTGGAGTTAAGGGTATCCTTGTTAAGGTATTGATGGAGAAAGCTCAAGTGTTCCTGAAGGCTATGCATTATGATGCTTTTGAGGAGATGTTAGCCTTATTAATATATGGCTTAGTGTTGTTCCCTAATCCAGATCAGTTCATAGACATACATGCCATCAACATATTTCTGACTCGCAATCCAGTACCTACATTACTTGGAGACATCTTACATTCTCTCCACACTCGTACTACAAAGGCGAGAGGAACTCTGATATGCTGCATACCTTTACTATCTAGGTGGTTTATTTCTCACCTTCCTCGATCAGTGATGAAGAATGAACAAGGGTTCAGGTGGTCCAAGAGGATTATGTCACTTTCCTATTCAGATATTCATTGGTGCTCTCGATCTATGGAGAATGTTACTATCATTGACCGTTATGGGGAGTTCCCTAATGTGCCACTCCTTGGCATAAGAGGGGGCATTACTTACAACCCTTCTTTAGCTCTACGCCAATTTGGTTATGCTCGGAGTAATGGTCCTCATGACATGCTTATTCAGGGTATTGTGTTCGACTACGAAAACGATCTGCAAGGTTACTGTTAAAGGTTCATATGAGCTTGGGGAAAAGTGAACAAAGTTGACAACAAGACTCTGGAACCAAAGTACTCCATTCCTATGGAACCTTACCTCAGATGGGTACGAGCACGTGCTCAGACTCTCATGATGCCATATCCTGCTATCCTCCCAGTTACCATGGAGCCTGTTGCTGAAGGAGATACTCCTTATATCATCCTTCATCCAGACATGCCTACTGACATGGAAGAGTTGCAAAGGTCCTGGATCCAGTTGAAGGAGCAAAGGGATACTTTTGAGACTCATTTCAAAGCTAGTCAAGAAAGAATCCTAGAGCTGACAAAACAACTTCACGAGGAGCGGAATCTGAACACATACCCCAATACAAAGAGGAAAAGTCCATGGGAGACTTAAAACCCCATCTTTGTATTTATTTCATTTTTGTTGTAAGCCCAAGGGGCAAACAAGTTTATTGCTTACTAATAAAAGTTTATTTTCTGGTTGTTTAAACAAATTTAAATCCTGCGGTCCTTGAAAACATTGCATATGCATTTACATACCATATCATTGCATCACAAGTTTCTTATGAACAGGTATCTTATCTTCTCGCTGTTTATTTCAGCAGAAATGGCTCTCGAACAGACTGTTAAGGATCTCCAGGCTCAGAATGCACAATTTCAGGAGCTGATCCTGAACTTGTCCAAGGGACAAGATGAGCTGAAGACACTGCTGGCTAAGAAGAAGAATAAGACTAGAAAATCAGGGGGTCTCATCAACCTGGGTAGAAGATTCAGAGGTCCTATCAAGAAAAAGGAAGAGGTTGAGGATTCTGAGTCTGAAAATTCTGGGAAAGAGGGACGTAGTCTCCATGATACTATGGAAGATTCTGATTCTGAGGCAAACTATTATCATGATCCTGCTAGTGAGGAGAAGTGTAAACACCCCAAATTTTCCCTCACTAAGTTCACACCATGGCTTGTGATCTTCCATCATTGCATTAGTTTAATCATATCATATCATATTGCATTTTTGTTTCACTACATTAGTTCAAGTTCATCTGCATCTAGGGTTTGTGATCTGAGCAATCCAGGATCTATCTGAGCCACTCAAAAGGTCTCCAATCATCTAAAGAGGGTCCATGTATGTTCAATCATCATATTATATCCCCCAAAGATCAAGGAAGTCAAAGAATCACAAGAACTTGCAAAGCATGGAAGCATAGCCAGGGTTTAACTACATAGATGACCTGAAATTAGGGTTTTGGTTTTAGAGGCCATAGCTCCAATTTTTTTGATCATTATTGTTTCTATTGGTCTCAATATGTTATAAGGATCACGTATACCAAGTTTGATGAAGAAATTCATTGTGAAAGTCATCTGATCACTGGATAACTTCTTGAGCAAGTCAGAGAAAAATCAGGGCATCTGAGGCCCCTCAACATGGAACCAAAGTGGATTTTTCATCAAAATGAGGTTATTTGGTCTTTATTTGATCATTGAAGTGCTTAGAAGTTCACAAAATTGAAGAAAAGTGAGCTAAACCAAAAGTTGCCAAAAATGGAAATGACTTGTAATGTAAACTTTCCATTTTGGGAAAGTATTTCAACCTCCTCTTTCTCAACCAAAAATGCTTCAAATGAAAAATTGTTGGTCATGAAAGTTGTAGATTGGATCATTCCCTTTTCAAAAAGTACAAGAACAAGATCTAATTCATTTTGGAACTCAAGATATGGCTTGTCAAAGTTGGCAAAAAACCCATAATTTTCAAGAATGCACCAAAAGGGATTCTTTGCAAAACCACTTGCCAAGGCTTTTTGTGACTTCAAACACACTTCAATGTATCATAACATCATAGTGCATTGCCTTAAGATCAGAATTTCCCAAAGAATTGCAAGATTTCATGCCTTGAACATCAAGAATTCTCAAAGGGGCCAAAACTTCACATATTTGCAAAAGGTCCCATAACTTTGCTCCCACTTGCTGAATTGCCTCAAGATTGATTTTGTGGACATCCTTGAAGTCAGCTGCGCATGGACAAGCCAATGAGCCAGCTACACCATTGCCCATACCTCAAGTACACAAGTTGGTGACTTTTTGCAAGAAGCCCATACCAATCACCATAGGCCACAACCACTTCTCTGACCTATCACAACTTGTTATGTGGACCAAATGCTGATCATAATATACAACATTACAAGCTGAAACCTAAGAATCCTCAAGTTCCCAAAATCTCCCCCTCTTGCATTTTCCTTCGAAACTCCCAGCTCACTCACTCAATCTTCAAACCAATTCCACCATTCATCTCAAAATCACTCACTGATCACAAACCAACCATTAAAACAACCAAAAACACCCATACACCAAACACGATTTCTGACCAGTTGGATTGCTACCACTCAAACCAGCCATTCTCAAAGCTTTCCGAGCATTGCAACTTCTTCAGGGAGGCCATCAGAGTCATTTTGCACCAAAGAAGTGGCCAGAAAGCTCAAGTTTGAAAAGCTTCATCTCAGGTAGTCATCTGAATTCATTTTTCCAGAACCTCTTTTTTATGTTACAAAATGAATAAGCATACTTCCCTGATCATTCTGAGCTTTGAATTTTTGAAAATGGTGTAGAAATGAGTATGTACTGAACCTCTGAAATTTTTGCCATTTTTGATCTTTTCTTCGAATCTTGTTTATGAGCATTAATAAATGTGTTTTGAGTGTGGATTTGAGCTTAGGAGAGTGAAAGGGTTTGATCTGGAGCTTTAGAGCTCCAGAAATAACCTAGGGAGAGAGTTAGGAATTTTCAGGTGAGGGTGTCACCGGAGAAGACGATCGAAGCTCTTCTCCGGTGACCTGAAAGTGATTAGTAGTCTTAATTAGGGTTAGGGTTTCATTTGAATCTAGGCCCTTGGATTTCCCTTTCCCGCTTGTGGTGAATGGCTAGGATCAGTTCATTAACTCTTAATTAGGATTAAATAATTAATTAATTAAGTTTAAGTAAGTTTGAATTTCTTCCGTAGGATCACGCGCCAAGTCAATCCCAAAACCCCCCAGAATTAATGTGGTCCCTTAGATTTGCATACTTCTGTTTATTCTAATTTTTATTTCATTTTTCTCATTTAATTTTATACCATTTATTTAAAATAGCAAGAAAATTCCAAAAATAATTTTATTCTGCATTTTTACTTCAAATAATTTTCTCAACCCAAAAATATTTTTATTTTTATTTTTTGCATTAAAAAATCATTTTTAAAACATTTAAATGTTTATTTTAATTAATTTATGAGAATTAAATAATTAAAATATCATTTAGGTTTCTAAAAATCCCAAAAAAAATCACATTGCATCTTTAAACATTTAGAAACATTGCCATACCATCCACAAAAATTTCTTTTTGGTTTTGAGCCATCTTTGATAAATTTCTTGAATTTAGGGTTCATAAAATTCTTATTTTAGAACCCTAACTTCAAGAATTATTTTCTGCCTAACCAAGAATGGTATGACAATGATTCTTTTTGCATTGATCTTCATTTGACATGTAGTTTCTAGCATAATTTTGTCACAAATTTCTTCTGAATTTTTGATTTGATTTGCATTTTTCCCTTTAGATACCTTAAAACCCTAGAAAACTTAGAAAAATCATAACTTTCATTAGGTTAAGAGTTAGGTCTCCTCCTTTGGGGTGTGGTATCATATGGGGTTAGGGATCTTTTTATTGCATTTTCAATTTTTTATCTTGTCATTTGCTTCTGTTTTTGAGTTTTGCATCCCATGTTGTATGAAAACCCTAATTTCTCATGTTCTTTTGCATACATCTTGCATATGCTTGCATTCATGAACTTGCCATGACATTTTATGCATTCACATGACATATAAGACACCTTATGACACATTAGAATCATGCTTGATCATTACTTCATCCATTTGCCATGTTATGCATCCATTACATTCCATGAACATTCATAAACCTTCATGCCTCTTTCATGCTTCATTTGCCTTCTCATCACTTGTATGATCATCCATTGCACTTGACATACATTTGTATCATCTCCTAGTATCATTTGCATCATGAACATGCTTCTGGTTTTGGTTTGCATCCTTGCATACATTTCATTTCCATTTCATTTCTTTCTCTTATGCTAACTTTTCAGGTGGTAAGTACTTTGAGAAGTGAATTTGCCTTCACTTCTCACTTTTCTTCTCATCTCTTCTTTTATGCATTCTTGCTGCATTTTGTATTTGTCTTAGAGTGAGCTTGCTCATTCATGTTCTCCATTCACTTTCTTTCTTCAAGTAACTTATCTTCTTAAGTGAAGTAAGTTACCTTGCTTCTTCTGCTTCTCCTCCTTCCATCTTGCTTTCTCCTTGGTGGCTTTTCTTGAAGATCTATTGCAAGCCTCATAAACCCTAGGAACACCCAAGCATGATAACAATTAGGGTTTGATTAGTCCCCTATTTAGTTTTGCCTTTGTGTCATCTTTTGTGTCTCTCTTCTCCCCTCTTAATCAGGGACTAAACCTTTAAGGTTTTAAGGCTTTGTGATTAAGGTTATGCCTGCATCCTTCTCTTAGGATGGAGAGTATAACTTTAATCCTAAGTGTTAAACCCTTAATGGGTTTAAATCTCTTAATCATTCCATCTAATAATCACTAAGGCAATAAGCTTGTAACTTGGGCATTGCATTAGGGTTCTAATTCTTCATTAATTGGTTAAGAAGGACTAACCCTAGTGTTAATGGACAAGTCCCCCTCAAGTTGTCGTACAAACCATAAAATCCACTTCTTAATCCTACCATTAACTAAAATCCACTCTAATAAAGGTTTTGTTTTGTCATGAGGTTAATCCCTAATCATGGATTAAGTTGAGGAGCCTTCCTCAGCTTAAATGTTCTCATCTATTATCCTTCTATTAGGATGGTGTAATGAGTCCATTAAATCTTCGATTATGGCTTAAACTCATTACGTAACACTAAAAAAAAAAACTCCAAAAACATCTAAATAATCATAAGTAGGTTAATGATCTTAATCCTACATCATGGTAATTAAGTGTGAGGTGCTTACTTCATACTTAAGGTGTTCTCATTACCCCTAATCAGAGGGAAGATGTGATGAGTGTACTAACCCTTGGTTTAGGCTTAAGCTCATTTTCTGATGACAAACTCCAAAAAGCAATAAAAGATTGAAAACCCAAAAACAAACAATAATCGTCTCCTCCGGGATTCTCTTCTCATCTCATTCACTCATAAACGAGAACTCGCTTCTTCCGTCTAATGCAAGACAGTTTGCACCTGAGCCAGACAGGTCATACACTTGAGCATAGACAAGTAAGCAATTCATCATTCAATTTATTTTCCAGTCTCTTTGAGTCGAACTACGGTGTTCTGACTTCCTCATTGCACGAGAGGATACGTAGGCATAACTTAACAGTTATCGAACAAAAGTCTCTGTATATTCCCCCTCTTCTAGTATTATTCTTTAAAGCCTCATTCCTGAGCAATTCACTTCACACTTCTTTTGCACTGACACTTGTACGGTATTTTTTCCAGTTTTTGCACACAGATAACACTGACACTACCCCTTTAAACACAAACTTTCAAGCGTGGATCCCGTCGAGTACGACGGATAATCTGGGTGCTAATACCTTCCCAGGTTGTAACCAACCCCCTTTCTTAGTTTCTCTGGTTCGCAACCATCTTATCCATCTTTTTTTTAGGTTTATGCAACATTACCTTTCCTTCGGGATAAAAATGCCTAGCTGGCGACTCTTTTCACTTCATTTCTTTCCTCCTTTCGTCGACCGTTTGCGCGTGTACTGAGATGCAAATCTTCGGGAGCGACAGCTTGGCGACTCTGTTGGGGACCCTTATATTGCAACCAGGGCTTCTGGTTATTTTTGTGGGTTCCTCCTAGCGCTTGTTTGATTTGTGTTTACGGGGGTGTTATGTGCTAATTGTATTTATTTATTTTCTTTATTTATTGCTTTATGTACAACTTTATTTACTACTTTCTTTACAGTTTTTTATACATCATACTGTCATTATCATTGCTGGATCTGGTTTCTGTTTTGGTGGGTGGGGTTTCACTGAGTGATTAAGGTCCTATACCTGGGACCTGAGTGACACCTAGGCTAGAGTGGTTCATATTCTTTCCCATTCCATTTCGGTCTGGTGCGGGAATATGAAGCACAGTTCAGATGTGGGTTTCTTCTTGAGAACTCTGTGCTACAAATTTCCTATAGTGCTAGGGCTATCTGGGAAGCCTGCTAAGTCTGGATGACCTTTATTTTGACCTTCAGAATCTGGGAAGAATTAGAGGAGGATCTTTTATGGTTATTGTAAACACTGTACCTCCGGGTTAGAAGTGTTTACACTTCTCATAATGGATCCAAGTCTGAGGATTCTTGTTCTAGAACATTACATGTGAGGGGGTTGGGTTGTTTACAGGTTTGCAGGAACCCTCGGCCATATCATACCCTGTTACTGTATTGTTTAAGAATACTTCACTTTGGAAAGTTCTTGTGATTAACCCTGGACATGTGACTCTTTATTTGAGTCCCCCTACCCAGTTACTGGATTTCTAAGCTTCCATCCGGACCTTTGAACATATATGGACCTTATATCAAGACAGATAATCAGATCCAGCTCTTGATCACAAACCCTTGCATATCATTTGCATATATCATCATTGCATCATTTAACATTTTTTTATTTGTTTTTCAGGGTATCCACCTCATTATATTTGGTTTGGTTTTGACCCCTTCTACTGCTTAGACCTCTGTTTCAATTATCTTCTTCAGCATTTATTTCAGTTACCTCCTTCAGCACCTGCATCAGTCTGTCAGAGACTCACCTTCAGCTTTTCAGTTTGTGATCTTCATCAGCATTTTTCTTCAGCTTCTTTATCAGCACTCATAGATGCTCCAAGGAAAAGCAACATATCTTATCACTTCTTTGAGCCCATATTGACTGGTATCAGGTAGGTCCAGTCCCTTATCACACCTGACTACATCCCACTGTTTAGAGAGCACTATGGGGGTAATTTGGACATGGTCATGGATCTTGACTTATCTCAGAGGAGTATGATCCACACATGCCTGCAGTTTTATGACCCTCCACTCAGATGCTTCACCTTTCCAGACTTCCAGATGGGGCCTCTGTTGGAAGAGTTTTCCTTGTTGATTGGAGTACCTATCAGAGGAGGGATCCCCTTCAACCCAGATATGACTTCTCCCAGAAGTGAAGAGATAACTAAGGCATTGCATTTGGAGCCTGCCCTCATTGAGAAAAACATGACAACAAAAGCTGGGATTTCTGGCTTACATCTGGACTTCCTGATTTCTCAGGCCACCCTGAAGGCTGCAGTGGGAGAATGGAAGGCAGTCTGTGCACTTTTAGCCCTCAGCATATATGGGGTTATATTGTTTGCAGATGAGCCCAAATTTGTGAGTAAGAATGCCATCCACTTGTTCCTGCTAAGGAACCCAGTGCCTACATTGCTAGGGGATTTTTACTACTCCATCCATCAGAGAAATGAGAAGCAAAGGGGGAAGTTGGTCAGATGTTGTGCCCCTCTGTTTTACTCTTGGCTGCTCAAACACTTGCCTAAATCAGATGCCTTCTTGAATCCCCATCAGCAGAAGAATTGGGCCAAGAGGTTCATTGCCTTAACATCAGATGATATCAGATGGTGCACTCAGAGCACCAAAGGAAAGGATATTATTACCAGCTGTGGAAATACCCTAATGTGCCACTAATAGGAGTAAAAGGTTGCATCAACTACAACCCTTTACTGTTTAAGAGACAATTGGGATATGCCTTGGTTCATCCTCCCAGAGGACAAGATTTGGCTGAGACCCTATACTGTGAAGTTCAACCTAACTCAGTTGTTGTCAGACAAGCTGCCTGGGCTTGGGACAACATCGAGACCAAAGGGACAGCCATCCTTCGAAGGTGTAACAATATTGCTTCAGCCCAGTACTCTGACTGGTCCCGTACTAGAGCTCAGATCACCAGGATGCCTTTCACCTTGGAAGACACACCTGGACCTTCTACAGTACAACCTGCAGCAACTGTTAGCCTGGAGGAATTTGAAAAGTTGAAAGAGAGGAATAATCAGCTATCTGAAGCCCTGAAGAAGACTCTCTGGGAGAGAAATGACAGTCGTCTGGACATTGAAAGATTGGAAAGGCTCAAGGCTGAGCATCTGACCAAGATTGAAAGGACAGATGACTACATAAGGAAACCAAGAGCAGGAGAGCTGGTTTTGAAGAATGCCTGCAAGGAGGCCAAGATTCAAAAGGCTAGGGCTGAGCATTATCTAGAGGAAAGCCAGGCTAGGTGGATCAGGATCACCGAAGCTCGTGCACAAGAGGACCAGAGGACACAGGCCAGGATTGAGCAGTTGGAGGCCAATGAGAAGAAGCAGCAGGAAGCATTGTGGGCAACTCAGGAGGAGATATCAGAATTGAAACTCCGGGCGGGGTTAAAGAGATCAAAGGATCAGGACAGGCATAAGAAGCTAACCAATGCCATTGCTACCAGAAACCTCCTCATTAGGACTATTACAGAGCACCCAGCTGGTCCAGTGACGGAGGCCCTCCTAAAGGAAGTCAGGGAGGATGATTTTGGATTGGATGTCTGATTCCTTTTGCTTGTATTTATTTCTTTTGATGTACTTTTCTTTTGATTTTTGTACCACCATGGGCATGTATTGTAACAAACTATGTATTTTCATCATTTGTAATATATCAGCTCGTTTTATTGGTGGGCTTTATCTCAACATCATCAAGCATTTCCTCGAGGTCTGGAAAGGTCAAAACCAAAGAGCCAAACTGGATACCTTGGGAGACAAATAAGCATATTGCATTGCATACTAACATTTTCTTTGTTTTGTAGGTTTTTGTTTGTTATTTGTTTCTCACTTTGTTTTGGTTTCAGGAAACATTGCTCATCGCAGAGTATTCCTTGTCAACCGAACGCACCGGTACCCAACGCGAAACAACCTTCCAGGCATTCAGATGGATCAGGTACAGCAGGACATGAATGAAGTAAGAAATCAAATGAAAAACGAAAGGGTCGAGATGAGAAACCAAATGACCCAGTTTATGGCTGTGATGACTGGCTTAGCTCAGAGCCAGGAAAGGCTGAGAGAGCTAGTGGAAAGGTAGACTCCTGAAGAGCCTCACCCTGGAACAGGAGGAACCAGCAATAATGAACGCGGGTAGCCTCGCATCGACCCACCAGAGTTTGGGCCCCATTTGAACCTAAATGTTAATATCCCAAGGAATATTCAAGGAAACACTGCTGTAGGCAGGATCTTGCAAGAAGATCCTTAGGAGGAGCAGTTCACAGTTATTGGGGCTGGGGATGAGGTGTATGACCAAAGGCTGGATGAGATTGCTGAGAAGTCGAGGTCTTTGGAATCCCAGAATTCTTTAGGCTTTGATGTAATGGATATGTGGCTGGTAGATGGGGTGAGGATTCCCCACAAATTCAAACCCCCGTGATTTGAAAAATACAATGGTACCTCCTGCCCGCGTACTCATCTGCAATCTTTCTTAGGGAGACTCAAGGCTTATACCATAGACGAGAAGTTATGGATGTTCTATTTTGAGGACAGTCTGACTGGAGCATCAAGAGAATGGTATTCGCACCTGACCAGGGCCACTATAAGATGTTGGAAAGACTTGGCCGAAGCCTTCATCCGGCAATACCAGTACAACCTAGACATGGCTCCCAATAGAATTCTTCTAATGGGCATGTCTCAGTCTTCAAGGGAAAGCTTTCAGGATTATGCTCAAAGGTGGAGACAGCTTGCAGCTACTATCCAGCCACCCATGTCTGAAAGAGAAATGGCTGACATGTTTATGAACACCTTGCAGGGAACTTATATTGACAGACTCGCTGCTTTCTCTTCCACCAGGTTTGCCGATGTAGTTATAGCTGGTGAGAGAATTGAGATTCTTTTGAAGATGGGAAAAATCTCTGACAATGGTGCAAGTTCCTCCAACAACCCCAGAAAACCTTTTTCAGGACCCCGAAGGGCGGGTGAAACAAATGCTATCCATGCAGGCAGGGGCAGACCCCAGTATTCTCACAGATCAATAGCAGTTGTTACTATCCCGGCTCCAGCTCCACAACAACCACTTTTTCCTCAACAACAACAACAACAACATCACTATCATCAACAATCTCATTTTCCGCAACAAAGAACGTACATTAATAACAACAACAACCAACAGCAACGCCCCTTTCAACAGAGGCCATCTCAGGCAAATAGGGTGATTGACCTCATTCATATGCCTTATGCCGCTCTACTGCCACAACTCCTGAAGCTTAACCTGGTTGAGTTAAGGACGTTGGCTCCACCAGATCCTCTCAACCTCCCGAAGAATTATGATGCTAATGCCCGGTGTGCCTTTCATTCCAACGCACCTGGTCACAATACCGATAAATGTAGAGCCTTGCAAATAACGGTTCAGGATTTGGTCGATTCCAAAGCTCTCAATTTCGCACCTCCTCCGAATGTTAACAGAAATCCTATACCTAATCATGGGGGGCCCAGGATTAATGCCATAGTGTCGCTCCCACCAAATGACACAGGGCCAAGAGGGGTACAGACGCGAACGGTCGGCGAAAGGGATGAGAACACACAGGGGTGAACTCAGAAAGACAAGAGTCGCCAGCTAGGCATTTTTATCCCGGAGGAAAGGTAATGCTGCATAAACCTAGAAAGATATGGATAAGACGGTTGCGAACCAGAGAGACTGAGAAAGGGGGTTGGTTACAACCTGGGAAGGTATTAGCACCCAGATTGTCCGTCGTACTCGACGGGATCCACGCTTAAAAGATTTGTGTTTTAAAGGGGTAGTGTCAGTGCAATTTGTGTATCAAAGCTGGAAAGAATGCAAGTGTCAGTGTAAAAGAAAGTGAAGTGTATAAGAGAAGTGTCAGTGTGAGGACAGGAGTGAAATGTCCAAGATAATGAGGCTAAAAGAATGATGCTGGAAAGAGGGGGAATATACAAAGACTTTTGTTCGATAACCGTTAAGTTATGCCTACGTATCCTCTCGTGAAATGAGCAAGTCAGAACACCGTAGTTCGACCCAAAGAGACTGAAAGATGAATTGACTTGTGAACTACTTACTTGTCTATGCTCAAGTGTATGACTTGTCTGGCTCAGGTGCAAACTGTCTTGCATCAGACGGAAGAAGCGAGTTCTCGTTTGTGAGTGAATGAGATGAGAAAAGAATCCCGGGGGGGGGGGGGGGGGACGATTATTGTTTGTTTTTGTGTTTTCAATCTTTTATTGCTTTTGGAAATTTGCCATAAGAAAATGAGCTTAAGCCTAAACCAATGGATTTAGTAAACTCATCACATCCTCCCTCTGATTAGGGGTAATGAGAATACCTTAAGTGTGAAGTCAGCATCTCACACTTAATCACCATGATGTAGGATTAAAATCATTAACCTACTTGTGATTAATTAGATGTTTCTGTTGTTTTTGTTTAGTGTTGAGTAATGAGATTAAGCCATAATCAAGGATCTAATGGACTCATTACACCATCCTAATAGAAGGATAATAGGTGAGAACATTTAAGTTGAGAAAGACTCCTCAACTTGACCCATGATTAGGGATTAACCTCATGACAAAACAAAGCCTTTATTAGATGGATTTTAGTTAATGGTAGGATTAAGAAATGGATTTTATGGTTTGTAAGACAACTTGAGGGGGACTTGTCCATTAACACTAGGGTTAGTCCTTCTTAACCAATTAAGGAAGAATTAGAACCCTAATGCAAGGCCCAAGTTACAAGCTTGATGTCTTGATGATTATTAAGTGAATTGATTAAAGGATTTAAACACATTAAGGGTTTAACACTTAGGATTAAAGTTATACACTCCATCCTAATAGAAGGATGCAGGCATAAGCTTAATCACAAAGCCTTAAAACCTTTAAGGTTTAGTCCCTGATTATGAGATGAGAAGAGAAGACACAAAAGATGACACAAAGGTAAAACTAAATGGGGGACTAATCAAACCCTAATTGTTATCATGCTTGGGGATCCTAGGGTTTATGAGGCTTAAGAAAGAGATCTTCAGAGAAACCACCAGGAAGGAAGCAGATGAAAGGAGCAAAGAGAAGCAAAACAACTTGCTTCACTTAAGAAGACAGGTTGCTTGAAGAAAGAAAGTAAGAGGAAAAAAAAAGATGAGCAAGCTCGATCCAATACACATACAAAATGCAGCAAAGGAAGTATGAAAGAGATGAAAAGAAACCATGAGAAGTGAAGGCAAATTCACTTCTCAAACAACTTACCACCTGAAATGTTAGCATAAGAGATGAAATGCAATGCTAATGAGATGAAATGTGATGATGCAAACCAAAACCAGGAGCAAGATCATTAAGTTAATGATTCTAAGAGATGATACAAACATGAGGCAAGGCAAGAGAATGATCAAACAAACATAAGGATGCAAATGAGGCATGTATTGAACCATGGATGTTCATGAAAAGTTATGAAATGCCAATGACATACAACATGGAAAATGAAAGATGCAATGATAAAACATGATTCTAATATGTCCTAAGATGTATTATGAATCAGAAGAATGCACAAAAAGTCATGGCAAGTCATTGGATGCAAGCAAATGAGACATGGATGCAAAAGGATGCACAAATTAGGGTTTATGATCAACACACCAAACAAAATTCAAAATCAGAGGCATATGACATGATAAAAATTTGAAAATGCAATCAAAGATACCCTAAACCTATACAAGTTCACTTCCCAAAGGAGAGGATCCAACTCTTAACCTAATGAAAGTTATGAATTTCCTAAGATTGCTAGGGTTTTGGGGTACCTCAACAAGAAAAATGCCAAACAAATTGAAAATGCAAGATCAATTCAAACCCATTTTATCCTATAAACTACATGCTATACAAGATGCAATGCAAAAAGAATCATCATCCAACTCTCAATGGTTAGGCAGAAAAGAATTTTCAAAGTTTGAACCAAAATATTACCTCAAAATGAATTTAATTCCATTGAAAATCATCAAAAGGTATCCAGAACAAAAAAGAAATTTGGTTTGAGAGTTGGACAATGTTTCTAAATGTTCCTAAATGCACTGTGAATTTTTTTGTAATTTTTAAATACCTAAATGTATTTTTAATTAATTAATTTTCATTAATTAATTAAAAATAATCATTTAAATGATTTAAAAATAATTTTTAATACAAAAAATAAAATAAAAATCATTTTCTGATTGAGAAAATATTTGAAACAAAAATGCAAAAGGAAATATTTTTGGGATTTTTCTAACTATTTTAAAATAAATGTGCAAAACAAATGAATAAAAATGAAATAAAAATGTAAATAAATGAAAGTATGCAGGAAGAATGGCAAGGATTTGATCTGGGCTTGGACTGGTTGACTGCGCGCCAGATCCAAGGGCCCAGATTCAAACCTGGCTAATTTGTTTTACGAATTAATTAAACAAAATTTAAATTAAATAATCAGGGATTAGGGTTTTAATGATGCATCCTGGCCATCAAAACGTGCGCGGGTCAAACAAAGTCAAACGCAACTACGGCCAGAATTCAAAGTTGCATTAATGACATAATTAGGGTTAATGAGTTTCAGGTGACCGGAACAGTGGTTCCGGTCATCTTCTCCGGCGAGCATAAACCCTAGATTTCGCTACAGGTTACCAATCATGAAATCTCTTCCACCAAAATGATCCTCTCCTCAATCTAAACCTAAACCCTCTCCCAAAATTCATTTATTTTCACTCACCAGCCTGAATCGAAGGAAAATACGAAACACGAGCAAACTTTCAGAGTGACATGAAATGGTCATCTCTTACTTATTTTCAAATCTAAATACATCCAGATGATCAGTGCAACATATGGATTCATTTTGTAACAAGAAAATGAAGTTCTGAGAAAAAAGTTCTGAGAAAAAAGTTCTTAGGTTGTACCTGAGCTGGAGACCTTCGAAAATGAACTTTCAGAGCCTCCCTTTTGTGCCAATGATCTCCCTTGATCCTCCTGAGGCTGATGGAACACTTGAATGAGGTTGAGAGTGGCTAGTTTTTGTGGTTCAGTTCTGGTGTAGCAGGAAATGAGGTTCTAGTGTGTGTTGTTTCAGATCATTGTGAGGGGTGGGATCTGTTCTATGGATGATTTCTGGTTGATTGGTGAAGGAATTATTGAAGTTTGATGGCTGTGTTGTGTGATTCGAAGAGGGAAAGGTCTTGACAGTTTTTGGAGTGTGCTGCAATGTGTGTGTTTCAGGCTTGTCTCTGTTGTGTTTTATGATCCTTAGGTGATCCATAAACTATCCCAACAAATCTGGAGAGCATGTGTGCACTGTGGGATTGGTATGGGATGATTGGCCAAAAAGTCAAGTTTTGTGTACTTGCAGCATGGGCTGTGGCAGAGATGATTCCTTGGCCTATACTGCATCAGCTTGGGTCAAGGATAGCCCTTGGATGATTCATGAATGACTGCAGCATTTGGATCATGAGTTGGAAGTGTTCTTGCAACTTGATAACTTGTCACATTTCATGGTTTTTGGATATGCATATGTGAGGAACCTTTCTGAATCTTTGGTGTAGCATGCTTCATTAGGTCATGGCAAAGTTTTGAAACCAGCTAGAGGTCAAACAATCCCTTTGAGAATGATCTTGCAAGAAATCCCCCTTTGCACTTTCATGAAGAATGGCTTATGGTTATGTGAGAATCAAGGCAAATAAATGGGAAATCCCTTGGGCCAATTCTGATTTTAGGATCATGCATTGCATTGGTATGATAATTAGAAGTCACATTGAAGTCACATAAAGGCTTGTCATGAGAAAATGCAAGTTTTCCATTTTGTGCAAAAGTGAAATTTCAATGATTTTATCCAACTTTGCAAGGCCATAACTTTTGATCCAAAATGAATTAGAATGAGTTCTTGCACTTTTTGAAAAGGGAATGATCCATTCTACAACTTTCATGACCAAAGTTTTCCCATTTGAAGCATTTTTGAATCAAAAAGCAAGGGTTGAAAAAGTTTCCCAAAATGGAAAGTTTCCATTACAAGTCATTTTCCCAAAAAGGCAACTTTGCAAATGGCTTGAAATCCTTCAATTTTGTGAACTTATAACATCTTCTATGATCAAATAAAGACCATACACAATCAAAATGATGAAGAACACCCTTTGGTTGGGTCATTGGGGGCCTCAGATGCCCTGATTTCACACTGACTTGCTCAAGAAGTCAACTATTGATCAGATGACTTCCCCATGGAATTTCTTCATGAAACTTGATATGCATGCTCCTTATAACATATAGAGACCAATAGAAACAAGAATGACCAACAAATTTGGAGTTATGGCCTTTGAAACCAAAACCCTAATTCTAGGTCATCTGTACAGTTAAACCTGGCTCTGCTTCCATGCCATTCTCAGTTCTTGTGATTCTTTGACTTCCTTGACTTTGTGGGGATATAATATGATGCTTGGACATACATGGACCCCTTTGAAGTGATTGATGACCTTTGGAGTGTCCCAAGTGGCTCTTGGATTGCTCAGATCACAAACCCTAGATGCAGATGACTTAGAATCAATGCAGTGAAAAAATGTGGTATGAGATGCTATGATTGAATTTATGCATATGAAAAGATCACAAGCCATGGTGTGAATGGGTGAGGGCAAATTTGGGGTGTTTACAGCTGCCCCTATTCAAGCATGAGTTAGCTGTGCAGGATGTAAGCAACGGCTTAACAGGCGAACAAGATAACTTGTGGTTGAATACCAAAAGACAGTCCAAAATTTGCACTCACAGAATGAAGAAGAAAAGGGATATAGATTGTAAAAGGGAACACAATATGATTATAAAGTGCGGGCGACGGAGGACGACCGTCGAGCAGAGGACGACTGCTGGGGAAAGAGCAATGACGGGGACGGCCGACATGCTGGGGATACAAGAGATTATGATGGGGACGGCCATCAAGTAAAGCCATAAGACTCCCTGGGGATTATAAGTAAATGAAATGAATGATGAGGTACGGTCATCAAAGGTGAAGGACGATCACCTGGCAGGGTACGGCTGCCGGAAGTATCGCGACATAGGACGAATGTCGGATAACAAGGTCGACGATGGGGACGGCCATCGGATAGGCATGATGAAGGACGATCATCAAGAGGTGAAGGACGATCACCTAGCAGGGTACGGCTGCTCTCAGGGTTTGTCATGACATAGGACGAATGTCAGATAACAAGATCAACGATGGGGATGGCCATCAGATAAAATGATGAAGGACGGTTATCGAGAGGTGAAAGACGATCACCTAGCAGAGGACGACTGCTAAAAATGTCATGACATAGGACGAATGTCGGACAGAAAAGGGTTCCAATAATGGAGACTCCGCTGTGGAAAGGATGAGGGACGGCCATCCAAGGGTGAAGGACGATCACCTGGCAGGGTACGGCTGCCGAAAAGGTATCATGACATAGGACGAATGTCAGATAGAAGGTAGTTCAATAAGCTTTGTTGGGGACTTTGCTGGGAATAGTAAACACGGACGAGTGTTTACATCCAAGAAATGGAAGGTATAAGTGTTCAGGTACTGTGTATGGATTTAAAGATGCGGACGAGCATCCTTAAGACCGTGATACGGACGAGTATCGGGTAGAAAACAAACACTGACACATGTTCAGAGATGATGATACGGACGAGTATCAACTGGTTAACAAAGAACACGGACGAGTATCGATTCTGCGGGGGATTCTTCTGGGGAATAACAGACACAGACGAGTGTCTAAATTCAAGAAGACATAAGTGCTTGACACGGTGTATAGATTAAAGATGCAGACGAGCATCCTTAAGACTACGGTACGGACGAGTACCGGGTAGAAACAAACGCTTGACGCATGTCCTGAGATGATGATACGGATGAGTATCAAGTGGTTAACAAAGAACATGGACGAGTGTCGGATCTGAGGGGATATAAATGGTGTATACAAGATACGGACGAGTATCTGTATGAGTGAAACAGGAGTAATAAGTATGAGCGGTGTATAGACGAGTGTTTAACTTGCTGGAGAGAGTGACACGGATGAGTGTCAAGTGTAATATAAACAAGTATAAGGTTTACCAAGTGTTCGGGTAATTATGTTGGGGGTGACACGGACGGGTGTCAAAGGGGTTGTATATATATGTATTGGTGAGTGCAAAGAGGACGCTTTGGCTTTCTACTGGGGATATGACACGGACGTGTGCCAAGGAGTATATGTATCTTTAGGGAAAGTGCCTTGGCTCTCTGCCGGGGAATTTTGGGGAGCATTTTGTACATCATCGATGGATTGTCAGTATTCACAGGTGTTCAGTTCGACACATGGCTTATGATTATGCAATATGTTTGATTTTTGCCGTAATGCTCCATATTAGACGGAATGCTACGCTCTGTGGGGAGAATATGATGCGAATGCTATGATTATGCAAAGATACCGATCCGGGATTCGGATCCCGTTGCTGTGAAGATCTCTGACCGATCTGCTTTGAGTGGACATCCCAGCTGGGGATAAGACCATTGGTAGATCTGTCACGTATGGCTCTGCTTGGGGTAATAGGTCACTGATAAACCCATCTCATTAATGAGGGACCCAGCTGGGGTTTGTAGAAGCCTTCTTTACTCTGTCGTGATTTCTTCGCGCGTTGCTCTTCCGGGTAGAGGTTGACACTCTGTGGGGAGATGGTTCCCTGACTTGGCTGTGGAAGAGTAATAAATGGCAACTCAGCTGGGGAGAAAGCACCTCCGGTGCTAAGACTGAGTAGATAAGGATTTGCCAGCTTGCTGGGGTGAAGCTTTCATGCCCCATATAGTGCTTTGAAAACCTGCAATCCTGAAAAGGCATAGAAACGCACAAGTAATCCCGAGGTATTTTTTATCGGATTCCGTCATAAAAGTTTAGGCACCCCCGGGAGTAAGTATATTTCCTGCAAGCATGTATTTAGAAGAGAAACATCTGTATTTATGCAATCAGTATCCTAAAGATATCGGACATTTTTGCAAATGAAGATAAAACGTACGAGACGAGACATGACTGAAAATCTGATTTTATTAATTTGTGTGCCCTGAATTGGCAAGATACAGTCGAAGAAACGGATCCCCTAAAATGAGGAGATCGTTACAAATTGAAAGACAAAGAGATGCTGGCAATGTTGATGACGCTTCAAGGAGCTTCCCCTTTGCTATGACTCGTATGACTTTTGACGTTCTTCTCGTCTTGCTTTCCGAAGAAGGTTGATTCTGAAAGAAGCTTGATCCTTTCGAAGCTTTCCAAGTTGTAAGTGATACAGATGAATTCAGGATACAGTTGTTCGCTTATTCCCTTACTTTGCATGGATCGCCCTTTCGGGTTTTCAATCCATCGGGATACCCTTTTTTGCCTGAGTCGTCCAATGCGGCTTTTCGACTCAGCAGGTGTACATTTTTTTTATTTATTTTCCCTTATTTTTGCCCGAGTCTCTTATTCTGTTTTTGACTCGCCGGGATGCCCTGTTTTTGCCTGGACTTACATTCTGTTTTTATGTCCAGCAGGTCATTTTCATGCGAAGTATTTTTTAACTGCATCTGAATTCACAGGGGACAGGAAGTCTTCACCATCCATAGTGCTGAGCATCAGTGCTCCACCAGAGAAAACCTTTTTTACAATGAATGGTCCTTCATAGTTCGGAGTCCACTTGCGCCTATGGTCTGTATGAGGAGGGAGGAGTCTTTTCAGCACAAGATCTCCTACTTGGTACTCTCGGAGCCTGACTTTCTGATCGAAGGCTTTCTTCATCCTCTTCTGATACAATTGCCCATGACAGATTGCATCCAATCTCTTCTCTTCAATCAGATTCAGTTGTTCGTATCGGGACCGGACCCATTCTGCCTCATTCAGTTTAACATCCATTAGTACCCGTAGGGAGGGTAATTCAACTTCAACAGGTAGGACTGCCTCCATACCATACACAAGCTGATACGGTGTTGCCCCAGTAGATGTTCTGATTGATGTACGGTACCCATGCAAGGCAAATGGTAGCATTTCATGCCAGTCTTTGTAGGTAACTACCATCTTCTGCACAATCCTCTTGATATTCTTGTTAGCTGCCTCAACGGCGCCATTCATCTTTGGCCTGTAAGGAGAAGAATTGTGGTGTTGGATCTTGAAGTCCCGACACAGTTCTGCCATCATTTTGTTGTTCAAGTTGGAACCATTATCAGTAATGATTCGCTCGGGCACTCCATACCGACAGATGATGTCTCTCTTTAGAAATCGAGCTACCACTTGTCTTGTAACGTTTGCGTATGAAGCTGCTTCAACCCACTTGGTAAAATAGTCAATGGCTACCAGGATGAATCTGTGGCCATTTGAAGCAGTCGATTCAATTTTGCCAATCATATCAATGCCCCACATAGCAAAGGGCCAGGGTGAAGACATCACATTCAGAGGATTGGGAGGCACATGCACCTTATCCGCATAAATCTGGCATTTATGGCATTTCCTGGCATAAGCACAACAGTCTGCATCCATTGTGATCCAATAATAACCTGATCTTAGCAATTTCTTGGCCATGGCATGCCCTCCTGCGTGGGTACCAAAGGATCCTTCGTGTACTTCGTGCATCAACAAGTCTGCTTCTATTCTATCAACGCATCTGAGGAGTACCATATCAAAGTTTCTCTTGTACAGGGAACCATCAGTATTCAAGAAGAAACTACCAGCTAGCCTTCTTAACGTCTTCTTATCATTGGAAGATGCCCCAGGTGGGTATGTTTGATCCTCCAAGAAGCACTTGATATCATGGAACCAAGGCTTATCGTTTTTGACAACATCTGCTGCAAATACATATGCTGGTCTGTCAAGTCTGGACACTGAAATCCGAGGTACGAAGTTGGCAGCTTGAACTTTGATCATGGATGAAATGGTAGCCAGAGCATCTGCAAACTGATTCTCGTCCCGAGGGATATACTCAAGCTTGACCGTTGTAAAGAAAGTCAATAACCTCCTTGTATAATCCCTGTAAGGTATCAGATGATCTTGGTGGGTGTACCATTTGCCGTTGGTTTGATTGATTACCAAAGCTGAATCTCTGAACACAGTCAAAGTCTTGATCCTGAGGTCAATGGCTTCCTCAAGACCCATAATACAAGCTTCATATTCAGCTTCGTTGTCAGTGCAGTTAAAGGTGAGTTTCGCCGAGAAAGGCATGTGAACTCCCTTAGGTGTAATGAGTACTGCACCAACACCACGACCATTCATATTAACAGCCCCATTAAACATCATAGTCCATTCTTCTTCCGGGTCAGGCCCTTCAGTGTGAACAGGCTCTTCATGATCTTTTGCTTTTATGAACATGATGTCTTCATCAGGGAAGTCAAATCTCATAGGCTGGTAATCATCAATGGGTTGCTCAGCAAGATAATCAGACAATACACTGCCTTTGATGGCTTTCTGAGATGTGTACTGGATGTCATATTCTGTGAGGATCATTTGCCATCTTGCAACTCGTCCGGTAAGTGCTGGCTTCTCAAAAATGTACTTGACTGGGTCCATCTTTGATATCAACAAGGTAGTGTGAGTCAACATATACTGCCTTAGTCGGCGAACAGCCCATGCTAAAGCACAACAAGTTTTCTCAAGCAGTGAATAACGTTGTTCACAGTCGGTAAACTTTTTGCTCAGGTAGTAAATTGCATACTTTTTTCGACCAGACTCGTCATGCTGGCCCAGCACACACCCCATTGACTCTTCTAATACTGTCAAGTACATTATCAGAGGTCTTCCTTCAACTGGAGGCATAAGGATTGGAGGCTCTTGTAAGTATTCCTTGATTTTGTCAAAGGCCCTCTGGCAGTCTTCGTTCCACCTGACCGCTTGTTCTTTTCTTAACAGTTTGAACAAAGGTTCACAGGTTGCAGTAAGGTGAGATATGAACCTTGAAATGTAATTCAATCTACCTAGAAACCCCCAAACTTCTTTTTTTGTCTTCGGTGCAGGCATTTCTTGAATGGCTTTAACTTTATCAGGGTCAACTTCAATCCCTTTCTCGCTTACAATAAATCCCAGCAGCTTACCAGACCGCACCCCGAATGTGCATTTGTTGGGGTTTAACTTCAGTTGGTATTTCCTTAGACGCTTGAATAACTTCAGCAGATTCACCAGGTGGTCTTCTTCTGTGAGGGACTTGGCAATCATGTCATCCACATAACATTCGATTTCTTTATGGATCATGTCGTGGAATAATGTTACCATAGCCCGTTGATACGTTGCACCAACATTCTTTAGTCCGAATGGCATCACCTTATAACAGAACGTGCCCCAGGGTGTGATGAAAGTTGTCTTCTCCATGTCTTCAGGTGACATCTTGATCTGATTGTATCCTGAAAATCCGTCCATGAAGGAGAACACGGAGAACTGAGCCGTATTATCCACCAATACATCAATGTGAGGTAAAGGGAAATCATCTTTCGGGTTGGCTCTGTTCAGATCCCGGTAATCCACACACATTCTCACCTTGCCGTCTTTCTTTGGTACGGGTACAATATTAGCAACCCACGGTGGATAGCTAGTTACAGCAAGGAAACCGGCGTCCCACTGTTTTTGTACCTCTTCCTTTATCTTCATTGCCATATCTGGGCGAGTACGGCGCAGTTTCTGTTTTACCGGTGGGCAGTCTTCTTTCAGTGGCAGCTTGTGCATAACAATATCGGTGTCCAACCCTGGCATATCCTGATAAGACCAAGCAAAGACATCCACATATTCCCGGAGCATATCAATCAGTTGTTCCTTTACTGAATCTTGCAGGCAGGCCCCGATCTTAACCTCTTTCACATCTTCTTCCGTACCAAGATTAACTGTTTCGATCTCCTCCTGATGAGGAGTGATAACCTTCTCCTCTTGCCTTAACAACCTGGCTAGCTCTTCAGGAAGCTCATAATCTTCTTCAACCCCTTCATCAGCTTGATTGATTGGATTGCCAAAGTCATACAGAGTCATAGCTGTGTTGTTGTCGGTGCAGTCTGAAAGGCACTCTCTGCAAGGGTTTAGATTGTTCATTTTAGTGATCGATTTTAATCTTGTTTAGAAAAAAGTGAAATGAAGTTATCATTTTGGAAAACATTGCCATTTTATTTTTGTACAAAAAGAAAAAATGAAAAACAGTGAGCGAAAAAGGAAAAGACTCATTTGCAAAAAGATGTCTGATATTCATTGATTGATCTGTTTGCACAAAATTTACAAGATGGCCCGATTACAAAATGAGTCTTGTCATCTTGGGTAAGATGCAAGACTTGATGCATGCTTAAAAATATAGGAAATAATAATTACTCTACAGGAGTAACCCTTATAATTTCCTGGGAAGACCAGTTAAGGACTTGGCTCCCCGGGATCCTTGGACGTATCCAGCTCTCCAGGTTGCGGTTGCTTTCCTCCTCGTCTTCCAAGTTGTTCACGGCATCCGGGGTAAGCATTCCCCCGCTGACAAAATTGGGCTCTTTAGCAGCCTCTGATTGATCTTGCTGAGTTGGTCTGTAACCCAACCCAAATCTGTCTTCTTTCTTTTCCACGGGCAGCAGCTTGCCCCAGCCTTGGGCAGTCCCCTCTTCAACAACCTTCCTGGCTTATTGATAAGATGTCATGGAGGTTCCTAGTACAGCAGATGCTTCATTAATGTTCAGGGCCTCAAACCCCTGGCTCATAGTTTCATGGATCTCCCCATCCATCTCAATGTACTTATACGTAGCCAGATGGCTAACAAAGATATCTTCTTCACCACAGATGGTGATGATCTGGCCTTCCCACTCGAATTTCAGCTTCTGGTGAAGGGTAGACGTAACAGCGCCAGCGACATGGATCCAGGGTCTACCCAACAAACAGTTGTAGGCCGGCTGAATGTCCATCACATAGAAGGTAATTTTAAAAGTCTGCGGGCCAATCATCACAGGAAGATCAATCTCCCCTAGCACTGATCTTTTAGAGCCATCAAACGCTCTTACCACCAAATTACTCGGACGTAATGCCAAGCCATCATACTCAAGCTTCACTAAGGCCTTCTTTGGTAGAACATTGAGTGAAGACCCAGTGTCCACCAACACATGAGATAGAACAACACCCTTGCATTCTAGAGTGATATGTAAAGCCTTGTTGTGGTTACGCCCCTCAGTTGTTAAGTCAGCATTGGTAAAGCCCAGTCCATGACTGGTGTTGACATTCGCCACCACAGTTTCTAGCTGATTAACGGTGATCTCCTCTGGCACGTATGATGCGTGCAAGACTTTCAGTAATGCATTCCTGTGAGCTTCAGAACACATCAGCATGGATAATATGGAGATTTTTGAGGGAGTTTGGTGAAGCTGATCCACCACCTTGTAATCACTTCTCTTTATAATTCTCATGAATTCATCTACATCTTTCTCAAAAGATGTCTTCTGAGTTTCTTTGATGATTGGTTCTTCAGGTACCACACTCTTTCCTTTTGCTTTTGCAGCAGCTTCTGCTTCGGCATTAGGTCTTTGCAATTGTGAGGCAAAAAGGCGTCCGCTTCTGGTGAAGCCTCCGCCTCCCCCAACATTATCAATCTGTGGAGAAGAAGTTGAAGAATCAAAAGTGATTTTCTCCCCGTTGCAGTAGAAGTAAGAGCCATAATGCCAAGGTATGTCATTACTACTTTCATATGGAACTGGTCCAGGCACCGTAATGGTAACTGGACTGACTGCTGCAGAGGAGGGTACTGAGATGGTGTGCGGATCGAAATAAATGGTGACTGGTGATCTGGCAGGAGGTGCCACTGTTTGTCGTTGAAAGTTGTTGTTTGGAGGAACATCTGATGGATCGTAGTAGATGGTGACTGCTGAGATATCTTCATTAATTTCTGTTGGCGTTGTAGAAGATTCTGCTGAATAAATGGATGCTGATGTTGTAGAAGAAATGGTTGTTGACATCTGATTTGTAAAAGTGATGGATGAAGCCATTGTTGATGATATTGATGAATTGGTCGGAATGATTGATGTTGCAGTTGTAGGAGAATCAGGAATTGTTGTCAAAGGATTTGCTGGATTTGTAGGCACCGTTGCTGTGATCTGGAGTATACCGCTTTTGATAAGACTATCTATGCCGCTTCTCAAGTTATCACACCCGTTGACTGAAATGTTGCAATAACCACAACCAAGTTTACACCCGGGGAACATCTGGCACTCTAGAAGCTGAGCTTTAATTTCGACCAGAGGTGTCTGAATCTGTCCAACACTGGTGATTAAGAAAGATGGCTTGTCTTCCTCAATGGCATTAATTCTTGGTCCTCCATGATTGGGCATGGGATTCTTGGTGACACTTGGAGGGGGTGCAAAGTTGAGGGCTTTAGAATCCACCAGGTCTTGTACCTTCATTTGTAAAGCCCTGCATTTCTCCTTATTGTGGCTAGGTGCATTGGAGTGGAAAGCACATCTGGCGTTGACATCATAATTTCTTGGAAGATTGGAGGGATCTGGTGGTGCCAATGTCCTTAATTCAACCAAGTTGAGTTTCAGGAGTTGTGGCAATAAGGCAGCATAAGGCATAGGGATAGGGTCAATCACCCTATTTGCCTGTGATGGTCTTTGCTGAAAGGGTCTTTGTTGTTGAGTGTTGTTATTGTTGTTGTAGGCTCTCTGTGGCGGATACTGAACTTGCTTCTGATAATGGGGTTGTTGTTGTGGTTGATATGCTGGTTGTTGAGGAATCGGAGCTGGAATAGTGACAGCTGCTACTGATCTGTGGACATACTGAGGTCTGCCCCTGTTGGCATGAATGGCATTTGTCTCACCAGTTCTTCTAGGTCCCACAAAAGGCTTCCTGGGGTTGCTAGACGAACTTGCACCATTATCAGAAATCTTACCCATCTTCAGAAGGCTCTCAATTCTTTCTCCAGCTATAACTACGTCAGCGAAGCTGGTGGAAGAAAAGGCAGCTAGCCTATCAATATATGTTCCTTGCAGAGTATTCATAAACATGTCGGCCATTTCTCTTTCCGACATGGGTGGCTGGACAGCAGCAGCAAGCTGTCTCCACCTCTGGGCATATTCCCTAAAGCTTTCTCTGGAGGACTGAGACATTCCCATCAAAAGGGTCCTGTTAGGAGCCATGTCCATATTGTATTGGTACTGCCTGATGAAAGCTTCAGCTAGGTCCTTCCAGCATCTGATAGTAGCTCTGGTCAAGTGAGAGTACCACTCCCTTGAAGCCCCAGTCAAACTGTCTTCAAAATAAAACATCCATAATTTTTCATCCATGGTGTATGCTTTAAGTCTCCCCAGAAAGGACTGCAAGTGAGTTCGTGGGCAGGAAGTCCCATTGTACTTCTCAAAGCACGGGGGTTTAAACTTGTGGGGAATCCTTACCCCATCCACTAACCCCATATCCATGACATCAAAACCTAGGGAATTTTGAGACTCCAGAGATCTCAACTTCTCAGCCATTTCATCAAACCTCATATCATAAACTTCATCCCCAGCTCCCATTACAGTAAACTGCTCTTCTTGTGGGTCTTCCTGTAAGATCCTGCCTGCAGTAGTATTTCCTTGCACATTACCCGGGATGTTGACTTCCGGATGTAGATGAGGCCCATATACTGGTGGATTAACATGAGGCTGACCCCTTTCATTGTGACTTGTTCCTCCAGTTCCCAGAGGAGGTTCTTCCGGGGTTTGTCTTTCTACCAATGCCCTCAACCTTTCTTGACTTTGGGCCAAGCCATTCATTACTTCCATGAATTGGGTCATTTGGTTTCTCATCTCCAGCCTTTCATTAGCCATTTGAGTTCTGACCTCTGTCAGATCTTGCTGTACTTGGTCCATTTGGATACCAGGAAGATTGTTGCGAGTAGGATACCTGTGCGGACGGTTGAGAGGGAACACCCGTCGGCGGGCAATAATTCCTGAATCACAACAGAGTTAGTAACAAACAAAACAAAAACCTACAAAACAAAACAAAAGTCAGTATGCAATGCAGTATGCTTATTTGTTTTCCAAGGTATCCGGCTTGGCTCTTGGTTTTGACCTTTCCAGACCTTGAGGAAGATGCTTTGGTGTTGCTTGAGAAAAGAAACTCAAATGAAACAAACTGACAAATACATTACAAATGTTGGATCATACATAGTTTGTTTTTTACAACACATGCCCTTGAGGGGTCAAAATACAACATAAAAAGAAAAGTACATGAAATAGAAACAACAACAAGCAAAGAAGTCAAACATCTAATCCAAACTCATCCTCCTTAACCTCCTTCAAAAGTGCTTCAATTACAGGACCAGCCGGATGCTCTGTAATGTTCCTGATAAGAAGGTTTCTGGTGGCAATAGCAATGGTCAGCTCCTTGTGCCTGTCCTGGTCCTTTGACCTCTTCACACCAGCCTTAAGCTTCAACTCTGAAATCTCCTTCTGGGCTGCTAGCAGAGCCTCATGTTGCTTCTTTGCATTTGCCTCTAAATGCTCAATCCTGTCTTGAGTTCTCTTATCTTCCTGAGTGCGAGCCTCAATGATCCTGACCCACCTGGCTTGACTTTCTTTCAGATAGAGATCAGTCCTAGCCTTCTGAAACTGGGCCTCTTTACAGGCATTCTTCAAAATTTGCTCCCCAGCTCTTGATTTCTTGATGTAGTCCTCTGCTTTCTCGATCCTGGCTAGATGCTCCACCTTAAGCTTTTCCAACCTCTCAATGTCTAGACGACCATCACTCCTCTCCCAGAGGGTCTTCTTTAGAGCTTGAGACAGATTCTCATTCCTCTCCTTAAGTTTCTCAAATTCTTCCAGGCTAACAGTGGCTGGTAGTGGTGCTGTGGATGGTCCAGGTGCATCCTCAATGGTGAAAGGCATCCCAGAAAGCTGAGCCCTTGCATGAGACCATTCATAGTACTGAGCTGAATCCACATTATTGCATCTCCCAAGAATGGCCATCCCTTTGGTCTTGATGTTGTCCCAAGCCCAGGATGCTTGTCTGACAATAGCTATATTAGGTTTTATCTCACAATAAAGGGTTTCAGCCAAGTCTTGCACTCTAGGAGGGTGAACCAAAGCATAGCCTAACTGTCTCTTAAACAGCAAAGGGTTGTAGTTGATGCAACCCTTCACTCCTATCAGAGGTACATTGGGGAACTGTCCACAGCTAGTAATTATGTCCCTGCCTTCGGTGCTTTGGGTACACCATCTGATGTCATCTGAAGTCAAAGCAATAAGTCTCTTAGCCCAATTCTTCTGTTGGTGAGGATTCAGGAAGGCATCAGTCTTGGGTAAGTGTTTGAGCAGCCAGGTATGAAATAAAGGAGCACATCACCTCACCAACCTCCCTCTTTGCTTCTCATTTCTTTGGTGAACAGAATAATAGAAATCTCCCAGCAATGTGGGCACTGGGTTCCTCAGAATGAAAAGATGAATGGCATTCTTGCTGATAAACTTGGGCTCATCTGCAAATAGTATAACCCCATATATACTGAGGGCTAACAATGCACAAACTACCCTCCACTCTCCCAAGGAGGCCTTCAGGATGGCCTGAGAAGTCAAAAAGTCTAAGTGTAGGCCAGGGATCCCAGCCTTTGTTGTCATGTTCTGCTCAATCAAAATAGGTTCCAGGTACAGTGCCTTTGCCACTTCTTCATTGCTGGGAGAAGTCATTTCAGGGTTGAAAGGGAGACCACCCCTGTCAGGTACTCCAATCAATGATGAGAACTCCTCCAGCAGAGGTCCCAACTGAAAGTTCTGGAAAGTGAAGCATCTCAAAGGAGGGTCATAAAACTGTAGGCAGGTGTGGATCAAACTCCTCTGAGAAAGGTCCAAGTCTATAACCATATCAAGGATGCCTCCATAATGCTCTCTGAATAATGGGATGTGGTCTGGAGTGATAAGTGCTTGGACCTGCCTGATGCCAGCCAGCACAGGCTCAAAGAAATGGTATGAAATGTTGCTCTTCTTGGGTGCCATGACTGCTGATGAAGAGCTGAAAACAGATGCTGATGATGAAGACTGATACTGGAGATGAGCCACTGATAGGCTGAGGATGATGATGGAGGTAACTGAAGCATATAGCTGATGAATAAAGGGTCTATGCAGATGAAGGGGTCAAAACCAAGCCAGATGTGATGTGGATACCCTGAAAAACAAATAAACAAATGTTAAATGATGCAAATGCTGAGTATGCAAATGATATGCAAGGGTTTGTGATCAAGCTGGATCTGATTACTGCCTTAATATAGGTCTATGTATGTACAAGAAGTCCAAATGGGGGTTCAGAAGTCCAGTAACCAAGGTGGGGGACTCAAATAAAGAGTCACATGTCCAGGGTTAAATCACAAGAACTGTCCCAAAATGGAGTACTCTTAATCAAAACAAAGTATCAGGGTATGATGTGGCTAGAGGTACCTGCAAACCTGTAAACAGCCCAACCCCCTCACAGGTGGTGTTCTAGAACAAGGATCCTCAGACTTGGATCAGTTATGAGAAGTGTAAACACTTCTAACCCGGAGGTACAGTGTTTACAATAACCACAAAAGATCCTCCTCTAATTCACCTCAGTTTCTGAAGGTCATAATAAAGGTCATCCAGACTTAGCAGGCTTCCCAGATTGCCCTAGCACTACAGGAGATCTGTAGCACAGAGTTCTCAAGAAGAAACCCATATCTGAACCGTGTTTCATATTCCCGCACCAGACCGAAATGGAATGGGAAAGAACATGAACCATTCTAGCCTAGGTGTCACTCAGGTCCCAGGTATAGGACCTCAAACTCTCAATAGAACCCCACCCACCAAAGCAAAAACCAGATCCAGCCAGATGACAATATGACAGTATGATATATAGAGTTGTAAAGAAAGCAATAAATAACTATAAAGCAGTAAATAAAGCAACTATATAAACACAATTAGCACATAACACCCCAGTAAACACAAATCAAACAAGCGCTAGGAGGAACCCACAAAAAGAACCAGAAGCCCTGGTTACAGTATAAGGTTCCCCAGCAGAGTCGCCAAGATGTCGCTCCCACCAAATGACACAGGGCCAAGAGGGGTACAGACGCGAACGGTCGGCGAAAGGGATGAGAACACACAGGGGTGAACTCAGAAAGACAAGAGTCGCCAGCTAGGCATTTTTATCCCGGAGGAAAGGTAATGCTGCATAAACCTAGAAAGATATGGATAAGACGGTTGCGAACCAGAGAGACTGAGAAAGGGGGTTGGTTACAACCTGGGAAGGTATTAGCACCCAGATTGTCCGTCGTACTCGACGGGATCCACGCTTAAAAGATTTGTGTTTTAAAGGGGTAGTGTCAGTGCAATTTGTGTATCAAAGCTGGAAAGAATGCAAGTGTCAGTGTAAAAGAAAGTGAAGTGTATAAGAGAAGTGTCAGTGTGAGGACAGGAGTGAAATGTCCAAGATAATGAGGCTAAAAGAATGATGCTGGAAAGAGGGGGAATATACAAAGACTTTTGTTTGATAATCGTTAAGTTATGCCTACGTATCCTCTCGTGCAATGAGCAAGTCAGAACACTGTAGTTCGACCCAAAGAGACTGAAAGATGAATTGACTTGTGAACTGCTTACTTGTCTATGCTCAAGTGTATGACCTGTCTGGCTCAGGTGCAAACTGTCTTGCATCAGACGGAAGAAGCGAGTTCTCGTTTGTGAGTGAATGAGATGAGAAAAGAATCCCGGGGGGACGATTATTGTTTGTTTTTGTGTTTTCAATCTTTTATTGCTTTTGGAAATTTGCCATAAGAAAATGAGCTTAAGCCTAAACAATGGATTTAGTAAACTCATCACATCCTCCCTCTGATTAGGGGTAATGAGAATACCTTAAGTGTGAAGTCAGCATCTCACACTTAATCACCATGATGTAGGATTAAAATCATTAACCTACTTGTGATTAATTAGATGTTTCTGTTGTTTTTGTTTAGTGTTGAGTAATGAGATTAAGCCATAATCAAGGATCTAATGGACTCATTACACCATCCTAATAGAAGGATAATAGGTGAGAACATTTAAGCTGAGAAAGACTCCTCAACTTGACCCATGATTAGGGATTAACCTCATGACAAAACAAAGCCTTTATTAGATGGATTTTAGTTAATGGTAGGATTAAGAAATGGATTTTATGGTTTGTAAGACAACTTGAGGGGGACTTGTCCATTAACACTAGGGTTAGTCCTTCTTAACCAATTAAGGAAGAATTAGAACCCTAATGCAAGGCCCAAGTTACAAGCTTGATGTCTTGATGATTATTAAGTGAATTGATTAAAGGATTTAAACACATTAAGGGTTTAACACTTAGGATTAAAGTTATACACTCCATCCTAATAGAAGGATTCAGGCATAAGCTTAATCACAAAGCCTTAAAACCTTTAGGGTTTAGTCCCTGATTATGAGATGAGAAGAGAAGACACAAAAGATGACACAAAGGTAAAACTAAATGGGGGACTAATCAAACCCTAATTGTTATCATGCTTGGGGATCCTAGGGTTTATGAGGCTTAAGAAAGAGATCTTCAGAGAAACCACCAGGAAGGAAGCAGATGAAAGGAGCAAAGAGAAGCAAAACAACTTGCTTCACTTAAGAAGACAAGTTGCTTGAAGAAAGAAAGTAAGAGGAAAAAAAAAGATGAGCAAGCTCAATCCAATACACATACAAAATGCAGCAAAGGAAGTATGAAAGAGATGAAAAGAAACCATGAGAAGTGAAGGCAAATTCACTTCTCAAACAACTTACCACCTGAAATGTTAGCATAAGAGATGAAATGCAATGCAAATGAGATGAAATGTGATGATGCAAACCAAAACCAGGAGCAAGATCATGAAGTTAATGATGCTAAGAGATGATACAAACATGAGGCAAGGCAAGAGAATGATCAAACAAACATAAGGATGCAAATGAGGCATGTATTGAACCATGGATGTTCATGAAAAGTTATGAAATGCCAATGACATACAACATGGCAAATGAAAGATGCAATGATCAAATATGATTCTAATATGTCCTAAGATGTATTATGAATCAGAAGAATGCACAAAAAGTCATGGCAAGTCATTGGATGCAAGCAAATGAGACATGGATGCAAAAGGATGCACAAATTAGGGTTTATGATCAACACACCAAACAAAATTCAAAATCAGAGGCATATGACATGATAAAATTTGAAAATGCAATCAAAGATACCCTAAACCTATACAAGTTCACTGCCCAAAGGAGTGGATCCAACTCTTAACCTAATGAAAGTTATGAATTTCCTAAGATTGCTAGGGTTTTGGGGTACCTCAACAAGAAAAATGCCAAACAAATTGAAAATGCAAGATTAATTCAAACCCATTTTATCCTATAAACTACATGCTATACAAGATGCAATGCAAAAAGAATCATCATCCAACTCTCAATGGTTAGGCAGAAAAGAATTTTCAAAGTTTGAACCAAAATATTACCTCAAAATGAATTTAATTCCATTGAAAATCATCAAAAGGTATCCAGAACAAAAAAGAAATTTGGTTTGAAAGTTGGACAATGTTTCTAAATGTTCCTAAATGCACTGTGAATTTTTTTGTAATTTTTAAATACCTAAATGTATTTTTAATTAATTAATTTTCATTAATTAATGAAAATAATCATTTAAATGATTTAAAAATAATTTTTAATACAAAAAATAAAATAAAAAATCATTTTCTGATTGAGAAAAATATTTGAAACAAAAATGCAAAAGGAAATATTTTTGGGATTTTTCTAACTATTTTAAAATAAATGTGCAAAACAAATGAATAAAAATGAAATAAAAATGTAAATAAATCAAAGTATGCAGGAAGAATGGCCAGGATTTGATCTGGGCTTGGACTGGTTGACTGCGCGCCAGATCCAAGGGCCCAGATTCAAACCTGGCTAATTTGTTTTACGAATTAATTAAACAAAATTTAAATTAAATAATAAGGGATTAGGGTTTTAATGATGCATCCTGGCCATCAAAACGCACGCGGGTCAAACAAAGTCAAACGCATCTACGGCCAGAATTCAAAGTTGCATTAATGACATAATTAGGGTTAATGAGTTTCAGGTGACCGGAACAGTGGTTTCGGTCATCTTCTCCGGCGAGCATAAACCCTAGATTTCGCTACAGGTTACCAATCATGAAATCTCTTCCACCAAAATGATCCTCTCCTCAATCTAAACCTAAACCCTCTCCCAAAATTCATTTATTTTCACTCACCAGCCTTAATCGAAGGAAAATACGAAACACGAGCAAACTTTCAGAGTGACATGAAATGGTTATCTCTTACTTATTTTCAAATCTAAATACATCCAGATGAACAGTGCAACATATGGATTCATTTTGTAACAAGAAAATGAAGTTTTGAGAAAAAAGTTCTTAGGTTGTACCTGAGCTGGTGACCTTCGAAAATGAACTTTCAGAGCCTCCCTTTTGTGCCAATGATCTCCCTTGATCCTCCTGAGGCTGATGGAACACTTGAATGAGGTTGAGAGTGGCTAGTTTTTGTGGTTCAGTTCTGGTGTAGCAGGAAATGAGGTTCTTGTGTGTGCTGTTTCAGATCATTGTGAGGGGTGGGATCTGTTCTATGGATGATTTCTAGTTGATTGGTGAAGGAATTATTGAAGTTTTATGGTTGTGTTGTGTGATTCGAAGAGGGAAAGGTCTTGACAGTTTTTGGAGTGTGCTGCAATGTGTGTGTTTCAGGCTTGTCTCTGTTGTGTTTTATGATCCTTAGGTGATCCATAAACTATCCCAACAAATCTGGAGAGCAGGTGTGCACTGTGGGATTGGTATGGGATGATTGGCCAAAAAGTCATGTTTTGTGTACTTGCAACATGGGCTGTGGCAGAGATGATTCCTTGGCCTATACTGCATCAGCTTGGGTCAAGGATAGCCCTTGGATGATTCATGAATGACTGCAGCATTTGGATCATGAGTTGGAAGTGTTCTTGCAACTTGATAACTTGTCACATTTCATGGTTTTTAGCTATGCATATGTGAGGAACCTTGCTGAATCTTTGGTGTAGCATGCTTCATTAGGTCATGGCAAAGTTTTGAAACCAGCTAGAGGTCAAACAATCCCTTTGAGAATGATCTTGCAAGAAATCCCCCTTTGCACTTTCATGAAGAATGGCTTATGGTTATGTGAGAATCAAGGTAAATAAATGGGAAATCCCTTGGGCCAATTATGATTTTAGGATCATGCATTGCATTGGTATGATAATTAGAAGTCACATTGAAGTCACATAAAGACTTGTCATGAGAAAATGCAAGTTTTCCATTTTGTGCAAAAGTGAAATTTCAATGATTTTATCCAACTTTGCAAGGCCATAACTTTTGATCCAAAATGAATTAGAATGAGTTCTTGCACTTTTTGAAAAGGGAATGATCCATTCTACAACTTTCATGACCAAAGTTTTCCCATTTGAAGCATTTTTGAATCAAAAAGCAAGGGTTGAAAATGTTTCCCAAAATGGAAAGTTTCCATTACAAGTCATTTTCCCAAAAAGGCAACTTTGCAAATGGCTTGAAATCCTTCAATCTTGTGAACTTCTAACATCTTCTATGATCAAATAAAGACCATACACAATCAAAATGATGAAGAACACCCTTTGGTTGGTTCATTGGGGGCCTCAGATGCCCTGATTTCACACTGACTTGCTCAAGAAGTCAACTATTGATCAGATGACTTCCCCATGGAATTTCTTCATGAAACTTGATATGCATGCTCCTTATAACATATAGAGACCAATAGAAACAAGAATGACCAAAACATTTGGAGTTATGGCCTTTGAAACCAAAACCCTAATTCTAGGTCATCTGTGCAGTTAAACCTGGCTCTGCTTCCATGCCATTCTCAGTTCTTGTGATTCTTTGACTTCCTTGACTTTGTGGGGATATAATATGATGCTTGGACATACATGGACCCCTTTGAAGTGATTGATGACCTTTGGAGTGACCCAAGTGGCTCTTGGATTGCTCAGATCACAAACCCTAGATGCAGATGACTTAGAATCAATGCAGTGAAAAAATGTGGTATGAGATGCTATGGTTGAATTTATGCATATGAAAAGATCACAAGCCATAGTGTGAATGGGTGAGGGCAAATTTGGGGTGTTTAGACATAGATGAGGAAGATCAACCATCTGGACTAATTGATGATGTTGCACATATTCAAACACCGCTGGCAGAAATCAAGGCTTAACTCGTAAAATGCCAGGTGTTCCCGGGATGTGAGGCCTGTTGTGAATCATGTAAAACTGCTATTAATAGTTGTGAGAGGCTAAGGTTTGGCATAGATGGCCTTATCAAGGATGGAATTTTGCAAATTACCACAACAGTCCCTACAACATCAACAACTCTTGCTTCAGCAACAACAGACCCTCCTACAACTGCAACAACTATCATTCCCACTGATTCATCCACCACTCTAGCAATCACTCCGTCCATTATTTCAACAAACCAAAGTTCAGCAACATTCACTTCTACAACATCAACACCCATCTTATCAATGGAAACGCCTACAACACCAACAAACACTAATGAAGATGTCTCAACGGTCACGATCTATTATGACCCGACAAATGTTCATCCCAACAACAATTTCCAATGACAAACTGCAACACCTCCTGTCAGATCACCAGTCACAATCTATTACGACTCACATACCATCATAGTTCCTTCCACTGCAGCAATCAGTCCGGTTACCATTACGGTGCCAGGACCCGTTCCTTATGAAAGCAGTAATGCCATACCTTGGCACTACGGATCTGATCTCTACTGCGACGGAAGGAAGATCACCCTAGATTCGTCAACCTCTTCACCACAAGTTGACAATGTTGGGGGAGGCGGAGGCTTCACCAGAAGCGGACGCCTTTTTTCCTCACAAACACCAAGACCCAATGCTGAAGCAGAAACTGTTGCTAAGGCAAAAGAGAAGAATGTGGTACTTGAAGAGCCAACTGTTAAAGAAACTCCGAAGACGTCTTTTGAACAAGAGGTGGACGAGTTCATGAGAATAATCAAAAAGAGTGATTACAAAGTGGTGGACCAGCTTCATCAGACACCCTCCAAAATCTCTATATTATCATTGTTAATGTGTTCCGAAGCCCATAGGAATGCACTGTTGAGGGTCCTGCATGCAGCCTATGTGCCAGAAGAGATTACGGTTAATCAGCTCGAAACGGTGGTTGCAAATGTTAACACCAGTCATAGACTGGGATTCACAGATGCTGATCTAACTACGGAGGGACGCAATCATAACAAGGCTTTACATATCACCTTAGAATGCAAAGGTGATGTTCTTTCTCATGTGCTGGTAGACATTGGGTCCTCGCTCAATGTCCTGCCAAAGAAGGCCTTGGTGAAGTTGGAATATGATGGTTTGGCATTACGTCCAAGTAACTTGGTGGTGAGAGCATTTGATGGCTCTAAGAGATCAGTGTTTGGAGAGATTGATTTACCTATGATGATTGGCCCACAAATCTTTAAAACTACTTTCTTCGTGATGGACATACAGTCGGCCTACAGCTGTTTGTTGGGTAGACCCTGGATTCACGCCGTTGGCGCTGTTACATCTACCCTTCACCAGAAATTAAAATTTGAGTGGGAAGGCCAGATCATCACAATCTGCGGGGAGGAGGACATTTTCGTTAGCCAACTGGCTACTTACAAGTATATAGAGATGGATGGGGAGATCCATGAGACTATGAGTCAGGGATTTGAGGCCCTCAACATCAATGAAGAAATTGCTGTGTCTGGAACTTCCATCACTTCATATCAACAAGCCCGAAAGGTTGTTGAAGAGGGTACCGCTCAAGGCTGGGGCAAGCTGCTGCCAGTAGAAAAGAAAGAAGACAGATTCGGGTTGGGTTACAGACCAACCCGACAAGATCAACTAGAGGCTGCAGCGGAGCCCAAATTTGTCAGCGGGGGAATGCTTACCCCGGATGCCGTGAACAGTCTGGAAGACGAGGAAGAAGACGACCGCAGCCTGGAAAATTGGATACGTCCAAGGATCCCGGGGCACCAAGTCTCTAACTGGTCTTCCCAGGAAATTATAAGAGTTACTCCTGCAGAGTAATTATTATTTCCTGTCTTTTAAGCATGCATCAAGTCCTGCATCTTGCCCAAGGTGTCAGGACTCATTTTGTACTCGGGCCATCTTGTATTTTGTGCAAACGATGAATTAATGAATATCAGGACATCTTTTACAAACAAATCCTTTTTCCCGCTCACTGTTTTTTATTTTTCATTTTTTGTACAAAACAATAAAATGGCAATGTTTTCAAAATAACAACTTCATTTTCACTTTTTCTAAATAAGATAAAACTGGTCACTAAAATGAACCAATCTAAACCCTTGCAGAGAGTGCCCTCCAGATTGCACCGACAACGACACTGCTATGACTTCGTATGACTTCGACAATCCGATTAATCAAGTCGATGAAGGGGTTGAAGAAGATTATGAGCTACCTGAAGAACTAGCCATACTGCTAAGGCAGAGAGGAGAAGGTTATCACTCTTCATTAGGAGGAAGTTGAGACAGTTAATCTTGTTACCGAAGAAGACTTGAAAAAAGGGAAAATCGGGGCCCGTCTACAAGATTCAGTGAAGGAACAACTTATTGACATGCTTCGAGAGTACGTTGATATCTTTGCTTGGTCCTATCAAGATATGTCGGGTCTGGATACCGACATTGTTGTGCACAAGCTACCTTTGAAGGAAGATTGTCCTCCCGTGAAACAGAAGCTACGCCGTATTCATCCGGATATGGCCATGAAGATTAAAGAAGAGGTACAAAAACAGTGGGACGCCGGTTTCCTTGCTGTAACTAGTTACCCGCCATGGGTTGCTAACATTGTACCTGTGCCTAAGAAGGATGGCAAAGTACGGATGTGTGTGGATTACTGGGACCTGAACAGAGCTAGCCCGAAGGATGACTTCCCATTACCTCACATTGATGTATTGGTCAATAATACGGCCCAGTTCTCGGTGTTCTCCTTCATGGATGGATTTTCAGGATATAATCAGATCAAGATGTCACCTGAAGACATGGAGAAGACAACTTTCATCACACCCTGGGGCACATTCTTTTATAAGGTGATGCCATTTGGATTGAAGAATGATGGTGCCACTTATCAACGGGCTATGGTAACATTATTCCACGACATGATCCACAAAGAAATCGAATGCTATGTGGATGATATGATTGCCAAGTCCCTCACTAAAGAAGACCATCTGGTAAATCTGTTGAAGCTATTCAATCGTCTGAGGAAGTACCAGCTGAAGCTAAACCCCAACAAATGCACATTCGGGGTACGTTCCAGTAAACTGCTGGGGTTCATTATAAGTGAAAAAGGAATTGAAGTTGACCCTGACAAATTCAAAGCCATTCAAGAAATGCCTGCACCTAAGACTGAAAAAGGAAGTTCGGGGGTTCTTAGGTAGATTGAACTACATTTCAAGGTTCATATCTCACCTCACTGCAACCTGTGAGCCCCTGTTCAAGTTATTAAGGAAAGAGCAAACGGTCAAGTGGAATGAAGACTGCAAGAAGGCTTTTGACAAAATCAAGGAGTACTTACAAGAACCTCCAGTACTTATGCCTCCAGTTGAAGAAAGACCTCTAATAATGTACTTGACAATATTAGAAGAATCAATGGGGTGTGTGATGGGCCAGCATGACGAGTCTGGTCGAAAAGAGTATGCAATATACTACCTAAGCAAAAAGTTTACCGACTGTGAACAACGTTATTCACTGCTCGAGAAAACTTGTTGTGCTTTAGCGTGGGCTGCTCGCCGACTAAGACAATATATGTTGACTCACACTACCTTGTTGATCTCAAAAATGGACCCAATCAAGTACATATTTGAGAAGCCAGCGCTTACCGGAAGGGTTGCAAGATGGCAAATGATTCTGACAGAATATGACATTCAGTACACATCTCAAAAGGCCATCAAAGGCAGTGTAATGTCTGACTATCTGGCTGAGCAACCCATTGATGATTACCAGCCCATGAGATTTGACTTCCCAGATGAAGACATCATGTTCCTGAAAGCAAAAGATTATGAAGAGCCTGTTCACACTGAAGGGCCTAGCCTAGAAGAAGAATGGACTATGATGTTTGATGGGGCTGTCAACATGAATGGTCGTGGAGTTGGTGCAGTGCTTATTACACCTAAAGGAGTTCACATGCCTTTGTCGGCAAAACTCACCTTTAACTGCACTAACAACGAAACTGAATATGAAGCATGTATCATGGGTCTTGAGGAAGCCATTGACCTCAGGATCAAGACGTTAACTATGTTCGGAGATTCAACTTTGGTAATCAATCAAACCAACGGCAAATGGTACACTCACCAAGAGCATCTGATTCCATACTGTGACTACACGAGGAGATTACTGACTTTCTTCACAACAGTCAAGCTCGAGTACATCCCTCGAGATGAAAATCAGTTTGCAGATGCTCTGGCTACCATTTCCTCCATGATCAAAGTTCAAGCTGCCAACTTTGTGCCTCGGATTTCAGTGTCCAGACTTGACAGACCAGCATACGTATTCTCTGTGGACATCGCTGAAGATGACAAGCCTTGGTTCCATGACATCAAATGCTTCTTAGAGGATCAAACATACCCACCTGGGGAATCATCCAATGATAAGAAGACATTGAGAAGACTGGCTGGTAGTTTCTTCCTGAATATCGATGGTTCGTTATACAAGAGGAATTTTGACATGGTGCTTCTCAGATGTGTTGATAAGAAAGAGGCAGACTTGCTGATGCATGAGGTGTATGAAGGATCTTTCGGTACACATGCTGGAGGACATGCAATGGCTAAGAAATTATTGAGATCAGGTTACTACTGGATCACAATGGATGCAGACTGTTGTGCCTATGCCAGAAAGTGCCACAAATGCCAGATTTATGTAGACAAAGTGCATGTGCCTCCGAATCCTTTGAACATAATGTCTTCACCTTGGCCCTTTGCCATGTGGGGCATTGACATGATTGGAAAGATCGAACCGAAAGCTTCAAATGGCCACAGATTCATCTTGGTAGCCATTGATTACTTCACCAAATGGGTTGAAGCAGCTTCGTATGCCAACGTCACCAGGCAAGTGGTAGCCCGATTCCTGAAAAGGGACATCATCTATCGATATGGAGTACCCGAGCGAATCATTACTGATAATGGTTCTAATTTGAACAACAAAATGATGGCAGAACTGTGTCGGGACTTCAAGATTCAACATCACAACTCTTCTCCTTACAGGTCAAAGATGAATGGCGATGTCGAGGAAGCTAACAAGAATATCAAGAAGATTGTGCAAAAGATGGTGGTTACTACAAAGACTGGCATGAAATGCTACCATTTGCCTTGCATGGGTACCGTACCTCAATCAGAACATCCACTGGGGCAACACCGTATCAGCTTTTGTATGGTATGGAGGCAGTCCTACCTGTTGAAGTTGAATTACCCTCCTTGCGGGTACTGATGGATGTCAAGTTGAACGAAGCAGAATGGGTCTGATCTCGGTACAATCAACTGAATCTGATCGAAGAAAAGAGATTAGTTGCAATCTGTCATGGGCAGTTATATCAGAAAAGAATGAAGAAAGCCTTCGATCAGAAAGTCAGGCTTCGGGAATACCAAGTAGGAGATCTCGTGCTAAAAAGACTCCTTCCTCCTCATACAGACCACAGGGGCAAGTGGACTCCGAATTCTGATGGTCCATTCATAGTAAAGAAAGTTTTCTCCGGTGGAGCACTGATGCTCACCACTATGGATGGTGAAGATTTCATGTCCCCTGTGAATTCAGATGCAGTTAAAAAATACTTCGCGTAAAATGACCCGCTGGACATAAAAACAGAATGTAAGTCCAGGAAAAAATAGGGCATCCCGGCGAGTCAAAAACAGAATAAAAGACTCGGGCAAAAATAAGGGAAAATTGAGAAAATTGTACACCCGCTGAGTTGAAAAGTCGCGCTGGATAGCTCAGGCAAAAATGGGTATCCCGGTGGATTGAAAACCCGAAAGGGCGATCCATGCAAAATAAGGGAATAAGCGAAACAACTGCATTCTGAATTCATCTGAATCACTTACAACACGACAAGCTTCGAAAGGTTAAAGCATCAGTCAGAATTAACCTTCCTCAAAAAGCAAGATGAGAAGAACGTCAAGGTCATACGGGTCATAGCAAAGGGAAGCTCACTGAAGCGTCGTCAACATTGCCAGCACCTTTACTTTTCTCAATTTGTAACAATCTCCTCATTTCAGGGGATCTGTTTCTTTGGCTGTATTTGCCAATTCAGAGCACCCAGATTAATAAAATCAAATTTTCAGTCACACTTCGTCTTGTACATTTTATTTCATTTGCAAAAAATGTCCAATATCTTTGATATGGTGTTTGCATAGAAACAAATGTGCCTTTCTAATCACATGCTTGCAGGAAATATATTTTTACTTCCAGGAATATCTAACTCCTATGACGGAATCCGGTAAGGGATATCTCAGGATACTTGTGCGTTTCCTTGTCTTAACAGGATTGCAGTATCTGGAATACATTTCCCCATCAAGGTTGCCAAAGCACCACTCCTCCAGCACATCTTCAAGCAGCATCAGAAAATGCTCATTTCCCCAGCTGAGTTGTCAAGTCTCCTCATCCTCAGCAGGATCCCCATAGAAATCTCTAGGAAGATCGTTCAGTGATTTTCCCTCCCGACAGAGCGCCAGATCTCTCATCATCAGCAAAGATAGGGAACCATCTCCCCATAGAGCTCTAGCCTCTTCTCAGAAGAGCAATGTCTAAATTTCCCACACAACAAAGTGACAGAGGCTTCACCATTCCCCAGCTGGATTATCTCATTACCGGATAGATCTATTAGTGATCTAGTTCCCCAAGCAGATTCATACATTTAATCAGATCTACTAATGGTCTCATCCCCAGCTGGGATATCCTTTCAAGAAGATCAGTCAGAGATCTCCACAAGCAGCGGGATCCGAATCCCGGATCGGTATCTTTGCATAATCATGGCATTTGCATCATAAATCACCACAAAAGCGTAGCATTCTGTCTAATACGGAGCATTACGGTAAAAATCAAACATATTTCATAATCACAAGTCAGGTTCGAACCCGTCACCTGTAAATACCAACAACACTTCATCAAGCAATATACAAAGGACGCCTTAACATCCCCAACAGAAAGCCAAAGCTTCCGCTTTGCACTCTCCAACACAAAGACATGTTTATATGCACTCTTTCGACACTCTACCGTGTCATATCATCCCCCTGCAAATATAAGCCACAAATATCCTTTTTGAATACAGAAACTTACATACTCTTTTGACACACGTCCGTGTCACCATTCCCCAGCATGGTTACCCAAACACTTATTGCAAACCAAACACTTATTGTAATACACTCTCATTAACACCCGTCCATGTCATCCTATCCCCACAAATTGCCTGAATACCTTTTACACTTATAAGTTCATAACTTATACACTTTCTCTTCTGACACTCATCCGTGTCACCTCTCCAGTAGGTTGAACACTCTTCCGTGTCTTGCTCATACTTCACAACGCTTATTTTTACTCATACAGATACTCATCCGTATCTTGCATACACACTTATTTCCCCTCAGATTCGACACTCGTCTGTGTTCTTTGTTAAACAGTTGATACTCGTCTGTATCATCATCTCTGAACATACGTCAGCGTTGTTTCTACCGATACTCGTCCGTATCGTAGTCTTAAGGATGCTCGTCTGCATTTTTAATCTATACACAATGTCAAACACTTATACCTTTGCTTCTTAAAAGCGTAAGCACTCGTCCGTGTTTACCATTCCCCAGTAAGGTAATCTTTCTGTTATTTGACATTCGTCCTATGTCATGATACTTTCGGTAGCCGTACCCTGCCAGGTGATCGTCCTTCACCTTTGGATGACCGTCCCTCATCCTTCCCCCAGCGGAGTCTCCATTATTGGAACCCTTTCCTATCCGACATTCGTCCTAAGTCATGATAAAGAGCAGTCGTACCCTGCTAGGTGATCGTCCTTCACCTTTTTGATGATCGTCCTTCATCATTTTATCCTATGGCCGTCCCCATCGTTGATTTTGTTATCTGACATTCGTCCTATGTCATGATAAACCCCGAGAGCATTCGTACCCTGCTAGGTGATCGTACTTCACCTCTTGATGATCGTCCTTCATCATGCTTACCCGATGGCCGTCCCCATCGTCGACCTTTTTCTATCCGATATTCGTCCTATGTCGTGATAAATAGCAGCTGTCCCCTGCTAGGTGATCGTCCTTCACCTTTGATGACCGTCCCTCATCATTATTTCATTTATCCTTCGAACCGATGGTCGTCCCCATCGTTGTTGTTTACCTTACTTTGCAAACCTGATGGCCGTCCCCATCATTGCCTTTACTTTAATCCCCAGAGAATCTTATTTCTTTACCTGATGGCCATCCCCATCATGGTCTCTTTATTTCCCCAGCATGTCGGCCGTCCCCGTCATTGCTTTATCCCCAGCAGTCGTCCTCTGCTCGATTGTCGTCCTCCATCGCCCACATTATGATAATCATACTTTACTTCCCATTACAATTTATATCCCTTTTCTTCTTCTACTCAATGAGTGCAAATTTTGGACTGTCTTTGGTATTCAACCACAAGTTATCTTGTTTGTCTGTTAAGCCAGGCGCTTACATCCTGCACAGCTAACTCATGCTTGAATAGGGGCAACTGTAAACACCCCAAATTTTCCCTCACTAAGTTCACACCATGGCTTGTGATCTTCCATCATTGCATTAGTTTAATCATATCATATCATATTGCATTTTTATTTCACTACATTAGTTCAAGTTCATCTGCATCTAGGGTTTGTGATCTGAGCAATCCAGGATCTATCTGAGCCACTCCAAAGGTCTCTAATCATCTCAAGAGGGTCCATGTATGTTCAATCATCATATTATATCCCCCAAAGATCAAGGAAGTCAAAGAATCACAAGAACTTGCAAAACATGGAAGCAAAGCCAGGGTTTAACTGCATAGATGACCTAAAATTAGGGTTTTGGTTTCAGAGGCCATAGCTCCAAATTTTTTGGTCATTCTTGTTTCTATTGGTCTCAATATGTTATAAGTATCATGTATACCAAGTTTGATGAAGAAATTCATTGTGGAAGTCATCTGATCACTAGATAACTTCTTGAGCAAGTCAGAGCAAAATCAGGGCATCTGAGGCCCCTCAACATGGAACCAAAGTGGAATTTTCATCAAAATGAGGTTATTTGGTCTTTATTTGATCATTGAAGTGCTTATAAGTTCACAAAATTGAAGAAAAGTGAGCTAAACCAAAAGTTGCCAAAAATGGAAATTACTTGTAATGTAAACTTTCCATTTTGGGAAAGTATTTCAACCTCCTCTTTCTCAACCAAAAATGCTTCAAATGAAAAATTGTTGGTCATGAAAGTTGTAGATTGGATCATTCCCTTTTCAAAAAGTACAATAACAAGATCTAATTCATTTTGGAACTCAAGATATGGCTTGTCAAAGTTGGCAAAAATCCCATAATTTTCAAGAATGCACCAAAAGGGATTCTTTGCAAAACCACTTGCCAAGGCTTTTTGTGACTTCAAACACACTTCAATGTATCATAACATCATAGTGCATTGTCTTAAGATCAGAATTGCCCAAAGAATTGCAAGATTTCATGCCTTGAACATCAAGAATTCTCAAAGGGGCCAAAACTTCACATATTTGCAAAAGGTCTCATAACTTTGCTCCCACTTGCTGAATTGCCTCAAGATTGATTTTGTGGACATCCTTGAAGTCAGCTGCGCATGCACAAGCCAATGAGCCAGCTACACCATTGCCCATAACTCAAGTACACAAGTTGGTGACTTTTTGCAAGAAGCCCATACCAATCACCATAGGCCACAACCACTTCTCTGACCTATCACAACTTGTTATGTGGACCAAATGCTGATCATAGCACACAACATTGCAAGTTGAAACCTTAGAATCCTCAAGTTCCCAAAATCTCTCCCTCTTGCATTTTCCTTCGAAACTCCCAGCTCACTCACTTAATCTTCAAACCAATTCCACCATTCATCTCAAAATCACTCACTGATCACAAACCAACCATTAAAACAACCAAAAACACCCCATACACCAAACACGATTTCTGACCAGTTGGATTTCTACCACTCAAACCAGCCATTCTCAAAGCTTTCCAAGCATTGCAACTTCTTCAGGGAGGCCATCAGAGTCATTTTGCACCAAAGAAGTGGCCAGAAAGCTCAAGTTTGAAAAGCTTCATCTCACGTAGTCATCTGAATTCATTTTTCCAGAACCTCTTTTTTATGTTACAAAATGAATAAGCATGCTTCATTGATCATTCTGAGCTTTGAATTTTTGAAAATGGTGTAAAAATGAGTATGTACTGAACCTCTGAAATTTTTGCCATTTTTGATCTTTTCTTCGAATCTTGTTTATGAGCATGAATAAATGTGTTTTGAGTGTGGATTTGAGCTTAGGAGAGTGAAATGGTTTGATCTGGAGCTTTAGAGCTCCAGAAACAACCTAGGGAGAGAGTTAGGAATTTTCAGGTGAGGGTGTCATCGGAGAAGACGACCGGAGCTCTTCTCCGGTGACCTAAAAGTGATTAGCAATCTTAATTAGGGTTAGGGTTTAATTTGAATCTAGGCCATTGGATTTCCCTTTCCTGCGTGTGGTGAATGGCTAGGATCAGTTCATTAACTCTTAATTAGGATTAAATAATTAATTAATTAAGTTTAAGTAAGTTTGAATTTCGTCCGTAGGATCACGCGCCAAGTCAATCCCAAAACCCCCCAGAATTAATATGGTCCCTTAGATTTGCACACTTCTGTTTATTCTAATTTTTATTTCATTTTCCTCATTTAATTTTATACCATTTATTTAAAATAGCAAGGAAATTCCAAAAATAATTTTATTCTGCATTTTTACTTCAAATAATTTTCTCAACCCAAAAATATTTTTATTTTTATTTTTTTCATTAAAAAATCATTTTTAAAACATTTAAATTTTTATTTTAATTAATTTATGAGAATTAATTAATTAAAATATCATTTAGGTTTCTAAAAATCCCAAAAAATTTCACATTGCATCTTTAAACATTTAGAAACATTGTCATACCATCCACACAAACTTCTTTTTGGTTTTGAGCCATCTTTGATAATTTTCTTGAATTTAGGGTTCATAAAATTCTTATTTTCGAACCCTAACTTCAATCATTATTTTCTGCCTAACCAAGAATGGTATGACAATGATTCTTTTAGCATTGATCTTCATTTCACATGTAGTTTCTAGCATAATTTTTTTACAAATTTCTTCTGCATTTTTGATTTGATTTGCATTTTTTCCCTTTAGATACGTTAAAACCCTAGAAAACTTAGAAAAATCATAACTTTCATTAGGTTAAGAGTTAGGTCTCCTCCTTTGGGGTGTGGTATTATATGGGGTTAGGGATCTTTTGATTGCATTTTCAATTTTTTATCTTGTCATTTGCTTCTGTTTTTGAGTTTTGCATCTCATGTTGTATGAAAACCCTAATTTCTCATCTTCTTTTGCATACATCTTGCATATGCTTGCATTCATGAACTTGCCATGACATTTTATGCATTCACATGACATATAAGACACCTTAGGACACATTAGAATCATGCTTGATCATTTCTTCATCCATTTTCCATGTTATGCATCCATTACATTCCATGAACATTCATAAACCTTCATGCCTCTTTCATGCTTCATTTGCATTCTCATCACTTGTATGATCATCCATTGCACTTGACATACATTTGTATCATCTCCTAGCATCATTTGCATCATGAACATGCTTCTGGTTTTGGTTTGCATCCTTGCATACATTTCATTTCCATTTAATTTCTTTCTGCATTCTTCACTTCTCACTTCTCTTCTCATCTCTTCTTTTATGCATTCTTGCTGCATTTTGTATTTGTCTTAGAGTGAGCTTGCTCATTCATGTTCTCCATTCACTTTCTTTCTTCAAGTAACTTATCTTCTTAAGTGAAGTAAGTTACCTTGCTTCTTATGCTTCTCCTCCTTCCATCTTGCTTTCTCCTTGGTGGCTTTTCTTGAAGATCTCTTGCAAGCCTCATAAACCCTAGGAACACCCAAGAATGATAACAATTAGGTTTTTATTAGTCCCCCATTTAGTTTTGCCTTTGTGTCATCTTTTGTGTCTCTCTTCTCCCCTCTTAATCAGGGACTAAACCTTTAAGGTTTTAAGGCTTTGTGATTAAGGTTATGCATGCATCCTTCTCTTAAGATGGAGTGTATAACTTTAATCCTAAGTGTTAAACCCTTAATGTGTTTAAATCTCTTAATCAATCCATCTAATAATCACTAAGGCAATAAGCTTGTAACTTGGGCCTTGCATTAGGGTTCTAATTCTTCCTTAATTGGTTAAGAAGGACTAACCCTAGTGTTAATGGACAAGTCCCCCTCAAGTTGTCATACAAACCATAAAATCCACTTCTTAATCCTACCATTAACTAAAATCCACTCTAATAAAGGTTTTGTTTTGTCATGAGGTTAATCCCTAATCATGGATTAAGTTGAGGAGCCTTCCTCAGCTTAAATGTTCTCATCTATTATCCTTCTATTAGGATGGTGTAATGAGTCCATTAAATCTTCGATTATGGATTAAACTCATTACTTAACACTAAACAAAAAAAAACTCCAAAAACATCTAAATAATCATAAGTAGGTTAATGATCTTAATCCTACATCATGGTAATTAAGTGTGAGGTGCTTACATCATACTTAAGGTATTCTCATTACCCCTAATCAGAGGGAAATATGTGATGAGTGTACTAACCCTTGGTTTAGGCTTAAGCTCATTTTCTTTTGACAAACTCCAAAAAGAAATAAAAGATTGAAAACCAAAAAACAAACAATAATCGTCTCCTCCGGGATTCTCTTCTCATCTCATTCACTCATAAACGAGAACTCGCTTCTTCCGTCTAATGCAAGATAGTTTGCACCTGAGCCAGACAGGTCATACACTTGAGCATAGACAAGTAAGCAGTTCATCAGTCAATTTATTTTCCAGTCTCTTTGAGTCGAACTACGGTGTTCTGACTTCCTCATTGCACGAGAGGATACGTAGGCATAACTTAACAGTTATCGAACAAAAGTCTCTGTATATTCCCCCTCTTCCAGCATTATTCTTTAAAGCCTCATTCCTGAGCAATTCACTTCACATTTCTTTTGCACTGACACTTGTACAGTCTTTTTTTTTTCCAGTTTTTGCACACAGATAGCACTGACACTACCCCTTTAAACAGAAACTTTCAAGCGTGGATCTCGTCGAGTACGACGGACAATCTGGGTGCTAATACCTTCCCAGGTTGTAACCAACCCCCTTTCTCAGTTTCTCTGGTTCGCAACCGTCTTATCCATCTTTTTTCTAGGTTTATGCAACATTACCTTTCCTTCGGGATAAAAATGCCTAGCTGATGACTCTTTTCACTTCATTTGTTTCCTCCTTTCGCCGACCGTTCGCGCGTGTATCGGGATGCAAATCTTCGGGAGCGACAAGAAGTACAAGATGTTGGTAGACAAAATGAATGCTATGGAACTACAGAAATCTTCTGGGCTTGATTTTGAAGATTTGAGTTTAGTTTCTCGAGTAGTTATACCTATTGGCTTCAAGGTTCCTGTTTTTGTGGTGTATGATGGTATTTCATGTCCTAAACTGCATTTGAGGTCTAATGTCCGGAGGATTCAACCACATACTGCTGACAAGAAACTGTGGATTCATTTCTTCCAAGAGAGTTTATCTGGAGCTCAATTGGAATCGTATTATCAACTTGAAAGTATTAATATTCGTGATTGGAATGATCTTGCTGAGGCCTTCTATAGGCAATACCAATATAATGCTGATTTAGCACCAACTCGCATGCAGCTCCAAAGCATGTCTATGGGTGCTAAGGAGAGTTTCAAAGAGTATGCCCAGAAATGGAGAGATCTGGCTGGCAGAGTTCAACCTCCTCTGACTGACAGGGAGTTGGTGGATATGTTTATAAGTACGCTGAATGGTCCTTTCTATAGTCACCTCATTGGAAGCTCATCATCTAGTTTCACTGAGCTGATAATGACTGGAGAACGTGTGGAAAGTGGTATAAGAAGTGGTAAGATACAGGTGGGTGCCTCTTCATCAAGCACTGCTAAGAAGTTCACCAATTTGTGGGAGCAGTTCACATCTCCAATCCTGCCCCTACAGCACCAGAGCAACAACAAAATAATCAACAGAAGCCTAGAAGACAATTCACCAAGATCAACATGTCACTGGCCCAAGCCTTGCAACACATGTTAAAAGGGGAACTAATTACTTTAAGGGATCCTCCTCAGAACCCTAATACATCCTCTCCTCGGTACAATCCTAATGCAAGATGTGCATATCATTCTAATAGTCCGGGACATGACACCAACAACTGCTGGGTGTTGAAAAACAAGATTCAAGACATGATTGAAGCTGGGGAAATTGAATTTGACCCTCCTGGGACCCCAAATGTGATCACTGCTCCTATGCCCAATCATGAGAAGACTGTTAATGCTGTTGATGAGGTTTCCTATGTTTCCTCAGTAGCAGATGTGACTACTCCTCTATCCATAATCAAGAAGAAGCTGGTGCAGGCTGGTTTCTTTCTAGGTTGCAACGAAGACTGTTTTTATTGTGCCTATAAACCTGATAGTTGCTGGAAGTTGAAGGATGGTATTCAACGCCTCATGGACAATTACACCATATTTTTTGAGAGGACTCCTTCTGTTGAAAGTATGTGTGAACATCTGACTCGAAACACAAAGCTTGAAGATATGGCTATGGTTGATAAAGTACCAGTGAAGATTACCTCCAAAGGTTCTGTCAGGATTAAATCCAATAGACCAGTGAAGATTACTGCTGAAGGCCTTGCAAAGACTGTCGCTGAAGCTAGAGTGGCTCCCATGATCGTTACCACTCCTGGCCATGTTCCGTATACTTCTGATAAAGCGATACCTTGGAATTATGGTTCTGATGTTTATATCCATGGTGTCAAACAAGAGCCTTTGACTGATGCACCTGTTACTGATGTCAGTCTTGATGTGGACAATATTGCTGGATCTAGTAAGATCACCAGAAGTGGAAGAATCTTCTCCCCTCAAGATACCTATAAAATTACAGTTACTCCAACTCATACCTCTAATTCTGGGCCAAGTACTGATGCCCGGGGCAAAGGTCCTGTGATTGAACCTGTGCAAGCTAAGGCACCAACAGCTGAAAATCTTTCTAAATAGATGGAGGAAGTACTAAAGATCATTCACAAAAGTGATTATGATATTGTTGACCAGTTGGGGAATACTCCCTCCAAAATCTCCATGTTATCTTTGCTGACGTGTTCGGAGGCCCATGCTAAAGCCTTAATCAAGTTCTTAAAGACTACCCATGTGCCAAATGAAATTTCTGTGGATCAATTTGAGAATTGTGTTGCACATCTGACTAGTGATAATGGTTTGGGTTTTTCTGATGCTGATCTGACTCCTGCCAAGAGTAATCATAACAAAGCTCTGCATATCTCCATTGAATGTAGGGGCACTACTTTGTCTCATGTATTGGTAGACAATGGTTCTTCATTAAATGTGCTCCCTAAAGAGGTTCTGGACAAGCTCAGTCCCGAAGATGTTGTGTTAAGACCAAGTGATGTAGTGGTAAGGGCCTTTGATGGTTCAAGAAGAGTGGTACATGGAGAAGTAGACCTCCCAATCAAAGTAGGCTCTCAAGTCTTCAACTCTACTTTCTATGTGATGGATATTCGTCCTGCGTATTCTTGTTTTCTTGGGCGCCCCTGGATCCATGGGGCAGGTGCTGTGACTTCCACCTTGCATCAGAAGTTGAAATATCCGGTGAAAAACAAAATTGTCACTGTCTATGGTGAAGAAGAGTACATGGTCAGCCATGTGAATAATTTCAAATATGTAGAAATGGAGGGTGAAATGGTTGAAACTCCGTGTCAAACATTTGAAGTTGTTCCTTGCTCCACTCCTGTTCCTCAGTCTATCCCTGCTTCTGAAAGATCTCTTGTGGTTACTAGAATACCTCCTGCAATGGCCTCCCTCAAAGATGCTAAAGCTGTGGTGGCAAAAGGTGGTTCTGCTATTTGGGGTCAGTTCCCAACATCCCTTACAAATCTGACAAGTTTGGTTTGGGTTTCACTGCAGAATCTCAAAGGGCTGCTCGTCGTGCTCGTGATGTTCGTATCACTAATAAAAGGGTCATAAGAGATCAAATCAATGATGTGGATAACCATAATGAAGACTACAACCTGGATGATTGGATCTCTCCTACCATGAGTGATGGACTCAACAATTGGAAGGCTGAAGATGTTATTCCTATCTCCTTTAGTCAGGAGTAAATACTATTACTATGTTTTGTTTTAAGTTTGTAATTTCGAACAATAAAACCTTTTAAGCCTTGTGTCTTTCCCGGGGCACAATGGTATGCTTGTTTCGGGATGTCATTTCATTTGCATACTTCATTCAATAAAAATCAATGGACGTTCCGTTTTCGTAAATATTGTGCTCTTTGTTTTTCTTCTATTATTAATTCTGTTTTATCAGCTATGTGTTCTTACACACACCCACGTCACTAAAATGCAGATCCCCATCCACTCTGGATCCTGTTGATAACAGTTCTACTATTGCCAATTATAATTTCGAGAATCCGATCTATCAAGCTGAAGATGGAAAGGAGGAAGATTGTGAAGTACCTGTAGAGCTTGTTAGGTTGTTACAACAAGAAGAGAAAGCTATACAGCCACATGAAGAGCCAATCGAAGTTGTGAATCTGGGAACTGAGGAAAACAGGAAAGAGGTCAAGATAGGGGCTGAATTAGAGGATGGTGTTAAGAACAGATTAATCAAGATGTTACGTGACTATGTGGAGATCTTTGCTTGGTCTTATGAAGATATGCCAGGGTTGGATACAAACATTGTGGTTCACCGTTTACCAGTAAAAGAAGATTGTCGTCCAAAGAAGCAGAAAGTTCGTCGCATGCGTCCTGAAATGTCAGAAAAGATTAAAGCAGAGGTGATGAAACAATTTGATGTAGGGTTCTTAGCTGTGACTTCTTATCCTCAATGGGTTTCAAACGTGGTACCGGTACCTAAGAAGGATGGTAAGGTACGCATGTGTGTGGATTACAGGGATTTGAACAAGGCCAGCCCTAAAGATGACTTTCCACTTCCACATATTGATGTTTTGGTAGACAACACTGCTCAGCATAAGGTATTCTCTTTCATGGATGGTTTCTCTGGTTACAATCAGATTAAGATGGCACCTGAAGATATGGAGAAGACTACATTAGTTAAACAGTGGGGCACTTTTTGTTATAAGGTGATGCCATTTGGTTTAAAGAACGCCGGGGCAACATATCAGCGTGCTATGGTGGTTTTGTTTCATGATATGATTCATCATGAGATAGAGGTATATGTGGATGATATGATAGCCAGGTCTCAGAATGAGGAACAACACCTTGATCACCTGCACAACTTGTTTGAGAGATTGAAAAAATACAAGCTGAGATTGAATCCAAACAAATGTACTTTTGGAGTTAGATCTGGTAAACTCCTGGGTTTCATTGTCAGTGAAAAAGGTATTGAAGTGGATCCTGCAAAAGTAAAAGCCATACAGGAGATGCCGGCTCCCCGTACTGAAAAGGAAGTTAGAGGTTTCTTGGGACGACTGAATTACATTGCAAGATTTATTTCCCAGCTAACTGCTACCTATGAGCCAATATTCAAGTTGCTGAAGAAAGATCAGGTAATGGAGTGGAATGACGAATGCCAGGTAGCCTTTGATGAAATCAAGAGATATCTCCTAGAACCTCCAATTTTGATGCCACCAGTTGATGGAAGACCCTTGATTATGTACTTAACAATATTAGACAACTCAATGGGGTGTGTGTTGGGGCAACATGACGAGTCTGGTCGAAAAGAGCAGGCAATATACTACCTTAGCAAAACGTTTACCGACTGTGAAACAAGATACTCACTGTTCGAGAAAACCTGCTGCGCTTTGGCATGGGCTGCTTGCCGACTAAAACATTATATGTTGACTCATACTACCTTGTTGATTTCAAAGATGGATCCCATCAAGTACATATTCGAGAAACCTGCTCTCTCCGGATGAATAGCGAGATGGAAAATGATCTTAACAGAATATGATATACAGTACACCACTCAGAAGGCAATTAAGGGCAGTGTTCTAGCTGATCATTTGGCTCATCAGGCAGTGGATGATTATCAGTCTATGAATTTTGAGTTCCCGGATGAAGACATTATGATTGTTACTAAGGAACCTGGACAATATGACGGACCTGAACAAGGATCCCGATGGACTATGGTTTTTGATGGAGATTCTAATGCACTTGGTAATGGAGTTGGTGTTGTGATCATTTCTCCTGAAGGTTGTCATACTCCAATTTCTGCAAGACTTTGTTTATATTGTACCAATAACATGGCTGAATATGAAGCATGTATCATGGGTATCAAAGCTGCCATTGAGATGAAGATTCAGTTTCTGGACGTATATGGAGATTCAGCCCTGGTAATTAGTCAGATTAAAGGAGACTGGGATACCAAGCAAGCAAATCTCATTCCTTACATAGAGCATGTGTTTTCTTTGATCCCATATTTTGAAGAAATTACCTTTGGACATATTCCACGAGGAGAGAATCAGTTAGCAGATGCATTAGCCACCATGGCATCTATGTTTGAGATTAGCTGGGATGATGAAGCTCCCAAGATCACTATTGATAGATTTGACAAGCCTACATATTGCAATGAGATTGACACTGAGGGAGTAGAGGGAAAGCCTTGGTTCTATGAAGTGAAAAGATATCTTGAAGCTCAGGAGTTCCCTGAAGGGGCATCTGTCAATGATAAAAAGTTTCTGAGGAGGTTTTCTGCTAAGTTCTTCTTGAGTAATGGAATTTTGTACAAGCACAATCATGATTCGACTTTGCTTCGTTGTGTGGATAAGAAGGAAGTAATAGAGATTATGGAAGACATGCATGATGGGATCTTTAGAACTCATTCTAGTGGTCATACCATGGAAAAGAAGATATTGAGAGCAGGTTACTATTGGTCAACCATGGAAGCTGACTGCTATCAATATTCCAAAACATGTCACAAGTGTCAGATTTATGATGATAAGGTGCATGTACCTCCAGTTCCGTTGAATGTATTGACTGCTCCTTGGCCTTTTGCCATGTGGGGCATTGATATGATTGGCGAGATCAAACCTACTGCTTCTAATGGACATCGTTTCATCCTTGTTGCCATTGATTACTTTACAAAGTGGGTAGAGGCAGCCTCATTTGCATCTGTTACTAAGAATGTTGTGGCTCAATTCATTAAGAATAATCTCATATGTAGGTATGGCATCCCTGAAAGGATTATCACAGATAACGGCTCTAATTTGAACAACACTATGATTACTAACCTCTGCACACATTTCAAGATTAAGCATCATAATTTTTCTATATATCGTCCAAAGATGAATGGTGCAATAGAAGTTGCCAATAAGAACATCAAGAAGATTCTACAGAAGATGAGTGTTACGTATAAGGATTGGCATGAGATGTTACCATTTGCTCTTCATGGTTATCGTACTACAATACGTACTTCAACAGGGGCAACCCTATTCTCCTTAGTCTATGGTATGGAAGCAGTTCTACCCATTGAAGTTCAGATCCCCTCATTAAGAATCATGAAGGATGCAGACTAGGATGAAGATGAGTGGATTCAAACTCGACTAGACCAGATAAATTTGATTGATGAGAAAAGGTTGGCAGCTGTTTGTCACGGTCAGATGTACAAGAAGTGGATGATCAAAGCTTTTAATAAGAGGGTTAAGCAAAAGGTATATCAGACTGGAGACTTGGTAATTAAGCGTATCATATTACCACAGGGTGATCCTAGGGGCAACTGGACTCCTACATATGAAGGACCATTTGTAGTCAAGAGGGTATTCTCAGGAGGTGCCATGATGCTTACTACTATGGATGGTGAAGATTTCCCACAGTCCGTAAACGCAGACATAGTTAAAAAATACTACGCATAAAAAGAGACCCGCTAGGTTGACTGGCCTAGGCAAAAATAAGGGCATCCCGGCGAACCAAAAGGGTTCAGGCAAAAATTAGGGATATATATATATATATAAAATGTACACTCGGCAAGTCGAAAACCTGAAAAGGCGGCTTGGGCAAAGAAGGGTATCCCGGTGGATTGTAAACCTGAAAAGGCAATCCAGGCAAAAGTTAGGGATTAAAGCATATGACTATGTCTCGTTGGATCACTCATGTAACCCCAACCAATTGTATTACCTGAATCAAGTACAAACAGATAAAGATCAATCCAATCATTTCCATCTCAACAGCGAGGGATGAGATACTTGAAGATAATGTCAATAGTGGAATTGGAACTCAATAGGATTATTTCTCACATAGTTGTTTTTGTAAAAAATTTATGACAAATTCCTCTTACTAGGATTTCTGTCTCCTTGTACAAACTTACTTGTGTATAGGCCACTTTCTAAAATAAATAAAGTCTCGTCTTTGAGTTCAAATTTACTTTTACCTTGTTTACTTAAACGAAAACGTCCATTGGTTGTGTTTGAATGTATGTATACTTTTGAATATGATTGATGTTTACCAAAAATGCATAAAATGCAGTAATAGTATTTACTAAGGGCGAACAAAGGTAGGAATTCAACGAAGCTTCGCCGGCTCATCCCTGAAATTCTGGGATCAGGTACGTGATGTCGAATGAGATGTTTAAACACTTGAAGACTTAACAAAAACTTAAAGTGCAGGTAAAGTAAACAACACAAGAAAATGTTAACCCAGTTCAGTGTATCTCCACACTTACATCTGGGGGCTACCAAGCCAGGAAGGAAATCCAATATAAGTAATATTAATTCTAGACTTAAACCACTCAGTTTAATCTTCACTTAATATCTACCCAAGGCAATTTCTACCTAAGACACAACTTAGATATGAGTACCAACTCACTCCCCCTTAATCACACAGTGATATGTTTACAAGTTTAATAAAATTGAAGTCACACTTCAAACACAACAGCTTGATTTTACTTCACAGTTTCAATCAAGACACAATACACTTTTTCTTAAAAGCTCATAAAGTGATACACATATAAAACCTGCTATTAAAACACAAACACCCTATTTAGTCTTCTTAATTTCGTGCTCTATTCTGAGAGTTTCTGTTGCTTAAATAGATGCTTGGATTTTGGGCTTTCTGTAGGTTATCCAATCCTGATACGCATGCTGCCATCATCTTGAATTAGGGTTTGTTACTTCCTTGATTCTAGGTGAGTCAGTTCTTCTGTTTATACTGAAATCATATAACCAATCTCCCTACAGATGCGCCTTCTACTGTTTTATCCAATCACAGTTAATTCCAGATAAATTCCCTGAATTTACTCAGTTCTGTTTAAGCAATATTTAATTCTGGTAGCAGGTTTGAGATGTCACAACATCTGGTGTGACATCCTGAAATCTGAAATTACTTCATTAACTTATACAATGTCACAACATCTGATGTGACATCCTGAATTAAGTTCATTAACTTATACTTTGTTTGATAATGTCACAACATCTGATGTGACATCCTGAATTAAGTTCAACACTTCTTGTTGGTCAAAAATTCTGCCAATTCTAAACATCTACAAACTCCCCCTTTGGCTAATTTTTGGCTAACACAATTTTTTGGTTTATCAGAGTGCAACAGAGTTTCATTCATCAGAGTGCAGCAGTTCTTTTCTGTTGAGTCATGTGTGAGTTTAATCCCCCTCAAACTTGTATGTGTTCTGACTTGTTCAACAGAAATTTTTCATTAAAAACAAATTAGTTCAGAAGCAGACATTAAACAGACAAAAGGCATTTTTCATTAATCATGTAAACTGCAGCAGACATTGTTGTTGTTGTTGTTCTGTTCTCTTCTCCCCCTTGTTAGCCATAAATTGGGGCCAAAATTTACATAGTCAGAGAGAAATACAAAATTATAAAATCAAAATACAATGCTGAAGCAGACAGTACACATTCCTCACACACATTTTTCACTCAGAATCTTCATATTTAGTATCTTCCTCTTCTTCATATTCATCATCAGAGTCATCATCAGTTTGAGCAGCCTTCTGAGCAACCTCTTCCACTTCCAGCCTTTGAATAATCTCCTCAAGCTTTTGCTTCTTAGCATCCAGCTCTTTGCAGGTTTTCTTCAGTTCAGCAATCAAAGCAGCTTTGGATATGTGAGTCTTTGCTTTTGAAGGTCCAGCAGATGTCCCAGTGGGAGCTTCAACATCAGCTGCATGATGGCTTAAGAACAGCTTGTAGTGGAAGGCCAGAGGACTTTCTCTTTTGCAGATTGTGTCCTTCTCAGTGAGGATACCTGGATACTGGCTGAGGATGATTCCACATAGCAGAGATGGAAAGGCAATAGGCAGCTTTGTTGCAGATGTCCCAGCATGCTTCAGTGTTTGATCAAATATGTAAGCCCCAAAGTCCATCTTTGTTTGGGTGCCCACAACATAAATAAATCTGCCCAATCCAGTTGCTATTGAAGAGGTATGATTGGTAGGAACCCAGTTTACAGTACCAATCCTATGCAGCATTGCATACTTCCTTGTTAGCAAGCTAACAGAAAGTTTCCCCTTGACTGGCCAAGCTTTGACTTGATTAGCAGTGATGACCTTGCACACCTGGTTGTCAGTCTTCCCTAGCTCATTAGGTCCATAAGATTCTCTTCCTAGGTAATGATTGATAACCCTAGGAGAGAATTCCACACATCTCCCTCTTACATATACTTTTCTGAATTCATCTGACTTACCATCAGCACAGTCCTCTTGAAGGTTGACAATAAATTCCTTGACTAGCAGCTCATAGCAAGGTGAAAAGTTTGACACTGTTTTGAATAAACCAACAGAAGAAATTAGGTCAATTACCTCAGTGCACTCAAGTGCATTGCTGCCTAGCTCTCTTTCAAGTGCTACCCTTCTTTGGTATACAAATTTCCATCTGCTCACACTTGACACATGATGGAATGAAGCATTGTCCAGAGGATCTTCTGGAACAGCAGAGGTGGACCTTGAGGATGCTGGTTTCTTCTTTGGTTGGGATGTTGGAACATCCTCTTCAACATCTGAATCTGGTGGAGTAACAGCTTTCCTCTTTTGTGTACTTACTTTGCTCCATTGTTTGGTAGGACCAAATACCACTTTGGCCTTGTCTTTCTTTGGAGTAGGCTGCTTCTTTTCAGGAGTTGAATGTCCTGCAGTCTTCTTTTCTTTCCTAGCCCTAAGCCTTTTGGCTATGCTAGGGTCCACAGAAGCAATGATCTCTGTGTCAGAGTCATTGTCTATGTCTTCAACAGGAGGAGGTTGGGTAGTCTCCTCTTCAGCAGGTGGATCAACAGAAGCTTGGTCATCAGAGGCTTCATCATCATCATCAGTTGAGGCCTTGTTCTGGTCCTCAGATGTTTCAACATCTATTGGGACATCCTGTTGAGCAGGAGTGTCCTCTTCAGCCTTATTGCTCTGTTCTTCTTGTGGAGATGGCATGGTGTTCAGGGGAACAGATATACCACTCACAACTCTTTGTTCATATAGAATCCCGGTCACAATATCCTTAATAGAAGCATCCACATATTCAGAGGCTTTGGGGGAGGGGTTTGAGGATGAAGGAACCCCTTTGCTTTTGCTGAATACAGGTTCCTTTGCTCTTCTCACAGTTGGAGTTCTAGGCTTTTGAGCAAGAGGAACACTTCCTCTGATTTCGTCCATGGGAGTAGCATCCATTGGAACCATGGAGATTGGGGTTGCATGTACCACATCTTCTTGGTTGAGGTTTTCATCAGTGAGGTTAGGGTTTTGATGTTGAGACATTTTCGAAAGTGGTGGAAGAAGAGTTTAGGTTTGATTGATTTTGATGAGCTCTGAAAATCAGCTATAGCATGCAATTTGTTTTAAGAGGATGATGAGAAGATGAATAGCTGAGAGCAAGCTGGAGCTTTTATAAAAGTCGTTACTTGGAGAATTTTAAAGAGTGGAATACACAGAGTTTTTGACCAGACTGGTGTTGCCATCTGGTGATCATGCCACACGATGTCATAGGACATGTTGGCACTTCTCCATAACTGTTATATTTCACATAAGATGATTCCCAATTTACCCCTTAGGTTTTCAAATTGGGTAGCATCCAAGGCTTTAGTGAATATATCAGCCAATTGCAGATCTGTGGCTACATGTTCCAATGAAATCACCTTCTCTTCCACAAGATCTCTGATGAAATGATGCTTGATATCAATGTGCTTGGTCCTGCTGTGTTGGATAGGATTCTTTGATATGTTGATGGCACTTAAATTGTCACAATACAATGTCATGACATCTTGTGGGACATTGTACTCTGTGAGCATTTGCTTCATCCAAACCAACTGTGAACAACTGCTTCCAGCTGCAATATATTCAGCTTCAATAGTGGATAAGGATACACAATTTTGTTTCTTACTGAACCAAGAAATCAAATTGTTTCCTAGAAAGAAGCATCCTCCTGATGTGCTCTTTCTATCATCAGCACTTCCAGCCCAATCAGCATCACTAAAGCCAGTGAGAATTGGTTCACATCCATGGGAGTACATTATGCCATAGTCACAAGTACCATTGACATATTTCAGAATTCTCTTAACCTGGTTTAGATGACTTACTTTTGGCTCAGCTTGATATCTTGCACATACACCTACTGCAAAGGTTATGTCTGGTCTGCTAGCAGTCAGATATAATAAGCTTCCAATCATACTTCTGTATAGGCTTTGGTCTACATTCTCACCCTTGTCATCCTTTGTCAGCTTTAAATGAGTAGGGGCAGGTGTTCTTTTGTGAGTAGCATTGTCCATCCCAAATTTCTTGACAATGTTCTTAGCATACTTGCTTTGGGAAATGAACATGGAGTCCTCCATTTGCTTTATTTGCAGTCCAAGAAAGTAGGTTAGTTCTCCTACTAGGCTCATCTCAAATTCAGATTCCATTTGAGTGACAAAATGTTTAACCATCCTGTCTGACATCCCACCAAAGACAATGTCATCTACATATATTTGAGCAATCATGACACTTACTTCTTCATCCTTCACAAACAAGGTTTTGTCTATTCCACATTTCCTGTATCCTTGTTTTGTGAGAAAAGTAGTCAGCCTTTCATACCAAGCTCTTGGGGCTTGCTTCAGACCATAAAGAGCCTTCCTTAGTTTGTATACATGATCTGGACAGCTTGGATCAACAAATCCCTTAGGCTGCTCCACATATACCTCTTCATTAAGATATCCATTTAGAAAGGCACTTTTCACATCCATTTGAAATAGTTTGAACTTCAAGATACAAGCAATTCCTAAAAGTAGTCTGATTGATTCAAGCCTTGCTACTGGTGCAAAGTTTTCATCAATGTCTACTCCCTCAATTTGTGTGTATCCTTGAGCTACAAGTCTAGCCTTGTTCTTTGTAACAATTCCTTGCTTATTTGACTTGTTCTTATACACCCATTTAGTGCCAATCACATTTATGTCATCAGGTCTAGGAACAAGATCCCACACTTCATTCCTTGTGAACTGGCCTAATTCTTCTTGCATGGCAGAAATCCAGTACTCATCATTAAGAGCTTCCTTGATGTTTTTAGGTTCTATTTTTGAAACAAAACAAGAACCTGAAATCACCTCTCTTGATCTAGTGCTTACACCATTGTTGGGATCACCAATTATCAAATCTTTGGGATGATCCTTCTGGATTCTGATGGAGGGAGGTTTGCTGGATTGTTCTGTCCTTGCCTCAGTTTGAGTGAAGTCAGGATGATCACTCTTTGGTTCAGCTTCAGTCTGACTGTCAGCAGATGTTCCAACATCATCTGCAACATCTGCAGGGACATCATCAATTATCACATTAATGGACTCCATTATAACCTTGGTTCTGGAGTTAAATACTCTATAGGCTCTGCTATTTATGGAGTATCCCAGGAAAATCCCTTCATCACTTTTAGGATCCATTTTTCTTCTTTGTTCCCTATCAGCCAGAATATAAAAATTACTTCCAAACATATGGAAGTACTTAACTGTAGGTTTTCTTCCCCTTCCAGACTTCATATATAGTGGACAAGGTTCCTTTCCTTAGAGTGACTCTGTTATGAATGTAACAAGCTGTGTTCATAGCTTCAGCCCAGAAGTACATTGGTAACTTTTTAGCATGGATCATAGCTCTTGCTGATTCTTGGATAGTTCTGTTCTTCCTCTCAACAATCCCATTCTGTTGAGGGGTGATAGGGGAAGAATACTCATGATTGATTCCTTTTGAAGAACAGAAATCTGAGAATTTTTTATTCTCAAATTCCTTTCCATGGTCACTCCTTATTCTGACTACACAACTTGCTTTTTCTCTTTGTATTCTTTGGCACAAATCTTTGAATACATCAAACACATCAGACTTTTCTTTGATAAAATTTATCCATGTATACCTTGAAAAGTCATCTACAACCACATAGGCATACCTTTTTCCCCCAAGACTCTCAACCTGCATTGGTCCCATAAGATCCATATGCAATAACTGCAAAACTTTTGAAGTTGTCAGATGTTGGAGCTTTGGATGGGACATCTTGGTTTGCTTGCCTATTTGACATTCACCACATACTTTGCCTTCATCAATCTTCAGTTTTGGAATACCTCTTACAGCCTCCATAGATATGATTTTCTTTATCCCTCTGAGATGAAGATGACCCAGTCTTTGGTGCCAAAGCTTTACTTCTTCTTCTTTGGCTAAGGAGCAAGTTGAAGTGAGACTGAAGTCTTGAGGTTCCCACATATAACAGTTGTCTTTAGATCTGGCCCCTCTCATGACAACCTTCTGTTCTTTATCAGACACTATACATTCAGTTCTGGTAAAGTTTACATTATAACCTTGATCATATAATTGACTTATGCTGATCAAGTTAGCAGTCAATCCTTTTACCAGCAGCACATCATCTAGTCTTGGTACATCTGGACAGTCCAAGGTCTCAACTCCCTTGATTTCTCCTTTAGCTCCATCTCCAAAGGTTACATATCTGGATGAATGTGACTTTAAGTCTACAAGTAGATTCTTCAATCCAGTCATGTGCCTTGAACATCCACTGTCAAAGTACCAGTCTTCTTTAGCTGATACTCTTAGAGATGTATGAGCTATATATGCAACACCCTTCTTTGACCATTTTTGCTTGTAGTGAGGTTTCCTTTGATGCCTCTGCCCTGTGTAGTGTCCATATTTAGAGCTCCAAGGTTGTTTGTTGAACTTGTTTTTGGACATGTAGCTTTGATCAGCATGAAGACTAGCTTTAGGTACCCATACTTTCTTGATGACTTCTGTCTTCTGCTTAGGGGGTTGCTGATATCTTTGATTTTGATGTCCATGCAGCACTTTCTTAGTGACCTTTATCTTCTGCTTAGGTGGTTGTTGATGCATCTGATTTGGATATCCATGCAACTTGTAGCAATAAGGTTTGATGTGACCAAACCTTCCACAATGATGACATCTCCATTTTTGATACTTCTTTTTCATCATGTTCTTTTCATGATGTTGGGACATCTTGTTTGACTTCATGGGATTTGAAGTAGTTTGCTGGTGCTAGCCTCAACCTTTTGAGCTTTGTTAAATCCCAGTCCAGTTCTATCCCCTGAATGCTTATTGTTGTTGAGAATGACATCCAGTGTGCTTGAGCTACTGTCCAGCATTCTAACAGATTTGGACATATGTTCTAACTTGGAGTTGAGAAGACTTACTTCACTTTTCAAAGTGTCAATGGTTTCTAGATTACTTGTCTTTTCAACCTTTAATGCCTCAATCTGCTTCTTCTACTTTATAATATCCATGCATACTTCAGTGCTTCTTTTACACAGCTCTTTGTATGATTCTTCAAGCTCTTCAAAAGTCAGCTCCTCATCACTGGATCCACTTTCAGATTCACATACTCCAGCTAGAGCAGTGATGTGCTTTGCTGATTCTTCTTCTGAATCACATCCTGAGTCTTCATCAGACCAGGTCACAGAGAGACCTTTCTTCTGCCTTTTTAGATAGGTAGGGCATTCCTTTCTAATGTGTCCATATCCTTCACATCCATGACATTTAATCCCTTTTTCTTGGTTGGTCTTTTCATCATAATTTGACCTTCTATTAGCATCATAAGGTCTTTTATTCTCAGAAGAGTTTGTGTTTCTTCCACTTGGTCTGTACTTGCCATCCATTCTTTTGAGAATCTTGTTGAATTGTCTTCCAAGCATAGAAATTGTTTCTGATAAATTTTCTTCAGGGTCTGCTTCATTATTTTCTTCTTCTTTATCAGCATTTGACACCAAGGCTATGCTTTTGTTCTTCTTTACAATTGTGTCATTCATTCCCATCTCAAATGTTTGAAGGGAACCAATGAGCTCTTCAACCTTCATTGTGCATATGTCTTGAGCTTCTTCTATTGCTGTAACCTTCATGTCAAATCTTTTTGGTAAAGATCTGAGAATCTTTCTTACCAGCTTTTCATCACTCATCTTCTCTCCCAAAGCACCTGAAGTATTAGCTATTTCCAAGATGTTCATGTAAAACTCATGAATTGTCTCATCTTCCTTCATTCTCAAGTTTTCAAACTTGGTGGTGAGAAGTTGATGTCTTGACATCTTCACCTTTGATGTTCCTTCATGAGTTGTTTTGAGAGTGTCCCAAACATCTTTGGCCAGCTCACAGTGATGCACAAGTCTGAATATGTTCCTATCAATGCCATTGAATAGGGCATTTAAGGCCTTGGAGTTACCAAGTGCTGAATCTTCTTCCTCCTTGCTCCATTCTTCTTCAGGTTTCAACACTTTTGCCCCATCCTTGTTGTCTTGGACAGGGTGCTCCCATCCTTTGTTGACTGCTTTCCAAGCCCTATTATCAAGTGATTTTAAGAATGCTACCATTCTTGGCTTCCAGTAGTCATAGTTTGATCCATCCAATATAGGTGGTCTATTCACAGATCCTACATCTCTGTCCATGTTCCCAAAATTTGTTGTCCCTAGATCTCACCCAGTTAAACAAGCAGGATGCCTGCTCTGATGCCAATTGAAATTCTGGGATCAGGTACGTGATGTCGAATGAGATGTTTAAACACTTGAAGACTTAACAAAAACTTAAAGTGCAGGTAAAGTAAACAACACAGGAAATTGTTAACCCAGTTCAGTGTATCTCCACACTTACATCTGGGGGCTACCAAGCCAGGAAGGAAATCCAATATAAGTAATATTAATTCTAGACTTAAACCACTCAGTTTAATCTTCACTTAATATCTACCCAAGGCAATTTCTATTTAAGACACAACTTAGATATGAGTACCAACTCACTCCCCCTTAATCACACAGTGATATGTTTACAAGTTTAATAAAATTGAAGTCACACTTCAAACACAACAGCTTGATTTTACTTCACAGTTTCAATCAAGACACAATACACTTTTGCTTAAAAGCTCATAAAGTGATACACATATAAAACCTGCTATTAAAACACAAACACCCTATTTAGTCTTCTTAATTTCGTGCTCTATTCTGAGAGTTTCTGTTGCTTAAATAGATGCTTGGATTTTGGGCTTTCTGTAGGTTATCCAATCCTGATACGCATGCTGCCATCATCTTGAATTAGGGTTTGTTACTTCCTTGATTCTAGGTGAGTCAGTTCTTCTGTTTATACTGAAATCATATAACCAATCTCCCTACAGATGCGCCTTCTACTGTTTTATCCAATCACAGTTAATTCCAGATAAATTCCCTGAATTTACTCAGTTCTGTTTAAGCAATATTTAATTCTGGTAGCAGGTTTGAGATGTCACAACATCTGGTGTGACATCCTGAAATTTGAACTTACTTCATTAACTTATACAATGTCACAACATCTGGTGTGACATCCTGAATTAAGTTCATTAACTTATACTCTGTTTGATAATGTCACAACATCTGATGTGACATCTTGAACTAAGTTCAACACTTCTTGTTGGTCAAAAATTCTGCCAATTCTAAACATCTACAATCCCCACAGAGTAATCTTTACGGATATCCATACAAGATACTTCAAGTAATATCTTATACTTCCCACTCAACGAAGTCTTCAGGCAGTTTCATATCCTTCGAAGAATTAAGTCTCTCGGATTTATATCCATCTCTTTTATCCTCAGTCAGGATATTCGGGAACTTATTCCTTCAATAAAAAGTACGACGAACGAAGACGGGAGGTTCTAAGTACCATATTCTTAAACAAGACGGGAATGAAGTCTTCATGTTCTTCAGCAACAAGCCGGGATTTATTTTCCCTAGCCAGCAGTTGTTATACAGAGATACCCAGACACTTCAGGATACATGATTCATACATACATCATTTACATCATATCACAACATGCACATCCATAGTGCATAAGACATTTACTTAGGTATATCATGCCATACATGCATACATCTTGCATAAACTAACTTTCTCTTTTCAAGATAATTGCAAACAGATAAACACTATCAGTAACTCGAAACACTTCAGAGACGATCTATATGAAGATCTAGTACTGGTATTTAATTCAGAGATGATCTCTACGAAGATTCATTTCTGATGATCAACACTCAAGTTGTCCTTGGAAGAGTACGTAAATGATCTATACGAAGATCTAGTGCTTAATCTAGGATATTTCCAGAAGAGATAATCGTTACGAAGATTTATTTTTGATGGTCAACTATCTTTGGGATAGTGTGTAAATGATTTATACGAAGATCTAGCACTTAATCCAAAAGATTCTTTCAGAAGAAGTTCAGGGATAATCGCCACGAAGATTTAATCCTGATATTCTTTTTGTCCTTGGAAAGGTATGTAAATGGTCTATATGAAGATCTGTCACCTAATCCGGGATATTTCCAGAAGAGATAATCGCTACGAAGATTTATTTCTAATGGTCTATGAAACAGTTTATCTGTGGGATGGTACATAAATGATCGATACGAAGATCTTGTACTTAGCCCAAGATATTACCAAAAGCAATTCAGAAACGATCGCCATGAAGATTTGATTCTGATACTTAAATTAAAGTATGTTCCTAAAGATGGTTCAGAGCCGATCTATACGAAGATCTAAGTAAACACCTAATGAAGAATCTTCTTTTCCCCCAAAGATAATGCAGAGACGATTTGTACAAAGATTTAGTGCTGACCTTCAACTCAAACCATGTTACAAGAATGATTCAGAGACGGCCTATACGAAGACCTAGTACTGATATCCAGTGACAACATAAAGATACTATCACCTTCTGATATTATGGATGGCATCTATAAGCCCATCTCCAGTTCCTCTAAGTGGCATCTTTAAGCCCACTCCAACATATAATCAATCAGCAGTGTTACTTTAAGCACCGGTGAGTGCAAATTTTTGGGCTTTTGTGTTCAATCCCCTTCAACCTTCCAAGTCACGAATGCACACAGGCCAATCTAACTCCCCAGGTTTCAGAAAATTGAATAGGGGCAGCTGTTGCACCCCAAAATTTTCCCTCACCTAGACAAGACATTGTGTACTAAGGTGTCCCAAGAGGTTCACAAGGTTCACAAGGTATCTCAAGAGGTTCACAAGTTTCACAAGGTTCACAATTAGTCAGAAAGTGTGACAATCCCCTCAGACAAAGCATCCTCCTAAGCAATGCATCCTAAACTAGGGTTTTGGATTTCATCAGGCTAAATGGACTTCCAAGGCTTCAATTGAGCTTAATAGCATCCTATATGTCTTAAATAATCCCTATGTCAAGTTTCAAGGCTTTCCCAAAAGGTTTGCTCAGTCAAATGATCAGATAGGCTAAAATCAGTCAAAGCAGTTAAAAAGTCAAACTGAGGTCAACTGTGGTCAAACCAAAGTCAAACTCCATGATTTTTTTCCAACATCAAGTATATGAAGTAAAATTCATCATTTGATCAAGGGTTGATAATGATTCATCAAAGAAGTTTCAGATCATCAAGAATCAGGAGTTTCTAAATTAGGGTTTTCATAGGAAAAGTCAACTGAACTTTAACCAGCCATAACTTTCACATGCTTCATCAAATTTTTTCCATCCAAAGCTCATTTTGAAGGAAATTTATTTATCTACAACTTTGTGTCTCACAAGCCAAGCCCAAAAATGCTTCATTTGAAGGGTATGAGCTAAGACATTATAGGTCATTTTAAAAGTCAACAAAAAGTCAACATCTTCCAAAGGGCATAATTTGAAAATGGTGAGGGATATGGACATGAGACCAAAGAGGTTGGTTAGATAACTCTCTAAGATTTATAAAATGTCCAAGAACACCTTCATAGCCTTAAAATTGAGGGATTTGTGCCTTTGCAAATTTGGGAAATTTTTGAGAGGTTTATTGGGCAAAAGGGATCTTAGAACCAATTCTTTTCACATGGGCTTGCATTTTTATGACCCAATCTATACCATGACATCATGCACGAATCAAATATTATTTATTAAGATTTTTCTAGTTTATTTTTTATTTATTTTGATTTTATTCATTAAAAATCAATTTAAATTAAAGTAAAATATGAAAACTCAATATTTAAATTTGATTCTTGTTCTAGAAGGTCACAAACATTATTTAGAGATGATTGATCTTATTCAAATTCGTGCTAGACTAGATTGACATACAAAGATTTGATTTTTCACATATTTTGATCATGAGATTTCTTCATACTCAAGTTATTCAAGAAAGCCCACAAATCCACAAAGTCTTGACCTAATTCACATCACTATAAGTTCACAAAGAAGCTGCAAGCTCAAGGGACGAAATTAAGAGCCTCCAAGAACATCATTCAATTTCAAAATTTCACACAAAAAGTCACATTCAGATTCTTAATTGCAGGCCATATCAAGAAGTTTTGAAGGTTGCAATACATTCCTGGATGATCATTGAATCTATTTGAATCATTTGCAGCATCCAAATCATCACTAATTGCATAAACCGAACCAAGCTTGTTCATGTTTTTATTTTTTTCGATTTCTATTGTTTGTGTGTTGTTGATGAATTCTAACCATATATTCTTGTTAGCCATGACCTTTAGATTGTTTCTGGGCAAAAAGATTGAAGAACCATGACCTGAATCGAAAACCACCATTGTTAGGGTTTATGGTGGCCGTTTAGGGTTTCTTAATTAAACCAATATAAATAAATTCTAAGGACATCAATGAACTGTGTATGATGTGTGGATCATGCCTATGTGATCAATTTGATGAAATTTTGCGTATTATGAAAGATCCAGTTTTCGCAGGTTCTTGAAATTCAAAATTCGCAGGAAAATTTGTGGATGAATTTGCTGGCAATTTCGTAGGAAAAAGGAAGAAGATGAAGTCAGTTGGCGCGCAGGAGGAAATTCAAATTTGAGTTTAATATTTTATTAATTGGTTTTCATATAGTTTCAACAGATGATGCTTGACCCAGTGGTGTTGGCGTGTGCGTGTTATTGGCTGTGACATGTGTTCGATCCTTAGTGACAACAATATTTTTTTCAATTTTTCACTTATTCAACTGACTTAATATATTATCATTATTTGTTGATTAGTTTGCAGACGCGCCCCATGTGGCTTAGTGGTTGGAGTGTTTGGTTGTTGTTGTGATGGTCAGAGGTTCAAATCCTAGGTTCCAATATTTTTTTCATAATTATTTTTGTTTTGCAGGTTTATAATATAAAGATTGCATTGCACATAGTATTCACCAGCGCATGCTAGCTTAGCTGGTTTTGTGTGTTGATGTTTAGATAAAGGACCTGGGTTCAAATCTCAGGTCCTATCTTTTTAGGGCTTTTTTTTCTCATTTTTTTCTTATGTCTATTATTTCTTATTTTTAATTTAAACTAATATAATTAAAATAATATCTAAATAATAACTAATAATATTTTCATAAAACTTTATATTTCCTAAAATTCATAAATTATTTTCTTAAATGTAAATTATTGATATTAATTTTATAATATGTTTATATATAATTATTATGTATTTTTGTAGATAAATTAATAATGTATTTTAATTATAATTAGAAACCCTAATTTTCTTAATTTAAATATTAACCCTAATTTTTTCTTAACCCTAATTTTCTCCTAACCCTAAAATTAACCTAATTTTTCTAAACCCTAATTAAATTATTAATCTTTATTATTTTTAATATGTAAATAATTTGTTATTTGTTTATTATTATTAAACTCTTTTTTTTAATTAATTTCTAAAACTTTTCTAATATTAATTTTTCTTGTTAAATTCTTATTTACTTTATTTATTTATTTATTTATTTTTCTAACCCTTATTATTATTATCTTGTTATTACTAATATTTGATTATTGTTTATTTATTATTCTTATTATATTTATTATTATAATTATTATTTTTATTATTATGTAATTGCTAAAGCCATGTAATAGGTTTATTTTATATCTTTGCTTTATTTTTGTAATTATTTTTATTATATGGTTAGTAATCTTAGGGTGTGTATAACCTATATGTGATTAAAATAACTTAGAGAATTAATTTAAATAAGATAAATACTTGAATATTAACACTCACACGTAAGTCGATCTTTGATCACCATCTTGCACTTCCTAAGTTACCCCTCTTGGTTGCCTTAAATATGGTCAAGTCCCTCGAATATAGGGGTGTCTTAAGCAAAGTCCCTTCATAAATATCATCAAGTCCCTACAACTTAAAAGATCAAGTTCCTACGAGGTTGCCTACGATAATGATCTTGTCCCTTCGAATAAATGATGATAGTCCCTACGAATTGCTAAAGACACCCCTTAAGTTGCCTTCATTGACCATACGATGACCCTACGCCCGTCCCTTTAAACATTCAAGGTAATGACTACCTATTCCTTAATAATGGGGATATTCTTACCATTGAGAGAACATACGAGAACACGAAAGACTTAATCTAGGGTAGGTACCTCATAGTTACTTGCTCACACTTTTCAAAATTACTTTTACACCTCACAATTTCTAAACTAGGCATTGTATACACCCATACGAGGGTCATTACCAAGTACTTAAAGAAATTTTTCTAATCACTCACTACACTCTTGCAAACAAACAAAGTGAGCTAAGTAACTAAGAGCCCATGGATAACCATGGATATAAAGGGTGCTAACACCTTCCCTTTGTATAACCTACCCCCCGAACTCAAGTCTTTAAAAATAGGTCTTTCCTGTTCTTTTATGTCCTTTCCTTTTGGATAAAATAAAAGTCGGTGGCGACTCTTGCTATCCGCAACATGACTAAAAGTCAGTTCTCCCACCGTGTTACACCAACCATTCCAACCTGATCTTGATTCTCAATCCTTTTAGGGCTTTGACCATGATACCAAGCTTGTACAAAAGGTCATGTGAGCTTTCTGTCAGGCCACCACGCTCTTGACTTTGTCTTGTAAGATCACGAGTTCTCAGATGATTGATCATATGCCTTATGGTGGAACATGTGAGTACTATGCTTCATTTTTCTATGCAAAATGCTAAGGATATGACATGCTTATGATGATCATGTATGATGATGATGCTAAAAAGAAGAGGGAAAATTTGGGGTGTTACAGCTGCCCCTATTCAAGCAACTGTTAATCTGAAAAGTACGATAGCACGAGCTATCGACCGTTCAAGATAAACTGTGGTTGAATACCAAGAAGACCTGAAATTTGCACTCTGCTGGAGAATGCAGACAATGGGAAATAAACCCAACCCTCTGGGCTACTGAAGTGAAGACAAAGCAGATGAGCTCTTCTAAACTGGATTGTTACGTCGGATAAGAAAAACTTAGATAAACGAGTCTTCTTCGAGCAAACCTATTATGCCAGGAACTGGACACACGAGCCCTCTTCAAGTAAACCTGTTACGCCAGGAACTGGACATACGAGCCCTCTTCAAATAAACCTGTTACGCCAAGAACTAGACATACAAGCCCTCTTCATACATTTTACAAAAATGTATGACTTGAGACAAACGAACCTCCTTCGGATAAAACTGTTACGCCAGGACCAGTGATGCACTTAAGTTTGTGGGATAGACATGCATAATCAGGATAGACGAACCCTCTTCATATATCCTCTATAGATATATGGTCTAAGACAAATGAGTCTTCTTCGAGAAAACCTGTTACGCCAGGTGCGACATTAGGATTGGACAAACCCTCTTCACAAATCTTGCGTAGATAAGTGATGTCTGAGACAGACGAACCTCCTTCGGATAAACCTGTTACGCCGGGACCTGTAACAATTTTGACGTTTAATCCCACCGTCAGGACTTCAAACCTCTTCAACACAGACGGGTATTGGATGATCATCCAGAGAACACAGATGAGTGCCATAAGCCAATGATACAAACGAATATCAGACGGTGATCTAAGAAACACATACGAGCGCTTCAGGTGATGATACAAACGAATATCAACCACGGATACAGACGAATACCAAAATTCCAACACAGACGATCATTAGGAGTAATAATACAGACGAGTATCAGAATGATTATCAAATCAGTACATATGGATATAAGCTAACACAGACGAGTGTGAGGGAATGTAGACGAGCAACAAGCAGATATCAAACACAGACGAGTGTTGGGGAATGCATACGAGCAAAAGCAACTATATCAAACACAGACGAGTGCTGGGGAGTGCAGACGAGCATCAAACAACAACAAACACAGACGAGTGTTGGGAAGCGCATACGAGCACCAAGCAGATATCAAACATAGACGAGTGTCGGGGAGTGCATACGAGCATCAAACAACAACAAACACAAACGAGTGTTGGGAAGCGCAGACGAGCATCAAACCGATATCAAACACAGACGAGTGTTGGAGAATCCAGACGAACAAAAAGCAAAGTGCCAAGACTGGCAGTAAGAACTACAACTATGCAGGGGAGGACCAGGTCAAGAGGCTTTGACCCTTAACTCTGGGTAGGGAGATGAACAACTGTCCGTATCCATCACATTGACCAAAAATAAATTGGCGACTTCTCTGGGGAATATTTCAACGATGGGAGTAAATCCCAATCATGACTCTACGGAGGATGACCATCTTCAGACTTGGCTGGGCAAGATGCTTGGTTAAATAACCCTTGCGGGGAAACAAATTCTGACATTTTGAACTCTGTGGGGAAATCAGGCGTACAGCCGCCTGTTGGGAATAATTCACTGTAAAAAGATAATCCGCTTGGGGATGAAAGCTCTTCCGTTAGCCTTAGAATTATGCTGGGGATTCCACTTTCTCTAGCTCAGCTGGGGAACATTCTCTGCTTGGGGAGATATGACACCATCCTGCAAAACCTGCAACAACAGTATACACACATGTGCCTCGGGGACTTGCATGGTATGATCTATTCATCCATTGTCATCCGAAACTCAAAGATAGTTTTAATTGTTTCCCTGCAATGTCATTTTTTTTGGAAAATCACCATGTTTCGAATGTAATGTTCTTTTTGCCAAAAATTCAGGACATTTTTGCAAACAAAGTAAACAAAACACAACACAGCTTTTGACTGAATATTCATTTATTGAGAAAACCTCTGAATAAGCAAGGTTTTACATCAGGAAGCAACTACCTGGAAAGAGGTAGCTACCATAAAATTGAGAAAAAAGAAACTATCCTAATGGAAATGTACACGACATTCCAATGAGTTTCCTTCCTGCTATGACCAGAACATTTTCAAAACTTTCCTATGAATGGGCCTTCGTAATTTGGGGTCCACTTGCCCATGTGATCTGAACCTGGAGGAATGATCCTTTTGAGTACAAGCTCGCCTACTTGATACTCTCGAGTACGTACTCGTTGTTCGAATGCTCGCTTCATTCTCCTCTGATAAAGCTGACCCTGACAGATAGTCGCTAATCTCTTTTCCTCAATTAGACACAACTGATTATATCGAGCACGTACCCACTCAGCCTCATCAAGCTTCACATCCATCATCACACGTAAAGAAGGAATTTCTACCTCAACAGGCAAGACTGCTTCCATGCCATACACCAAGGAGAAAGGAGTTGCCCCGGTTGACGTCCTGACTGACGTTCGATACCCATGCAATGCGAATGGTAACATCCCATGCCAATCATTGTAAGTGACAACCATCTTTTGCACAATCTTATTAATATTCTTATTAGCTGCCTCTACCGTGCCATTCATCTTTGGCCGGTAAGGAGAAGAGTTGTGATGTTGAATCTTGAAGTCCCGACACAGTTCTTCCATCACCTTGTTGTTTAAGTTAGAACCATTATCAGTAATGATTCGTTCGGGCACTCCGTATCTGCAAATGATGTCTCTCTTTAAAAATCTGGCTACCACTTGGCAAGTGACATTGGCATAAGATGCTGCTTCAACCCTTTTGGTAAAGTAATCAATCGCGACCAAGATGAAACGATGACCATTTGAATCAGTAGGCTCTATCTTCCCGATCATATCAATGCCCCACATAGAAAAGGGCCAAGGAGATGACATGACGTTGAGCGGGCCAGGAGGAACATGCACCTTGTCTGCATATATCTGACATTTGTGGCACTTACAGGTGTACGAACAACAGTCTGCATCCATTGTTAGCCAATATTACCCTGATCTCAATAACTTCTTAGCCATTGCATGTCCTCCTGCATGAGTACCGAAGGATCCTTCGTGGACTTCCTGCATTAACAAGTCTGCTTCGTGTTTATCCACGCATCTGAGCAAGACCATGTCAAAGTTCCTCTTATACAAAACTCCGTCTGCATTAAAAAAGAAGCTAGCAGTAAGTCGTCTCAAGGTTTTCTTGTCATTGGATGATGCCCCAGCTGGGTATTCTTGTTTTTCCAGGAAACGCTTAATATCAAAGTACCAAGGTTTCTCATCAGACACTGTGTCTACAGAGAAAGCATAAGCTGGTGCGTCAAGCCTAGAAATGTCAATCTTGGGCACATAATTCCAACACAAGACTTTGATGGACGAAGAAAGAGTAGCAAATGCATCGGCAAATTGATTCTCATCTCGTGGTATATATTGAAGCTTAACTATTGTGAAGAACATCAACAGTCTTCTGGCATAATCCTTATAAGGAATTAAGTGTTCTTGATGTGTATACCACTTGCCGGTAACCCGGTTGATAACGAGGGATGAATCTCCGAATATATCGAGGGTCTTAATCCGAAGATTAATAGCCTCCTCTATTCCCATTATGCACGCCTCGTATTCCGCTTCATTGTAGGTGCAACTAAAAGTAATTCTGGAAGTGAAGGGAAAGTGAACACCTTCGGGAGTGATAATAACAACACCAACTTCGCGTCCATTGATATTGACTTTCCCATCAAACATCAACTTCCATTTGGATTCAGGGTCAGGCCCCTCCTCCGAAAGTGGTTCTTCGCAATCTCTTGACTTGAGGTACATGATGTCCTCATCAGGGAAATCAAACTTCATTGGATAATAATCATCCTCAAGCAGTTGGTTTGCAAGATAATCTGACAACACACTTCCTTTGATGGCTTTCTGGGAAGTATAATGTATGTCATACTCTGTTAATACCATTTTCCACCTTGCAACCCTTCCGGTTAACGCTGGTTTCTCGAAAATATACTTGACAGGGTCCATTTTTGAGATTAGCAATGTGGTGTGGGTCAACATGTACTGTCCCAGTCGGCGAGCAACCCATGCCAAAACGCAGCAAGTTTTCTCGAGCAGTGAGTAACGGGATTCACAATCGGTAAATTTTTTGCTAAGGTACTAAATAACATGCTCTTTTCGACCAGACTCGTCATGTTGGCCTAGCACACACCCCATCGACCTTTCTAACACAGTCAAGTACGTGATAAGTGGCCGTCCTAGAACTGGAGGCATTAGAATCGGAGGCTCCTGCAAATATTCTTTTATCTTTTCAAAGACTCTTTGACAGTCCTCATTCCACCCGACCGTTTGTTCTTTTCTTAATAATTTGAAGATTGGCTCGCATGTGGCAGTTAGATGAGATATAAACCGTGAAATGTAGTTCAATCTCCCAAAAATCCCACACACTTCTTTTTCTGTTTTCGGTGCAGGCATGTCTTGTATTGCTTTTACTTTTGTAGGATCTACCTCAATCCCCCTCTGGCTAATAATGAAACCCAACAACTTACCGGAACGTACTTTGAAAGTATACTTGTTTGGATTCAACCTCAATCCATACTTTATCAACCTGTCAAACAACTTTTTGAGATTGACCAGGTGCTCTTCTTCGTCCCGGGACTTGGAAATCATATCGTCCATATAGCACTCAATTTCCTTGTGTATCATATCGTGGAACAAAGTTACCATAGCCCGTTGATACGTTGCCCCGACTTTCTTCAATCCAAAGGGCATAGCCTTATAACAGAATGTACCCCACGGGGTAATGAACGTCGTTTTCTCTATGTCCTCTGGTGCCATCTTGATCTGATTATACCCGGAGAAGCCATCCATGAAAGAAGATACCGAAAACTGAGCGGTGTTATCTACCAGCACATCAACGTGAGGTAATGGAAAGTCATCCTTTGGACTTGCTCTGTTTAGATCCTGATAATCGACGCACTTCCGGACCTTGCCATCTTTCTTTGGTACATGCACAATGTTAGCTACCCAAGGTGGGTAACTAGTTACAACAAGGAACCTAACATCCCACTGCTTTTGAACTTCCTCCTTGATCTTCATTGCCATATCAGGGCGAGTTCTTCTCAGCTTTTGCTTTACAGGAGGACAATCTTCCTTTAGTGGCAGCTTGTGTACAACAATGTCAGTATCCAACCCCAACATATCTTGATACGACCAGGCAAAGATATCCACATATTCACGTAGCATACCAATCAACTCCTTCTTTACCTCGGCCTGCAGACCAGCCCCAATCTTTATCTCTTTCTTTACATCCTCAGACCCGATGTTGATGATCTCTATTTCTTCCTGATGAGGCTGAATGACCCTTTCCTCTTGTTTCAACAACCTAGCCAATTCTTCTGGGAGTTCACAGTCTTCCTCAACCCCTTCATTAGCTTGGTAGATAGGATTGTCGAAGTCATGCATAGGCATAGCAGGAAAGTTACCACAGGAATCCGAATGATCAACACTGCACAAATGATATGCTTATTTCAAAATCTGTTTGTTTTTTCCAAGAGACGCAAACACACAGAAAAACACTGGAAAAAAAGAAAACATTGCCATTTTATTTGTTTTTTTTTGTGAAAAATTTTAAAACGAAAGAAAGAGAACACAATTTGCTTGAAAAATGTCCTTTATTTAATGAAAAAAGTAAATGCATTAAAAGCATGGTGGCCCTAGAGATGGATCCATGCACCTTGGGCAGAGTGCAGGATTTGACATGCAATATGTTAAAAATGGAAACAAGAAAATTACTTTGACTGCCAAGTAACTTAAACAAAATCTTCAGCAGACCAGTTCCGGAGCTCCTCCCCAGGTACGCATGGGTGAATCCAGTTATCCAAGTCGCAGTCACTATCCCCCTCTTCATTTGTTGCACAAATGTTGTTGTAGTCGAGCATTTCAGCACTTGTGAACGTTATGGACTTACTGCCTTGAGACCAGCTAGACTCACCAGGTTGATACCCAAGACCGAACTTGTCATCCTTCTTTTCCACTTCTAACAGCTTGCCCCAGCCCTGGGCCTTTCCGGATTGGACTACTTCCTTAGCTTTCTTGTAGGAGTAGATATGATTCCCTTCCTTCTCATGGCTTTGAACTGCAGCCACCGGAGACAGAGTACTAACATTAACCGTCTCGAAAGCCTGGCAAACTGTTTCATGGATCTCCCCATCCATTTCCACGTACTTGAAGGTCGACAGATGACTTGCAAAAATATATTCTTCTCCGCATACAATAACAACTTGGCCGTCTACCACATATTTTAACTTTTGATGCAACGTGGATGTTACTGCGCCAGCGACATGAATCCAGGGACGTCCCAGCAGACAGCTATAAGCGGGTTGGATATCCATAACATAGAACATGCTCTTGAATACCTGAGACCTAATATTTACCGGTAGCTCCACCTCCCTAAACACAGACCTTCGTGACCCATCAAAGGCTTTCACAATCAAATTACTGGGTCGCAAAACAATGCCATCAACATTCAACTTCATGAGGGCCTTCTTAGGGAGCACATTGAGAGAAGAACCTGTATCTACCAAGACATGTGATATAACATCACCCTTACACTCCATGGTGATGTGTAAGGCTTTGTTGTGATTACGACCCTCGAAAGTGAGATCTCTATATGTGAATCCCAACCCATGGTCGGCGTTCACATTGGCTACCATAGCCTCCAACTGGTTAACAGTTATCTCTTGTGGTACATATGCCATTTGCAAAACCTTTACAAAGCCTCCCGATGAGCTTGAGAACACATTAACAACGACATAATGGATATCTTGGATGGGGTTTGATTTAGCTGCTCAACCACCTTATAGTCACTTTTCTTAATTATTCTAATGAACTCCTCAACTTCCTTTTCAAAAGTGCCCGGACTAGCAGCAGGATTTTTCACCTCTTCAATCACTATTTGTTTACCCTTAGCCTTTGCAGCAGCTTCAGCTTCAGGATCACCTCTAAGAACTTGAGGAGCAAATAGACGCCCACTCCGAGTAAACCCACCAACTCCTCCGACATTCACAATAGTCGGGTCAATTGTAACCGCTTTACTTTCCACCTTATGACCTTCTACATACACGTCTGAGCCATAGTGCCAAGGGATGACCTTGTCATCAACATAGGGAACTGGTCCTGGAACATTAATAGTTACTGGAATCACTTCTGGAACATAGATAGTCACAGGCTCTCTCCGGGCAGGAACCTCAGCAGGATCAAAATAAATTGTCACTGTAGACACACAATCACTTCTATTGTCAACCTTTTCAAACTGTAGAGACCCCTCATTAATCAAACACTGCAACCCAACTTTCAAATCCCTGAAACCATTAACTGAATTCAAACAACCCTCACAGTCAAAATCACAACTTGGAAAAACCTGCCCTTTCAACAATCTGACTTTCACCACTAACAACGGAGTCTTCACTTCATCCATATTCAAAATCAAGTTCAACCTCTCGCCACCATCAAAAATGTTTATCCTGGCCCCTCCATGATTTGGAATGGGGTTTGATGTAACATTTGGAGGCGGTGCAAAGTTAATTGCTTTCGAGTCAATCAAGTCTTGGACCTTATGCTGTAATGCCCTGCATTTCTCTGTTGAGTTCCCAGGAGCTCCTGAATGGAATACACATCTTGCATTAGCATCATACCCCACTGGAAACTCTCCAGGTGGTGGTGGTGCTAATGTCCTCAACTGAACCAAATTCAAATCTAACAATCTCTGGAGTAGTGCTTTGTATGTCATCAGGATTGCTTCTAGCACCCTGTTAGCTGGACGAGCTTGTCTCTGCTGATAGTTATTGCATTGTGGCTATTGTTGTTGTTGTTGTTGTTTGGTTGTTGCACATGACTTGTTGGAATGGTGACAGCTACCACCTGCTTGTAAGATCCCATGTATCCACGGCCCCGGACTCGGTCGTGTACAACATTAGTTTCTCCCTCCCTTGTTTTTGGAGGTCCATTGAAAGCTTTTCGAACAACACTTGAGCTACTTGCACCACTATCTTGGATCTTCCCCATTTTCAGCAGAGTTTCAACCCTTTCTCTAGCTATCACGATATCATTAAACTTTGTTGCTGAACAAGACGCCAGTCTCTCAATAAACACACCTTGCAGTGTCCCCATAAACATGTCTGCCATTTCATTCTCCAACAAAGGAGGTTGCACTCGAGCAGCAAGCTGACGCCACCTCTGGGCGTACTCTTTGAACCCTTCTATAGAACTCTGAGACATTGTCTGCAACTGGGTACGATTTGAAGCCATATCCAAATTATACTGATACTGTTTCACAAATGCCTCAGCTAAATCCTTCCAGCTTCGAATATTGACCCTGCTCAACTTCATGTACCATTCAAAGGAAGCCCCCACAAGACTATCCTGGAAGTAATACATCCACAACTTTTCATCATCTGTATGCGCAACAATCCTTCCCACAAAAGACTGAAGGTGAGTTTTCGGGCAAGCCGTGTCATTGTACTTATCAAAAGTAGGGACCTTGAACTTGTAGGGAATTCTCACCCCTGACACTAAGCCCAGATCAGTGATGTCAAACCCCATAGAAATCTGAGATTGAATGGCGCGAATTTGCTCAGCCATTTCTTCAAACCTCTTATTCATGTCAATTCCCTGACCTTCCGCCTCATCCAGCAAAGTGAACTGTTCATCCTACCCATCCTTCTGCATGTTATTCACTCCATCATTGATAATAGTGACCCCTGGTTGCACCATAGGGATTTCAGCATGACGGGCGCCATCCCCATTGCGATTACCTCCATCTGATGTCCCATTGTTCCTGGCTTGATTATTCTCCACCATTTCGCGCAAGTGCTCTTGAGTTTGACCCATCCCAGCCATGAGGGTCATGAAGTTGTCCATTCTTGTCCTTAAGTCAGCCAGATCGGCTTGCATCTGATCCATTGCTCTCTCTCTCTATTCACCTTTATAGGGTATCTGTGTACAGTTGGATGTCTCTGAACCTTCTGAGTAGCTATAGTGCCTGAAAGTCACATAAACGTTAGAAAACTGATGAATTACATGCAAAACAACAAACACGTTATATGCATGCAATGTAACTATTCATGTTTCCACGTTCAAGCATTAATATGCCCTAGTTCTGGTATTTTTGACAGAGAATACTCCAGATGTCTTTTTGGAGACTAACTTTTCAAACTCTTTCGAGGAGTATTCAGACCCTGATGGCTTCGGACAAACAACTTTACTCATTCAGAAATGGTAACTGGAAAGTATCATTGTATAACATGAACAAACTACCAACAACCAGAGTCATAGACATACACACAATTCCCAAAGGGTTACAATTCAATACAAAAACAAAAAAGATAAAGCAAGACTCCTACAACAAGCATGTAGGCAGTCTGGACTAAAACTCTAGGCTAAAAGAAGATTCAGGCCCTTCTTCTGCAGTCACCACCCCTGTCTGGTTCTTCTTGACGCTTGCTCTCAGCTTAAGATATGCAATCTCCTTCATTGCTTCCTCCAATGCTAGCTGGCTTTGTACCAATTGCTGAGTCTTTTCCCTTCGTATTTTGTGAACTTGTTCTACTTCGTCTTTCTTGAATGCCATCTGCACCTCAAAGAACTCTTCCTTTTCTTTGTACTTCTTCTGCTCCTGTTCTCTTTGACCCTGCAACCAAGTAATGTATTGACGAGCTTCTTTAAGAGTCTTCAAAATCTTCTTACGCTCCGCTTCTCTTTTTGACTCTGTTAAACCCAATCTCTGAAAATGAGCTTCTTTCCCATCAAACTCCTTTTTCTTTAGCTTCTAAGGTATCCTGCATCCTTTGTAGCTTTTCTTCTGCTTCTTTCTTGGCATTATTGGCACGGTGATACAAGCTAGCCATTTCAGAATTCTCTACCCGAACCTCGTTCAACTGAGCTTCCAACTTCTTGTAATCTTCAAGAGAAATAGTGGTTTACACCAGTACTTATTTTGGATATAGTGGAGCCTCAAGTAAAAATGGAAGGAAAAAGGTGTCAACCCTACCTTGTATCCAAGCAGCAATATGGGGATAAGTCTTAGGGTCCACCTTTCCAAATTCTTTCTTACCCTCCCTAACCTTTATTTCCCAAGCTTGAGATACTTGGATAACCAACTACTCATTATCTTCAGCCAGAAGATACAAAGTCCTAGCTATTTCTTCATCTGATGGAGGATCCTTCAGTGGATAATCAAATTTTCTTCTAGACAACACGGGGTTATGACTTATCACTCCTTTCCTACCTAACAAAGGCACATAGGGAAATTCACCACACCTTGTAATAAACTCCCCCACTAAGTTTCTGCTACAGGCCCGAGCTATATCATCAGATGTTAACCCCATCAATCTTCTATCCCACTTCCAATCTTACTTAAGATCTTTGAATGGTCCTGACTTTGGAAGCTTCTTAGCAAACCACTCAGCAAACAATGGAGCACAACAATTTACGTACCCTTTTCTTTTCCCATTTCTTTGATATACACCAAAGTAAAAGTCTCCCAACAACGTAGGCACTGGGTTTTCTTTAATGAAAATGTTAATAGCCTCCAAGATTACCCATCCTTTCTCTCCTAGGAATAGACTTATCCCTGTCACTCCTGGGATTTTCATCCTAGTACAAACGCGAAAGTGGCGCGGAAAAGTTAGAGTCGCCAGCCAGACATTTTTATCCCGAAGGAATGGGAAAGGTAATGTTGCACAAACCTATGGAAGAAGGAAAAAGACAAGGCCTTGCGAACCAAAGATCTGGGTCCGAAAGTCGGTTACGAATTAGGAAGGTATTAGCACCCCAATCCGTCCGCCGTACCCGAAGGGATCCACGCTTATAAGTCTGTTCTCAAAGGGTGAGAAATAATATGTTGTTTGAATGAAAGAATGGCTGTTTGGAATGAAATGGAAATGATAAAAGATTTGGCATTGACAAATGGAAAGAAAGGGGGAAAATGTAGGGAAAAGAATGATTGTGCTCGAATGGGCCCTACCCCACTACCTACGTACCTCAACGGGATAAATGAGGATCAGAGACGCCGTAGTTCGTCTAACTAAGGATGAAACTTGTTTGTGTTTTTTAGGATGACGTTGTCATAGCTCTAGCTCAGGTGTTACCGGCTCTGACTCGAGGGTGTTTACCGTATCGCTGTTTGAACTATCGAGACAAGTCATGTTCGTCCGCAAAGAGTATGGGATGAGATGAGAATACGTTTTGTCTTGGTTTATTGTCTTTTTAGAAGAAGTGTTTTGAGTTTGTGTTTATTGTATGTACAACACTAAAGACTATGACACAGGAGCGAATACTTTCCAAGATCGCCCCCAATGGAACGTTTGTAAAGCATCCTAGAAGAGTGAAGGAGACCTCCACTAATCATTTCCCGTATAGCTTAAGGCTCGTGGCGCATTGTACACATTTTCCTTTATTAAGTGTTTTGATTTTTCTTAAGGATGAGAAGTGAGACTCAAGTTATAAAAGGAAGAAATTCTAAGGGAAACTAGACTTACCCTAAGTTATTTGAGTTTGAAGATAACCTATGGTTAGTGGGGTTTGAAAGATTAAATCTACCTAAGAGATATTAGACTAGAAATACAAGTACAAAAAGTTAATAGTGAACAATATGGTCCTCCTAAGTCATGGTGGGTCAAAACGTGTATGAAACATAAATGGGATGAAACGATGGATCGGGTGGGTCGATTGCGTGGTGCTGAGACGCACGACTTATGGTGTGCAACATACAAGGCTTGCTTTTGGTGTAATGGAATGGAACGATGGTAATTGAGGAATCCTAAAGTCACATGCAACTTTATTTATTTATTTGAAAATGTACTCGACGTTGGATCAAGTCTTTATTTATTTTGTTTTTTGAGATTTTGGTTTTCTAGCGATTCGTTTTATCTTTTCTATCCTAGTTATAGAAACTATACAATCATACAAGTTCTAAACTATTACATCACAAAGTACACAGAATATAATCGAGGCATAACAAAACACAATCCATGTCCATAAGCAAATCCTCGGAAAATACCTTGCACAAAAGGAAAATTGTTAGTAAGTGACATGAACATGCATATGCAATAATATGATGGAAACGAATTAAAATGCCAAAAATATCAAAAGTCATGGAAAAATGTGAAATTAATTCCCTAGGGTCTCTAACCTGATTATATCATTGTGTTAAAAAATCTCCTAAAAATTCAAAGTCTAACTATGTCAAATGGTCCTTTAAATCTATCTAAGATTCAATCCTAAATTTACACAAATCACACTACCAAACAGTGGATAAAATGACCTAAAAAATACACCAAAAATATTCTAGATTCTATTATTTGTCTTCTAATCATAGCAAAAAGAATGGGCCAAAAATGTTACAGGAAGTGGTAGAAATAAAATGTACAAATTTATGTGTCCATGAAAGAATTCAATATAAAACTAATTAAATGAAAAATCGAAATTAAATCGAAAAATGACAAAATTCAGAAAGTAAAAATTGGGAAAAGTTCTAAATTGAATTAAAAGTCTATCATAATTTTGGGGATTTTTCTTATGCATTTTAGTATTTTTTGTGAATTAAATTGAAAATGATATTAAACAGAAATAATAATAAAAGAGATAGAAGAGGGGGGTGGAGATAGAAATGATTCTAGTTAAGAAAACAAAATAGGCTTGAGAATGGGTGTGCGAAAAGCAATTATTCTAGGCCCAAAGGCGCAGGAGTCTTGGAGGGTCCATGGGTATTATGGTGGGAGTTCAGTCAACTCCTTGACTTGTTCCTGGACCGTTGATCTTGGGTCCTCTCCTAAGTCTTCACATCTAAAGGTCAAAAAAAAAAAGTGCAGGTTAGTATGATGTATGGACATGCATGGGATTGGGACGGTGAGGTCCAACCGGACGATGACAAGTGTCACCGCCGGATTGGACCCAAAAAATACAATTTATCCTCAAGAATCCAAAAAGGGCGGTGGAGACTAATCAAATTTTCATGAGATTTTTAATGGTTAATTATTATGGTTTATTACTATTAATTTTCAAATATCATAATTAAAAGGCATTAATACAGTTTCAACTTAACTTAAATTGGAATCACAAGAGTTTTCTTTTAAAAACACATTGCGTATCTCCTTCATCTTCTCGCCACTGACTCCCTCTTCAAACTCTAAGCGCCGCCACCACCGGCTTCTCTCTCCGGCCGCACTCACCATAAACCCACTACTGATCCCTCATAGGCTACTAATCTCATAAATGGATTTAGATTTCTCGTCAAAAACAACAAACAATCCAAAAACCCTAAAAAAATCCATAAATCGGTTCACCTCACCGAAACTATCAATTAGAAAGGGGGAATGCTAGAAGGAAGCATGGAGATCACAAATAGTGGCTAAGTGTAAACACCCGAAATTTGCCCTCACCCATTCACACCATGGCTTGTGATCTTTCCATTTGCATAAGTTCAATCATAGCATCTCATACCACATTTTTGATTCACTGCATTGATTCAAAGCCATCTGCATCTAGGGTTTGTGGTCTGAGCCATTTGAGCCATTCCAAAGGCCTTCAATCACTTAAAAGGGGTCCATGTATGTTCTAGTATCATATTATATCCTCTCAAGATCAAAGAGGTCAAAGAATCACAAGAACTGAGAAAGGCATGGAAGTAGAGCCAAGCTTAACTGCACAGATGACCTAAAATTAGGGTTTTTGGTTTCAGAGGCCATAACTCCAATTTTTTTGGTCCTTATTGTTTCTATTGGTCTCTATATGTTATGAGGATCATGCATATCAATTTTCATGAAGAAATTCCATGGGGAAGGCAACTAATCAAGAGGTGACTTCTTGAGCAAGTCAGTGCAAAATCAGGGCATCTGAGGCCTCCAATGACTCAACCAAGGGGTGTTCTCCATCCTTTTGAATGTATTTGATCTTTATTTGATCATAGAAGGTGTTAGAAGTTCACAAAATTGGAAAATTTCAAGTCATTTGCAAAGTTGCCTTTTTGGGAAAGTGACTTGTAATGAAAACTTGCCATTTTGGGAAAGTTTTTCAACCTTCTCTTTTTGATTCAAAAATGCTTCAAATGAGAAAACTTTGGTCATGAAAGTTGTATAATGGATCCTCCCATTTTCAAAAAGTACAAGAACTCATTCTAATTCATTTTGGACCAAAAGTTATGGCTTGTCAAAGTTGGCAAAAATCACATAATTTCATGTTTTGCACGAAAGAGGGAAAGTTGCAAAACCTCATGCCAAGGCAAAATGTGACTTCAAATGGACTTCTATGCATTACACAAACATAAACCATGACCTAAAAATCAGAATGCACCAAAGAATCTCCAAATTTCATGACTTGTGCATTAAGGAGCTTCAAAAGGGCCAAAAGATCACAAAATTGCAAAACCACACATAAGCTTTGATCCACTTGCAAATTGGCCTCAAATTCATTTCCATGGTTCTCCTTGATCACTGCTTAACCAAGCCATGCCTCTAAACCAGCCTGCCATGACCCATACCTCAAGTACACCAACTTTTGACATTTTGGCAACTTGCCCATACCAATCAACATAGGCCAGCACCCACTCTCTGACCTATCACACTTCTTTATGTGGATCAAAACCAAGCAAAAGCACATAACAACACAGCCTGAAGCTCCAAGAACATAGCACACTCAAAAATCCCAAAATTTGCAAAAGCTTTCGAATCTCTTGATTCAGCCATCAAACCTTCAAACTTTTTCCACCATTCAACTCCATAAACCTCACTGATCATTTCCCACCTTCCATTTTGCCCTAAAACCTTCATAATCAAAAACACGATTTCAACATTTCATGAACTGAGATTCTGCAAACTTTCTCTAGATGCCATTTAAACTCCAGCTAAGCATCATAAGCTCTTGGGGGGAATCATTGGAGTGGATTTGAAGCAAAGAACTGGCCAGAAAGTCCCTGTTTCGAAAGCTCAAGCTCAGGTAGCCATGGCATTTATTTTTCCAGAACTCTTATTTTATGTTATAGAATGATTCTACATGTCTCACTGATCACCATGATGTTTTTATTTTTGAGAATAGTTGAGAAATAAGCATTTCATGAGCTTCTGAATTTTCTGCCATGTTTTCCGTTTTGCTCTGATTCACGAATTTGATGATGAATAAATGATTTTTGGTGAGTGATTCTTGTTGGGGTTGATATGGGGATCATTTCTGGAAAGTTAGAGAGCTTGGGGGTGCGTAGGGAGTGAGATAGCATAAGTGATTGGCCGGAGAAGATGACCAGAACACTGTTCCGGTCACCTGAATGTAATTAGGGTTCAGATTAGGGTTAATGACATAATTAGTGAAGTTTGAATTTGGGCCGTTCATTTGCGCGCGCTGGTCAATTCCCTCCCCTTTTTGTTTGAATCTCAGCCACTGGATCTGATTACTTCCATTAATTCATATCTTTAATTCATTTTAATTGCATTTTCTTCATCATTTTATTTAAAATAGCAAATCATTTCTAAAAAATTTCATTTTTTGCATGCTGACTTAAAATATTTTTCTCTTTCTGAATATAATTTTATTTTTATTTTTTGCATCAAAAATTATTTTTAAATCATTTAAATGTTTATTTTTAATTAGTTAATGAAGATTAATTAATTAAAAATGCATTTAGGTATTTAAAAATCACCAAAAAATTCTCATTGCATTTTGACATATTTAGAAACATTATCCAACTCTCAAAACAAATTTCATTTTGGTTCTTGAACTATTTTGACCTTTTTCATTGGAATTAAATTCATTTAAAGGCAATATTTTTGTTCAAACTTGGAAAAATCCATTCTGCCTAACCATTGAGAGTTTGATGATGGTTCTTCTTGCATTGCATCCTTCATAGCATGTAGTTTATAGGATAAAATTGGTTTGAATTTATCCTCCATTTTCAATTTGTTTAGCATTTTTCATTGTGAGGTACCCCAAAACCCTAGTTGACTTAGAAAATTCATAACTTCCATTAGGTTTAGGGTTAGGTCCCCTCCTTTGGGGAGTGAACTTGTGTAGGGTTAGGGTTCCTTTGATCCCATTTTCAATTTTTTATCATGTCATTTGCTTCTGGTTTTGAATTTTGTGTTACATGTTATGCATAAACCCTAATTTGTGCCTTCCTTTGCATCCATCTCTCATTTACTTGCATACAAGAACTTGCCATAACATTTTGTGCATCCACAAGAGCCATAAGACATCTTAGGACATATTAGAACCATGATTGATCATTGCATCATTCCTTTGCCATGTTATATGTTCATTTCATTTCATAAACATTCATGAATCTTTATGGTTCAAAGCATGCCTCATTTGCATCCTTATGCTTGTTTGATCACTCTCATCTCTTGTCATATGTTTGCATAATCTCTTAGCATCATTAACATCATGTGCATGCATCTGACTTTGGTTTGTATCATGGCAATTCATCTCATTCTCATTGCATTTCATTTCTTTTGCTAACTTTTCAGGTGGTAAGTTGTTTTGAGAAGTGAATTTGCCTTCACTTCTCACAATCTCTTCTTATCCCTCTCTTGCATCATTGCTACATTTTATCTTGTTTTTGAGTGAGCTTGCTCATTCATGCTCTTTCTTACTTTCTTCCTTCAAGCAACTTGTCTTCTTAAGTGAAGCAAGTTGTCTTGCTTCTCCTTTCTTCTTCCTCTTTCTATCTTGTTCCTCCTTGGTGGCCTTTGAAGATTCTTTCTCTCTTAAGCCTCACAAACCCTAGGATCTCCAAGTATGATAACAATTAGGGCTTGACTAGTTCCCCATTAGTTTTACCTTTGTGTCATCTTTGTGTCTCTCTTCTCATCTCATAATCAAGGACTAAACCCTAAAGGTTTTAAGGTTTTGTGATTAAGCTTATGCCTGCATCCTTCTATTAGGATGGAGTGTATAACTTTAATCCTAAGTGTTAAACCCTTAATGTGTTTAAATCCTTTAATCAATCCATCTAATAATCACTAAGACATCAAGCTTGTAACTTGGGCCTTGCATTAGGGTTCTAATTCTCCCTTAATTGGTTAAGAAGGACTAACCCTAGTGTTAATGGACAAGTCCCCCTCAAGTTGTCTTAAAAACCATATAATTCACTCCTTAACCTTACCATTAATTAAAATCCACTTTAATAAAGGCTTTGTTTTGTCATGAGGTTAATCCCTAATCATGGATTAAGTTGAGGAGCCTTCCTCAGCTTAAATGTTCTCATCTATTATCCTTCTATTAGGATGGTGTAATGGGTCCATTAAATCTATTATTATGGCTTAATATCATTACTTAACACTAAACAAAAACAACAAAAACACCTAAATAAATGTAAGTAGGTTAATGATCTTAATCCTACATCATGGTGATTAAGTGTGAGGTTCTTACTTCATGTTTAAAGTATTCTCATTACCCCTAATCAGAGGGAGGATGTGATGAGTTTACTAACCCTTGGTTTAGGCTTAAGCTCATTAACTTATGACAAATCCAAAAAGCAATAAGAGACTGAAAACACAAAAACAAACAATAATCGTCTCCTCCGGGATTCTTTTCTCATCTCATTCACTCACAAACGAGAACTCGCTTCTTCCGTCTAATGCAAGACAGTTAGCACCTGAGCCAGACAGGTCATACACTTGAGCATAGACAAGCAAGCAGTTCACAAGTCAATTCATCTTTCAGTCTCTTTGAGTCGAACTACGGTGTTCTGACTTCCTCATTGCACGAGAGAATACGTATGCATAACTTAACTGTTATCGAACAAAAGTCTCTGTATATTCCCCCTCCCTCCAGCATTATTCTTTAAGCCTCATAGTCTTGAGCATTTCATTCTTGTTCTTACACTGACACTTCTCTTATACACTTCATACTTCTTTTACACTGACACTTGCATTCTTTTCCAGCTTTGATACACAAATTACACTGACACTACCCCTTTAAAACACAAATCTTTTAAGCGTGGATCCCGTCGAGTACGACGGACAATCTGGGTGCTAATACCTTCCCAGGTTGTAACCAACCCCCTTTCTCAGTCTCTCTGGTTCGCAACCGTCTTATCCATCTTTTCTTAGGTTTATGCAGCATTACCTTTCCCTCGGGATAAAAAGGCCTAGCTGGCGACTCTTGTCTTCTGAGTTCACCCCCTGTGTGTTCTCTCTCCCTTCGCCGACCGTTCGCGTCTGTACCCCATTTGACTTAGCCTCATTTGGTGGGAGCGACAGCTTGGCGACTCTGTTGGGGACCCTTATACTGTAACCAGGGCTTCTGGTTCTTTTTGTGGGTTCCTCCTAGAGTTTGTTTGATTTGTGTTTACTGGGGTGTTATGTGCTAATTGTGTTTATATATTTGCTTTATTTATTGCTTTATGTACAGCTTTATTTATTGCTTTCCTTTACAGTTTTACATTTTTCATACTGTCATTATCATTGCTGGATCTGGTTTCTGTTTTGGTGGGTGGGGTTTCATTGAGAGTTTAAGGTCCTATACCTGGGACCTAAGTGACACCTAGGCTAGAGTGGTTCATGTTCTTTCCCATTCCATTTCGGTCTGGTGCGGGAATATGAAACACGGTTCAGATGTGGGTTTCTTCTTGAGAACTCTGTGCTACAGATTTCCTGTAGTGCTAGGGCTATCTGGGAAGCCTGCTAAGTCTGGATGACCTTTATAATGACCTTCAGAAACTGAGGTGAATTAGAGGAGGGTCTTTTATGGTTATTGTAAACACTGTACCTCCGGGTTAGAAGTGTTTACACTTCTCATAACTGATCCAAGTCTGAGGATCCTTGTTTTAGAACACTACCTGTGAGGGGGTTGGGCTGTTTACAGGTTTGCAGGTGACCTTGACCACATCATACCTTGTTACTAGTTTTGTTTAAGAGTACTCTACTTTGGACAGTTCTTGTGATTTAACCCTGGACATGTGACTCTTTATTTGAGTCCCCCACCTTGGTTACTGGATTTATGAACCTTCATCTGGACCTTCTTTGAACATACATGGGCTTTATATCAATACAGATAATCAGATCCAGCTTGATCACAAACCCTTGCATATCATTTGCATACTCATCATTTGCATCATTTAACATTTGTTTATTTGTTTTTCAGGGTATCCACATTATTTCTGGTTTGGTTTTGACACCTTCTCTTGTATAGACCTTTACTTCATCAGTTGTCTGCTTCAACTATCTTCATCATCATCAGCATTAGCCTATCAGTGGCTCATCTCCAGTATCAGTCTTGATCCTCATCAGCACTTGTCTTCAGCTCTTCATCAGCATTCATGGCTACACCCAGGAAGAGCAACATATCTTACCATTTCTTTGAGCCTATGTTGACTGGTATCAGGCAGGTCCAGTCACTTATCACCCCTGACCACATCCCATTATTCAGAGAGCATTATGGAGGTATCCTGGATATGGTTATGGACCTGGACCCTTCTCAGAGGAGCATGATCCACACCTGCCTACAGTTTTATGACCCTCCTTTGAGATGTTTCACATTTTCAGACTTTCAGCTAGGACCTCTGTTGGAGGAGTTTTCATCATTGATTGGAGTACCTGTCAGGGGTGGTGTCCCCTTCAACCCAGAGATGACTTCTCCCAGCAATGGAGAAGTAGCAAAAGCATTGTACCTAGAGCCTACTTTGATTGAGCAGAATATGACAACAAAGGCTGGGATCCCGGGTTTGCACTTAGATTTCTTGATTTCTCAGGCCATCCCGAAGGCCTCTTTGGGAGAATGGAGGGCAGTTTGTGCATTGTTAGCCCTCAGCATATATGGGGTTATACTGTTTGCAGATGAGCCCAAATTTATCAGCAAGAATGCCATTCATCTTTTCCTTCTGAGGAACCCGGTACCCACATTGCTGGGAGATTTCTATTACTCCATTCATCAGAGGAATGAGAAGCAAAGAGGGAAGTTGGTGAGATGCTGTGCTCCTTTGTTTCACACTTGGCTGCTCAAACACCTACCTAAGACAGATGCCTTCTTGAACCCTCACCAACAGAAGAATTGGGCCAAGAGGCTCATTTCTTTGACTTCAGATGACATCAGATGGTGCACCCAGAGCACCAAAGGCAAGGACATAATCACCAGCTGTGGGCAATACCCAAATGTACCTCTGATAGGAGTAAAGGGTTGCATCAACTACAATCCTTTGATGTTTAAGAGACAACTGGGCTATGCTTTGGTTCACCCTCCTAGAGTGCAAGATTTAGCTGAGACTTTGTATTGTGAAGTAAAACCTAATCTAGCTGCTGTCAGACAAGCATCTTGGGCTTGGGACAATATCCAGACAAAAGGGATGGCTATTCTTGGAAGGTGCAATAATGTTGCTTCAGCTCAGTACTATGACTGGTCCTGTGCTAGAGCTCAGATTTCTGGAATGCCCTTCACCATTGAGGACACACCTGGACCATCCACAGTACAGCCAGCAGCCACTGTCAGCCTGGAAGAATTTGAGAAGCTGAAGGAAAGGAATGAGAATCTATCTCAGGCTCTGAAGAAGACCCTCTGGGAGAGGAGTGATGGTCGTCTGGACATTGAAAGGTTGGAGAAGCTTAGGGTGGAGCATCTGGCCAAGATTGAGAAAACAGAGGACTACATCAGAAAAGCAAGAGCTGGAGAACAAATATTGAAGAATGCCTGTAAAGAGGCCAAGCTTCAGAAGGCTAGGACTGAGCTCTATCTGCAAGAAAGTCAGGCTAGGTGGGTCAGGATCACTGAAGCCCGGACACAAGAAGATAAGAGAACTCAAGCCAGGATTGAGCAGTTAGAGGCCAATGAAAAAAAGCAACAGGAAGCTTTGCTGGCAGCCCAGAAGGAGATTTCAGACTTGAAGCTTAGGGCTGGATTGAAGAGATCAAAGGACCAGGACAGGCACAAGAAGCTGACCACTGCCGTTGCCACCAGAAACCTCCTCATCAAGACTATTACAGAGCATCCAGCTGGTCCAGTGACTGAGGCACTTCTGAAGGAGGTTAAGGAGGATGAGTTTGGACTAGATGTCTGACTTTTTGATTGTTGTTTTCATTTGATGTACTTTTCTTTTGTGTTGTATTTTGACCCTTCAGGGGCATGTGTTGTAAAAACAGACTATGTATTCATCAATTGTAATATATCTCAGTTTGTTTCCATTTGGGTTTTCTTTTCTCAACAACATCAAAGCATCTTCCTTGAGGTCTGGAAAGGTCAAAACCAAGAACCAAGCCGGATACCTTGGAAAACAAATAAGCATATTGCATTGCATACTAACTTTTGTTTTGTTTTGTAGGTTTTGTTATTATTTTTGTTTGTTTCTAACTCTGTTGTAGTTCAGGAAATATTGCTCGCAGAAGAGTGTTCCCTGTCAACCGTGTACACCGGTATCCTACTCGCAACAACCTTCCGGGTATTCTAATGGAGCAAGTACAGCAAGACCTGACTGAGGTCAGAACCCAGATGGCTAATGAAAGAGTGGAGATGAGGAACCAAATGACCCAATTCATGAATGTAATGACTGGCTTGGCCCAGAGTCAAGAGAGGTTAAGGGCATTGGTGGAAAGACAAACCCCCGAAGAACCTCATCCTGGAACTGGAGGAACTAGTAATAATGAGAGGGGTCAGCCTCATGTTAATCCACCAGTATTTGGACCTCATCTAGATCCGGAAGTCAACATCCAGGGAAATGTACAAGGAAATACTGCTGGGGGGAGGATCTTGCAAGAAGATCCCCAGGAGGAGCAGTTTACTGTCATGGGAGCTGGAGATGAAGTCTATGACCGGAGATTAGATGAAATTGCTGAGAAGTTGAGGTCTTTGGAGTCTCAAAATTCCTTAGGTTTCGATGTAATGGATATGGGGCTAGTGGATGGGGTGAGAATTCCCCACAAATTCAAACCCCCGTACTTTGAGAAATACAATGGAACCTCCTGTCCACGAACTCACCTGCAGTCTTTTCTGGGGAGACTTAAAGCATATACCATGGATGAGAAGTTGTGGATGTTCTACTTTGAAGACAGCCTGACTGGGGCTTCAAGAGAGTGGTATTCACACCTGACCAGAGCTACTATCAGATGCTGGAAAGACTTGGCTGAAGCTTTCATCAGGCAGTATCAATACAATCTGGACATGGCTCCTAACAGAACCCTTCTGATGGGGATGTCTCAATCTTCCAGAGAAAGCTTCAGAGAATATGCCCAGAGGTGGAGACAGCTTGCTGCTGCTGTCCAACCACCCATGTCGGAAAGAGAAATGGCCGACATGTTCATGAATACTTTGCATGGAACATATATTGATAGATTGGCTGCCTTTTCTTCCACCAGTTTTGCTGACGTAGTTATAGCTGGAGAAAGGATTGAAAGCCTTTTGAAAATGGGCAAAATTTCTGATAATGGTGCAAGTTTGTCCAGTAATCCCAGGAAGCCTTTTGTGGGACCTCGAAGGACCGGTGAGACAAATGACATTCATGCCAGCAGGGGCAGACCTCAATATGTCCACAGATCAGTAGCAGCTGTCACAATTCCAGCTCCGATTCCTCAGCAACCAGCATATCAACAACCGCAACAACCACACTATCAACAGCAAGTTCAGTATCCGCCATAGAGAACCTATAACAACAACAATAGCAATCAACAACAAAGACCCTTTCAACAAAGACCATCACAGGCAAACAGGGTGATTGACCCTATCCCTATGCCTTATGCTGCCTTATTGCCACAACTCCTGAAGCTCAACTTGGTTGAGTTAAGGACATTGGCACCACCAGATCCCTCCAATCTCCCAAGGAATTATGATGTCAACTCCAGGTGTGCTTTCCACTCCAATGCACCTGGCCACAATACTGAGAAATGCAGGGCCTTGCAAATGAAAGTCCAAGATCTGGTGGATTCTAAAGCCCTCAACTTTGCACCCCCTCCAAATGTCAACAAAAATCCTATGCCTAATCATGGTGGGCCGAGGATTAATGCCATTGAGGAAGACAAGCCATCTACCTTGATCACCAGTGTTGCACAAATTCGAACACCTCTGGTCGAAATTAAAGCTCAGCTTCTAGAGTGTCAGGTGTTCCCCGGGTGTGAGCTCGGTTGTGGGTATTGCAACATTGCAGTCAACGGGTGTGATAGTTTGAGAAGCGGCATAGATGGTCTTATCAAGGATGGTATCCTTCAGATCTCAACAACGGCGCCTACAAATCAAGCAATTCCTGATTCTTCTACAACAGCAGCAACAATCATTCCTACCGATTCATCAATATCATCAGCAATGGCTCCGTCCATCACTTCAACGAGTCAAGTTTCAACCACCATTCTTCTACAACATCAGCATCCTTTTTATCAGCAGGATCTTCTACAACTCCAACCGAAATTAATGAAGATGTCTCAGCAGTCACCATCTACTATGATCCATCAAATGTTCCTCCGAGCAAAAATTTCCAACAACAAGCAGTGGCACCTCCTTCCAGGTCACCAGTCACAATTTACTACGATCCGCACACCATTTCAGTACCCTCCTCTGCAGCAGTCAGTCCGGTCACCATTACGGTGCCTGGACCCGTTCCATATGAAAGCAGTAATGCCATACCTTGGCATTATGGTTCTGATCTCTACTGCAACGGGGAGAGAATCACTCTGGATTATTCAGCCTCTTCTCCACAAATTGATAATGTTGGGGGAGGCGGAGGCTTCACCAGAAGCGGACGCCTTTTTGCCTCACAAACTCAGAGACCTAATGTTGAAGCAGAAGCTGCTGCCAAAGCAAAAGGAAAGAGTGTGGTATCTGAAGAGCCGACTGTCAAAGAAACTCAGAAGACATCTTTTGAACAAGATGTAGACGAGTTTATGAGAATCATAAAGAGAAGTGATTACAAGGTGGTGGATCAACTTCACCAAACTCCCTCAAAAATCTCCATATTATCCCTGTTGATGTGTTCTGAAGCTCATAGGAATGCATTATTGAAAGTCCTGCACGCAACATACGTGTCAGAGGAGATTACTGTTAACTAGCTGGAAACTGTGGTGGCAAATGTCAATACCAGTCATGGACTGGGTTTCACCAATGCTGACTTAACAATAGAGGGACTTAACCACAACAAGGCTTTACATATCACCCTGGAATGCAAGGGTGCTGTTCTATCACATGTACTGGTGGACACTGGGTCATCACTCAATGTTCTACCCAAGAAAGCCTTAGTGAAGCTGGAGTACGATGGCTTGGCACGACGTCCGAGTAATTTGGTGGTGAGAGCATTTGATGGCTCTAAAAGATCAGTGCTTGGGGAGATTGATCTGCCTGTGATGATTGGCCCGCAGACCTTCAAAACTACCTTCTATGTGATGGACATTCAGCCGGCCTACAGCTGTTTGTTGGGTAGACCCTGGATCCATGCCGCTGGCGCTGTTACGTCTACCCTTCACCAGAAGCTGAAATTCGAGTGGGAAGGCCAGATCATCATCATCTGTGGGGAAGAAGACATCTTTGTTAGCCATCTGGCTACGTATAAGTACATAGAAATGGATGGAGAAATCCATGAAACCATGAGCCAGGGGTTTGAGGCCCTTGTCGCTCCCACCAAATGACACCTGGTCAGAAGGGGTACAGACGCGAACGGTCGGCGAAAGGATGAAATGAATAGAGTCGCCAGCTAGGCATTTTTATCCCGAAGGAAAGGTAATGCTGCATAGACCTAGAAAGATATGGATAAGACGGTTGCGAACCAGAGAGACTGAGAAAGGGGGTTGGTTACAACCTGGGAAGGTATTAGCACCCAGATTGTCCGCCGTACTCGACGGGATCCACGCTTAAAAGATTTGTGTTTTAAAGGGGTAGTGTCAGTGCAATTTGTGTATCAAAGCTGGAAAAGAATGCAAGTGTCAGTGTAAGAGAAGTGAAGTGTATAAATGAGGTGTCAGTGTAAGAATAAGAGTAAAATGCTCAGGACTATGAGGCTTAAAGAATGATGCTGGAAAGAGGGGGAATATACAGAGACATTTGTTCGGTAACTGTTAAGTTATGCCTACGTATCCTCTCGTGCAATGAGGAAGTCAGAACACCGTAGTTCGATCCAAAGAGACTGAAAGATGAATTGACTGATGAACTGCTTACTTGTCTATGCTCAAGTGTATGACCTGTCTGGCTCAGGTGCTAACTGTCTTGCATTAGACGGAAGAAGCAAGTTCTCGTTTGTGAGTGAAGATGATGAGAAAAGAATCCCGAAGGAGACGATTATTGTTTGTTTTGTGTTTTCAGTCTTTTATTGCTTTTGAAAGTTTGTCATAAGTTAATGAGCTTAAGCCTAAACCAATGGATTTAGTAAACTCATCACATCTTCCCTCTGATTAGGGGTAATGAGAATGCCTTAAGTGTGAAGTCAGCTTCTCACACTTAATTACCATGAAGTAGGATTAAGGTCATTAACCTACTTGTGATTATTTAGATGTTTTTTGGTGTTTTTGTTTAGTGTTAAGTAATGAGGTTAAGCCATAATCAGGGATTAAACAGACTCATTACACCATCCTAATAGAAGGATAATAGGTGAGAATGTTTAAGCTGAGGAAAGCTCCTCAACTTAATCCATGATTAGGGATTAAACTCATGACAAAACAAAGCCTTTATTAAGTGGATTTTATTTAATGATAAGATGATGAAGTGATTTTTAGGGTTTGTAAGACAACTTGAGGGGGACTTGTCCATTAACACTAGGGTTAGTCCTTCTTAACCAGTTAAGGAAGAATTAGAACCCTAATGCAAGGCTCAAGTTACAAGCTTGATGTCTTGATGATTATTAAGTGGATTGATTAAAGGATTTAAACACATTAAGGGTTTAACACTTAGGATTAAAGTTATACACTCCATCCTAATAGAAGGATGCAGGCATAATCTTAATCACAAAGCCTTAAAGCCTTCAGGGTTTAGTCCCTGATTATGAGATGAGAAGAGAAGACTCAAAGAGACACAAAGGTAAAACTAAGTGGAAAAAGTCTAATCCTAATATTCACATGCTCGGATGGTCCTAGGTTAGTGAAGCTCACTATCCTAATGAAGGAGAAGAAATAAGAAGAGAAAAGAGAAACTCTATGGTGGCCTAAGCACACCTCAAGTCGAGAATGAATGAAAGAAGACGAGGAAGAAGAATTAAAATGAATAAGAAATAAGATAAGAAGATGAGAATGCGATATGAAGAAGAAATAAGATGAATAAGATAAGAAGATGAGAATGCAATATGAAGAAGAAATGAGATAAAGAGATGAGAATGCACAAACAGAGCCTACACCAGTAGGACTTCCAGATGCAACAGTATGTAGTAAGGATAATCAGGCCTCAGCGGTACCTAACGGAGAAGGTCCGTTGCCTCTTCAATACGCGCAAAAGAAACTAAGAAGAAATATAAACCAGAAATCCAAACAAGCAAGGGGATCCAACAGTTAAGCACAAGTATCAGTCATCAAGATATTAGATAAAGATCAAGTATAAGCTTCCAGCATCCAAGCAGAACAACAAAGAGAATCCAAATTTGCAACAAGAATTGGTTCACACAATACTAAATCCTATCGGAGAATTGGCAACAAGATTATGAAAATAAAATCAGTCACAAGGCCATCATCATGCTACAATCTCCATCGTCAGTATCGAACAATAAACCTACAAAGCATCACACCAAACTAGAACCAAAATCAAATAAAATTCTATTTATATAAATCAAACTAAATGAAATTAAAACCAAAGATAAACAAATTATATCGAAATTAAATCCAAATTCTAATAAATCCTAAACTCTTAACAAATACTAATTAACAATTAATTTTAACAAAATTAAAGAGAAAACCTAATTAAAGAATCAAAATATAAAATGAACAACCACAAAAAAAACAAGGGATATGGGGGGTGATCCGCAGGGCTGAAGGTGGGATTATCAAAACCCGTGTGGGTCTAGCCCAGCCCTCACAACAGCTATCCATTTTGTTTAAAAATAAAAGAAATAAAAGGGTCAAAAATAAAATAACAAAACAAAAATGAAAAAGTTATGAAACAAATCAAAACAACAAAACCCATCAGAACTTGTTCCTTTCCTGAAAGAACAACTCGACGACACCATCACCGAAAATCGGTCCTTGCCCCCCCGTCTAGAGTCCCTTTCGCCGTCACCCACGTGACTCTGAGTTATCCTTCTTCTCCGTTAAACAACTGTCGGCCATTACGAGCTTCTCAAACTCAAACCTTTCCCCAACTGCGGTCGATTCTCTCTTTCACGGAGATCTTGATTCACCCTCTCCGTTCGTGATTCTGTTTGCTTTTTCTCCTTCAACTTCTTTTCACCGCCTCTCACAAATAAGATGAAGGCCACGAAGTCTCCGGAAGAACAACGTCCGCCGTAAGTTCTCCGATGAACTTTCTCACCCTTCTTCGATCGAAACTCGTCGTCAACCTTTTCCATCATTCTCCTTTGAATCTGTTTCATGATAGTGCCTCCCTTTGTTTCGGTTTGACTTCTCGTCACGGTCTCGCTGTTTCAACTTGTCTTGTCATCGCCGTCATGCGCAAACGGACTTGCCGACTCCAACTCAGGTCTCTCTCCCTTGATAATCTTCGTATCTCTCTCAGGTCTTGCTCATTCCTTCTTATTTTGATTTCAGAACCGAAATCTCTTTTTCTCTTTGCTTTTTCTGCTTCGGATCTGTAATAGTGATAAGTTGAGAAGGAAGATTTGAAGGCGTGGTTGTGTTGAAGTGAGTACGATTGTGGTTGGTTCGGTGGTGTTGCTGTTGTTGTTGTGCGAAAATGGAAGGTGGATGAGGATTATTGTTAATGAAGATTGAGTTTGGTTCTGGTTGTTGATTGTTTTGTTTTTTTTGAAGAAGTTTGAAGGAATAATAATGAGTGTTGAACGGATGTTTGTGAGGATTGGGTTGAGGTGAGTTAAGATTGTTGAGATTTTGTTTTGAGGTTGATGAAGGAATTTGGGGGTTGAGGAGAGTGACGGTGAGGTTTGTTGGAGAGGAGTGTTGGTTGGAGAAAAACAGGGTGCTGTTGCAATGAGATGGTGGGTGTTGCTTGAGGTTTTTGCGGTCTATGTTGTGAAGAAGAGGTTTGTGTAATTGTTGCTGAATGGAAAAAGAGTGAGCAGGGTGTTGAGGTTTTTTTTGGTGAATCTGTATGTGAGGAAACTTGAAAAATGAGGTCAGTTTTGGTTGCTGCTGTGATTTCTGTGAGTGTTTTTTGCAGGGAAAGATAAAAATAAATAAAAAAGGTTATGGTGATGAACAAAAGGGCGCAACCCCCTTTTTTTTTGTGTTTTTTAGGTCTTGGGATCAACACTTTGTTATTTATACCTAGGTCAAACAAGTCAGGTTTATCTCGGGCTTTGGAAAAATAACATGGGCTTGGTGATAAAGTATTTTTGTGACAACTTGGGTTAATGGGTGGTAATAACAAAAATGGTAAATGAGTTTGAAATGAATTTGTAAAAATGGGTACTATTTACAAGAATATAATTTAATGGATTTAAATTAAAATGAACAAAAATGGAATTGTATTTTATTTGTTTACATGGACATCAAAATTGGATAGCAAAGGACTTAATGGATAATCAAATGATCTAAAGTCAATCCCAAACTTTTTCTATAAAAACCACTTGATTAAATGAACACAATTATCACTAGACTGCTCGCAACTGAAATGAATAACTCTCTGAATTAATCATCTTCTGACAAAATAATTCTTGGATCACTTTGAATAATCTGAATTAACCTCTTGAAAAATAAATTCACAGAAGAAGCATAGAATAACTGACAGTCTAATTTCCTGAACCAAACTTCTCATGAATCACAACTTGATAATTTGATAAATTCAGCACACAACACAACTTGACTTGAACATGCACTGTTCGATAAATCAACCACTGAATTGATGACGGCCCAGATGCATAGCAAATAGTCCTTTCAGACGTGAAATCCTTGACTACCGCTAAATCAGGGAAATAAACCCTAATTTAGTGACAGGAACAATAAGAGAATGATACCAATGAAGCGACATAACCAAGACCTTGAATTCTTCTGATAATCTACAAATGAGGTGTGAAACCTTAATCCCCGGATGACCATGATCCCATGCCTTAAGAACTTATGCAAATGGTATGCAAAATGCGTATGAATGCGAAAAGCAGAAAAAAGATACAAAAGCCAGAGGGCAAATTTAGGGTGTCTACAGCTGCCCCTATTCAAACATGAGTTAGCTGTGCAGGATGTAAGCAACGGCTTAACAGGCAAACAAGATAACTTGTGGTTGAATACCAAAGACAGTCCGAAATTTGCGTTCACAGAATGAAAAAGGGATATAGATTGTAAAAGAAAGTAAAGTATATTGTAAAGTGTGGGCGACGGAGGACGACCGTCGAGCAGAGGACGACTGCTGGGTAAAGAGCAATGACGGGGATGGCCGACACGCTGGGAAAAGTGCGAAAAAATAAAGCAATGACGGGGATGGCCGACATGCTGGGGATAAAAGGGATCATGATGGGGACGGCCATCAAGTAAAGCTGTAAGATTCTCTGGGGATTAATGAAAAATGATGGGGACGGCCATCAAGTTCATAAAGTAATGTAAGCAAACGATGGGGACGGCCATCGGGCTAAACTGATGAAGGACGATCATTAGGGAAAGGAAAAGGGACCACGACGGGGACGGCCATCGGGTTAAAGAATAAATGAAACAATGATGAGGAACGGTCATCAAAGGTGAAGGACGATCACCTGGCAGGGTACGACTGCCGAAAATATCGCGACATAGGACGAATGCCGGATAGAAGGGTCAACGACGGGGACGGCCATCGGACGAGCATGATGAAGGACGATCATCAAGAGGTGGAGGACGACCACCTAGCAGGGGACGGATGCTCTCAAGGTTTATCATGACATAGGACGAATGTCAGATAGGAAGGAAATTTTGCTTTGCGGGCGATCTACTGGGGAAAAGTAAACACGGACGAGTGTCTATATCCAAGAAATAAAGGTATAAGTGTTTTGACGTTGTGTATAGATTAAAGATGCGGACGAGCATCCCTAAGACTATGATACGGATGAGTATCGGGTAGAAACAAATACTGACACATGTTCAGAGATGATGATACGGACGAGTATCAGCTGGTTAACAAGGAACACGGACGAGTGTTGATTCTGAGGGGACTCTTCTGGGGAATAGTAGACACAGACGAGTGTCTAACATTCGAGAAGACAAGTGTTTGACACGGTGTATGGATTAAAGATGCGGACGAGCATCTTTAAGACTATGATACGGACGAGTATCAGGTAGAAACAAACGCTAGACGCACGCTCTGAGATGATGGTACGGACGAGCACCAACTGGTTAACAAAGAACACGGACGAGTGTCGAATCTGCGGGGATATAAATGGTGTATACAAGATACAGACGAGTATCTGTATAAGTAAAATAAGTATGAGTGATGTATAGATGAGTGTTCAACCTGCTGGGGAGAGCGACACGGACGAGTGTCGAAAAGAGAAGAGTATAATACAGACAAGTATCTGGTATACAAAGTGTTTATGTTACTGTACTGGGAAAATGACATGGACGGGTGTCAAAGAAATTATATATATACAAGTATCTGTGAGTGCAAAGGGGATGTCTTTGGCTTTCTGCTTGGGATATGACACGGACGGGTGCCACAAGGAGTATATACTGATGTTTGTGAATGTGAGGCAACTGTTTTAGCTTTAGCTCTCCGCTGGGGAATTTGGGAAGCATTCTGTATACTGCTGACGGGTTGAAAGCTTTTAACTCTGATGGGAACGAAATGTTGGCAACCTGATGCTTGTTGGAGAGGTTTTCACTGGAGGAAAGACGACTCTGCGTGAGGTATACTTCGTTTAACTGCTTTGAACATCTGCTGAGGATCTGATCATCCTGCTCTGACTCCACTGGGGAGAATTTCTTCTTGCCCTGCTGGGGAAGTCCCTTGGAAATGAGAATCCCGATGACTCTATGGGGAAAGATCATCTTTAGACTTGGCTAGGGAAGATGCTTGATCACACAATCCTGCTGAGGAGGGAATTCTGATAATTCTAACTTTGTGGGGAAACAAGGCCTTCAGCTGCCTGTTGGGAAAACTTCACTGTGGAAAGATAAGTTCGCTTGGGGACGAGAACGATTCAATTAGCCTTGAAGTTCTGTTGGGGTTATCATCTGTTCTAACTCAGCTGGGGATGTCAACCTTTTGGCATGGTTGAGAAAAGATTTGGCAATGCTCTGCTGAGGAGAGACTTTGCTGGAGAATTAGAGATCGAAATAAGCCAAATTAAGCCCCATGTATAGCATGACGACTGTGCTGGGAAGATGTGCCAATGAAAATTGGCTTTGACTGAATGCGAATAACCAACTCCTCATGATTGAATCTTGTCGGATGAAAGAAGATCTTTATGCTCGGGGAAGAAATAAACTTCCAATGCCCTGCTGGTAAAATAAATACCAGACATTCCCTGAGAATTAACACAGTGCTTCAAACTTCTGAGCTCAGCAAAAGTATTACTGATCATCCTGAGTGAACTAACATTCCCTTAACATCTCCATCATACCATACTGCATCCTTCATAAAAAGATCATCTTTAGAGGATTTTACAGAAGACATGGCATCCAGAATTGCCCCGGTGTCTTCAAACTCTTGCAGAAATTCAACAGATCTTGAGATAACTGCCCCAGATTACGTCTTGAAACGATTCTTGCCCCACATCAGAGCTAAAACAGAAACCATGCGGTATGAAGATGCAATGCAAATGATGTACAATGCAGACGTACGCTCATAAACAAAGATATGAAACAAGGATGGTTGGGCGCTAGGCCCGGGTTGATAGATATATATTTTTTTTGGTTGCCAAGCAATTGGACTTTTGAAGGTGAATTACCAGACGAGAACTGGTTTATTGAAGGTAGGCCAACAGACGAGAACTGATGGGCAAAGAATAAGTCGTCAGACGAGAACTGACTACTCGGGGTTCATTGTCAAACGAGATTTGACTCTGAAAAAAGAATGACTACCAGACGAGAACTGGCGTTCAGTGGGTTGAATGAAAAGGTGACCAGACGAGAACTGGTTAAAAGATTCGCCTACCAGACGAGAACTGGTATTTGAAGTTGGTTTGCCAGACGAGAACTGGACTTTGGGTTTGTCTGCCGGACGAGGACTAGACTCTGAAAAGTTTGCCAGACGGGAACTGGACTTTGAAAAGGTTTGCCAGACGAGAACTGGACTTTGAGACGTCAAGAAGTTGGGGTTACGAGGCCCTGGATGAGATCAGATGTTGTGGGGTTATGCTCAATGCAATTATGATGCGTATGCTCTAGCGAAGCGACATGAATAACGTATGCAAATGATTTATGCCATGATTATGAAAGGCTAGAAAAACTCCCAAGGATGGGGAAAAAAAAGTCATAGGTGACAAGGCTTCTGGTTGAGAAGGGTGACAAAGGCGACGGTGGGTAGCATGATTTCCCGACACTCGTCTTGAACTCTAAGATTACTGATATACTTGCTCTGCATAGCTAAAGTTTGCCCCTGTCGGGTGAGTCTCTGAACAGACTGTTGCTGATTATCCAATTTCTGGAATAGAAAACTTGGATGTTCTCTCGAGGAGAGTTGCACTTAGTGATCTCTGGAAGTATTCTTCCCCGGTATGAGCGTGTAAGCGACTTGATTTATTCTGACTGAGCATTGGAAGAATTGACCCTTAGTCAACGGAAACTCCGGGTGTCCTGCCCCTGTTTGGCAGATTCAGCTCTGATCAACTGACTTTGAATGACGTTCCTCGATCAACTGATGCTTGGGAACTCTCTTTACCCTGACAGATTCCTTGGTCAACAAAACCACTGGATAACATGCCCCTGATTCATAGACCAACAAGATGCTCTTGATTCTGGTTATCACTACTGAATGATCAAATTCTCTCATGATTGCTCTTTGCAGGAACTTCCCTGGTGTCACAAACTGACTTGCAATTAAAACTGTTCATTTACAAATGGTAATTTTAATGCAGTACACATGCAAGTTTTTGAAAATTTATTTATTTTGATGCTGTGACTTTGTGTGACGAATGGACGATTAGTCCAAACGTAGTGCTGAATTAGCAAACCTTTAGGAGTCAGTTTACGCAACCTTGTCGTAGTATGCTTTCAGAATTGAACCCGATTCAATTAGGACTTTCAAGGGTTGTAACGTGGTCTGGTTCACGGTTTTAGAAAGAAAGATTTATGGCTCAAAGTTTATTTGTGCCCACCCATTCTCCTTGATGTTCTCCAGTCCTATGTTCAGCTAATTCGACTTAAGCGCTCGCTTCTCACAAGGGTTTTGTAATGATTGAGGAACCAATGGCGTTGATGGTTTACGCACCAATGAGGTTTCTTGGAGTAACAGTCACCCATTCTGACTTTGTGTCTAGTCACACGACTTTGTTCTCATGGAAGATTCTCTTTCATTTTTTTCTTACTCCCTAACTTTTGCCTGGACTGGTTCTTTTTGAATTTTCCGATTTTGAAGTCCAGCGGGATGCCCTAACTTTTGCCTAAGTCATATGTTTTCACACATTTTTTCGACTTAGCGGGCTTTATTTCTCTTTTTTTTTTCTTTGATTTTTGTTGAACAAATCGTGTGACACTGGCTTGTCATGACTTGCTGAAAGGGTTGACTGCCTCATTCCTTTGTTGGTGAGGGATAATCATTGTGGTTTCACGTCCCTTGACCTCTTGAGGTGTAATGAATAAAGGTAATGGATCCTCGGATGCACACTCCTTTGGAAATTTGAACGCTCGGTCAAATTAACTGATGACTACCCTGTCCCGGGTTAAATGTGAGGGTTTTTTTTTGTTTAGAAAAGGAACTCCTACTTCAAGGCTCAAAGGGGGTTGACGAAGGTCTATCTCCCTTATATCTCCGGTGTTTGGGAATTGAAACAATGCCTGTACATCGTCAGCAGGTTCTACTCTGAAAGCACACCTTCAACAATTATGAGTATTCAGTTGTCATCATCCTCCCTCAAACCTGCTAAACAACAGTGAAATAAGTGGGAGGTATATGGATGCAATTTTTTATTTTTTCGTTTTTGATGCAAGGAAAGAAAAAATGAGCGAATGCGACATAATTGATTCAAAAATGCAAGATCACTACATTAACATTACCATTCAAAAAATAACATTGCTTAAGACAAGTAGCTGCTAACAGGAAAGAAACTACAATGCAAATGATAAAAGGATACAGTAACCATCAGCTCTGATGACATCTTCTTGTCTGGACCACCGAAATCAGGATACGCTCCTTCGAAGTCTTTGAACTCAATCAGGCGAGAGGTTGACGTGCACAACCAAGCTTCCTTCTGGAAAGGAGATGTAGCCCTTGTCGATCAACTGTTGTACTTTGGCTTGAAAAGCTTTGCAATCTTCCGTTGAATGCCCCATTGATCCACCATGATACCCGCACTGCTCATGAGGATTGTACCTGGAGGGTACGGCCCTGGTAACGGCTTGAGAGGCTTAGGAACCACCAAAGAGCTCTGAACTAGATGTGGCAAGAGTTCACTGTATGCCATGGGGACTGGATGAAGAGGAGCAATCCTTCTTTCCAGATTGTTACGAGGCCTCGGCTGGCTCTGGAGTTGATTCTGAGGTTTTCGACCCTGAGCTTGCCAATTTGGACGAGGATGAGTCCAGGGTTTCTGATACGGTTCTCTGAGCATTGCCGAATGCCCATAAGAGTAATCAGATTCAGGAACAGATGATCTCTGAGAAGATGTTGGTCTAGAATATTTGATATTTGCCGTGACTGCACTGATGTCATACCATTCTTCCTCTTGGGAGCTAACAACAGATTCACTTTCACTAGCTGGAATATTCGAAAAGTCCTGGATCTTTCCACTTTTGAGCAGGCTCTTAATGCGTACTCCAACTATCATCAAATCAGAGAAGCTTGTCATCCCAATGCTGCTCATTCTTTCCAAGTATGGACCCTACAAGGTGCCCACGAACAGGTCAATTAATTCTCTGTCTGAAAGTGGTGGTTGCACTTGGGCTGCCAATTCTCTCCACCGCTGTGCATATTCTCTGAAAGATTCACCACTCCTCTGGGATAGGCTCTGCAAATGCGTGCGATTGGGCGCCACGTCCATATTGTACTGGTATTGCTTTACGAAAGCTCTAGATAAATCATTCCAAGATCGGATATAACTGCTTTCCAAATCCATGTACCAACTTAAAGATGCCCCACTTAAACTGTCCTGAAAACAGTGAATCATCAACTTATCATTGCAGGCATAAGAAGTCATTTTTCTACAGAACATCACCAAATGACGCTTCGGGCAACTGACACCAGTGTATTTCTCAAACTTCGGAGTTTTGAAATCTGGAGGAATGACAAGACCAGGCACCAAACACAGGTTTAGAGCATCAAAACCGAAGGCATCAGGATCCGCTAAGGCTTTGAGTTGCTCCTCCAACACACGAAACCTTTCAGCAGGATCAATAGCTCGTGGGTCCTTGGTTTTCACAAGAGGGATTGCCCCTTGGAAGTTCGGCATGGGGAAGGCAAAACTCTGATAATCTGTAGTATCAGAAGAAGATGAAGGTCCACCTCGGACAGCAGATGGTTCAGGTACATTCTGATTCACGATCGGGGTCTGTACAGGTTGAGCTTGAGCAATATTGCTCACTTGTGGAAGATCCTCATCAGGAGAAAGACCATACAGAGGATTGGTCACCGAAGTGAAACCAGGTGGAAACTCAACATTCTGACGGTTGTTCTCCGACATAGCTACTGACGGCTTTCAAACTGACCCTTCTTAACTCTTGACACTGTTCAGTCTAGCTTCACACACTCTGTCGTCTTCTAACAGTTAACACTTGTTCAAACTGAGTACCGGGAAATCAACTGGCTGTTCATGGACAAAAGAGGAAGGATGAGCTCTCTGGAGGAGGAAAATGCAATGCAGATGCAAATGCAAAATGCAATATGATGATGCAAAAGATGCAAAGACATGGGATCACAGCTGGAAACTGCCTGGAATCTGGAATGCCGGACCAAGAATCGAGTGTTTGTAACCACAAGATCTGCATAATAACCCAAAATAGTAACCGAGAACCAAAGGTTGAAGAACTCCAGGATCATAGAGACCAGATCAAAACATAAGACTACACTGGCAATGAGTGTATGTTGAGGTCGAGGGTTCCTGCAAACCTGTAAACAGCCCAACCCCCTCACAGGTAGTGTTCTAAAACAAGGATCCTCAGACTTGGATCAGTTATGATAAGTGTAAACAATTCTAACCCGGAGGTACAATGTTTACAATAACCATAAAAATCCTCCTCTAATTCTCCTCAGTTTCTGAAGGTCATAATAAAGGTCATCCAGACTTAGCAGGCTTCCCAGATAGCCCTAGCACTACAGGAAATCTGTAGCACAGAGTTCTCAAGAAGAAACCCACATCTGAACCGTGTTTCATATTCCCGCACCAGACCGAAATGGAATGGGAAAGAACATGAACCACTCTAGCCTAGGTGTCACTCAGGTCCCAGGTATAGGACCTTAACTCTCAATAGAACCCCACCCACCAAAGCAAAACCAGATCCAGCCAAACACAGTATGACAGTATGATGTATATAAAGCTATAAAGAAAGCAATAAAACAACTGTACATAAAGCAAAAATAAATACAAATACAAATAACACATAACACCCCAGTGAACACAAATCAATCAAGCGCTAGGAGGAACCCACAAAAAGAACCAGAAGCCCTGGTTACAGTATAAGGGTCCCCAGCAGAGTCGCCAAGCTGTCGCTCCCACCAAATGACACCTGGTCAGAAGGGGTACAGACGCGAACGGTCGGTGAAAGGATGAAATGAATAGAGTCGCCAGCTAGGCATTTTTATCCCGAAGGAAAGGTAATGCTGCATAGACCTAGAAAGATATGGATAAGACGGTTGCGAACCAGAGAGACTGAGAAAGGGGGTTGGTTACAACCTGGGAAGGTATTAGCACCCAGATTGTCCGCCGTACTCGACGGGATCCACGCTTAAAAGATTTGTGTTTTAAAGGGGTAGTGTCAGTGCAATTTGTGTATCAAAGCTGGAAAAGAATGCAAGTGTCAGTGTAAGAGAAGTGAAGTGTATAAATGAGGTGTCAGTGTAAGAATAAGAGTAAAATGCTCAGGACTATGAGGCTTAAAGAATGATGCTGGAAAGAGGGGGAATATACAGAGACTTTTGTTCGGTAACTGTTAAGTTATGCCTACGTATCCTCTCGTGCAATGAGGAAGTCAGAACACCGTAGTTCGACCCAAAGAGACTGAAAGATGAATTGACTGATGAACTGCTTACTTGTCTATGCTCAAGTGTATGACCTGTCTGGCTCAGGTGCTAACTGTCTTGCATTAGACGGAAGAAGCAAGTTCTCGTTTGTGAGTGAAGATGATGAGAAAAGAATCCCGAAGGAGACGATTATTGTTTGTTTTGTGTTTTCAGTCTTTTATTGCTTTTGAAAGTTTGTCATAAGTTAATGAGCTTAAGCCTAAACCAATGGATTTAGTAAACTCATCACATCTTCCCTCTGATTAGGGGTAATGAGAATGCCTTAAGTGTGAAGTCAGCTTCTCACACTTAATTACCATGAAGTAGGATTAAGGTCATTAACCTACTTGTGATTATTTAGATGTTTTTTGGTGTTTTTGTTTAGTGTTAAGTAATGAGGTTAAGCCATAATCAGGGATTAAACAGACTCATTACACCATCCTAATAGAAGGATAATAGGTGAGAATGTTTAAGCTGAGGAAAGCTCCTCAACTTAATCCATGATTAGGGATTAAACTCATGACAAAACAAAGCCTTTATTAAGTGGATTTTATTTAATGATAAGATGATGAAGTGATTTTTAGGGTTTGTAAGACAACTTGAGGGGGACTTGTCCATTAACACTAGGGTTAGTCCTTCTTAACCAGTTAAGGAAGAATTAGAACCCTAATGCAAGGCTCAAGTTACAAGCTTGATGTCTTGATGATTATTAAGTGGATTGATTAAAGGATTTAAACACATTAAGGGTTTAACACTTAGGATTAAAGTTATACACTCCATCCTAATAGAAGGATGCAGGCATAATCTTAATCACAAAGCCTTAAAGCCTTCAGGGTTTAGTCCCTGATTATGAGATGAGAAGAGAAGACTCAAAGAGACACAAAGGTAAAACTAAGTGGAAAAAGTCTAATCCTAATATTCACATGCTCGGATGGTCCTAGGTTAGTGAGGCTCACTATCCTAATGAAGGAGAAGAAATAAGAAGAGAAAAGAGAAACTCTATGGTGGCCTAAGCACACCTCAAGTCGAGAATGAATGAAAGAAGACGAGGAAGAAGAATTAAAATGAATAAGAAATAAGATAAGAAGATGAGAATGCGATATGAAGAAGAAATAAGATGAATAAGATAAGAAGATGAGAATGCAATATGAAGAAGAAATGAGATAAAGAGATGAGAATGCACAAACAGAGCCTACACCAGTAGGACTTCCAGATGCAACAGTATGTAGTAAGGATAATCAGGCCTCAGCGGTACCTAACGGAGAAGGTCCGTTGCCTCTTCAATCAATACGCGCAAAAGAAACTAAGAAGAAATATAAACCAGAAATCCAAACAAGCAAGGGGATCCAACAGTTAAGCACAAGTATCAGTCATCAAGATATTAGATAAAGATCAAGTATAAGCTTCCAGCATCCAAGCAAAACAACAAAGAGAATCCAAATTTGCAACAAGAATTGGTTCACACAATACTAAATCCTATCGGAGAATTGGCAACAAGATTATGAAAATAAAATCAGTCACAAGGCCATCATCATGCTACAATATCCATCGTCGGTATCGAACAATAAACCTACAAAGCATCACACCAAACTAGAACCAAAATCAAATAAAATTCTATTTATATAAATCAAACTAAATGAAATTAAAACCAAAGATAAACAAATTATATCGAAATTAAATCCAAATTCTAATAAATCCTAAACTCTTAACAAATACTAATTAACAATTAATTTTAACAAAATTAAAGAGAAAACCTAATTAAAGAATCAAAATATAAAATGAACAACCACAAAAAAAACAAGGGATATGGGGGGTGATCCGCAGGGCTGAAGGTGGGATTATCAAAACCCGTGTGGGCCTAGCCCAGCCCTCACAACAGCTATCCATTTTGTTTAAAAATAAAAGAAATAAAAGGGTCAAAAATAAAATAACAAAACAAAAATGAAAAAGTTATGAAACAAATCAAAACAACAAAACCCATCAGAACTTGTTCCTTTCCTGAAAGAACAACTCGACGACACCATCACCGAAAATCGGTCCTTGCCCCCCGTCTAGAGTCCCTTTCGCAGTCACCCACGTGACTCTGAGTTATCCTTCTTCTCCGTTAAACAACTGTCGGCCATTACGAGCTTCTCAAAATCAAACCTTTCCCCAACTTCGGTCGATTCTCTCTTTCACGGAGATCTTGATTCACCCTCTCCGTTCGTGATTCTGTTTGCTTTTTCTCCTTCAACTTCTTTTCACCGCCTCTCACAAATAAGATGAAGGCCACGAAGTCTCCGGAAGAACAACGTCCGCCGTAAGTTCTCCGATGAACTCTCTCACCCTTCTTCGATCGAAACTCGTCGTCAACCTTTTCCATCATTCTCCTTTGAATCTGTTTCATGATAGTGCCTCCCTTTGTTTCGGTTTGACTTCTCGTCACGGTCTCGCTGTTTCAACTTGTCCTGTCATCGCCGTCATGCGCAAACGGACTTGCCGACTCCAACTCAGGTCTCTCTCCCTTGATAATCTTCGTATCTCTCTCAGGTCTTGCTCATTCCTTCTTATTTTGATTTCAGAACCGAAATCTCTTTTTCTCTTTGCTTTTTCTGCTTCGGATCTGTAATAGTGATGAGTTGAGAAGGAAGATTTGAAGGCGTGGTTGTGTTGAAGTGAGTACGATTGTGGTTGGTTCGGTGGTGTTGCTGTTGTTGTTGTGCGAAAATGGAAGGTGGATGAGGATTATTGTTAATGAAGATTGAGTTTGGTTCTGGTTGTTGATTGTTTTGTTTTTTTTGAAGAAGTTTGAAGGAATAATAATGAGTGTTGAACGGATGTTTGTGAGGATTGGGTTGAGGTGAGTTAAGATTGTTGAGATTTTGTTTTGAGGTTGATGAAGTAATTTGGGGGTTGAGGAGAGTGACGATGAGGTTTGTTGGAGAGGAGTGTTGGTTGGAGAAAAACAGGGTGCTGTTGCAATGAGATGGTGGGTGTTGCTTGAGGTTTTTGCGGTCTATGTTGTGAAGAAGAGGTTTGTGTAATTGTTGCTGAATGGAAAAAGAGTGAGCAGGGTGTTGAGGTTTTTTTTGGTGAATCTGTATGTGAGGAAACTTGAAAAATGAGGTCAGTTTTGGTTGCTGCTGTGATTTCTGTGAGTGTTTTTTGCAGGGAAAGATAAAAAAAAAAAAAGGTTATGGTGATGAACAAAAGGGCGCAGCCCCCCTTTTTTTGTGTTTTTTAGGTCTTGGGATCAACACTTTGTTATTTATACCTAGGTCAAACAAGTCAGGTTTATCTCGGGCTTTGGAAAAATAACATGGGCTTGGTGATAAAGTATTTTTGTGACAACTTGGGTTAATGGGTGGTAATAACAAAAATGGTAAATGAGTTTGAAATGAATTTGTAAAAATGGGTACTATTTACAAGAATATAATTTAATGGATTTAAATTAAAATGAACAAAAATGGAATTGTATTTTATTTGTTTACATGGACATCAAAATTGGATAGCAAAGGACTTAATGGATAATCAAATGATCCAAAGTCAATCCCAAACTTTTTCTATAAAAACCACTTGATTAAATGAACACAATTATCACTAGACTGCTCGCAACTGAAATGAATAACTCTCTGAATTAATCATCTTCTGACAAAATAATTCTTGGATCACTTTGAATAATCTGAATTAACCTCTTGAAAAATAAATTCACAGAAGAAGCATAGAATAACTGACAGTCTAATTTCCTGAACCAAACTTCTCATGAATCACAACTTGATAATTTGATAAATTCAGCACACAACACAACTTGACTTGAACATGCACTGTTCGATAAATCAACCACTGAATTGATGACGGCCCAGATGCATAGCAAATAGTCCTTTCAGACGTGAAATCCTTGACTACCGCTAAATCAGGGAAATAAACCCTAATTTAGTGACAGGAACTATAAGAGAATGATACCAATGAAGCGGCATAACCAAGACCTTGAATTCTTCTGATAATCTACAAATGAGGTGTGAAACCTTAATCCCCGGATGACCATGATCCCATGCCTTAGGAACTTATGCAAATGGTATGCAAAATGCGTATGAATGCGAAAAGCAGAAAAAAGATACAAAAGCCAGAGGGCAAATTTAGGGTGTCTACAGCCCTGAACATTAATGAAGCATCTGCTGTACTGGGAACTTCCATGACGTCTTATCAGCAAGCCCAGAAGGTTGTTGAAGAGGGTACTGCCCAAGGCTGGGGCAAGTTGCTGCCCGTGGAGAAGAAGGAAGACAGATTTGGGTTGGGTTACAAACCAACTCAACAAGATCAATCAGAGGCTACAAAAGAGCCCAATTTTGTCAGCGGGGGAATGCTCACCCCAGATGCTGTGAGCAACTTGGAAGACGAGGAAGAAAGCGACCGCAACCTGGAGAGCTGGATACGTCCAAGGATCCCGGGGAGCCAAGTCCTTAACTGGTCTTCCCAGGAAATTATAAGGGTTACTCCTGCAGAGTAATTATTATTTCCTGTATTTTATAAGCATGCATCAAGTCTTGCATCTTGCCCTAGATGACAAGACTCATTTTGTAATCGGGCCATCTTGTAATTTTGTGCAAATGGATTAATCAATGAATATCAGACATCTTTTGCAAATGAGTCTTTTTCTTTTCCGCTCACTGTTTTTCATTTTTCTTTTTGTACAAAAATAAAATGGCAATGTTTTTCAAAATGATAACTTCATTTCACTTTTTCTAAAAAAGATAAAAACTGATCACTAAAACGAACAATCTGAACCCTTGCAGAGAGTGCCTTTCAGACTGCACCGACAACAACACTGCTATGATTTTGTATGACTTTGACAATCCAATCAATCAAGCTAATGAAAGGGTTGAAGAAGATTATGAGCTACCTGAAGAGCTAGCCAGGTTGTTAAGGCAAGAGGAGAAGGTTATCACTCCTCATCAGGAGGAGATTGAAACGATTAATCTTGGTACGGAAGAAGACGTGAAAGAAGTTAAGATCGGGGCCTGCCTACAAGATTCAGTAAAAGAGCAACTGATCGATATGCTTCGGGAGTATGTGGATGTGTTTGCTTGGTCTTATCAGGATATGTCAGGGTTGGACACCGACATTGTCATGCACAAGTTGCCTTTAAAAGAAGACTGCCCGCCAGTAAAACAGAAGTTGCGCCGAACTCGCCCGGATATGGCAATGAAGATCAAAGAAGAGGTGCAAAAGCAGTGGGACGCCGGTTTCCTTGTTGTGACTAGCTATCCGTCATGGGTTGCTAATATTGTACCTGTGCCTAAGAAAGATGACAAGGTGAGGATGTGTGTGGATTACCGGGATCTGAATAGAGCCAGCCCGAAAGATGACTTCCCTTTACCTCACATTGATGTATTGGTTGATAATACGACTCAGTTCTCGGTGTTCTCCTTCATGGACGGATTTTCAGGATACAATCAAATCAAAATGTCACCTGAAGACATGGAGAAGACAACTTTCATTACACCCTGGGGCACATTCTGTTATAAGGTGATGCCATTCGGACTGAAGAACGCTGGTGCCACTTATCAACGGGCTATGGTAACATTATTCCATGACATGATCCATAAAGAAATTGAATGTAATGTGGATGACATGATTGCCAAGTCCCTCACAGAAGAAGACCACCTGGTGAATCTACTGAAGTTATTCAAGCGTCTGAGGAAGTATCAACTGAAGTTAAACCCTAACAAGTGCACATTCGGGGTGCGATCCGGTAAGCTGCTGGGATTTATTGTAAGTGAAAAAGGGATTGAAGTTGACCCTTATAAAGTTAAAGCCATTCAAGAAATGCCTGCACCGAAGTTAGAAAAAGAAGTTTGGGGGTTTTTAGGTAGGTTGAACTACATTTCAAGGTTCATATCTCACCTTACAGCGACCTGTGAGCCTTTGTTCAAGCTGAAGACTGCCAGAGGGCTTTTGACAAAATCAAGGAATACTTACAAGAGCCTCCAATCCTTATGCCTCCAGTTGAAGGAAGACCTCTAATCATGTACTTGACAGTATTAGAAGAGTCAATGGGGTGTGTGCTGGGCCAGCATGACGAGTCTGGTCGAAAAGAGTATGCAATATACTACCTAAGCATAAAGTTTACCGACTGTGAACAACGTTATTCACTGCTCGAGAAAACTTGATGTGCTTTAGCGTGGGCTGCTCACCGACTAAGGCAGTATATGTTGACCCACACTACTTTATTGATCTCGAAGATGGATCCAGTTAAGTACATTTTTGAGAAGCCAGCACTTACCGGACGGGTTGCAAGATGGCAAATGATCCTCACAGAATATGATATTCAGTACATATCTCAGAAAGCCATCAAAGGCAGTGTATTGTCCGATTATCTTGCTGAGCAACCCATTGATGATTACCAGCCTATGAGATTTGACTTCCCTGATGAAGACATCATGTTTATAAGAGCAAAAGATCACGAAGAGCCTATTCACACTGAAGGGCCTGACCCAGAAGAAGAGTGGACTATGATGTTTGATGGGGCTGTTAATATGAATGGTCGTGGTGTTGGTGCAGTACTCATTACACCTAAGGGGGTTCACATGCCTTTCTCGGCAAAACTCACCTTTAACTGCACTAACAATGAAGCTGAATACGAAGCTTGTATCATGGGTCTTGAGGAAGCCATTGACCTCAGGATCAAGACTTTGACTGTATTCGGAGATTCAGCTCTGGTAATCAATCAAACTAACGGCAAATGGTACACGCATCAAGATCATCTGATACCTTATCGGGATTATACAAGGAGGTTATTGACTTTCTTCACAACAGTCAAACTTGAGTATATCCCTCGAGACGAGAATCAGTTTGCGGATGCTCTGGCTACCATTTCATCCATGATCAAAGTTCAAGCTGCCAACTTTGTGCCTCGGATTTCAGTATCCAGACTTGACAGACCAGCATACGTGTTCTCGGCAGATGTTGTCAAAGATGATAAGCCTTGGTTCCATGATATCAAATGCTTCTTGGAGGATCAAACATACCCACCTGGGGCATCTTCCGATGATAAGAAGACATTAAGAAGGCTAGCTGGTAGTTTCTTTCTGAATACTGACGGTTCCCTGTACAAGAGAAACTTTGATATGGTACTCCTCAGATGTGTTGATAGGACAGAAGCAGACTTGCTGATGCACGAGGTGCACGAAGGATCTTTTGGTACCCATGCTGGAGGGCATGCTATGGCTAAAAAGTTGCTAAGATCAGGCTATTACTGGATCACAATGGACGCAGACTATTGTGCCTATGCCAGAAAATGCCATAAATTCCAGATTTATGCGGATAAGGTGCATGTACCTCCGAATCCTCTGAATGTGATGTCTTCACCCTGGCCCTTTGCCATGTGGGGCATTGACATGATTGGCAAGATTGAACCAACTGCTTCAAACGGCCACAGATTCATCCTGGTTGCCATTGACTATTTTACCAAGTGGGTTGAAGCAGCTTCATATGCAAATGTCACAAGGCAAGTGGTAGCCCGATTTCTGAAGAGAGATATCATTTGTCGGTATGGAGTGCCCGAGCGAATCATTACTGATAATGGTTCCAACTTGAACAACAAAATGATGGCAGAATTATGCCGGGACTTCAAGATCCAACACCACAATTCTTCTCCTTACAGGCCAAAGATGAATGGCGCTGTTGAGGTAGCTAACAAGAATATCAAGAAGATTGTACAAAAAATGGTGGTTACCTATAAAGACTGGCATGAAATGCTACCATTTGCCTTGCATGGGTACCGTACGTCAATCAGAACATCCACTGGGGCAACACCGTATCAGCTTGTGTATGGCATGGAGGCAGTCCTACCTGTTGAAGTTGAATTACCTTCCTTGAGGGTACTGATGGATGTCAAGTTGAATGAAGCAGAGTGGGTCCGATCCCGATACGAACAACTGAATCTGATTGAAGAGAAGAGGTTGGATGCAATTTGTCACGAGCAGTTATATCAGAAAAGAATGAAGAAAGCCTTCGATCAAAAAGTCAGGCTCCGAGAGTACCAAGTAGGAGATCTTGTGCTGAAAAGACTCCTCCCTCCTCATACAGACCACAGGGGCAAGTGGACTCCGAATTATGATGGTCCGTTCATAGTAAAGAAAGTTTTCTCAGGTGGAGCGCTGATGCTCAGTACTATGGATGGTGAAGACTTCCTGTCCCCTGTGAATTCAGATGCAGTTAAAAATTACTTCGCGTAAAAATGACCCGCTGGACATAAAAATAGAATGTAAGTCCAGGAAAAAATAGGGCATCCCGGCGAGTCAAAAACAGAATAAAAAGACTCGGGCAAAAATAAGGGAAATTAAAATAAAAAAATGTACACCCGCTGAGTTGAAAAGCCGCATTGGATGACTCAGGCAAAAAAGGGTATCCCGATGGATTGAAAACCCGAAAGGGCGATCCATGCAAAATAAGGGAATAAGCGAACAACTGCGTTCTGAATTCGTTTGTATCACTTGCAACATGGTAAACTCCGAAAGGGTCAAGCTTCGTTCAGAATCAGCCTTCTTCAGAAAGCAAAGTGAGAAGAACGACAAAAGTCATACGAGTCATAGCAAAAGGAAAGCTCCTTGAAGCATCATCAACATTGCCGGCATCTTTTTGTTTCTCAATTTGTAACGATTTCCTCATTTCAGGGGATCCGTTTCCTTGACTGTATCTTGCCAATTCAGGGCACACGAATTAATAAAATCAGATTTTCAATCAGATTTTGTCTCGTACATTTTGTTTTCATTTGCAAAAATGTCTGATGTCTTTAAGATATTTTTTGCATAAATACAGATGCTTCCCTTCTAAAATACGTGCTTACAGGAAATATATTTGCTCTTAGGAGTGTCTAAACTCCTATGATGGAATCCAGTAAAGGATACCTCGGGGTACTTGTGCGTTTCTTTGTCTTTACAGGATTGCAGGTGTTCAGAGCACAACATGGGGCATGAAAGTTTCTCCCCAGCCAGCTGTCAAATCATTATCTACTCAGTCTATCTTCCGATTAGCACCGGAGGTGCTTTCTCCCCAGCTGAGTTGCCAGTCATCATTCCTCCTCAGCCAAATGCAAAGACCAGGGAACCATCTCCACGCAGGGTTTCAGCCTCTATCCAGAAGAGCAACGCCTGAAGATCTCACAACAGAGTGACGAAAACTTCTACAAACCCCAGCTGGGTCCCTTATTACTGAGATAGGTCTATCAGTGATCTATTTCCCCATGCAGAGTCGGATATGTAAGATCTACCAAGGATCTCATCCCCAGCTGGGACATCTATTTCAGGCAGATCAGCCGGTGATCTCTGCAGCAACGGGATCCGAATCCCGAATTGGTATCTTTGCATAATCATAGCATTCGCATCATATTTTCCCCCAGAGCATAGCATTCCGTATTATGCGGAGCATTGCGGAAAAAATCAAGCATGTTGCATGATCATAAGCCATGTTCTGAACACTTGTAAATACTGACAATCCATTTCCCAATTCTCCAACAGAAAGCCAAAGCGTCCCCTTTGCACTCACAAATACATATATATACAATTCCTCGACACCCGTCCGTGTCACCCTCCCCTGCATAGTTGCCTAAACGCTTTGTAAAGAAAATACTTGTTTATAGTATACTTCTTCCAACACCCGTCCGTGTCACACTCTCCCCAGCAAGTTAAACACTTGTCTGTGTCTCACTCATCACTTCCTACTCATACAGATACTCGTCTGTATCTTGTATATACCACTTAAATCCCCTCAGAATCAACACTCGTCTGTGTTCTTTGTTAACCAGTTGATACTCGTCCGTATCATCATATCTGAACATGCGTCAAGCGTTTATTTCTACTAATACTCGTCCGTATCATAGTCTTAAGAATGCTCGTCCGCATCTTTAATCTATACACCGTGTCAAGCACTTATGTCCTCTTAAATTTAGACACTCGTCCGTGTCTACCCATTCCCCAGAAGAATCCCCAACAAATCTTGTTGATCTATTTCTTGTCTATCTGGCATTCGCCCTATGTCATGATACCTTCCGGCAGCCGTACCCTGCCAGGTGATCGTCCTTCACCTTTTTGATGATCGTCCTTCATCACCCCCAACAGAGTCTCTATTCGTTAGAACCCCTTCCTATCCGACATTCGTCCTATGTCGTGATATTTTCACCAGCCGTCCCCTGCTAGGTGATCGTCCTTCGCCTCTTGATCATCGTCCTTCGCCTCTTGATCATCGTCCTTCATCATTCTATCCGATGGTCGTCCCCATCATTGGTCTTGCTATCTGACATTTGTCCTATGTCATGATAAATCCCGAGAGCAGCCGTACCCTGCTAGGTGATCGTCCTTCACCTCTTGATGATCGTCCTTCATCATGCTTATCCGATGGCCGTCCCCATCGTCGACCTTTTTATCCGACATTCATCCTATGTCGTGATGCTTTCGGCAGCCGTCCCCTGCCGGGTGATCGTCCTTCACCTTAGATAACCGTCCCTCATCTTATCCCCAACAGAGCAGTCGTACCCTGCCAGGTGATCGTCCTTCACCTTTGATGATCTTACTTCATCATTTACTTCATTTAGGCCCTGAGCTTGATGGTCGTCCCCATCATTTACCTATAGTCCCCAGAGAGTCTTATAGCTTTACCTGGTGGTCGTCCCCATCATAATCTCCTGTATCCCCAGCTTGTCGGCCGTCCCCGTCATTGCTTTATGTCCCGCATTTTCCCCAGCATGTCGGTCGTCCTCGTCATTGCTTTATTTCCCCAGCAGTCGTCCTCTGCTTGACGGTCGTCCTCCGTCGCCCACACTTTATAATTATACTTTATTTCCTTCTACAATCTATATCCCTTTTCTTTTTCATTCTGTGAGTGCAAAATTTGGATTGTCTTTGGTATTCAACCACAAGTTATCTTGTTTGCCTGTTAAGCCGTTGCTTACATCCTGCACAGCTAACTCATGCTTGAATAGGGGCAGCTGTAAACACCCCAAATTTTCCCTCACCCATTCACACCATGGCTTGTGATCTTTCCATTTGCATAAGTTCAATCATAGCATCTCATACCACATTTTTGATTCACTGCATTGATTCAAAGCCATCTGCATCTAGGGTTTGTGGTCTGAGCCATTTGAGCCATTCCAAAGGCCTTCAATCACTTCAAAGGGGTCCATGTATGTTCTAGTATCATATTATATCCTCTCAAGATCAAAGAAGTCAAAGAATCACAAGAACTGAGAAAGGCATGGAAGCAGAGCCAAGCTTAACTGCACAGATGACCTAAAATTAGGGTTTTTGGTTTCAGAGGCCATAACTCCAATTTTTTTGGTCCTTCTTTTTTCTATTGGTCTTTATATGTTATGAGGATCATGCATATCAATTTTCATGAAGAAATTCCATGGGGAAGGCAACTAATCAAGAGGTGACTTCTTGAGCAAGTCAGTGCAAAATCAGGGCATCTGAGGCCTCCAATGACCCAACCAAGGGGTGTTCTCCATCATTTTGAATGTATTTGATCTTTATTTGATCATATAAGGTGTTAGAAGTTCACAAAATTGGAAAATTTCAAGTCATTTGCAAAGTTGCCTTTTTGGGAAAGTGACTTGTAATGAAAACTTGCCATTTTGGGAAAGTTTTTCAACCTTCTCTTTTTGATTCAAAAATGCTTTAAATGAGAAAACTTTGGTCATGAAAGTTGTAGAATGGATCCTCCCATTTTCAAAAAGTACAAGAACTCATTCTAATTCATTTTGGACCAAAAGTTATGGCTTGTCAAAGTTGGCAAAAATCACATAATTTCATGTTTTGCACCAAAGAGGGAAAGTTGCAAAACCTCATGCCAAGGCAAAATGTGACTTCAAATGGACTTCTATACATTACACAAACATAAACCATGACCTAAAAATCAGAATGCACCAAAGAATCTCCAAATTTCATGACTTGTGCATTAAGGAACTTCAAAAGGGCCAAAAGATCACAAAATTGCAAAACCACACATAAGCTTTGATCCACTTGTAAATTGGCCTCAAATTCATTTCCATGGTTCTCCTTGATCACTGCTGAACCAAGCCATGCCTCTAAACCAGCCTGCCATGACCCATACCTCAAGTACACCACCAACTTTTGACATTTTGGCAACTTGCCCATACCAATCAACATAGGCCAGCACCCACTCTCTGACCTATCACACTTCTTTATGTGGATCAAAACCAAGCAAAAGCACATAACAACACAGCCTGAAGCTCCAAGAACATAGCACACTCAAAAATCCCAAAATTTGCAAAAGCTTTTTGTCGCTCCCGATAGATGGGACTAGGCCCAGATAAAGGTACAGACGCGAACGGTCGGCGAGAGGGACAATGAGAACACACAGCCGTGAACTCACTGGAGATGAATAGAGTCGCCAGCTAGGCATTTTTATCCCGGAGGAAAGGCAATGCTGCATAAGCCTAGAAAGATACGGATAAGACGGTTGCGAACCAGAGAGACTGAGAAAGGGGGTTGGTTACAACTTGGGAAGGTATTAGCACCCAGATTGTCCGCCGTACTCGACGGGATCCACGCTTGAAAGATTTGTGTTTTAAAGGGGTAGTGTCAGTGCAATTTGTGTGTAAAAGAGCTGGAAAACAAAATGTACAGGTGTCAGTGTAAGAGAAAAGTGAAATATATAAGTGAAGTGTCAGTGTAAGAACAGGAGTGAAATGCTCAAGATCATGAGGCTAAAAGAATGAGGCTAGAAAGAGGGGGAATATACAGAGACTTTTGTTCGATAACTGTTAAGTTATGCCTACGTATCCTCTCGTGCAATGAGGAAGTCAGAACACCGTAGTTCGACCCAAAGAGACTGAAAGATGAATTGACTTGTGAACTGCTTGCTTGTCTATGCTCAAGTGTATGACCTGTCTGGCTCAGGTGCAAATTGTCTTGCATTAGACGGAAGAAGCGAGTTCTCGTTTATGAGTGAATGAGATGAGAAAAGAATCCCGAAGGAGACGATTATTGTTTGTTTTTGTGTTTTCAGTCTTTTATTGCTTTTGAATTTGTCATAAGTTAATGAGCTTGAGCCTAAACCGATGGATTTAGTAAACTCATCACATCTTCCCTCTGATTAGGGGTAATGAGAATACCTTAAGTGTGAAGTCAGATTCTCACACTTAATCACCTTTGGTATAGGATTAAGATCATTAACCGACTTGTGATTATTTAGATGTTTTTGTGGTTTTTGTTTAGTGTTAAGTAATGAGGTTAAGCCATAATCAGGGATTTAACAGACTCATTACACCATCCTAATAGAAGGATAATAGATGAGAATGTTAAGCTGAGGAAGGCTCCTCAACTTAATCCATGATTAGGGATTAAACTCATGACAAAACAAACCTTTTATCAAGTGGCTTTTAATTAATGATATGATGAAGAAATGTTTTTTAGGGTTTGTAAGACTACTTGAGGGGGACTTGTCCATTAACACTAGGGTTAGTCCTTCTTAACCAGTTAAGGAAGAATTAGAACCCTAATGCAAGGCCCAAGTTACAAGTATGATGTCTTGATACTTATTAAGTGAATTGATTAAGAGATTTAAACACATTAAGGGTTTAACACTTAGGATTAAAGTTATACACTCCATCCTAAGAGAAGGATGCAGGCATAAGCTTAATCACAAAGCCTTAAAGCCTTTAGGGTTTAGTCCTTGATTATGAGGTGAGAAGAGATGACTCAAAAGAGACACAAAGGTAAAAACTAAAAGGGGAGACTAATCAAAACCCTAATCATTGTCATGCTTGGTTGTTCCTAAGGTTTGTGAGGTTTGCAAGAACAATCTTCAATGGAACCACCAGGAAGCAGATGAAAGGATCAAGAGAAGCAAAGTGACTTGCTTCATTCAAGAAGTCAAGTCACTTGAAGAAAGAAAGTGGGAAGAGGAAGAATGAGCAAGCTCAAACTCAAACACATACAAAAATGCAGCATGGATGCAAGAGAGAGATGAGAAGAAAGTATGAGAAGTGAGGGCAAATTCACTTCTCAAAATCACTTACCACCTGAAAGGTTAGAAAGGGAATGCAATGCAATGCAAAATGGGATGAGATGACATGATGAGAAACAAAACCAGAAGCATTCACATGATGCTAATGATGCTATGAGATGCTAAAAACATGAGGCAGCACATGGAAATGATCATACAAGTTCATGAATGCAAATGAAGCAAGTTAGGAACCATGAACATACATGAAAAGTTATGAAGTGCACATGGCATACAACAAGGCAAATACATGATGCAATGATCAAACATGCTTTCAATATGTCTTATGATGTCAAATGAATCAAATGGATGCTTGAAATGTCATGGCAAGTCATGTTATGCAAGAGAATGTAAGATGGATGCACATGGAAGCCCAAATTAGGGTTTATGATCAATGCAACAAACAAAAATCAAAATCATAAGCAAACCCTAAGATAAAAAATAGAAAATACCACTCAAAGGACCCCTAATCCTATACTAAACCAATTCCCAAAGGAGAGGTCTCAACTCCTAACCACTTTTAAGTTATGATTTTCACAAGTTTTTTAGGGTTTTAGGGTTCCCAAACAAAAGAAATGCCAAACAAATGGAAAATGAAAGATCAAATCATGGCCATTTAATCTCACAAACTACATGCCAAACACAATGCAATGCAAAAAGAATCAATGTACAACTCTTCATGGATAGGCAGAAATGATTTTTTGAACTTTGGATCAAAATAATGCACAAAAATGATTTTAATTCAATGAACAATTCTCAAAATGCATCAAGATCAAAAAAGAAATTTGGTTTGAAGGTTGGACAATGTTTCTAAATGTCTTAGAACATTTCATGAATTTTTTGGTGATTTTTAAATACCTAAAAGTATTTTTAATAAATTAATTTCCATTAATCAATTAAAAATAAACTTTTAAATATTTAAAAATACTTTTTAAATGCTAAAAATGAAAATAAAAATATTTTTGTGTCATAAAAATTAATGAAACTCTTGAGAAAAAGTTTCATAATTTTTAAACAATTTTACTATTTTAAATAAATTATGGAAGTTGAATGACAAAAAAATGAAATAAAAATAAGATAAATGGAAAGTATTCAGATCCAATGGTGGAGATTTGAACTGGGTTTGAATGGGTTGACTGGCGCGCGAATCCAAGGGCTGTGGTTGGTCCTGATTAGATTTATTTAATTGTGATTAATTAAACTAAATAAAGGGGATTAGGGCAAATGAATAGATCTGAGCCATTCATGCGCGCGAGAAGTCAAAGAAGTCAAGCAATCCTACGCTCAAGATTCAAATGAGTTTAATGACCTGAGATTAGGGCAAAACAAATTCAGGTGACCGGAGGGGAGCTCCGGTCATCTTCCCCGGCGACCCCAAAACCCTAAAATACGATTCAGGCAACCATTCCTCAAATTAAAGCCAGGGAAACACTCCTCTACTCAAACCTCACTCAAATCAACTCTCAAAATGAATTTCTCATGCTTAAACTAAGAGAATCGAAGCCATGAAGATTCACGGGCAAAATTTCAGAGCCCTGGTAAATCCTCATTTCTCAACCATTTCAAATTCTAAAACCACCCCCATGACCAGTAAAGCATGCACAATCAATTTTTAACATAAAAATCAAGCTCTGAAAAGTTGAAAACTCGAAGCTACCTGAAGTGGTGAACTGTGAATCTGAGCTCTTCTGACCCTGCTTTGGTGCAAAATGCCTTCTCTGGACCCCTTGAAGCCAATGGAATGTTCACAACCTCTTGCTGGAGGCTATTTTGGAAGCTTGAGTTCTGATATGGCAGGTTTGGCAGTTGTGATTAGTAGGGTTTCAGGCTGCATTCATGGTGGATTCTGGTTCTTTTTTATGTGTTTGATTTGTTGGTGAAGAGAAATGGGGTGTTTGATGGCTGGAAAATGAGATTCGAAGAGAGAAGAGTTTTGGACAGTTTTGTGATATGCTATCTTCTGGCCAGCTTCAATGCTCAAAGGCTTGCTATATCATCTCCAACTTGTGTGGATAGACTGTGAGGCAGGTCAGTAGGGTGGCTGGATACTGTGCCAAGAGTATGGGAGCCTTTTGCAAAAAAAGTCAAGTTTGTGTCCTTGAGAGCATGGGTCATGGCAGCAACTGTGTGAGGTCATGTCTTGCTCCAGCTTGAGTTGAGGAGAGCCCTTGGATTGTTTGTAGTTGACTGCAACATATGGATGACAAGCTATGCTAGCTTTTGCAACTTGACAACTTGTGTTTTCTCATGAGTTTATGCCAAGTACATGAAACAATGCTTGCTGAATTTTGTCACATGATGTCTCAATTGGTCATGGCAATGTTTAGAGATCAGCTAGTGATCACATAATTCCTTGAAGCATGATTTTGCCAAGAAACCTCTTTTTGCATACTTATGAAAAATGCTTTATGGAACTTTGAAAATCAAGGCAAGCCATCCAAAATTCCTTGGGCCAAATCTGTTTTTGGGGTCATGTGTGATCATGTAATGCAGCTTTGAAGTCACTTTGAAGTTACTAGAATGCTTGGTTCATGAAATTGCAAGTTTTCTTTTTAGTGCATAACTTGAAAATTAGTGATTTTTGCCAACTTCAACACACCATAACTTTTGATCCAAAATGAATTAGGTCATGTTCTTGTACTTTTTGAAAAGGGAAAAATGTATTCTACAACTTTCATGACCAAAGTTTTTTCATTTGAAGCATTTTTGGATCAAAGAGCAAGGCTTGAAAAATGGCATAAAATGACATATTCTTGAAAAGTCAACCATGCCCTAAAAAGTCAACTTTTGCAAAAACTTGTAATTCTTGAATTTTGTGAACTTCAACCTTCTTCCATGATCAAATAAAGATCATATACACTCAAAATAATGAAGATCACCCCTTGGTTGGGTCATTGGGGGCCTCAGATGCCCTGATTTTACACTGACTTGTCTGAAAAGTCAACTCTTGATCAGATGACTTCCCCATGGAATTTCTTCATGAAAATTGATATGCATACTCCCTATACCATATAGAGACCCATGGAAACAAGAATGACCAAAAAATTTGGAGTTATGGCCTCTGAAACCAAAACCCTAATTTTAGGTCAACTGTGCAGTCAAACTTGGCTCTGCATCCACACCAATCCCAGTTCTTGTGATCCTTTTGCATTTTTGACTTTGAGAGGATGTAATATGATATAAGAACACACATAGACCCCTTTGAAGTGATTGTTGACATTTGGGGTGGCTCAAGAAGCTCTTGGATGGTTCAGATCACAAACCCTAGATGCAGATGACTTAGAAACTATGCAGTGACTCAAAATTGAGATATGAGATGATATGATTGTGTTTATGCATATGAGATGATCACCAGCCATGGTGTGAATGGGTGAGGGCAAATTTGGGGTGTTTACAGCTGCCCCTATTCAAACATGAGTTAGCTGTGCAGGATGTAAGCAACGGCTTAACAGGCAAGCGAGATAACTTGTGGTTGAATACCAAAGACAGTCCAAAATTTGCACTCACAGAATGAAGAAGAAAAGGGATATAGATTGTAAAAGGAAAATAAAGTATATTGTAAAGTGTGGGAAATAAAGCAATGACGGGGACGGCCGACATGCTGGGGATAAAAGGTAAAGCCAAGACGGGGACGGCCGACTAGCTGGAAAGATAAGATTATGATGGGGACGGCCATCAAGATAAAGCTGTAGAATTCTCTGGGGATCAATGAAACATGACGGGGACGGCCATCAAGTTCATAAAGCAAAGTAACTGACGATGGGGACGGCCATCGGGCTAAAAAGAAAAGGGACCACGACGGGGACGGCCATCGGGTTAAAGAATAAATGAAATAAACAGATGATGGGGTACGGCCATCAAAGGTGAAGGACGATCACCTAGCAGGGGACGGCTGCTCTGTTGGGGAATAAAGGAATTATGATGGGGACGGCCATCAAAGGTGGAGGACGACCACCTGGCAGGGTACGGCTGCCGAAAATATCGCGACATAGGACGAATGCCGGATAAAAGGTCAACGATGGGGACGGCCATCGGATGAGCATGATGGAGGACGACCATCAAGAGGTGGAGGACGACCACCTAGCAGGGGACGACTGCTCTCAGGGTTTACCATGACATAGGACGAATGCCAGATAACCAAAAATCAACAATGGGGACGGCCATTGGATAAAATTGATGAAGGACGATCATCAAGAGGTGGAGGACGACCACCTGGCAGGGGACGGCTGCCGAATATCAACGATGGGCACGGCCATCGGACGAGCATGATGGAGGACGACCATCAAGAGGTGGAGGACGACCACCTAGCAGGGTACGGCTGCTCTCAGGGTTTACCATAACACAGGATGAGTGTCAGATAAAGAAGAAAATTTGCTTTGTTGGCGATCTACTGGGGAGTAGTAAACACGGACGAGTGTTTATATCCAAGAAACAAAAGGTATAAGTGTTTGGTATTGTGTATAGATTAAAGATGCGGACGAGCATCCCTAAGACTACGATACGGACGAGTATCGGGTAGAAACAAATACTGACGCGTGTTCAAAGATGATGATACGGACGAGTATCAACTGGTTAACAAGGAACACGGACGAGTGTTGAATCTGAAGGGACTCTTCTGGGGAATATTAGACACAGGCGAGTATCTATATCCAAGAAGACAAAAGTGTTTGACACGGTGTATGGATTAAAGATGCGGACGAGCATCCTTAAAACTATGATACGGACGAGTATCATGTAGAAACAAACGCTTGACGCATGCTCTGAGATGATGGTACGGACGAGTACCAACGAGGTTAACAAAGAACAAGGACTAGTGTTGAATCTGTGGGGATATAAGTGGTATATACAAGATACGGACGAGTATCTGTATAAGTAATAACATGGGTAGTGAGTATGAGCATCGTATAGATGAGTGTTTATCTGCTGGGGAGAGTGACACGGACGAGTGTCAAGAGAGAAAAGTATAATATGAACAAATATCTGATATACAAAGTGTAGGTGACTGCGCTGGGGATATGACACGGACGAGTGCCAAGAAAGTGTATATAGGTATATGTGAGTGCAAAGAGGATGTCTTTGGCTTTCTGCTGGGGTATGACACGGACGGGTGTCAAAATGAGTATATACTGGTGTTTGTGGTTGTGAGGCAGCTGCTTTTGCTGGGGACTCTGGTGGGGATTTTTTCTGTACGTTGATGAACTGTCATTATCCACAAGTGCTGATTTAAAGCATGGCCTATGATTATGCTATGCGTTGGATTTTTGCCGTAATGCTCCATGTTAAAACGGAATGCTACGCTTTGTGGGTAAATATGATGCGAATGCTATGATTATGCAAAGATACCCAACCGGGATCCGGGTCCCACTGTTGCGAAGAGCTCTGGTCGATCTGCTTGAAAAGGACATCCCAGCCGGGGGGTGAGATCATTAGTAGGTCTAATGATATGATATCTGCTTGGGGATATAGGTCATTGATAGACCTATCCTTATAAATGAGAGACCCAGCTGGGGTTTGTAGAAGCTTTCTTCACTCTGTTGTGATCTTCTATGCGCTGCTCTTCTGGATAGAGGCTGAAACTCTGTGGGGAGATAGCTCTCTGACTTTTGTGCTCGGCTGAGGGCGAGATGGCAACTCGGCTGGGGAGAAAGAGAGGAATCACTGAAAGACCTCCCTAGAAATTCTGTTACGGTAGCTTCCTGACTCAGCCGGGGATATAGGTGCCTTCTGTGATGCCTGGCAATTCTGATGGGGATAAGCAACAAGTGGCAACTCAGCTGGGGGAAGTCACGGGAGGCAACTCAGCTGGGGAGAGAGCACTTCGGGTGTTAAAATTGAATGTTGGTTTGCCAGCTTGCTGGGATGAAGCTTACATGCCCCAAGTTGCGTTCTGGATACCTGCAATCCTGAAAAAGATAAAGAAACGCGCAAGATAATCCCGAGGTATCCCTTACTGGATTCCGTCATAGGAGTTAGGCACTTCTGAGAGTAAGTATATTTCCTGCAAGCATGTTTCTGTTCGAAGATAAACATCTGTATTTTATGCAATCAGTTTCCTTTAGACATCAGACATTTTTTGCAAATAAATGAAAATGTACAAGACGAGACATGACTGAAAATCTGATTTATTAATTCGTATGCCCTGAATTGGCGAGATACAGTCAAAGAAACAAATCCCCTGAGATGTGGAGATTGTTACAAATTGAGAAACAAAATGTTGGCAGTGTTGATGACGCTTTAAGGAGCTTCCTCTCTCGCTATGACTCGTATGACTTTTGACGCTCTTCTCATCTTGCTTTTTGAAGAATGTTGATTCTGAAAGAAGCTTGATCCTTAAGTTGTGAACGATATAGACGAATTCAGAATGCAGTTGTTCGCTTATTCCCTTGTTTTGCATGGATCGCCCTTTCGGGTTTTCAATCCATCGGGATACCCATTTTTGCCTGAGCTGTCCAATGCGGCTTTTCAACTCAGCGGGTGTACACATTTTTTTTGTTTATTTTCCCTTATTTTTGCCCGAGTCTTTTATTCTGTTTTTGACTCGCCGGGATGCCCTATTTTTGCCTGGACTTACATTCTGTTTTTATGTCCAGCGGGTCATTTTATGCGAAGTATTTTTTAACTGCGTCTGAATTCACAGGGGACGGGAAATCTTCACCATCCATGGTGCTGAGCATCAGTGCTCCACCGGAAAAAACTTTCTTTACCACGAATGGTCCTTCATAGTTCGGAGTCCACTTGCCCCTGTGGTCTGTATGCGGAGGGAGGATTCTTTTCAACACAAGATCTCCCACTTGGTACCCCCGGTGCCTGACTTTCTGATCGAAGGCCCTCTTCATTCTTTTCTGATATAACTGCCCATGACAGATTGCAGCCAATCTCTTCTCTTCGATCAGACTCAATTGTTCGAATCGGGATCGGACCCACTCTGCTTCACTCAGTTTAACATCCATTAGTACCCGTAGAGAGGGTAATTCAACTTCAACAGGTAGGACTGCCTCCATACCATACACAAGTTGATACGGTGTTGCCCCAGTGGATGTCCTGATTGACGTGCGGTACCCATGCAAGGCAAACGGTAGCATTTCGTGCCAGTCTTTGTAAGTGACTACCATCTTCTGCACAATCTTCTTGATGTTCTTATTTGCGGCCTCAACAGCGCCGTTCATCTTTGGCCTGTAAGGAGAAGAATTGTGATGTTGAATTTTGAAGTCCCGGCACAGTTCTGCCATCATTTTGTTGTTTAGATTGGAACCATTGTCAGTAATGATTCGCTCGGGCACTCCGTATCGACAGATGATATCTCTTTTCAGAAATCTGGCTACCACTTGTCTTGTGACGTTTGCATATGAGGCTGCTTCAACCCACTTGGTGAAATAGTCAATGGCGACCAGGATGAATCTGTGGCCATTTGAAGCAGTTGGCTCGATCTTGCCAATCATATCAATGCCCCACATAGCAAAGGGCCAGGGTGAAGACATTATGTTCAAGGGATTGGGAGGCACATGCACCTTATCTGCATAGATCTGGCATTTATGGCATTTCCTGGCATAAGCACAACAGTCTGCATCCATTGTGATCCAGTAATATCTTGATCTTAACAATTTCTTAGCCATGGCATGCCCTCCGGCATGGGTACCAAAAGATCCTTCGTGCACTTCATGCATCAACAAGTCTGCTTCTGTCTTATCAACACATCTGAGGAGTACCATATCAAAGTTCCTTTTCTATAAAGACCCATCAGTGTTCAGAAAGAAACTACCAGCAAGCCTTCTTAATGTCTTCTTATCATTGGATGATGCCCCAGGTGGGTATGTTTGATCCTCCAAGAAGCATTTAATGTCATGGAACCAAGGCTTATCATCTTTGACAACATCTGCTGCGAACACATATGCTGGTCTGTCAAGTCTGGACACTGAAATCTGAGGTACAAAGTTGGCAGCTTGAACTTTGATCATGGATGAAATGGTAGCCAAAGCATCTGCAAATTGATTTTCGTCCCGAGGGATATACTCAAGCTTGACTGTTGTGAAGAAAGTCAATAACCTCCTTGTATAATCCCTGTAAGGTATCAGATGATCCTGATGGGTGTACCATTTGCCGTTGGTTTGATTGATTACCAGAGCTGAATCTCCGAATACGGTCAATGTCTTGATCCTGAGGTCAATGGCTTCCTCAAGACCCATAATGCAAGCTTCGTATTCAGCTTCGTTGTTAGTGCAGTTGAAAGTGAGTTTTGCCGAGAAAGGCATGTGAACTCCTTTAGGTGTAATGAGTACTGCACCAACACCACGACCATTCATGTTAACAGCCCCATCAAACATCATAGTCCATTCTTCTTTCGGGTCGGGCCCTTCAGTGTGAACAGACTCTTCATGATCTTTTGCTTTTATGAACATGATGTCTTCATCAGGGAAGTCAAATCTCATAGGTTGGTAATCATCAATGGGTTGCTCAGCAAGATATTCAGATAGTACACTGCCCTTGATGGCTTTCTGAGAAGTGTACTGAATGTCATACTCTGTAAGGATCATTTGCCATCTTGCAACCCGTCCGGTAAGAGTTGGCTTCTCAAATATGTACTTAACTGGGTCCATTTTTGAGATCAACAAAGTAGTGTGGGTCAACATATACTGTCTTAGTCGGCGAGAAGCCCACGCTAAAGCACAACAAGTTTTCTCGAGCAGTGAATAACGTTGTTCACAGTCGGTAAACTTTTTGCTTAGGTAGTATATCGCATACTCTTTTCGACCAGACTCGTCATGCTGGCCCAACACACATCCCATCGACTCTTCTAATACTGTCAAGTACATTATTAGAGGCCTTCCTTCAACTGGCGGCATAAGGATTGGAGGTTCTTGTAAGTATTCTTTGATCTTGTCAAAAGCCTTCTGGCAGTCTTCATTCCACCTGACCGTCTGTTCTTTTCTTAACAACTTGAACAAGGGTTCACAGGTAGCCGTAAGGTGGGATATGAACCGTGAGATGTAGTTCAATCGACCTAAGAACCCTCGAACTTCTTTCTCTGTCTTCGGTGCAGGCATCTCTTGGATGGCTTTGACTTTATCAGGGTCAACTTCAATCCCTTTCTCGCTTACGATAAAACCCAGCAGCTTACCAGATCTCACCCCGAATGTGCATTTGTTGGGGTTCAACTTCAATTGGTACTTCCTCAGACGCTTGAATAACTTCAGTAGATTCTCCAGGTGATCTTCCTCTGTAAGGGACTTGGCAATCATGTCATCCACATAACACTCGATTTCCTTGTGGATCATATCGTGGAATAATGTTACCATAGCCCGTTGATATGTTGCACCAGCATTCTTGAGCCCAAATGGCATAACCTTGTAGCAGAACGTGCCCCAGGGTGTGATGAATGTTGTCTTCTCCATGTCTTCAGGTGACATCTTAATCTGGTTGTATCCTGAAAATCCATCCATGAAGGAGAATACCGAGAACTGAGCCGTATTATCCACCAATACGTCAATGTGAGGTAAAGGGAAATCATCTTTCGGGCTGGCTCTGTTCAGATCCCGGTAGTCAACACACATTCTTACTTTGCCGTCTTTCTTTGGCACAAGTACTATATTAGCAACCCATGGTGGATAGCTAGTTACAGCAAGGAACCCGGCGTCCCATTGCTTTTGTACCTCCTCCTTGATTTTCATTGCCATGTCTGGACGAGTGCGGCGCAGCTTCTGTTTGACCGGCGGGCATTCTTCTCTCAAAGGCAGCTTGTGCACAACAATGTCGGTGTCCAACCCTGGCATGTCTTGATAAGACCAAGCAAACACGTCCACATACTCTTGAAGCAGGTCAACCAATCGTCTCTTCGCTGAGTCTTGTAGGCAGGCCCCGATTTTAACCTCTTTCACGTCTTCATCTGTACCAAGATTAATCACTTCAACCTCCTCCTGGTGAGGAGTAATAACCTTTTCCTCTTGTCTTAACAACCTGGCTAGCTCTTCAGGAAGCTCATACTCTTCTTCAACCCCTTCATCGGCTTGATTGATTGGATTGTCAAAGTCATACGAAGTCATAGCCGTGCTGTTGTCGGTGCTGTCTGGAAGGCACACTCTGCAAGGGTCCAGTTTGTTCATTTTAGTGATTTGATTTTAATCTTGTTTTAGAAAAGTGAAATAAAGTTGTCATTTTAGAAACACTGCCATTTATTTTTTTGTACAAAAAGAAAAATGGAAAAACAGAGAGCGGAAAAGAAAAAAGACTCGTTTGCAAAAAGATGTCTGATATTTCATTGATTAATCTTGTTTGCACAAAAAGTACAGATGGCCCGATTACAAAATGAGTCTTGTCATCTTGGGCAAGATCAAGACTTTGATGCATGCTATAAAAATACAGGAAATAATAATTACTCTGCATGAGTAACTCTTATAATTTCCTGGGAAGACCAGTTTGAGATACTGCTCCCCGGGATCTTTGGACGAATCCAGCTTTCCAGGATGCGTTCTTCTTCCAGCTCGTCTTCCAGACAGTTGACAGCATCAAGGGTGAGCATCCCCCCACTCACAAAGTTGGGCTCCTTCGCAGCCTCTGCTTGATCTTGTTGAGTTGGTTTGTAACCCAACCCAAATCTGTCCTCTTTCTTCTCCACCGATAACAGTTTGCCCCAGCCTTGGGCGTTTCCTCCCTCAACAACCTTTCGGGCTTGTTGGTATGATGATATTGAAGTACCAGGCACAGCAGATGTTTCATTCACATTCAAGGCCTCGAACCCCTGACTCATTGTTTCATGGATCTCCCCGTCCATCTCAATATACTTATAGGTAGCCAGGTGGCTGACAAAAATATCCTCCTCTCCACAGATTGTATCGATTTGACCCTCCCACTCATATTTTAACTTCTGGTGAAGGGTAGAGGTCACGGCGCCAGCGGCGTGAATCCATGGCCTACCCAATAGACAACTGTAGGCAGGCTGTATATCCATCACGTAGAAGGTCGTTTTGAAGGTCTGCGGGCCAATCGTTATGGGCAACTCAACCTCCCCCAGAACCGATCTCTTTGAACCATCAAAGGCTCTCACCACCAGGTTGCTGGGTCTTAACGCCAACCCGTCATATTCTAGCTTTACCAGGGCCTTCTTAGGTAAGACATTGAGGGATGACCCCGTGTCTACCAGCACATGGGAAAGGACAGCACCTTTACATTCCATGGTTATGTGCAAGGCCTTGTTATGGTTGCGGCCTTCCGTTGTCAAATCAGTATTGGTGAACCCTAGTCCGTGACTAGCATTAACATTTCCAACTACAGCTTCCAACTGATTGACAGTGATCTCTTCAGGCACGTAAGCTGCATGCAAAACCTTGAGTAGTGCATTCCGATGGGCTTCGGAGCACATAAGCAATGATAGGATTGAGATCTTGGAAGGCGTCTGATGAAGCTGATCCACTATTTTATAATCACTCTTCTTGATGATTCGCATGAACTCATCAACCTCTTGATCGAAGGGTGTTTTCAAAGCTTCTTTAACAGTCTGTTCTTCCTGCACCAAGCTTTTTCCTTTTGCCTTAGCAGCAGCTTCTGCTTCGGCAGTGGGTCTCTGAATTTGTGGAGCGAAAAGACGTCCGCTTCGGGTGAAGCCTCCGCCTCCTCCCACATTGTCAATTTGTGGTGCAGGGGTTGATGATTCAAAAGTGATTCTTTGTCCTTCATAGTACAGGTCAGAGCCGTAATGCCAGGGGATGGCATTACTACTTTCATAAGGTACTGGTCCAGGCACCGTGATAGTGACTGGACTGGTTGCAGCTGCGGAAGGGATTGTGATAGTCTGTGGATCGTAATAAATTGTAACTGGTGCTCTGATGGGAGCAGCACTTTCTGAGTTGTAGGCAGAGTTGTTTTCTGGATCGTAAAATATTGTGACAGTTGAGACGTCTTCAGAGTTTGTTGCTGATGTTGTAGGAGACATTGGTGGAAGGATGGATGTTGTTGTTGTAGGAGTTTCAAAATGATGTGGTGCTGGAGTTGTAGAAGGAACATTTGTTGATATCTGGTCAGTTGAAATGACAGATGAAGTACTTGTTGATGAAACCGAAGAATTGTCGGGAACAATGGTTGTTGCAGTTGTAGGAGGTTCTGGAATTGTTGCTGGTGAGATTGCTGGATTTGTAGGAAATGATGTGGTGATTTGAAGTTGGCCACTCTGAATGAGACCATCTATGCCGTTCCTCAGGTTATCGCATCCATTTACCGAAATATTGCAGTAAGCACACCCCAACTCACACCCCGGGAACATTTGACATTCGAGGAGCTGAGCCTTAATTTCCACCAACGGCGTCCGGATCTGACCCACACTGGTTATTAAATAAGACAGCTTGTCTTCTTCAATAGCGTTAATCCTGGGACCACCGTGGTTTGGCATGGGGTTCTTATTGACATTAGGTGGTGGTGCAAAATTCAGAGCTTTTGAGTCCACCAGGTCTTGTACCTTCATGTGCAAGGCTCTGCACTTTTCTGTACTGTGGCCAGGTGCATTTGAATGAAAAGCACATCTGGCGTTGGAGTCATAATTCCTAGGTAGATTGTTGGGATCTGGAGGTGCCAATGTCCTTAGCTCAACTAGGTTGAGTTTCAGGAGTTGTGGCAGCAATGTAGCATATGGCATAGGGATCGGATCGATTACCCTGTTGGCTTGAGAAGGCCTTTGTTGGAATGGCCTTTGCTGGTTATTGTTGTTGGTGTTACTGTTGTTGTAATTTCTCGGAGGATACTGATTCTGTTGATGGTACTGAGGTTGTTGCTGATAGTTTTGTTGCGGAGGTTGATAAGTTGGCTGAGGATGAGCTGGAGCGGGAATGGTGACTGCTGCCACTGATCTGTGAACATATTGGGGCCTGCCCCTGTTGGTGTGGATGGCATTGGTCTCGCCAGTTCTTCTTGGGCCTGCAAAAGGCTTTCTTGTACTACTGGACGAGCTTGCACCGTTGTCTGAGATCTTGCCCATTTTTAACAGGCTCTCAATTCTCTCCCCAGCTATGACAACATCTGCAAAGCTAGTGGAAGAGAAAGCAGCCAGCCTGTCAATATATGTTCCCTGGAGGGTGTTCATAAACATATCTGCCATTTCCCTCTCAGACATAGGTGGCTGAACAGCAGCAGCCAATTGCCTCCATCTCTGGGCATATTCTCGGAAGCTTTCCCTTGACGATTGTGACATTCCCATTAGGAGGGTCCTGTTGGGTGCCATATCTAAGTTGTACTGATACTGTCTGATGAAGGCCTCTGCCAGGTCCTTCCAACACCTGATAGTTGCCCTCGTCAAGTGAGAGTACCATTCTCTTGACGCTCCTGTCAAGCTATCCTCGAAATAGAACATCCAGAGCTTCTCATCCATAGTATAGGCCTTCAGCCTCCCCAGAAATGATTGTAAATGAGTCCGGGGGCATGAAGTCCCGTTGTATTTTTCAAAACAAGGAGGCTTGAACTTATGGGGAATCCTGACCCCGTCTACCAAGCCCATGTCCATGACATCGAAACCCAAAGAGTTTTGAGACTCTAAGGACCTCAATTTCTCAGCTATCTCGTCCAGCCTTCTATCATAGGCTTCTTCCCCAGCACCCATTACTGTGAATTGATCCTCTTGGGGGTCTTCTTGCAGTACCCTGGCTGCAGTGGCAGTCCCCTGAACATTCGCAGGGATGTTGACCTCAGGATGAAGATGGGGGCCAAATACAGGGGGGTTAACGTGAGGTTGGACCCTTTCGTTGTTGCTTGTGCCAGCAGTTCCTATATGTGGATCCTCTTGATTCTGCCTTTCCACCATGGCCCTCAATCTTTCCTGGCTCTGAGCCATGTTGTTCATCACTTCCATAAACTGAGTCATCTGGTTCCTCATTTCCAACCTCTCGTTGGTCATTTGGTTTCTGACCTCAGTAAGGTCCTGCTGCATCTGATCCATTTGAATGCCCGGAAGGTTGTTACGGGTCGGATAACGGTGCGGACGGTTGAGGGGAAATACCCGGCGCCGAGCAATAATTCCTGAAGATCACAACAGAGTTAGTAGCAATAAAACAAAAACCTACAAAACAAACAAAAGGGTTAGTATGCAATGCAGTATGCTCATTTGTTTTCAAGGTATCCGGCTTGGCATTCAGTTTTGACCCTTCCAGACCCTTGAAGATGCTGTTGATGTTGCTTTCGAAGTAAACTCGGATGGAACAAACTAATACATGTATTACAAAAGCAAAATGGTACATAGTTCGTTTACAAATACAAGCCCTCTGAGGGGTCAAAATATACCATAAGAAAATAAAAAGTACATGGAATGAAAGCAACAACAAACAAATGGTCAAACACCAAGACCAAACTCATCCTCACGAACTTCCTTGAGAAGTGCTTCGGTCACAGGATCAGCCGGACGCTCCGTGAGATTCCTGATGAGGAGATTCCGGGTCGTAACGGCTGCTGTTAGTTTCTTGTGCTGGCTTTGGTCCTTTGACCTCTTCACTCCGGCTTTGATCTTCAGCTCTGATATCTCCCTCTGGGCTGCTGCCAAGGCTTCCTGCTGTTCTTTGGCACTAGCTTCCAGTTGCTCCATCTTGTCTTGAACTCTCTTGTCCTCCAGAGTACGAGCTTCGGTGATCCTGACCCACCTAGCCTGACTCTCCTTCAGATACAAGTCTGTCCTTGCTCTCTGGAACTGGGCTTCCTTGCAAGCTATCTTCAGAATTTGTTCTCCAGCTTTAGACTTTTTGATATAATCCCCAGACTTCTCAATCTTAACCAGATGCTCCACTCTCAACTTCTCTAGCCTCTCAATCTCCATCCTGCCATCATTCCTCTCCCGGAGAGTCTTCTGCAAAGCCTGAGTTAACTTCTCATTTCTTTCCTTCAAGCTCTCGAACTCCTCCAAACTGATAGTGGCAGGGGGTGGTGCTGAAGATGACTCAGGCATATCTTCTATGGTAAAGGGCATCCCGGAGAATTGAGCCCTGGCACGGGACCACTCATAATATTGTGCTGATGCCACATTGCTGCACTTCCCCAAAATGGTTATTCCCTTGGTTTGAACATTATCCCAGGCCCAAGCAGCCTGCCTAACAATAGCCAGATTAGGCTTGTTCTCACAATAAAGAGTCTCAACCAAGTCCTGTGCCTTAGGAGTGTGGACCAGTGCATAACCCAGTTGTCTTCTAAACAGCAGAGGGTTGTAATTAATACTACCCTTAACTCCTATTAGGGGCACATTGGAAAAATGCCCGCAGCTGGTGATGATATCCCTGCCCTTGGTGCTTTGGGTGCACCATCTGATATCGCCTGAAGTTAGAGCAGTGAGTCTCTTAGCCCAGTTTTTCTGCTGATGAGGATTCAAAAATGCATCTGTCCTGGGTAGATGCCTGAGAAGCCAAGTATGGAACAATGGAGCACAACATCTCACTAATCTTCCCCTCTGCTTTTCATTCCTCTGATGCACTGAGTAGTAGAGGTCTCCCAATAAAGTGGGCACTGGGTTCTTCAGGATGAAAAGATGGATTGCATTCTTGCTAATGAATCGAGGCTCATCTGCAAACAATACAATTCCATATATGCTCAAGGCCAATAAAGCACAGACAGCTTTCCACTCTCCTAAAGAAGCTTTCAGGGTAGCTTGAGAGATCAAGAAATCCAGATGAAAGCCAGGGATTCCAGCTTTAGAAGTCATATGCTGCTCAATCAGGACAGGTTCCAGATGCAAAGCCTTTGCTACTTCTCCATTACCAGGAAAGACCATTTCAGGGTTGAAAGGGACTCCACCTTTGATGGGTATACCGATCAATGATGAGTATTCTTCTAATAGAGGGCCTAGCTGAAAGTCCTGAAAAGTGAAGCATCTCAGTGGGGGATCATAAAATTGAAGGCAAGTGTGGATCAGGCTTCTCTGTGAAGGGTCCAGATCCACAACCATATCAAGTATATCTCCATAATGTTCCCTGAACAATGGTGTGTGATCTGGAGTGATCAGGGTTTGAATCCTCCTGATGTCAGATAGCTCTGGCTGGAAGAAGTGGTAGGTGATGTTGCTCTTTTTAGGAGTCATGATGCTGAAGATGAGTGGAGACAGGTGCTGATGATAACACTGAAGAATGGGCCACTGATTGGCTGGTGCAAGTGACTGAAGCAGATAGCTGATAACTGAGTGTAAACACCCCAAATTTGCCCTCACCCATTCACACCATGGCTTGTGATCATTCTCATATGCATAAACACAATCATATCATCTCACATTTCATTTTTGATTCACTGGATAGTTTCTAAGGCATCTGCACCTAGGGATTGTGATCTGAGCAACCTCAGGGCATCTTGAGCCATTCCAAAGGCCACCAATCATTTCAAAGGGATCCATGTGTGTTCTTACATCATATTCTATCTCCTCAAAGTCAAAAATGCAGAGGAATCACAAGAGCTAGGGTTTGAGTGGATGCAGAGCCAGGATGAACTGCACAGTTGACCTGAAAATTAGGGTTTTGGTTTCAGAGGCCATAACTCCAAATTTTTTGGTCATTCTTGTTTCCATTGGTCTCTATATGGTATAGGGAGTATGCATGTCAATTTTCATGAAGAAATTCCATGGGGAAGTCATCTGATCAAGGGTTGACTTTTCAGACAAGTCAGTGCAAAATCAGGGCATCTGAGGCCCCCAATGACCCAACCAATGGGTGATCTTCATCATTTTGAGTGTATATGATCTTTATTTGATCATGGAAGAAGGTTGAAGTTCATGAAAATCAAGAATTTAGGGTTTTTGCAAATGTTGACTTTTTGGGCATAGTTGACTTTTCAAGAATGCATCATTTTAGGTCATTTTTCAAGCCTTGATTCTTGATCCAAAAAGGCTTCAAATGGAAAAACTTTGGTCATGAAAGTTGTAGATCTCATCTTTCCCTTTTCAAAAAGTACAAGAACATGATCAAACTCTTCTTGGATCAAAAGTTATGGCAATGCAAAGTTGGCAAAAATCATTAATTTCTAAGGCATGCTTCAAATGGAAATTTTGCAAAGTCTTGAACCAAAGCCAAATGTAGCCTCTAATTCATTTCAAACCAACACATAAACATTCTCTAAGTGCTGAAAATCAGAATTGGATCAAGTTTGCCTATGGTTTGGTTTGTGTAACAAGGTTTTCTTCACATGTGAACCAAAATGTCACAAGTTGCAAAACACTCATTTCACTCCCTACCACTTGCAGCCTTGGATGCTGGACCAAGCTGACATTTCCCCCTCATCTTGCTGCGCATAGCCCATGCCTTGTACCAAGCTAGCACCTCACCATACTTTCTCTTACACAAGAGTTGACAAATTGCAAAAGTTGCCTCACCTATCCATAAAGCACATGTCAAATCAACTGACCAATGAGAGAGAGTTATGTGGACAATTTGCAAGCAAAACATAAGAGAAGGCAAGGCTGAAACACATTCATTCACCACATACACAAAAACTCACCATCTTGCAACTTGCTTCGGATTCCTCTCCACAGCCACTAAACATTCAAGCCAACTTCACCAATCATCTCACCTTGCTCCATAGACCTCAAACCACCCAAAGCACAAGCCTGAAACAGCCAAGAGATCCCACTGCCATTTCTCACTTCAGTTTGCAGTTCCATTCGAATCTTCCATCCTAGCTCACAAACAGCCAAACAAACCTTGCAAAGCTTCTCCATACATCATCTAGACCACAAACCATCATTCACAATGGCCTGAATCAGCCAGAATCACCATAGCCATTGTTGACTGAGCTTGAAGCAGGAGCTTTCGAAACTCATCAACCAGCCTACATAAATTGTTCTAAGGCATTCAAACATCATCAAGGGGTCCTAAGGAGTGGTTTGCACATAAAGAGAAGGCCAGAAAGTCCTCAAGTGGAAAGCTTCAAATCTCAGGTAGCCTGAAATTTATTTTTCCAGAAATCATTTTTATTGTTACAAACTTGTTCTATTTGTTTCACTGATCATTCTGGTACCATTGGTTTTGAAAATGGTTGTGATTTGAGCATTTAATTTGTTTCTGAAGCTTGCGTGACCTAGAACTTTTTCTCTTCGATTCAGTTGATTTAGGAAATATAAATTTGTTTTGAGAGAGGGGTTTGGTTCGTGAGAGGGTGAGGATCATTTCCATGTTCTTGGTTTTCATTTTTGGTACGTTTTGAGAGGTTTGGAGATTTTTCAGGTGAGAGCTGGCCGGAGAAGACGACCGGAAGTCTTCTCCGGCCACCTGAAAGTAATTTGTGCCCTAATTGTGTAATTAACTTCAGTTTGAATGTGAGCCGTAGATAGCCATTGACCAGTTGACTTCCCTCTCTTTTGGATGGCCCAGATCAGCTTACTTATGCCCTAATCCACGTGTTAACTTAATTAATCCATAATTAAATAATTTAATCAGAGTCAATCCTGGCCACAAGATCACGCGCGCAGTCAATGAATTCAAACTCAGAGCCAATCTCGTCCATCCATCCTGTTTACTTTTATTTTATTTAATTTAATTCATTTCTTTTTCATTTGTTTTGCATATTTAATTTAAAAATAGCAAAAAAATCTTAAAAATTATGAAACTTTTTCCTTAAGGTTTTATTAATTTTTATGACACAAAAATATTTTTATTTTATTTTTTATCATTAAAAAAGTATTTTTAAATATTTAAAAGATTATTTTTAATTGATTAATGAGAATTAATTAATTAAAAATACTTTTAGGTATTTAAAAATTACAAAAAAATTCATGAAATGTTCTAAGACATTTAGAAACATTGTCCAACCTTCAAACCAAATTTCTTTTTTGATCTTGATGCATTTTAAGAATTTTTCATTGAATTAAATCATTTTCTATGCATTATTTTGATCATGGATTCAAAAATTCATTTCTGCCTATTGGTGAAGGTTGAGACATTGATTCTTTTTGCTTTGTCTTGTGTTTGGCATGTAGTTTCTAGGGTAAAAAGGACATGAATTGTTCTTGCATTTTCAAATTGTTTGGCATTTGTTTTGTTAAGAACCCTAAAAAACCCTAATAACTTAGAAAATTCATATCTTGAGTTTGGTTGAGAGTTGAGAGCTCCCCTTTGGGCAGTGGTTTATCATAGGCCTAGGGTTTCTTTGGGTGCCATTTTCCATTTTTTATCATGAGGTTTGCTTCTGTTTTTGGTTTGTGTTTGATGTTTGATCCATGAACCCTAATTTGGGCTTTCTTTTGCATCCTTCTTGCATTCTCTTGCATAACATGACTTGTCTTTGCATTTTGTGCATTCTTGTGATCCATTTGACATCTTAAGACATTTAGAAATCATGCTTGATCATTGCATTACATATTTGCCATGTCATTTGTCTTGTATGATTCATAACTTTCCATGTTTGTTCATGCTCCTTAGCTTGCATCATTTGCATTCATAATCTTGTATGAGCATCTCCATGCCTTGCCTCATGTTTGCAGCACCTCATAACATCATAGTCATCATCCACATGCTTCTGGTTTTGCTTATCATCATGTCATTTCATTTCATTTAGCATTGCATTGCATTTCTTTCTAACATTTCAGGTGGTAAGTAAACTTGAGAAGTGAATTTGCCTTCACTTCTCATAACTTTTCTTTTCATCTCTCTTGCATCCATTGTTGCATTCTTCTATGTGTTTGAGATTGAGCTTGCTCATTCTTCTTCCTCCCACTTTCTTTCTTCAAGTGACTTGACTTCTTGAATGAAGCAAGTCACTTTGCTTCTCTTGATCCTGTTCATCTGCTTCCTGGTGGTTCCATTGAAGATTTCTTTCTAAGACCTCACAAACCTTAGGAACAACCAAGCATGACAATGAATTAGGGTTTTGATTAGTCTCCCCTCATAGTTTTACCTTTGTGTCTCTCTTTGAGTCTTCTCTTCTCACCTCATGATCAGGGACTAAACCCTAAAGGCTTTAAGACTTTGTGATTAAGCTTATGCCTGCATCCTTCTCTTAGGATGGAGTGTATAACTTTAATCCTAAGTCTTGAACCCTTAAGGTGTTTAAATCTTTTAATTAATTCATCTAATAATCATCAAGACATCACTTGTAACTTGGGCCTTGCATTAGGGTTCTAATTCTTCCTTAAGTGGTTAAGAAGGACTAACCCTAGTGTTAATGGACAAGTCCCCCTCAAGTTGTCTTACAAATCATAAAAAACACTTCATCATCATATCATTAATAAAATCCACTTAATCAAAGGCTTGTTTTGTCATGGGTTTAATCCCTAATCATGGATTAAGTTGAGGAGTCTTCCTCAGCTTAAACATTCTCATCTATTATCCTTCTTTTAGGATGGTGTAATGGGTCTGTTTAATCCTTGATTATGGCTTAACCTCATTACTCAACACTAAACAAAAACACCAAAAACATCTAAATAATCACAAGTAGGTTAATGATCTTAATCCTACACCAAAGGTGATTAAGTGTGAGAATCTGACTTCACACTTAAGGTATTCTCATTACCCCTAATCAGAGGGAAGATATGATGAGTTTACTAAATCCATTGGTTTAGACTTAAGCTCATTATCTTATGACAAATCTTCAAAAAGCAATAAAAGACTGAAAACACAAAAACAAACAATAATCGTCTCCTCCGGGATTCTTTTCTCATCATCTTCACTCACAAACGAGAACTTGCTTCCTCCGTCTAATGCAAGACAGTTTGCACCTGAGCCAGACAGGTCATACACTTGAGCATAGGCAAGCAAGCAGTTTACAAGTCAATTCATCTTTCAGTCTCTTTGGGTCGAACTACGGTGTTCTGACTTCCTCATTGCACGAGAGGATACGTAGGCATAACTTAACAGTTATCGAACAAAAGTCTCTGTATATTCCCCCTCTTTCCAGCATCTTTCTCTTAGCCTCATTATCATGAGCAATTCATTCTCATTCTTACACTGACACATCATTATACACTTCACTTCTCTTACACTGACACCTGTACATCCTTTTCCAGCTCTTTTATACACAAATTGCACTGACACTACCCCTTTAAAACACAAATCTTTTAAGCGTGGATCCCGTCGAGTACGACGGACAATCTGGGTGCTAATACCTTCCCAGGTTGTAACCAACCCCCTTTCTCAGTCTCTTTGGTTCGCAACCGTCTTATCCATCTTTTTCTAGGCCTATGCAGCATTGCCTTTCCTTCGGGATAAAAATGCCTAGCTGGCGACTCTATTCATCTCCAGTGAGTTCACGGCTGTGTGTTCTCACTGTTCCCTTCGCCGACCGTTCGCGCTTGTACCAGGATGCAAATCTTCGGGAGCGACAGCTTGGCGACTCTGCTGGGGACCCTTATACTGCAACCAGGGCTTCTGGTTCTTTTTGTGGGTTCCTCCTAGCGCTTGATTGATTTGTGTTTACGGGGGTGTTATGTGCTTGTTTGTGCTTGTATTTATTTTTGTTTATTGCTTTATGTACAGTTACTTTACTGCTTTCTTTATTGCATTTATTTATATCATACTGTCATTGTTGCTGGCTGGATTTGGTTTTTGTTTTGGTGGGTGGGTGTTTCATTGAGAGTTAAGGTCCTATACCTGGGACTTGAGTGACACCTAGGCTAGAGTGAATCATATTCTTTCCCATTCCATTTCGGTCTGGTGCGGGAATATGAAACACGGTTCAGATATGGGTTTCTTCTTGAGAACTCTGTGTTGCAGATTTCCTGCAATGCTAGGGCTATCTGGGAAGCCTGCTAAGTCTGGATGACCTTTTAGTATGGACCTTCAGAAACTGAGGTGAATTAGAGGAGGAATTGTTATGGTTATTGTAAACACTGTACCTCCGGGTTAGAAGTGTTTACACTTCTCATAACTGATCCAAGTCTGAGGATCCTTGTTCTAGATCACCACCTGTGAGGGGGTTGGGCTGTTTACAGGTTTGCAGGTACCTTGACCTCAGAATACCCTGTTACTTTGACTTTGTTAAGAGTACTCCATGTTGGATAGTTCTTGTGATTCTGAACCCTGGACTTGTGGCTCTTTATTTGAGTCCCCCACCCTGGTTACTGGATTTTTAGACCTCCATCTGGAATTCTTGAACACACATGGATCTATACCAAGGCAGTTAATCAGATCCAGCTCAGTCACAGACCCTTGCATATCATTTGCATACATACCCATTGCATCATATTAACATTTGCTTATTTGTGTTTCAGGGTATCCACCTTCATCTCTGGTTTTGGTTTTGACCCCATCTGCAGTTTTTGACCTATCTCCACCAGCACTTGCACCAGTTTGTCAGCCATATACTTCAGTTACTTGCACTAGCCAGCCAGTGGCCCACTCCTCAGCATCTTCATCAGCACTTATTCTACTCAGTCCTCAGCATCATGGCTCCAAAGAAAAGCAACATCACCTATCATTTCTTCCAACCAGACTTATCAGACATCAGGAGGATCCAAACCCTGATCACTCCAGATCACATACCCTTGTTCAGGGAGAGTTATGGAGATATACTGGACATGGTTATGGATCTGGACCCATCTCAGAGGAGCTTGATCCACACCTGCATTCAGTTCTATGACCCCCCATTGAGATGTTTCACCTTTCAAGACTTTCAGTTGGGGCCTCTATTAGAAGAATACTCATCTTTGATTGGTTTGCCCATCAAGAGGGAAATCGCTTTCAACCCTGAAATGGTCTTTCCCAGCAATGGAGAGATAGCAAAAGCTTTGCACCTGGAGCCTGTTTTGATTGAACAGCATATGACCTCCAAAGCTGGAACCCCTGGTTTTCATCTGGACTTCCTGATTTCTCAAGCTAGTTTGAAGGCCTCCTTGGGGGAGTGGAAAGCTGTTTGTGCTCTGTTGGCCTTAAGTGTATATGGAATTGTGTTGTTTGCAGATGAGCCCCGTTTCATTAGCAAGAATGCAATCCACTTGTTCATCCTGAAGAACCCTGTGCCAACCTTGTTAGGAGATCTCTATTACTCAGTACATCAGAAAAATGAGAAGCAGAGGGGAAGATTAGTAAGGATTTGTGCTCCATTATTCCATGCTTGGCTTCTCAGGCATCTACCCAGGACAGATGCATTTCTAAATCCTCATCAGCAAAGCAACTGGGCTAAGAGGCTCACTACTCTCACTTCAGCAGATATCAGATGGTGTACTCAGAGCACCAAGGGCAGAGATATGATCACCAGCTGTGGGCACTTTCCCAATGTGCCTTTGATAGGAGTTAAGGGAAGCATCAATTACAACCCTTTGCTGTTCAAGAGGCAATTAGGCTATGCACTGGTTCATACTCCCAGGGAACAAGACTTGGTGGAGACCCTCTACTGTGAGAACAAGATTAGTTTGACTGTTGTTAGGCAGGCTGCCTGGGCCTGGGATCATGTTCAAACCAAGGGAATCACCATTCTGGGGAAGTGCAATAATGTGGCATCAGTCCAATATTATGAGTGGTCCCATGCTAGGGCCCAGTTCTCTGGAATGCCCTTTACCATAGAAGACATGCCTGAGTCATCTTCAGCACCACCCCCTGCCACTATCAGTTTGGAGGAGTTTGAGAGCTTGAAGGAAAGAAATGAGAAGTTAACTCAAGCTTTGCAGAAGACCCTCCGGGAGAGGAGTGAAGGTGTGAGGGAGATTGAGAGATTGGAGAAATTGAAAGTGGAACACTTGACTAAAATTGAGAAGTCTGGAGATTATATCAACAAGTCCAAAGCTGGAGAGCAGATTCTAAAGAACGCTTGTAAGGAAGCCCAGTTTCAGAGAGCAAGGACAGACTTGTATTTGAAAGAGAGTCAGGCCAGGTGGGTCCGGATCACTGAGGCCCGTACTCTAGAAGACAAGAGAGCTCAAGACAAGATGGAGCAGATGGAAAAAGCCCTGGCAGCAGCCCAGGAGGAAATATCAGAGCTGAAAATCAAAGCAGGAGTGAAGAGGTCTAAGGACCAAAGTCAGAACAGGAAGTTGACTGCAGCTGTTGCAACAAGAAACCTTCTCATCAGAAATCTTACGGAGCATCCGGCTGATCCTGTGACCGAAGCACTTCTCAAGGAAGTTCGTGAGGATGAGTTTGGCCTTGGAGTTTGATCATTTGCTTGTTGTTTTTTCCCATTCCATGTACTTTTGCTTTTTGTGATGTATTTTGACCCCTTTAAGGGCTTGTGTTGTAATTTAGAACAATTTGTATTATTTCACCTTTGTAATATATTTGTGTTAGTTTCCATCTGGGTTACTTCAAAAGCAACTTCAACAGCATCATCTTCAAGGGTCTGGAAGGGTCAAAACTGAAGGCCAAACCGGATACCTTGAGAACGAATAAGCATAACTGCATTGCATGCTAACCCTTTTGTTTGTTTTGTAGGATTTTGTTTTGTTGTTGCTAACCTCTGTTGTGATGTTCAGGAATTATTGCTCGCCGCCGGGTATTTCCTCTCAACAGGCCACACAGGTACCCAACTAGAAACAACCTTCCGGGAATTCAGATGGATCAGATGCAGCAGGACCTTACGGAGGTCAGAAACCAGATGGCCAACGAAAGGTTGGAGATGAGAACCCAGATAACACAATTCATGGAAGTGATGAACAATTTAGCTCAAAGCCAGGAGAGGCTCAGAGTTTTGGTAGAAGGAAGGAATCAAGAGGAGCCCCATGTGGGAACTGCTGGCACAAGTAACAACGAGAGGGTCCAACCTCATGTCAATCCCCCAGTTTTTGGACCCCATCTCCATCCAGAGGCCAACATCCCTGTCAATATTCAAGGGACAGCCACAGCAGCCAGAGTACTTCGAGAAGATCCTCAGGAGGACCAGTATACAGTAATGGGTGCCGGAGAGGAAACATATGATAGACGGTTGGAAGAAATAGCTGAGAAGTTGAGGTCCTTAGAATCTCAAAATTCTTTGGGTTTCGACGTTATGGACATGGGTTTGGTAGAAGGGGTCAGGATTCCCCACAAGTTCAAGCCTCCATGTTTCGAAAAGTATAATGGGACTTCATGCCCCCGGACTCATTTGCAATCATTTCTGGGAAGGCTGAAGGCCTATACAATGGATGAGAAACTTTGGATGTTTTACTTCGAAGATAGCTTGACTGGAGCTTCTAGGGAATGGTATTCCCATCTGACAAGAGCAACTATAAGGTGCTGGAAGGACCTGGCAGAAGCCTTCATCAGACAGTATCAGTATAATCTAGACATGGCACCCAACAGGACTCTCCTGATGGGAATGTCACAGTCTTCGAGGGAGAGTTTCCGAGAGTATGCCCAAAGGTGGAGGCAACTGGCTGCTGCTGTTCAACCACCAATGTCTGAGAGAGAAATGGCAGACATGTTTATGAACACTCTTCAGGGAACGTATATTGATAGACTAGCTGCTTTCTCATCTACCAGCTTCGCAGATGTTGTCATAGCTGGGGAGAGAATTGAAAGCCTGTTAAAAATGGGAAAGATCTCAGACAACGGTGCAAGCTCGTCCAGTAGTACAAGAAAGCCTTTTGCAGGCCCGAGAAGAACTGGCGAGACCAATGCCATCCACACCAACAGGGGTAGGCCCCAATATGCTCAGAGGTCAATAGCAGCAGTCACTATCCCTGCTCCAATTCATCCACAGCCAGTCTATCAACCTCCTCAACAAAACTTCCAACAACAACCTCAGTATCATCAGAATCAGTACCCTCCAAGAAACTTCAACAGTAACAACAACAACAACAATCAACAAAGGCCATTCCAACAAAGACCATCCCAAGCTAACCGAGTGATCGACCCGATCCCAATGCCGTATGCTGCCTTGCTGCCACAACTTCTGAAACTCAACCTGGTTGAGCTAAGAACGTTGGCACCTCCGGATCCCAACAGCCTACCAAGAAACTATGACTCCAATGCTAGGTGTGCTTTTCATTCGAACGCGCCTGGTCACAGTACAGAAAAATGCAGGGCTCTGCATATGAAGGTACAAGACTTGGTAGACTCCAAGGCTCTGAATTTTGCACCTCCGCCCAATGTCAATAAAAACCCTATGCCAAACCATGGTGGTCCCCGAATTAATGCTATTGAAGAAGACCAACCGTCTTATTTAATAACCAGTGTGGATCAGATCCGGACGCCATTGGTGGAGATCAAAGCTCAACTCCGTGAAAACCAAATATTTCCGGGATGTGAACTAGGGTGTCCCTATTGCAATATTTCATGGAATGGGTGCGAGGACCTGAGGAATGGCATTGACAGCCTTATTCAGAATGGCCTACTGCAGATCACTACATCATTCCCAACAAATCCGGAAACTTCATCAACAACGGTTTCAGAACCTCCTACAACTGCAGCAACTATTGTACCCGACAATTCATCAGCACCATCAACAAGTACTTCACCTGTCCTTCCAAATGATCAGTTTTCAACAGTTTCTCCTGCTACAACTTCAGCTTCATTCCATCCCGAATCTCCATCAACAACAACAACAGTCCTTCCAACGATACCTCCTACAACACCAGCAATCAATCATGAAGATGTCTCCACTGTTACCATATTCTACGATCCTGAAAATAACTCCGCCTACCATTCAGAAGGTGCTGCTCCCGCCAGAGCACCAGTTACAATCTTTTACGATCCACAAACAATTACAGTCCCTTCAGCAGCCGCAATCAGTCCAGTCACTGTCACGGTGCCTGGACCAGTACCATATGAAAGCAATAGGGCCATCCCTTGGCACTATGGCTCTGACGTGTATTGCGAAGGAAAAAGAATCACTCTGGAAACATCAACACCTGCACCACAAGTAGATAATGTGGGGGGAGGCGGAGGCTTCACTCGAAGCGGACGTCTCTTCGCTTCACAAGTTCAAAGACCTACTGCCGAAGCAGAAGCTGCTGCCAAGGCAAAAGGAAAGAGCCCGGTGCAGGAAGATCCAGCTGTCAAAGAAGCCCTGAAAACTCCATTTGATCAGGAAGTTGATGAGTTTATGCGAATCATCAAAAAGAGTGATTATAAAATTGTGGATCAACTTCACCAGACGCCATCCAAAATCTCTATCCTCTCACTGCTTATGTGCTCCGAAGCCCATCGGAATGCACTACTTAAAGTCCTGCACGCAGCTTACGTGCCTGAGGAGATTACTGTCAACCAATTGGAAACCGTGGTTGGAAATGTTACTGCTAGCAATGGGCTAGGGTTTACCAATTCTGACCTGACAGTGGATGGCCGCAATCACAACAAAGCCTTGCACATAACCATGGAATGCAAAGGAGCTGTCCTTTCTCATGTGCTGGTGGACACAGGTTCTTCCCTGAATGTCTTACCGAAGAAGGCCCTGGTGAAGTTAGAATATGATGGACTGGCATTGAGACCCAGCAACCTGGTGGTACGAGCCTTTGATGGCTCAAAGAGATCGGTTCTGGGAGAGATTGAGCTGCCCGTGACAATTGGCCCACAGACCTTTAAAACTATCTTTTATGTGATGGACATTCAGCCCGCCTACAGCTGTTTGTTGGGTAGACCCTGGATTCACGCCGCCGGCGCAATAACGTCTACCCTTCACCAAAAGTTAAAATTTGAGTGGGAAGGTCAAGTTGTCACAATCTGTGGAGAGGAGGACATTTTTGTCAGCCACCTGGCAACCTATAAGTACATTGAAATGGATGGGGAGATCCATGAAACAATGAGCCAGGGGTTTGAAGCTTTGAATGTGCATGAGGCATCTGCTGTATCTGGTACTCCAATGTCGTCTTACCAACAAGCCCGGAAGGTTGTTGAAGAAGGAACTGCTCTAGGCTGGGGCAAGGTCTTAACTGTGGAGGAGAAGAAGGACAAATTTGGGTTGGGTTACAAACCAACTCAACATCAAGCAAAGGCTACTGCAGAGCCAGGTTTTGTCAGTGGGGGAATGCTCACCCCCAATGCTATCAACTGTCTGGAAGACGAGCTGGAAGAGGAGCGCAATCTGGAGAATTGGATTCGTCCAAAGATCCCGGGGAGCAGTGTCTCGAACTGGTCTTCCCAGGAAATTATAAGGGTTACTCAAGCAGAGTAATTATTATTTCCTGTATTTTTATAGCATGCATCAAAGTCTTGCATCTTGCCCAAGATGACAAGACTCATTTTGTAACCAGGGCCATCTGTACTTTTGTGCAAACAAGATTAAATTAATGAAATATCAGACATCTTTTTGCAAACGAGTCTTTTTCTTTTATGCTCACTGTTTTTCCATTTTTCTTTTTGTACAAAAATAAATGGCGGTGTTTTCAAAATGATAACTTCATTTCACTTTTTCTAAAGCAAGATTAAAATCAATCACTAAAATGAACCAACTTAACCCTTGCAGAGAGTGCCTTCCAGACAGCACCGACAACAACACGGCTATGACATCGTATGACTTTGACAATCCAATCAATCAAGCTGATGAAGGGGTTGATGAAGAGTATGAGCTTCCTGAAGAGCTAGCCAGGTTGTTGAGACAGGAGGAAAAGGTTATTGCTCCTCATCAGGAGGAGATTGAAGTGATTAATCTTGGTACGGAGGAAGACGTGAAAGAGGTTAAAATAGGGGCCTGCCTGCAAGACTCAGTGAAGAGACAACTGATAGATCTGCTTCAAGAGTATGTTGATGTGTTTGCTTGGTCGTATCAAGATATGCCAGGGTTGGATACCGATATAGTTGTGCACAAGCTGCCTTTGAGAGAGGAGTGTCCACCAGTCAAACAGAAGCTGCGCCGAACTCGCCCAGACATGGCTATGAAAATCAAGGAAGAGGTACAAAAGCAGTGGGACGCCGGGTTCCTTGCTGTAACCAGCTATCCGCCGTGGGTTGCTAACATAGTACCTGTGCCAAAGAAAGACGGCAAAGTAAGAATGTGTGTTGATTACCGGGATCTGAACAGAGCCAGCCCGAAGGATGATTTCCCATTACCTCACATTGACGTATTGGTTGATAACACGGCTCAGTTCTCGGTATTCTCCTTCATGGATGGATTTTCAGGATATAATCAGATCAAGATGTCACCTGAAGACATGGAGAAGACAACATTCATCACACCTTGGGGCACGTTCTGTTACAAAGTGATGCCATTCGGACTAAAGAACGCTGGTGCAACATACCAATGGGCTATGGTAACGTTATTCCACGATATGATCCATAAGGAAATCGAGTGTTATGTGGATGATATGATTGCCAAGTCCCTTACAGAAGAAGATCACCTGGTGAATCTGCTCAAGTTATTCAAGCGTCTGAGGAAGTACCAATTGAAGCTGAACCCCAACAAATGCACATTCGGGGTGCGATCCGGTAAGCTGCTGGGTTTTATTGTAAGCGAGAAAGGGATTGAAGTGGACCCTGATAAAGTCAAAGCTATTCAAGAGATGCCTGCACCGAAAACTGAGAAAGAAGTTCGAGGGTTCTTAGGTCGATTGAACTACATTTCACGGTTCATATCTCACCTCACAGCAACCTGTGAACCCTTGTTCAAGCTGTTAAGAAAAGAACAAACGGTCAGGTGGAACGAAGATTGCCAGAAGGCTTTTGACAAGATCAAGGAGTATCTGCAAGAACCTCCAATCCTTATGCCTCCAGTTGAAGGAAGACCTCTGATTATGTACTTGACAGTATTAGAAGAGTCAATGGGGTGTGTGTTGGGCCAGCATGACGAGTCTGGTCGAAAAGAGTATGCAATATACTACCTAAGCAAAAAGTTTACCGACTGTGAACAGCGTTATTCACTGCTCGAGAAAACTTGTTGTGCTTTAGCGTGGGCTGCTCGCCGACTGAGACAGTATATGTTGACCCACACTACCTTATTAATCTCAAAAATGGATCCAGTTAAGTACATTTTCGAGAAGCCAGCTCTTACCGGACGGGTTGCAAGATGGCAGATGATTCTCACAGAATACGACATACAGTACACATCTCAGAAAGCCATCAAGGGCAGTGTACTATCTGAATATCTTGCTGAGCAACCTATTGAGGACTACCAGCCTATGAGGTTTGACTTCCCTGATGAAGACATCATGTTCATTAAATCAAAAGATCATGAGGAGCCTGTTCACACTGAAGGGCCTGACCCGGAGGAAGAATGGACTATGATGTTTGATGGGGCTGTTAACATGAATGGCCGTGGTGTTGGTGCAGTACTCATTACACCCAAAGGAGTTCACATGCCTTTCTCGGCAAAACTCACTTTCAACTGCACTAACAACGAAGCTGAATACGAAGCTTGCATTATGGGTCTTGAGGAAGCCATTGACCTCAGGATCAAAACATTGACCGTATTCGGAGATTCAGCTTTGGTAGTCAATCAAACCAACGGGAAATGGTACACCCACCAAGATCATCTGATACCTTACAGGGATTACACAAGGAGGTTATTGACTTTCTTCACAACAGTCAAGCTTGAGTATATCCCTCGGGACGAGAATCAGTTTGCAGATGCTCTTGCTACCATTTCATCCATGATCAAAGTTCAAACGGCTAACTTTGTACCTCAGATTTCAGTGTCCAGACTCAACAGACCAGCATATGTATTTGCAGCGGATGTTGTAAAAGATGATAAACCTTGGTTCCATGACATTAAGTGCTTCTTGGAGGATCAAACATACCCACCTGGGGCATCTTCCAATGATAAGAAGACTTTGAGAAGGCTTGCTGGTAGTTTCTTTCTGAACACTGATGGGTCTTTGTACAAAAGGAACTTTGACATGGTACTCCTCAGATGTGTTGACAAGACGGAAGCAGATTTGTTGATGCATGAAGTGCATGAAGGATCCTTTGGTACCCATGCGGGAGGGCATGCCATGGCTAAGAAATTGCTAAGATCAGGCTATTACTGGATCACAATGGATGCAGACTGTTGTGCTTACGCCAGAAAATGTCATAAATGTCAGATCTATGCAGATAAGGTGCATGTGCCTCCCAATCCTTTGAACATCATGTCTTCACCATGGCCCTTTGCTATGTGGGGCATTGATATGATTGGCAAGATTGAGCCAACTGCTTCAAACGGCCACAGATTCATCCTGGTCGCTATTGACTATTTTACCAAGTGGGTTGAAGCAGCCTCATATGCAAACGTTACAAGACAAGTGGTAGCCAGATTTCTGAAGAGAGATATCATCTGTCGGTATGGAGTGCCCGAGCGAATCATTACTGATAATGGTTCCAACTTAAACAACAAAATGATGGCAGAGCTGTGCCGGGACTTCAAGATCCAACATCACAATTCTTCTCCTTACAGGCCAAAGATGAACGGCGCTGTTGAGGCGGCAAATAAGAATATCAAGAAGATTGTGCAGAAGATGGTAGTCACCTACAAAGACTGGCACGAAATGCTACCATTTGCCTTGCATGGGTACCGCACATCAATCAGAACATCCACTGGGGCAACACCGTATCAACTTGTATATGGTATGGAAGCAGTCCTACCTGTTGAAGTTGAATTACCCTCTCTACGAGTTTTGATGGATGTTAAACTGGGTGAAGCAGAATGGGTACAGTCCCGATACGAACAACTGAGTCTGATCGAAGAGAAGAGATTGGCTGCAATCTGCCATGGACAGCTATATCAGAAGAGAATGAAGAAAGCCTTCGATCAGAAAGTCAGGCACCGAGAGTACCAAGTGGGAGATCTTGTGCTGAAAAGAATTCTCCCTCCTCATACAGACCACAGGGGCAAATGGACTCCGAATTATGAAGGACCATTCGTGGTGAAGAAAGTTTTCTCTGGTGGAGCACTGATGCTCAGCACCATGGATGGTGAAGATTTCCCGTCCCCTGTGAATTCGGATGCAGTTAAAAAATACTTCGCATAAAATGACCCGCTGGACATAAAAACAGAATGTAAGTCCAGGCAAAAATAGGGCATCCCGGCGAGTCAAAAACAGAATAAAAGACTCGGGCAAAAATAAGGGAAATAAACAAAAAATGTACACCCGCTGAGTTGAAAAGCCGCATTGGACAGCTCAGGCAAAAATGGGTATCCCGATGGATTGAAAACCCGAAAGGGCGATCCATGCAAAATAAGGGAATAAGCGAACAACTGCATTCTGAATTCGTCTGTATCACCTACAACTTGGTAAGCTTCAAAGGATCAAGCTTCAATCAGAATCAACTCTCTCCAGAAAGCAAGACGAGAAGAACGTCATTGTCATACGAGTCATAGCGGAAGAGGAAGCTCCTTGAAAGCGTAGTCAACATCGCCAGCACTTTATTTCTCAATTTGTAACAATCTCCTCATTTCAGGAGATATGTTTCTTTGACTGTATCTTGCCAATTCAGGACGCACGAATTAATAAAATCAGATTTTCGGTCATGTTTCGTTTTTACATTTATGTTTTGCAAAGAGTTGTCTGATATCTCTAAAATACAATTGCATAAGTACAGATGCCTTTATCTAAAAATAAAAAAGAAAAAAAAAAAAAAACACATGCTTACAAGGAATGTGATTATTCTCGAAAGTACTTAACTCCTATGACAGGAATCCGGTAAGGGATACCTCGGGACCTTTTGTGCGTTTCCTTACCTTTGCAGGATTGCAGGTATCCAGAACGCAACCTGGGGCATGCAAATCACGTTTCAGCAAGCTGGCAAATCGTTATCAACTCGGTCTATCCTCCACGTGGCAATGGAGAGTGCCCAATTCCCCAGCAAAGTTGCCAAATCAACAAACAGGCTTAACACTCCGGATGTTTTCTCCCCAGCCGAGTAGCCTCTCATTGCTATCCCCAGCTGAGTTGCTTCCCATTGCTCTATCCCCAGCTGAGTTGCTTCCCATTGCTCTCCCCAGCTGAGTTGCCTCTCACAATTCCCCAGCCGAGTTGCCATTTCATCCTCAGCTGAATACAGAAGTCAGGGAACCATCTTCCCACAGAGTTCCAGCCTCTATCCAGAAGAGTAATGCATGAAGATCACAACAGAGTGAAGAAAGCTTCTACAAACCCCAGCTGGGTCTCTCATTTACAAGGTTATGTCAATCAGCGACCTATATCCCCAAACAGATGCATCATTAGATCTACCAACGATCTCATCCCCAGCTGGGATGTCCACTTCAAGCAGATCATCCAGAGATCTTCGCAGCAATTGGATCCGGGTCCCGGATCTGTGCCCCTTTGCATAATCATGGCATCCGCATCATATTCACCCCCTCAGAGCGTAGCATTCCGTCTAACACGGAGCATTACGGCAAAAATCAAACGCATAGCATAATCATAAGCCATGTTATGAATTAACACTTGTGAATAACAACCGTTCATCACCATTGTACAGAAATCCCCCAGAGTCCCCGGCAAAAGCAGTTGCCTCACAAATCACAAACACTACCATATACACCCCTTGATACCCGTCCGTGCCATCTTTCCCCAGTAAAGTCGCCTGAACACCCTTTACAAACAAATCACCCTCATTACAGATACGTCCTGACACCCGTCCGTGTCATATCCCAGCAGAAAGCCAAAGAGGTCCTCTTTGCACTCACATGTACTTGTATATACACCCTTTTTGACACCCGTCCGTGTCATATCCCCAGCGCAGTCGCCTAGACTTTGTATAGCAGATACTTGTTCATATTATACTTTTCTCTCTTGACACTCGTCCGTGTCACTCCCCCCAGCAGATAAACACTCATCTATACAATACAATACTCACTACTCATGGTACGCTTATACAGATACTCGTCCGTATCTTGTATACATCATCACTCATAACCCCACAGATTCGGCAGTAGTCCTTGTTCTTTGTTAACCAGTTGGTACTCGTCCGTACCATCATCTCAGAACATTGCGTCTAGTGTTTGTTTCTACATGATACTCGTCCGTATCATAGTCTTAGGGATGCTCGTCCGCATCTTTAATCCGTACACCGTGTCAAACACTTATGTCTTCTCGAGTATAGATACTCGTCCGTGTCTACTATTCCCCAGAAGAGTCCTTTCAGATGCAACACTCGTCCGTGTTCCTTGTTAACCAGTTGATACTCGTCCGTATCATCATCTCTGAACATGTGTCAGTTTGTTTCTACATGATACTCGTCCGTATCATAAGTCTTAAGGATGCTCGTCCGCATCTTTAATCTATACACAATACCAAACACTTATACCTTTTGTTTCTTGGGTGTAAACGCTCGTCTGTGTTTACATTATCCCCAGTAGATCACCAACAAATTTTCTTTTTATCTAACACTCGTCCTGTGTTATGATACCCCTGAGAGCAGCCGTACCCTGCTGAGTGGTCGTCCTCCACTTCTTGATGGTCGTCCTCCATCATGCTCATCCGATGGCCGTCCCCATCGTTAATTTTTAGCAGCCGTCCCCTGCTAGGTGGTCGTCCTCCACCTCTTGATGATCGTCCTTCATCATTTTATCCAATGGCTGTCCCCATTGTTGATTTTGGTTATCAGACATTCGTCCTATGTCATGATAAACCCTGAGAGCAGCCGTCCCCTGCTGAGTGGTCGTCCTCCACTTCTTGATGGTCGTCCTCCATCATGCTCGTCCGATGGCCGTCCCCATCGTTGACCTTTTCTATCCGATGGCCGTCCCCATCGTTGATATCTTCGGCAGCCGTACCCTGCCAGGTGGTCGTCCTCCACCTTTGATGGCCGTCCCCATCATATTTCTTTTATCCCCAACAGAGCAGCCGTCCCCTGCTAGGTGATCGTCCTTCACCTTTGATGGCCGTACCCCATCATCTGTTTATTTCATTTATTCTTTAACCCGATGGCCGTCCCCGTCGTGGTCCCTTTTCCTTTTAACCCGATGGCCGTCCCCATCGTCGGTTACTTTGCTTTATGAACTTGATGGCCGTCCCCGTCATGTTTCATTAATCCCCAGAGAATTTTATAACTTTATCTTGATGGCCGTCCCCATCATAATTTCTTTTCTTTCCCCAGCTAGTCGGCCGTCCCCGTCTTGGCTTTACCTTTTATCCCCAGCATGTCGGCCGTCCCCGTCATTGCTTTATTTTCCTGCACTTTTCCAGCATGTCGGCCGTCCCCGTCATCGCTTTACTTCACATTTATCCCAGCATGTCGGCCGTCCCCGTCATCGCTCTTTACCCAGCAGTCGTCCTCTGCTTGACGGTCGCCCTCCGTCGCCTACACTTACAATATACTTTATTTTCCTTTGCAATCTATATCCCTTTTCTTCTTCATTCTGTGAGTGCAAATTTTGGACTGTCTTTGGTATTCAACCACAAGTTATCTCGTTTGGCCTGTTAAGCCGTCGCTTACATCCTGCACAGCTAACTCATGTTTGAATAGGGGCAGCTGTAAACACCCCAAATTTGCCCTCACCCATTCACACCATGGCTTGTGATCATTCTCATATGCATAAACACAATCATATCATCTCACATTTCATTTTTGATTCACTGGATAGTTTCTAAGGCATCTGCACCTAGGGATTGTGATCTGAGCAACCTCAGGGCATCTTGAGCCATTCCAAAGGCCACCAATCATTTCAAAGGGATCCATGTGTGTTCTTACATCATATTCTATCTCCTCAAAGTCAAAAATGCAGAGGAATCACAAGAGCTAGGGTTTGAGTGGATGCAGAGCCAGGATGAACTGCACAGTTGACCTGAAAATTAGGGTTTTGGTTTCAGAGGCCATAACTCCAAATTTTTTGGTCATTCTTGTTTCCATTGGTCTCTATATGGTATAGGGAGTATGCATGTCAATTTTCATGAAGAAATTCCATGGGGAAGTCATCTGATCAAGGGTTGACTTTTCAGACAAGTCAGTGCAAAATCAGGGCATCTGAGGCCCCCAATGACCCAACCAATGGGTGATCTTCATCATTTTGAGTGTATATGATCTTTATTTGATCATGGAAGAAGGTTGAAGTTCATGAAAATCAAGAATTTAGGGTTTTTGCAAATGTTGACTTTTTGGGCATAGTTGACTTTTCAAGAATGCATCATTTTAGGTCATTTTTCAAGCCTTGATTCTTGATCCAAAAAGGCTTCAAATGGAAAAACTTTGGTCATGAAAGTTGTAGATCTCATCTTTCCCTTTTCAAAAAGTACAAGAACATGATCAAACTCTTCTTGGATCAAAAGTTATGGCAATGCAAAGTTGGCAAAAATCATTAATTTCTAAGGCATGCTTCAAATGGAAATTTTGCAAAGTCTTGAACCAAAGCCAAATGTAGCCTCTAATTCATTTCAAACCAACACATAAACATTCTCTAAGTGCTGAAAATCAGAATTGGATCAAGTTTGCCTATGGTTTGGTTTGTGTAACAAGGTTTTCTTCACATGTGAACCAAAATGTCACAAGTTGCAAAACACTCATTTCACTCCCTACCACTTGCAGCCTTGGATGCTGGACCAAGCTGACATTTCCCCCTCATCTTGCTGCGCATAGCCCATGCCTTGTACCAAGCTAGCACCTCACCATACTTTCTCTTACACAAGAGTTGACAAATTGCAAAAGTTGCCTCACCTATCCATAAAGCACATGTCAAATCAACTGACCAATGAGAGAGAGTTATGTGGACAATTTGCAAGCAAAACATAAGAGAAGGCAAGGCTGAAACACATTCATTCACCACATACACAAAAACTCACCATCTTGCAACTTGCTTCGGATTCCTCTCCACAGCCACTAAACATTCAAGCCAACTTCACCAATCATCTCACCTTGCTCCATAGACCTCAAACCACCCAAAGCACAAGCCTGAAACAGCCAAGAGATCCCACTGCCATTTCTCACTTCAGTTTGCAGTTCCATTCGAATCTTCCATCCTAGCTCACAAACAGCCAAACAAACCTTGCAAAGCTTCTCCATACATCATCTAGACCACAAACCATCATTCACAATGGCCTGAATCAGCCAGAATCACCATAGCCATTGTTGACTGAGCTTGAAGCAGGAGCTTTCGAAACTCATCAACCAGCCTACATAAATTGTTCTAAGGCATTCAAACATCATCAAGGGGTCCTAAGGAGTGGTTTGCACATAAAGAGAAGGCCAGAAAGTCCTCAAGTGGAAAGCTTCAAATCTCAGGTAGCCTGAAATTTATTTTTCCAGAAATCATTTTTATTGTTACAAACTTGTTCTATTTGTTTCACTGATCATTCTGGTACCATTGGTTTTGAAAATGGTTGTGATTTGAGCATTTAATTTGTTTCTGAAGCTTGCGTGACCTAGAACTTTTTCTCTTCGATTCAGTTGATTTAGGAAATATAAATTTGTTTTGAGAGAGGGGTTTGGTTCGTGAGAGGGTGAGGATCATTTCCATGTTCTTGGTTTTCATTTTTGGTACGTTTTGAGAGGTTTGGAGATTTTTCAGGTGAGAGCTGGCCGGAGAAGACGACCGGAAGTCTTCTCCGGCCACCTGAAAGTAATTTGTGCCCTAATTGTGTAATTAACTTCAGTTTGAATGTGAGCCGTAGATAGCCATTGACCAGTTGACTTCCCTCTCTTTTGGATGGCCCAGATCAGCTTACTTATGCCCTAATCCACGTGTTAACTTAATTAATCCATAATTAAATAATTTAATCAGAGTCAATCCTGGCCACAAGATCACGCGCGCAGTCAATGAATTCAAACTCAGAGCCAATCTCGTCCATCCATCCTGTTTACTTTTATTTTATTTAATTTAATTCATTTCTTTTTCATTTGTTTTGCATATTTAATTTAAAAATAGCAAAAAAATCTTAAAAATTATGAAACTTTTTCCTTAAGGTTTTATTAATTTTTATGACACAAAAATATTTTTATTTTATTTTTTATCATTAAAAAAGTATTTTTAAATATTTAAAAGATTATTTTTAATTGATTAATGAGAATTAATTAATTAAAAATACTTTTAGGTATTTAAAAATTACAAAAAAATTCATGAAATGTTCTAAGACATTTAGAAACATTGTCCAACCTTCAAACCAAATTTCTTTTTTGATCTTGATGCATTTTAAGAATTTTTCATTGAATTAAATCATTTTCTATGCATTATTTTGATCATGGATTCAAAAATTCATTTCTGCCTATTGGTGAAGGTTGAGACATTGATTCTTTTTGCTTTGTCTTGTGTTTGGCATGTAGTTTCTAGGGTAAAAAGGCCATGAATTGTTCTTGCATTTTCAAATTGTTTGGCATTTGTTTTGTTAAGAACCCTAAAAAACCCTAATAACTTAGAAAATTCATATCTTGAGTTTGGTTGAGAGTTGAAAGCTCCCCTTTGGGCAGTGGTTTATCATAGGCCTAGGGTTTCTTTGGGTGCCATTTTCCATTTTTTATCATGAGGTTTGCTTCTGTTTTTGGTTTGTGTTTGATGTTTGATCCATGAACCCTAATTTGGGCTTTCTTTTGCATCCTTCTTGCATTCTCTTGCATAACATGACTTGTCTTTGCATTTTGTGCATTCTTGTGATCCATTTGACATCTTAAGACATTTAGAAATCATGCTTGATCATTGCATTACATATTTGCCATGTCATTTGTCTTGTATGATTCATAACTTTCCATGTTTGTTCATGCTCCTTAGCTTGCATCATTTGCATTCATAATCTTGTATGAGCATCTCCATGCCTTGCCTCATGTTTGCAGCACCTCATAACATCATAGTCATCATCCACATGCTTCTGGTTTTGCTTATCATCATGTCATTTCATTTCATTTAGCATTGCATTGCATTTCTTTCTAACATTTCAGGTGGTAAGTAAACTTGAGAAGTGAATTTGCCTTCACTTCTCATAACTTTTCTTTTCATCTCTCTTGCATCCATTGCTGCATTCTTCTATGTGTTTGAGATTGAGCTTGCTCATTCTTCTTCCTCCCACTTTCTTTCTTCAAGTGACTTGACTTCTTGAATGAAGCAAGTCACTTTGCTTCTCTTGATCCTGTTCATCTGCTTCCTGGTGGTTCCATTGAAGATTTCTTTCTAAGACCTCACAAACCTTAGGAACAACCAAGCATGACAATGAATTAGGGTTTTGATTAGTCTCCCCTCATAGTTTTACCTTTGTGTCTCTCTTTGAGTCTTCTCTTCTCACCTCATGATCAGGGACTAAACCCTAAAGGCTTTAAGACTTTGTGATTAAGCTTATGCCTGCATCCTTCTCTTAGGATGGAGTGTATAACTTTAATCCTAAGTCTTGAACCCTTAAGGTGTTTAAATCTTTTAATTAATTCATCTAATAATCATCAAGACATCACTTGTAACTTGGGCCTTGCATTAGGGTTCTAATTCTTCCTTAAGTGGTTAAGAAGGACTAACCCTAGTGTTAATGGACAAGTCCCCCTCAAGTTGTCTTACAAATCATAAAAAACACTTCATCATCATATCATTAATAAAATCCACTTAATCAAAGGCTTGTTTTGTCATGGGTTTAATCCCTAATCATGGATTAAGTTGAGGAGTCTTCCTCAGCTTAAACATTCTCATCTATTATCCTTCTTTTAGGATGGTGTAATGGGTCTGTTTAATCCTTGATTATGGCTTAACCTCATTACTCAACACTAAACAAAAACACCAAAAACATCTAAATAATCACAAGTAGGTTAATGATCTTAATCCTACACCAAAGGTGATTAAGTGTGAGAATCTGACTTCACACTTAAGGTATTCTCATTACCCCTAATCAGAGGGAAGATATGATGAGTTTACTAAATCCATTGGTTTAGACTTAAGCTCATTATCTTATGACAAATCTTCAAAAAGCAATAAAAGACTGAAAACACAAAAACAAACAATAATCGTCTCCTCCGGGATTCTTTTCTCATCATCTTCACTCACAAACGAGAACTTGCTTCCTCCGTCTAATGCAAGACAGTTTGCACCTGAGCCAGACAGGTCATACACTTGAGCATAGGCAAGCAAGCAGTTTACAAGTCAATTCATCTTTCAGTCTCTTTGGGTCGAACTACGGTGTTCTGACTTCCTCATTGCACGAGAGGATACGTAGGCATAACTTAACAGTTATCGAACAAAAGTCTCTGTATATTCCCCCTCTTTCCAGCATCTTTCTCTTAGCCTCATTATCATGAGCAATTCATTCTCATTCTTACACTGACACATCATTATACACTTCACTTCTCTTACACTGACACCTGTACATCCTTTTCCAGCTCTTTTATACACAAATTGCACTGACACTACCCCTTTAAAACACAAATCTTTTAAGCGTGGATCCCGTCGAGTACGACGGACAATCTGGGTGCTAATACCTTCCCAGGTTGTAACCAACCCCCTTTCTCAGTCTCTTTGGTTCGCAACCGTCTTATCCATCTTTTTCTAGGCCTATGCAGCATTGCCTTTCCTTCGGGATAAAAATGCCTAGCTGGCGACTCTATTCATCTCCAGTGAGTTCACGGCTGTGTGTTCTCACTGTTCCCTTCGCCGACCGTTCGCGCTTGTACCAGGATGCAAATCTTCGGGAGCGACACTGAGGCAGATGCTGATGAAGATAGGTCAAATACTGAAGATAGGGTCAAAACCAAACCAAAAGAATGAAGATGGATACCCTGAAACACAAATAAGCAAATGTCAATATGATGCGATGAGTATGTATGCAAATGATATGCAAGGGTTTGTGACTGAGCTGGATCTGATCAAATGCCCTGATATAGGTCCAAGTATGTTCAAGAAATCCAGATGGAGGTCTATAAATCCAGTAACCAAGGTGGGGGGCTCAAATAAAGAGCCACATGTCCAGGGTTTTAGAATCACAAGAACTGTTCCAACATGAAGTATTCTTAATCAAGTCAAAGTAACAGGGTATTCTGAGGTCAAGGTACCTGCAAACCTGTAAACAGCCCAACCCCCTCACAGGTGGTGTTCTAAAACAAGGATCCTCAGACTTGGATCAGTTATGAGAAGTGTAAACACTTCTAACCCGGAGGTACAGTGTTTACAATAACCATAAAAGTTCCTCCTCTAATTCACCTCAGTTTCTGCAGGTCAAAACTAAAGGTCATCCAGACTTAGCAGGCTTCCCAGATAGCCCTAGCATTGCAGGAAATCTGCAACACAGAGTTCTCAAGAAGAAACCCATATCTGAACCGTGTTTCATATTCCCGCACCAGACCGAGATGGAATGGGAAAGAATATGATTCACTCTAGCCTAAGTGTCACTCAGGTCCCAGGCATAGGACCTTAACTCTCAATGGAACACCCACCCACCAAAGCAAAACCAGATCCAGCCAGACAGCATGACAGTATGATATATGTAAAGCAGTAAAGAAAGTAATAAAACAAACTGTACATAAAGCAATAAATAAAATAAATACACAAGCACAGATAGCACATAACACCCCAGTAAACACAAATCAATCAAGCGCTAGGAGGAACCCACAAAAAGAACCAGAAGCCCTGGTTGCAAAATAAGGTGTCCCCAGCAGAGTCGCCAAGTTGTCGCTCCCGATAGATGGGACTGGGCCCAGATAAAGGTACAGACGCGAACGGTCGGCGAAAGGGGGATGCGAGGACACACAGGAGTGAACTCACAGGGAATGAATAGAGTCGCCAGCTAGGCATTTTTATCCCGGAGGAAAGGCAATGCTGCATAAGCCTAGAAAGATACGGATAAGACGGTTGCGAACCAGAGAGACTGAGAAAGGGGGTTGGTTACAACCTGGGAAGGTATTAGCACCCAGATTGTCCGCCGTACTCGACGGGATCCACGCTTGAAAGATTTGTGTTTTAAATGGGTAGTGTCAGTGCAATTTGTGTGTAAAAGAGCTGGAAAACAAAATGTACAGGTGTCAGTGTAAGAGAAAAGTGAAATATATAAGTGAAGTGTCAGTGTAAGAACAGGAGTGAAATGCTCAAGATCATGAGGCTAAAAGAATGAGGCTAGAAAGAGGGGGAATATACAGAGACTTTTGTTCGATAACTGTTAAGTTATGCCTACGTATCCTCTCGTGCAATGAGGAAGTCAGAACACCGTAGTTCAACCTAAAGAGACTGAAAGATGAATTGACTTGTGAACTGCTTGCTTGTCTATGCTCAAGTGTATGACCTGTCTGGCTCAGGTGCAAACTGTCTTGCATTAGACGGAAGAAGCGAGTTCTCGTTTATGAGTGAATGAGATGAGAAAAGAATCCCGAAGGAGACGATTATTGTTTGTTTTTGTGTTTTCAGTCTTTTATTGCTTTTGAATTTGTCATAAGTTAATGAGCTTGAGCCTAAACCGATGGATTTAGTAAACTCATCACATCTTCCCTCTGATTAGGGGTAATGAGAATACCTTAAGTGTGAAGTCAGATTCTCACACTTAATCACCTTTGGTATAGGATTAAGATCATTAACCGACTTGTGATTATTTAGATGTTTTTGTGGTTTTTGTTTAGTGTTAAGTAATGAGGTTAAGCCATAATCAGGGATTTAACAGACTCATTACACCATCCTAATAGAAGGATAATAGATGAGAATGTTAAGCTGAGGAAGGCTCCTCAACTTAATCCATGATTAGGGATTAAACTCATGACAAAACAAACCTTTTATCAAGTGGCTTTTAATTAATGATATGATGAAGAAATGTTTTTTAGGATTTGTAAGACTACTTGAGGGGGACTTGTCCATTAACACTAGGGTTAGTCCTTCTTAACCAGTTAAGGAAGAATTAGAACCCTAATGCAAGGCCCAAGTTACAAGTATGATGTCTTGATACTTATTAAGTGAATTGATTAAGAGATTTAAACACATTAAGGGTTTAACACTTAGGATTAAAGTTATACACTCCATCCTAAGAGAAGGATGCAGGCATAAGCTTAATCACAAAGCCTTAAAGCCTTTAGGGTTTAGTCCCTGATTATGAGGTGAGAAGAGATGACTCAAAAGAGACACAAAGGTAAAAACTAAAAGGGGAGACTAATCAAAACCCTAATCATTGTCATGCTTGGTTGTTCCTAAGGTTTGTGAGGTTTGCAAGAACAATCTTCAATGGAACCACCAGGAAGCAGATGAAAGGATCAAGAGAAGCAAAGTGACTTGCTTCATTCAAGAAGTCAAGTCACTTGAAGAAAGAAAGTGGGAAGAGGAAGAATGAGCAAGCTCAAACTCAAACACATACAAAAATGCAGCATGGATGCAAGAGAGAGATGAGAAGAAAGTATGAGAAGTGAGGGCAAATTCACTTCTCAAAATCACTTACCACCTGAAAGGTTAGAAAGGGAATGCAATGCAATGCAAAATGGGATGAGATGACATGATGAGAAACAAAACCAGAAGCATTCACATGATGCTAATGATGCTATGAGATGCTACAAACATGAGGCAGCACATGGAAAAGATCATACAAGTTCATGAATGCAAATGAAGCAAGTTAGGAACCATGAACATACATGAAAAGTTATGAAGTGCACATGGCATACAACAAGGCAAATACATGATGCAATGATCAAACATGCTTTCAATATGTCTTATGATGTCAAATGAATCAAATGGATGCTTGAAATGTCATGGCAAGTCATGTTATGCAAGAGAATGTAAGATGGATGCACATGGAAGCCCAAATTAGGGTTTATGATCAATGCAACAAACAAAAATCAAAATCAGAAGCAAACCCTAAGATAAAAAATAGAAAATACCACTCAAAGGACCCCTAATCCTATACTAAACCAATGCCCAAAGGAGAGGTCTCAACTCCTAACCACTTTTAAGTTATGATTTTCACAAGTTTTTTAGGGTTTTAGGGTTCCCAAACAAAAGAAATGCCAAACAAATGGAAAATGAAAGATCAAATCATGGCCATTTAATCTCACAAACTACATGCCAAACACAATGCAATGCAAAAAGAATCAATGTCCAACTCTTCATGGATAGGCAGAAATGATTTTTTGAACTTTGGATCAAAATAATGCACAAAAATGATTTTAATTCAATGAACAATTCTCAAAATGCATCAAGATCAAAAAAGAAATTTGGTTTGAAGGTTGGACAATGTTTCTAAATGTCTTAGAACATTTCATGAATTTTTTGGTGATTTTTAAATACCTAAAAGTATTTTTAATAAATTAATTTCCATTAATCAATTAAAAATAAACTTTTAAATATTTAAAAATACTTTTTAAATGCTAAAAATGAAAATAAAAATATTTTTGTGTCATAAAAATTAATGAAACTCTTGAGAAAAAGTTTCATAATTTTTAAACAATTTTACTATTTTAAATAAATTATGGAAGTTGAATGACAAAAAAATGAAATAAAAATAAGATAAATGGAAAGTATTCAGATCCAATGGTGGAGATTTGAACTGGGTTTGAATGGGTTGACTGGCGCGCGAATCCAAGGGCTGTGGTTGGTCCTGATTAGATTTATTTAATTGTGATTAATTAAACTAAATAAAGGGGATTAGGGCAAATGAATAGATCTGAGCCATTCATGCGCGCGGGAAGTCAAAGAAGTCAAGCAATCCTACGCTCAAGATTCAAATGAGTTTAATGACCTGAGATTAGGGCAAAACAAATTCAGGTGACCGGAGGGGAGCTCCGGTCATCTTCCCCGGCGACCCCAAAACCCTAAAATACGATTCAGGCAACCATTCCTCAAATTAAAGCCAGGGAAACACTCCTCTACTCAAACCTCACTCAAATCAACTCTCAAAATGAATTTCTCATGCTTAAACTAAGAGAATCGAAGCCATGAAGATTCACGGGCAAAATTTCAGAGCCCTGGTAAATCCTCATTTCTCAACCATTTCAAATTCTAAAACCACCCCCATGACCAGTAAAGCATGCACAATCAATTTTTAACATAAAAATCAAGCTCTGAAAAGTTGAAAACTCGAAGCTACCTGAAGTGGTGAACTGTGAATCTGAGCTCTTCTGACCCTGCTTTGGTGCAAAATGCCTTCTCTGGACCCCTTGAAGCCAATGGAATGTTCACAACCTCTTGCTGGAGGCTATTTTGGAAGCTTGAGTTCTGATATGGCAGGTTTGGCAGTTGTGATTAGTAGGGTTTCAGGCTGCATTCATGGTGGATTCTGGTTCTTTTTTATGTGTTTGATTTGTTGGTGAAGAGAAATGGGGTGTTTGATGGCTGGAAAATGAGATTCGAAGAGAGAAGAGTTTTGGACAGTTTTGTGATATGCTATCTTCTGGCCAGCTTCAATGCTCAAAGGCTTGCTATATCATCTCCAACTTGTGTGGATAGACTGTGAGGCAGGTCAGTAGGGTGGCTGGATACTGTGCCAAGAGTATGGGAGCCTTTTGCAAAAAAAGTCAAGTTTGTGTCCTTGAGAGCATGGGTCATGGCAGCAACTGTGTGAGGTCATGTCTTGCTCCAGCTTGAGTTGAGGAGAGCCCTTGGATTGTTTGTAGCTGACTGCAACATATGGATGACAAGCTATGCTAGCTTTTGCAACTTGACAACTTGTGTTTTCTCATGAGTTTATGCCAAGTACATGAAACAATGCTTGCTGAATTTTGTCACATGATGTCTCAATTGGTCATGGCAATGTTTAGAGATCAGCTAGTGATCACATAATTCCTTGAAGCATGATTTTGCCAAGAAACCTCTTTTTGCATACTTATGAAAAATGCTTTATGGAACTTTGAAAATCAAGGCAAGCCATCCAAAATTCCTTGGGCCAAATCTGTTTTTGGGGTCATGTGTGATCATGTAATGCAGCTTTGAAGTCACTTTGAAGTTACTAGAATGCTTGGTTCATGAAATTGCAAGTTTTCTTTTTAGTGCATAACTTGAAAATTAGTGATTTTTGCCAACTTCAACACACCATAACTTTTGATCCAAAATGAATTAGGTCATGTTCTTGTACTTTTTGAAAAGGGAAAAATGTATTCTACAACTTTCATGACCAAAGTTTTTTCATTTGAAGCATTTTTGGATCAAAGAGCAAGGCTTGAAAAATGGCATAAAATGACATATTCTTGAAAAGTCAACCATGCCCTAAAAAGTCAACTTTTGCAAAAACTTGTAATTCTTGAATTTTGTGAACTTCAACCTTCTTCCATGATCAAATAAAGATCATATACACTCAAAATAATGAAGATCACCCCTTGGTTGGGTCATTGGGGGCCTCAGATGCCCTGATTTTACACTGACTTGTCTGAAAAGTCAACTCTTGATCAGATGACTTCCCCATGGAATTTCTTCATGAAAATTGATATGCATACTCCCTATACCATATAGAGACCCATGGAAACAAGAATGACCAAAAAATTTGGAGTTATGGCCTCTGAAACCAAAACCCTAATTTTAGGTCAACTGTGCAGTCAAACTTGGCTCTGCATCCACACCAATCCCAGTTCTTGTGATCCTTTTGCATTTTTGAATTTGAGAGAATGTAATATGATATAAGAACACACATAGACCCCTTTGAAGTGATTGTTGACATTTGGGATGGCTCAAGAAGCTCTTGGATGGTTCAGATCACAAACCCTAGATGCAGATGACTTAGAAACTATGCAGTGACTCAAAATTGAGATATGAGATGATATGATTGTGTTTATGCATATGAGATGATCACCAGCCATGGTGTGAATGGGTGAGGGCAAATTTGGGGTGTTTACACTTTCGAATCTCTTGATTCAGCCATCAAACCTTCAAACTTTTCCCACCATTCAACTCCATAAACATCACTGATCATTTCCCACCTTCCATTTTGCCCTAAAACCTTCATAATCAAAAACACGATTTCAACATTTCATGAACTGAGATTCTGCAAACTTCCTCTAGAGGCCATTTAAACTCTAGCTAAGCATCATAAGCTCTTGGGGGAATCATTGGAGTGGATTTGAAGCAAAGAACTGGCCAGAAAGTCCCTGTTTCGAAAGCTCAAGCTCAGGTAGCAATGGCATTTATTTTTCCAGAACTCTTATTTTATGTTATAGAATGATTCTACATGTCTCACTGATCACCATGATGTTTTTATTTTTGAGAATAGTTGAGAAATAAGCATTTCATGAGCTTCTGAATTTTCTGCCACGTTTTCCGTTTTGCTCTGATTCACGAATTTGATGATGAATAAATGATTTTTGGTGAGTGATTCTTGTTGGGGTTGATATGGGGATCATTTCTGGAAAGTTAGAGAGCTTGGGGGTGCGTAGGGAGTGAGATAGCATAAGTGATTGGCCGGAGAAGATGACCGGAACACTGTTCCGGTCACCTGAATGTAATTAGGGTTCAGATTAGGGTTAATGACATAATTAGTGAAGTTTGAATTTGGGCCGTTCATTTGCGCGCGCTGGTCAATTCCCTCCCCTTTTTGTTTGAATCTCAGCCACTGGATCTGATTACTTCCATTAATTCATATCTTTAATTCATTTTAATTGCATTTTCTTCATCATTTTATTTAAAATAGCAAATCATTTCTAAAAAAATTTCATTTTTTGCATGCTGACTTAAAATATTTTTATCTTTCTGAATATAATTTTATTTTTATTTTTTGCATCAAAAATTATTTTTAAATCATTTAAATGTTTATTTTTAATTAGTTAATGAAGATTAATTAATTAAAAATGCATTTAGGTATTTAAAAATCACCAAAAAATTCTCATTGCATTTTGACATATTTAGAAACATTATCCAACTCTCAAAACAAATTTCTTTTTGGTTCTTGAACTATTTTGACCTTTTTCATTGGAATTAAATTCATTTAAAGGCAATATTTTTGTTCAAACTTGGAAAAATCCAATCTGCCTAACCATTGAGAGTTTGATGATGGTTCTTCTTGCATTGCATCCTTCATAGCATGTAGTTTATAGGATAAAATTGGTTTGAATTTATCCTCCATTTTCAATTTGTTTAGCATTTTTAATTGTGAGGTACCCCAAAACCCTAGTTGACTTAGAAAATTCATAACTTCCATTAGGTTTAGGGTTAGGTCCCCACCTTTGGGCAGTGAACTTGTGTAGGGTTAGGGTTCCTTTGATCCCATTTTCAATTTTTTATCATGTCATTTGCTTCTGGTTTTGAATTTTGTGTTACATGTTATGCATAAACCCTAATTTGTGCCTTCCTTTGCATCCATCTCTCATTTGCTTGCATACAAGAACTTGCCATAACATTTTGTGCATCCACAAGAGCCATAAGACATATTAGGACATATTAGAACCATGATTGATCATTGCATCATTCCTTTGCCATGTTATATGTTCATTTCATTTCATAAACATTCATGAATCTTTATGGTTCAAAGCATGCCTCATTTGCATCCTTATGCTTGTTTGATCACTCTCATCTCTTGTCATGTGTTTGCATCATCTCTTAGCATCATTAAAATCATGTGCATGCTTCTGACTTTGGTTTGTATCATGGCAATTCATCTCATTCTCATTGCATTTCATTTATTTTGCTAACTTTTCAGGTGGTAAGTTGTTTTGAGAAGTGAATTTGCCTTCACTTCTCACAATCTCTTCTTATCCCTCTCTTGCATCATTGATTCATTTTATCTTGTCTTTGAGTGAGCTTGCTCATTAATGCTCTTTCTTACTTTCTTCCTTCAAGCAACTTGTCTTCTTAAGTGAAGCAAGTTATCTTGCTTCTCCTTTCTTCTTCCTCTTTCTATCTTGTTCCTCCTTGGTGGCCTTTGAAGATTCTTTCTCTCTTAAGCCTCACAAACCTTAGGATCTCCAAGTATGATAACAATTAGGGCTTGACTAGTTCCCCATTAGTTTTACCTTTGTGTCATCTTTGTGTCTCTCTTCTCATCTCATAATCAAGGACTAAACCCTAAAGGTTTTAAGGCTTTGTGATTAAGCTTATGCCTGCATCCTTCTATTAGGATGGAGTGTATAACATTAATCCTAAGTGTTAAACCCTTAATGTGTTTAAATCCTTTAATCAATCCATCTAATAATCACTAAGACATCAAGCTTGTAACTTGGGCCTTGCATTAGGGTTCTAATTCTCCCTTAATTGGTTAAGAAGGACTAACCCTAGTGTTAATGGACAAGTCCCCCTGAAGTTGTCTTACAAACCATAGAATTCACTCCTTAACCTTACCATTAATTAAAATCCACTTTAATAAAGGCTTTGTTTTGTCATGAGGTTAATCCCTAATCATGGATTAAGTTGAGGAGCCTTCCTCAGCTTAAATGTTCTCATCTATTATCCTTCTATTAGGATGGTGTAATGGGTCCATTAAATCTCTGATTATGGCTTAATCTCATTACTTAACACTAAACAAAAACAACAAAAACACCTAAATAAATGTAAGTAGGTTAATGATCTTAATCCTACATCATGGTGATTAAGTGTGAAGTGCTTACATCATGTTTAAAGTATTCTCATTACCCCTAATCAGAGGGAGGATGTGATGAGTTTACTAACCCTTGGTTTAGGCTTAAGCTCATTAACTTATGACAAATCCAAAAAGCAATAAAAGACTGAAAACACAAAAAAAAACAATAATCGTCTCCTCCGGGATTCTTTTCTCATCTCATTCACTCACAAACGAGAACTCGCTTCTTCCGTCTAATGCAAGACAGTTAGCACCTGAGCCAGACAGGTCATACACTTGAGCATAGACAAGCAAGCAGTTCACAAGTCAATTCATCTTTCAGTCTCTTTGAGTCGAACTACGGTGTTCTGACTTCCTCATTGCACGAGAGGATACGTAGGCATAACTTAACTGTTATCGAAAAAAAGTCTCTGTATATTCCCCCTCCCTCCAGCATTATTCTTTAAGCCTCATAGTCTTGAGCATTTCATTCTTGTTCTTACACTGACACTTCTCTTATACACTTCATACTTCTTTTACACTGACACTTGCATTCTTTTCCAGCTTTGATACACAAATTGCACTGACACCACCCCTTTAAAACACAAATCTTTTAAGCGTGGATCCTGTCGAGTACGACGGACAATCTGGGTGCTAATACCTTCCCAGGTTGTAACCAACCCCCTTTCTCAGTCTCTATGGTTCGCAACCGTCTTATCCATCTTTTCTTAGGTTTATGCAGCATTACCTTTCCCTCGGGATAAAAATGCCTAGCTGGAGACTCTTGTCTTCTGAGTTCACCCCCTGTGTGTTCTCTCTCCCTTCGCCGACCGTTCGCGTCTGTACCCCATTTGACTTAGCCTCATTTGGTGGGTGCGACACTAAGAACACGTGGAAGGGACAAATTCGTACCTAATCGGAGCAATCGCGTTCTCAATCTCCGGCGACGGTGAGCTTCCACTGCTTCACTCTCTCTCGTCTTGAATATCGATTCTTGAACCTTGTGTCGTCGTCCAAGCGTAACCGTTGTTTTCTTGAATTTTGTTGGCTTGTGAAGATGATTCGAAGGGGATTGATTAATCCATGAATCGCGGAAGAGAATGCTTTCCGGAGATTAGCGACAATGATCAAAGAGGTATGCGAATCTCAATGATTGAGTTTCCTGAAATCGACGAAGACCCGATGTCGTTGGCGACTTCACAGGTACCGCCTCTTACTTCTTCCTTTCTTTCAATATTCTTCTCCGATTTGTTCTAAAATCCGTTGCTATTGCTCTTCTCGTAGCTTTCATAATCTTGCGCTTCCGTGGATGAAGGTTCTCGAATCGTGTGGTTGTGCTTTACATACTGAAATTGATGAAGAGTGACGATTCCGAATTGGAGTTGAAGAGGAAAGTTGTAGGGGATTGAGATAATGGATTGAAGATGTTTGTTTAGTGAAGTGATGTTTGTTGAATCCAAGTATTGGAGCTGATGAAGGTTGGAGTGAAGCTGAAGAAGGATGAAGAAGATGATGAAGAGGAATGATGGTTGAAGAATCTGAATGAATGAGATCAAGTGGGGAAGATGAAAAAGAATTCGGAATGAAATTGAGAGAAAAGATGAAGGTGATGCTGAATTTCCGAAAGAGGGAGAAGAGAAGGTGATGAAAAAATGAAAAAATCTCCCATGAAGAAGATGAATTAATAGATTTATATAGATGAACAATGAAGGTGTTTTGGGATTTTTCAGGTAACTTTCAGTTATGAATTGGTTATGAAATCAGTTAGGAATTGGTTAGAAGTGTAACTGTCTTTTTTGGTTCTGATTTTCTTCTCTTTTCTAATCCTTATGTTTCTATTTTTTCCTTTTGTGTGAATTGATTTCAGTTTTTCTGATCATTGTATGGAGTATAAGGATTCGAAGATGAATGGTGTAGATCAGATGAGGGTATATCGGTTTGAAGATGATTTCTTAGAGTAGCTCATGAATTCTGTAGGTTGAATATCGAAATTGTAGAGCAATCTTTGAGAGAGATTCGAAAGGGAGTACAAGGAGTACATGAATTCTCCAGAATAGTTTCTTCCCTTTTCAAATGATGATTTTCGGTTATTGTACTTTTCTAATACTAGCTTTCTGCAGCCTTAGTTAATATAAATTTTCTGGTATTAACTTTGTATTGAATGTACACTCCCAAATTCAGGGAGTCCCCTTTTTGTAAAATATATTAATAGTTAATGGTTGAGTGACAAACCCTTGCTACTCTCTGAATTTTTTTGAGACCGAATTCGATAGAACATTTCTTTTTGCAATCTTCTTTGCGTTTTTATTTTATCATCATGCAAACATCATACTCATCAATTCAATAATATCAACTCAATAATAAGAATGGACTTTTGTGCCCATCTTTTCAACCCACCAATCAGCGTATTGATAAACACTGACATCTTTCTCATTCAATAACTTGATTTTCAGCTGGTTGTGGCAAAAATCTCATTGCTGCGTAAGACTATCGGCTAGTAATTCTAAGGGCCTCAACCCATGCTCCCTTTCTTGGATACCAAGGGGTCTTGAAATAATCCATAAAGTTGGATTCATCACTGAAATCTTCAAAGAGTGACAAATTGCTAGGACATCATAATGTAGTGCATCTAATATGAAGCCAGCCCACTTTAAGATTTTTTTTGTAAACTTTATTTTGCAAAGAACTCATCCTTCGATGTGTGTCCAAACATGAAAAACTTGATGTTATGATCCATACCACTGAATAATCCCTTTTTTTTGTTTTTGGATGGAATGTACATTTAGTCGGTATAATGCCACTTTCAAATTCATCCAAGTCCACATGTAGCATTGGAATAAATAAATTACTACAAAGTTGTATTATTCTTTGGACCAAAACAACAAATATATCATGTTGCTAACATAACATGGATGACGCAACTATTACTTGGATTTTGAATAAAAATGGAATGATTTTGTCATAATAGACCACATTTGAATTCAACGTTGAATGGATGGCAACACCAACTATCACTTGGAATTTGTTTGAACGCTAAGACCTTGAATATTAGATGACATTGATACTTCACTTGAATTGAACTTAATGGCCAAGCTTGAAACAAATCTTCAGTCTTTCTCATTATTATTTAAATCGTGACGGACCATCTTAATCCATAGCTTTCTCCATCGAGAACGATGATAAAGACCTAATTTCTTGAGGCCTTGGGTGATAAAGTGCTCATAATAACGAGAGCTCAACCTTGCATTGAGTGTAATAACCAAATGAATCACTTTGGAACCGAAAAAAGATTCCTATCACCAGAAAGAGCTTGATCCCATGTTTTAGTGATTCCATCCCAATACGAATGCAAATTTATGGCCTACTGAAAATGCATATGAACGCATATGCGATCCATTTAGGTTTAGTAATAAATATGAGGGCAAATTTTGGGGTGTTACAGATGCCCCTATTCAATCGCTGTATACTTGAATGGATGATAGTAGTTGCTTTCAGACGTTTGAAGTATGCAGGGATTGAATACCAGAAACAACCAGAAAATTTGCACTCTGTGACAAAAGAACGGGGAGATAACTCAACCGAATGAACTCTGCTTGGGATAATTATGATGGGGAGAATAGTAAACAGGGGATTCCTTTTGAATGATGCCAGGGGAATACTGGCTTGCCATGCTGCTGGTGGACTTTGATAGGCTGCAACAATGCCTCACTGATGCCTTATCGGATGGAGTTAGACGAATAACGACTTGCCACACTACGAGTGGACTTTCAACAATTTGCGATCGAATTTTAAGATACTTTGCCACCCTAGGGATGGACTTTTGCCAATCTGCGGTTGGACTTCAGATACTTTACCACACTGCGGGTGGACTGCTGGATAATTAGCCACATTGCGGGTGGACTTTGGAAATTTGCCACACTGCGGGTGAACTTTGGAAATTTGCCACACTGTGGGTGGACTTCTGCTCACTGCGGGAGACTTTTGCCCACTGCGGGGGACTTTAGAAATTTGCCACACTACGGGTGGACTTCTGCTCACTGCGGGAGACTTTTGAAACTTGCCACCCGAAGATGGACTTTGGCCAGTCTGTGGCTGGACTTTTGCTCGATGTGGGAGACTTTTGAAAATTTGCCACCCGAAGATGGACTTTGGCCAGTCTGTGGCTGGACTTTTGCTCGTTGTGGGAGACTTTTGGAAAATTTGCCACACTACGGGGGCACATTGCTCAACTACGAGAGACTTCTGTAAATTCGCCACACTACGAGGGCACATTGCTCAGCTACAGGATACTTTGGCTCACTACAGGAAACGTTTGCTCGCTACGGGAGACTTTTGCCACACTACGGGGGACTTCAATTTCTTGCCACACTACGTGGGCTGCTGCTCGCTACGGGAGACTTTGGCTCACTACATGAGTCTTTTGCTCACTACGGGAGACTTATGCTCACTAAGGGAGACTTCTGCTCACTACGAGAGACTTTGATTTCTTGCCACACTACGGGGGTTGCTGCTCACTACGGGAGACTTATGCTCACTACGGGAGACTTTTGCTCACTACGGGAGACTTCAATTTCTTGCCACACTACAGGGGCTTTGGTAATTCACCACACTACGGGGGCTGCTGCTCGCTACGGGAGACTTTGAGAATTCGCCACCCGGAGGATGGACTTTGGCCAGTCTGCGGCTGTACTTTAAGAATTTGCCACCCCGAGGATGGACTTTGGCCAATCTGCGGTTGGACTTTGAATGAATTGCCACGCTGCAGGTGGACTTGGGATAAGTTGCCACGCTGCGGGTGGACTTTGGAAATTTGCCACCCAGAGGATGGACTTTGGATAAATTGCCACGTTGCGGGTGGACTTTGAATATCAACCTTGAATTTAATACACACATGCTGAATTATATGACCTGATGCCCCATGACATTAGGGGATAGGTATAAAGAGAATTCCTGACGCGAATATAAAAAATCTTTGCTGACTCTGTGGGGACTACAAATGATTGTTGATATTTTTGCTGGAGAAGAGTGTGACTAGTCTGTCTCGACTTATCACCTTGCCAAAAATAAATTGGACTTTAGATTCGAAGACCCTGCTAGGGGATGCCTCAAATGCTGGGGATTGAATCTCACCTCCAGATTTCGCTGGGGAATCGACAACCTTTCGACTTAGCTGGGGAAGACCTATCAAGGCTCTGCTGAGGAGAACTCTCTTGTCTATCTGCATTTTCCAAACCTCTGTGGGGAAGGGGACCGTTCAGCTAACTACCGAGAATTTCCGGATTCTTGTAAGAAGTGTTTCACTATGGGAAGACGGCTCTTGCTAGGGATGATCCTTATCGCTTTGCTGGGGGAAGAGAAGGATTTGGTTTGAGATCTGCTGGGAAATAAGATCAAGGAAACCCGCTGAAGGAAAGTTTGACAACTTTGTTGGGGATAAATTCCATGCGTCTGTTGGAGATTACAAAGCTGAATTGCATCCTGCTGAGGAGGAAAGATTTCAAGTAGTCTCGTGCTAGGGATCATTTTCTTTGATTCGGGCTTTACCTTAAGAGGATTTTACAAAAAACTTGGTGTCTTTAAACTCTTCAGGAGTATAATTGCCCCGATATTCTGAACTTCTGATTATCTGTCTTCGGGAAAGAATGAATCCTCGTGCGATTGGGGTGACATGCCCCAATATGAATCCTTGACCAATTGCTCTGGGAGAGATTTGAATCTAGAGGTGATTGCCCCAGTTTGGCTGACTCTTGAGGACACTGCTTGACATAACTGCCCCGGATTGGTTGGCTTTTACCAGGACTGGTTGGGAAAGTCCTTACTCAATGGAGCTTTCTCGGAAAAGTGCACCTTGACGCGACTATCTTTCAGAAGTTTTAGACTTCTCAACTTGGAAAGCTTAAGCTTCTGGAATGAATTTCCACATGCGAGCTTTTTATGATGCCAAACAAATGTATGCAAGCAGAAAATGTTTATTCTGAGAATGGAAATTCTAATGCAACACACATGTTAATCTCGAAGTTTTGAAAAAGTGTCGTGAACCTTTGTGAACGAATCACTGGTTAAGATACGCCATTATTTTGAATGAAAGTATGTACATGCAATACCAACAAATGCCTTTTAGCACAACTCATAGGAGTCAGGAACGCGGTCTCGTAGTAGTACACTCTCAAATTAACCATGTTTCAGTTAGGACTTCTAAAGGTTGTATCGTGGCCTGGTTCATGGTTACAAAAACAAAGGATATAGGCTCGAATTTTGTTTATGCCCACCCACTCTTCGTGATGTTCTCCATTCCTATGTTCAGCTAATTTTCACAAGCATTCACCTTTCGTAAGGATTTTGTGTCGGCTGAGGAACCATTGCTGCTATCAGTTCAAGCACCAATCAGGTTATTGTTGAGAGTCAGTCACTCCTCTATCTTTCGTGTCTATGCCACACGAATTTGTTCTCATTTGAGGATCTTTCTTGTGTAATCCTTTTTGTCTTTCACTTTTGCGTTATTTTGCTTATCCCTAACTTTTGCCTGGATGGATTCTTGTGAATCTTTGATTGTGAAGTCCAGTGGGATGCCCTAACTTTTGCCTAAGTCACTTGTTTTCAAGTTTCGACTTAGCGGGCTTTTTTCATTTCTTTTTTTTTGAACGAGTCATGTGACACTATTTGTCTTAATTGCTTCACGAGGGTTGTGACAGCCTCATTCCTTGGTCGACGAAGGATAACCATTGTGGTTTCCAATCTTTGGACCTTTTGACTTGGATAACCATTGTGGTTTCTGGTCTTTGGACCTCTTGATTAGCATGATGGAATGTAATGGATCCTCAAATACACTCCTTTATGAAAGCCTGAACACTTGGTCCGACTAGCTGACATCTACCCTACCCCTGGGTTACATGTGAGGGTTTTTTTTATGCGAAAAGAAACTCCTACTTCAAGGCTCGAAGGGGTTAGCAAGGGTCTATCTTCCATATATCTCTAGTGTTTAGGGATTTGAAACAAAGCCTGTACATCGTCAACAGGGCCTTACTCAAGAGCACACAATTAGAGATTTTGTGTTTTTGTTTCGTCATTCTCCTTCATAGAATTTAAGCACGACAATTGGTATTGCGATGTACTCATGCAAAATTATAAGGGAATGCAAATGAGTTTACTTCAAGAAAAACATGTGAGTTTTATTATTGCTAACATTCAAAAGCAAACAAATTTCATACATGTAGACAAATGTTTAGCATGTAAAAGAAACTACAAATGGAAATGCAGTAAAGAAACTGAATATTGCCGTAGTTGAGGAGGCTTGGCTCCGTCTGGACCTGTCAGTCTTGGATACTTTTAGTGATCAATAGCTCTTTCACGGACTTGTAATCTTCAATTTGCAGTTGTATACTTAACCACGACAATCATACCTCTTCTTCTAGTTATTCTGACTCTAACACGAGACATCTGAAGGAAAAAGTGAAGCTGGGGAGTAAAGTTGCCCCATAAGGTTGCTCGGAAAGACCTGACGATCTTCTGCCTACGTATCTTCATTGACCCATGACCAATGAAGAATCAGAGTGACGTAGTTCCCCTCAATAGGGATGGAAAAAACAATGAAGAAACACAAACAAACAGTTGCCATTGCTGAGAGTATCTGGACACTGATGGCTTTATTTGCTTCCTGAAGATTCCAGCTTAACGTGGACCATCTGGTAAAACAACCGTGACACCGGTTCTGTTGTGATTAGGCATTGGATTCTGTAGTGCATTCGGGTGAGGCGCGAAATTGATCCCCTTGGAGTCAATTAGGTCTTGTACCTTGTTCTGAAAAGCCCGACATTTCTCAATGTTGTGCCCCTGGGCACCCGAATGGAATTCGCATCTGGCATTTGCATCAAAGTTCTGAGGTAGATTATCAGGAGCAGGAGCTCTCATGGTACGAAGCTCGACCAGTTGCAACTTTAGCAGCTCTGGGAGAAATACATCATATGGGCATGGAAAGGGATCAATCTTACGGTCCCTGGCTCTCGCTCTTTGCTGAAACGGTCTCTGTACCTATTGTTGCTGACCCTGTGGTCGTTGTTGTTGAACCTGTGGAGTAATAGTCACTGCAGCTGCTTGGTAGTAACCTTGAGAATAACTTCTGTCTCGGCCTCTATACACAGCATTTGTCTCGCCTTCTCGTCTTCTTTGGCCGTTGCCAAAAGGCTTTCTCACACCAGAAGAACTAGCACTGCTTGCATCCTGAATCTTTCCCAATTTCAGAAAATTCTCTATTCTTTCTCCAGCAATGACGATATCATAAAAACCAATGGACGGGAAGGCGGCCAGACGATCCAAGTAAACACCTTGCAAGGTGCCCATAAACATGTCAGCCATTTCCCGATCGAGTAATGGAGGTTGAACTTGTGCGGCCAGCTCATGCCACCTCTAGGCATACTGCTTAAAACTCTCCTTAGGTCCTTGAGACAAGTTCTGCAACTGAGTGCGATTCGGAGCCATATCAATGTTGTATTGATACTGCTTGAGGAATACTTCAGCTATATCTTTCCAGCTTCTGATAGAGACCCTGCTCAACTTCATGTACCAGTTCAATGAAGTTCCAGATAAACTATCTTGGACGAAGTGCATCCAAAGTTTCTCATCATCAGTGTGAGCCAAGATTCTTCCAAAGTACGCGTGAATGTGAGTCCTAGGGCACGTGCTGCCGTTGTACTTGTCAAACGATGGTGCCTTGAACTTGGGAGGGATTCTGACTCCTGGTACTAACCCGAGACTAGTTACATCGATGCCCAAGGAATTCTGACATTCCATGGCTTTGATCTTCTCTGCAAGCTCTTCATACCTGCGATTGTTGATCTCATTCATGTTACCCATATCAGCATCCAGTAGAGTGAACTGGTCCTCTTGATTATCTTCTAAACCTGCATTACGTGTTGCGGTCCTATTTGGATTAGGCTCTCCGTTACGGGCAGCGTTAGAATCCACATTTTTAGTCGGTATTCCAGTATTAACATTCCCATGGGGTTGCTCAACCATCATCCTGAGACGCTCCTGGTTCTGGGCCATGCCAGTCATCATGTCCATAAACTGATCCATCCTCTGACGGACCTTGTTGAGATTAGTCTGCATTCGTTTAGCCATCCTTACTCGGTTTCTTTTAGTCGGATATCGGTGAACGCGTTGACCAGCTATATTACCTGCAATTGAATAAGTTAGAAACTCTGTGTAACCTGCAAAAACACAAGAATATGATATAAAGGAAATGAATGCTTATGGCATGTCGATTCATTCTTAGGGCATTCCATCCCCTGATTCCAGTTTTTGTGGGTTTGATGAAGACAGAAGCTCCTTTTGCTGCAAGTAACAAGCAGTGTTGATAAATAAGGTGTGTGTGTGTGTAGCAGACGTGTCAAACAAATCCAAGAATACGAAGACCAACGTGTTTTGCAAGCATGTCATATGTGTCGGTGATCACAAAGCGAGAGCACATAGAATGATAGTAAAGAGACCTTTTTATGATAAGAACTTTGTTGATATAGTCAAAACACCCAAAGCATGGATTCAAATAGAAGTGCAATAAAAAAGATTCCATCAACAGTCCTGATGGTAATCCCACAACATACAAGCAAACAAAAATATGTCTTTGTCAAAGCGATCCTCTATCTAGGTCGGAGTCAACGATCGGTCCTGTCTTAGGAACTTCTACCAATTCCTTCGCCTGCGCCTGGTTGTCTTCAAACCTCTTCAGCTTCTTTTGATAGCAAATCATCATTCGCTTATAATAAGCAGCTTCCTCTCGGGCTTTAGCAAGTTCTGCATCCTTTTCTCTCAACTTACCGGCCATCTCTTCATCTTTCTCCTTTAGCTTACTCATGATTTCCTCAGCTTGAACTTTATCTTGTTCCTCTCTTTTGATCCTGTAAACAACATGCCTCTTTTTCATGTTCTCGAACATCAAGGTCTTTTGATCCAGTTTCCTTCTAGTTTCAATGTGTTCCTTTGAAGAGCTCCTAGTAGCAAACTCGAACCTCTCATACCGAGCTAACTCAACTTCACACTATTTCCTTGCAATAGCATGCTTCTCAGCATCTTCTTGAGCTTTCCACTCAATCTCAAGTCTGGCGTGATTAGCTTTAGCAAGCTCCTGACTCAAATGTGAATTCTCCTTTAACAACCCGTCTCTTTTCGTCTTCATCTTGTTGAACTCTTCAATGCTAACTGTGGTAGGCTGTTCAATGACCGTGGGATATAGAAGAGGCACATGCCCAAATGGTAACAGTAACACTTCAACCCGTTCTCTTAGCCATTCTGCAAATGGTGGATACATTCGACAATTCCCTACTCCCAAAGTCTTCTTCCCTCTTGTCTTTCGACTATGCCAAGCATTAGAAGCTTTCTGAGCAATCTCAAATCCGTCTGTTGATTGGAAGTACAAGGACTCTATGATGTCCACAGCGGCTGGTGGTTCCTTTAAGGTGTACCCGAACTGTCTAACCGTGAGGGAATGGTTATAATTAATTCCCCCTTTCCTCCCGATCAATGGAACATTAGGGAATCCTCCGCAACTATGAAGAATGTCGATGCACCGTAATCCCTGATTAACCCAGACAATGTCCTTTGCTTGCAAGCCCATCAGTCTTTCTGACCATTCAAGAGTGTTCTTCGTCTTCTCAAAAGCTCCTGATTGTGGAAGAAAGCGTGTGAACCACTTATAGAATACAGTCGCGCAACAATTCAACATTCCACCCCTTCGCTTCTCATTCTTATAATGCACGGAGTGGTAGAGATCACCTAAGAGAGTAGGAACATGATTCTTTGCTATGAAAATTCGAATAACATCGACATCCACAAAATTCGGCATATTCGGGAACAAAGTGATTCCATAGATACACAAAGCTAGGATCGCATTGAAGGTACTCTAACTTTTTGCCTCAGCTGCTTTAGTAGCCTCATCCAACAAGAAACTCAAATGATATCCTCGGAAGCCTCCTTTACTATTAATCCGGTCTTCCAACAATGACTTGCTCAAATAAAGAGTAGTTGCTACATCTTTGAAGTCGGGGTCAATCTTGGACCCAAAGAATGGTGCACAGTCCTTCACGGAAACTCTCAGGATGCTCGAATACTCCTCTAATGTAGGTGCCAATACGAAATCAGAAAGTACAAAACATCTAAGCTGTGGATCATAAAACTGTAGCAAGGTGTGCATCCCTATGAAAGCGTAGTCACTGATGGGCTCTATGAAATACAAAATCCATCAATAATCCTGCTTGAAGACATTGAGAAATTTTGGAGGAGCTAAAGCTTTCACTTTGAGAATTTCTTTCACAACAGGCTGATGAACCTTGTAGGTGATAATACACTTGGTCTTTCTCTTGGATTCCATGCTCATAGATCAATACCCACAACTGGAATCAAGGATATGATATGCAGCCCTGCAAATGAATAAACATGCGTTAGGAATGCAAGTATGTGGATGATGTAATGCAATGCAACGACATATGATCACTGTTGTATATACTGGGCACTGTTGTACTACCTTCTGATTTTGCCTGAATACCGACTGTCAAGAATACCAGATCATAAGTATGTGTCGGAAGAAAACCCAAGTATCAAGAACAAGGTAGGTTGAAGGTTTAGTTTTCCTGCGAACCTGTAAACCCCTCCCAATCTCACGGGTATGCTACTACGGGTCAACATCACAGACTCTCAAAGCCGAATAGCAATAATACGTTCACCATTTCCGAGAAATGGCTCATGACCAAATCAGGGAATCGGTTTGGCATTATGTACTACTCAGGGAGGCCTCAGCTGAATTCTGGAAAAATAAGCATCCCTCATAAGTTCCCGGCTTCAAGCACTGAAGTCGAGAAACAATAGTACATTCATCTCGAAGGGTACAATACTACCGTCATATGACCAGTTGCTTTAACTAGGTTCCTATGAGAGAACAAGGTCATCCTATGCGATTTCCTAGTGGGCCCTCGGGTGCGAATGGGTTTGCCACAAAATGTGGTCTGCCACTGTCACCACTGGAGAGGGTTGTTTCCACTAAGGTCCTCGATGATCGGTTCCCGGTGTTAGCAGCTCAGGTGAGAACATTCTATGGCCTGCCTAGGCAGTATAGAATATATCCCAAGAAAGCCTGATCTGGGTGTGGGACTCGTGAAAACTACACGTGCTCAAAACCACGCAAGCCACACGACTGCCCACTCTAAATCCTATGTGTATACTCAAGCCGGGTATTTGGCTTATCTCACAATAATCCCATCCTGCCAAGGAAAACCAGAACAGCCAGTATATGCAACAATAAAGTAAAGTGTAGAAAGCTGTAAATAGAGTCGTAAAGGAAAGCGATAAACTCTAAAATAAAACAGTAAAGCTAAACTAAAGCATAACAGCGAATGAATAAACACCCAACAAAAAAAAACAGACAAGCGCTAGGATTGACTCTCAAAGGGGAAACCAGATTTTCTGGGTTCGATCCCCAGCAGAGTTGCCAGCTGTCGCTCCCGGGATTTTCATCCTAGTACAAACGCGAAAGTGGCGCGGAAAAGTTAGAGTCGCCAGCCAGACATTTTTATCCCGAAGGAATGGGAAAGGTAATGTTGCACAAACCTAAGGAAGAAGGAAAAGGACGAGGCCTTGCGAACCAAAGATCTGGGTCCGGAAGTCGGTTACGAATTAGGAAGGTATTAGCACCCCAATCCATCCGCCGTACCTGACGGGATCCACGCTTATAAGTCTGTTTTCAAAGGGTGAGAAATAATATGTTGTTTGAATAAAAGAATGGATGTTTGGAATGAAATGGAAATGAGAAAAGATTTGGAATTGACAAACGGAAAGAAAGGGGGAAAATGTAGGGAAAAGAATGATTGTGCTCGAATGGGCCTTACCCCACTGCCTACGTACCTCATCGGGATAAATGAGGATCAGAGACGCCGTAGTTCGTCTAACTAAGGCTGAAACTTGTTTGTGTTTTTAAGGATGATGTTGCCATAGCTCTAGCTCAGGTGTTACCGGCTCTGACTCGAGGGTGTTTACCGTATCGCTGTTTGAACTGTCGAGACAAGTCATGTTTGTCCACAAAGAGTATGGGATGAGATGAGAAGACGTGTTGTCTTGGTTTATTGTCTTTTTAGAAGAAGCGTTTTGAGTTTGTGTTTATTGTATGTACAACACTAAAGACTATGACACAGGAGCGAATACTTTCCAAGATTTCCCCCAATGGAACGTTTGTAAAGCATCCTAGAAGAGTGAAGGAGACCTCCACTAATCATTTCCCGTATAGCTTAAAGCTCGTGGCGCATTGTACACATTTTCCTTTATTAAGTGTTTTGATTTTTATTAAAGATGAGAAGTGAGACTCAAGTTATAAAAGCAAGAAATTCTAAGGGAAACTAGACTTACCCTAAGTTATTTGAGTTTGAAGATAACCTATGGTTAGTGAGGTTTGAAAGATTAAATCTACCTAAGAGATATTAGACTAGAAATACAAGTACGAAAAGTTAATAGTGAACAATATGGTCCTCCTAAGTCATGGTGGGTCAAAACGTGTATGAAACATAAATGGGATGAAACGATGGATCAGGTGGGTCGATTGTGTGGTGCTGAGACGCACGACTTATGGTGTGCAACATACAAGGCTTGATTTTGGTGTAATGGAATGGAACGATGGTAATCGAGGAATCCTAAAGTCACATGCAACTTTATTTATTTATTTGAAAATGTACTCGACGTTGGATCAAGTCTTTATTTATTTTGTTTTTTTGAGATTTTGGTTTTCTAGCGATTCGTTTTATCTTTTCTATCCTAGTTATAGAAACTATACAAGCATAGAAGTTCTAAACTATTACATCACAAAGTATACAAAATATAATCGAGGCATAACAAAACACAATCCATGTCCATAAGCAAATCCTCGGAAAATACCTTGCACAAAAGGAAAATTGTTAGTAAGTGACATGAACATGCATATGCAATAATATGATGGAAATGAATTAAAATTCCAAAAATATCAAAAGTCATAGAAAAAATGTGAAATTAATTCCCTAGGGTCTCTAACCTGATTATATCATTGTGTTAAAAAATCTCCTAAAAATTCAAAGTCTAACTATGTCAAATGGTCCTTTAAATCTATCTAAGATTCAATCCTAAATTTACACAAATCACACTACCAAACAGTGGATAAAATGGCCTAAAAAATACACCAAAAATATTCTAGATTCTATTATTTGTTTTCTAATCCTAGCAAAAAGAATGGGCCAAAAATGTTACAGTAAGTGGTAGAAATAAAATGTAAAAATTTATGTGTCCATGAAAGAATTCAATATAAAACCAATTAAATGAAAAATAGAAATTAAATCGAAAAATGACAAAATTCAGAAAGTAAAAATTGGGAAAAGTTCTAAATTGAATTAAAAGTCTATCATAATTTTGGGGATTTTTCTTATGTATTTTAGTATTTTTTGTGAATTAAATTGAAAATGATATTAAAAAGAAATAATAATAAAAGAGATAGAAGAGGGGGATGGAGATAGAAATGTTTCTAGTTAAGAAAACAAAATAGGCTTGAAAATGGGTGTGCGAAAAGCAATTATTCTAGGCCCAAAGGCGCAGGAGTCTTGAAGGGTCCATGGGTATTATGGTGGGAGTTCAGTCAACTCCTTGACTTGTTCCTGGACCGTTGATCTTGGGTCCTCTCCTAAGTCTTCACATCTAAAGGTCCAAAAACAAAAGTGCAGGATAGTATGATGTATGGACATGCATGGGATTGGGACGGTGAGGTCCAACCGGACGGTGACAAGTGTCACCGTCGGATTGGACCCAAAAAATACAACTTATCCTCAAGAATCCAAAAAGGGCGGTGGAGACTAATCAAATTATCATGAGATTTTTAATGGTTAATTATTATGGTTTATTACTTTTTATTTTCAAATATCATAATTAAAAGGCATTAATACAATTTCAACTTAACTTAAATTGGAATCACAAGAGTTTTCTTTCAAAAACACACTACGTATCTTCTTCATCTTCTCGCCACTGACTCCCTCTTCAAACCCTAAGCACCGCCACCACAGGCTTCTCTCTCCGGCCGCACTCACCATAAACCTACTACTTATCCCTCCCAGGCTACTAATCTCAGAAATGGATTTAGATTTCTCGTCAAAAACAACAAACAATCCAAAAACCCTAAAAAATCCCTAAATCGGTTCACCTCACCGAAACTATCAATTAGAAAGGGGGAATGCTAGAAGGAAGCATGGAGATCACAAATAGTGGCTAAGAACACGTGTAAGGGACAAATCCGTACCTAATCGGAGCAATCGCGTTCTCAATCTCCGGCGACGGTGAGCTTCCACTGCTTCACTCTCTCTCGTCTTGAATATCGATTCTTGAACCTTGTGTCGTCGTCCAAGCGTAACCGTTGTTTTCTTAAATTTTGTAAGCTTGTGAAGATGATTCGAAGGGGATTGATTAATCCATGAATCGTGGAAGAGAATACTTTCCGGAGATTAGCGACAGCGATCAAAGAGGTATACAAATCTCAATGATTGAGTTTCCTGAAATCGACGAAGACTCGATGTCGTTGGCGACTTCACAGGTATCGCCTCTTACTTCTTCCTTTCTTTCAATATTATTCTCCGATTTGCTCATCTCGTAGCTTTCACAATCTTGCGCTTCCGTGGATGAAGGTTCTCGAATCGTGTGGTTGTGCTTTACATATTGCAATTGATGAAGAGTGACGATTCCGAATTGGAGTTGAAGAGGAAAGTTGTAGGGGATTGAGATAATGGATTGAAGATGTTTTTTTGGTGAAGTGAAGTTTGTTGAATCCAAGTATTGGAGCTGATGAAGGTTGGAGTGAAGCTGAAGAAGGATGAAGAAGATGATGAAGAGGAATGATGGTTGAAGAATCTGAATGAATGAGATCGAGTGGGGAAGATGAAAAAGAATTCGGAATGAAATTGAGAGAAAAGATGAAGGTGATGCTGAATTTCCGAAAGAGGGAGAAGAGAAGGTGATGAAAAAATGAAAAAATCTCCCCTGAAGAAGAGGAATTAACGGATTTATATAGATGAACAATGAAGGTGTTTTGGGATTTTTCAGGTAACTTTCAGTTATGAATTGGTTATGAAATCAGTTAGGAATCGGTTAGAAGTGTAACTGTCGTTTTTGGTTCTGATTTTCTTCTCTTTTCTAATCCTTCTGTTTTTGTTTTTTTCCTTTTGTGTGAATTGATTTCAGTTTTTCTGATCATTGTATGGAGTATAAGGATTCAAAGATGAATGGTGTAGATCAGATGAGGGTATATCGGTTTGAAGATGATTTCTCAGAGTAGCTCATGAATTCTGTAGGTTGAATATCGAAATTGTAGAGCAATCTTTGAGAGAGATTCGAAAGGGAGTACAAGGAGTACATGAATTCTCCAGAATAGTTTCTTCCCTTTTCAAATGATGATTTTCGGTTATTGTACTTTTCTAATACTAGCTTTCTGCAGCCTTAGTTAATATAAATTTTCTGGTATTAACTTTGTATTGAATGTACACTCCTGAATTCAGGGAGTCCCCTTTTTGTAAAATATATTAATAGTTCATGGTTGAGTGACAAACCCTTGCTACTCTCTGAATTTTTTTGAGACTGAATTCGATAGAACATTTCTTTTTGCAATCTTCTTTGCGTTTTTATTTTATCATCATGCAAACATCATACTCATCAACTCAATAATTCAACTCAATAATAAGAATGGACTTTTTTGCCCATCTTTTCAACCCACCAATCAGCGTATTGATAAACACTGACATCTTTCTCATTCATTAACTTGATTTTCAGCTGGTTGTGGTAAAATCTCATTGCTGCGTAAGACTATCGGCTAGCAATTCTAAGGGCCTCAACCCATGCTCCCTTTCTTGGATACCAAGGGGTCTTGAAATAATCCATAAAGTTGGATTCATCACTGAAATCTTCAAAGAGTGACAAATTTCTAGGACATCATAATGTAGTGCATCTAATATGAAGCCAACCCACTTTAAGATTTTTTTTGTAAACTTTATTTTGCAAAGAACTCATCCGTCGATGTGTGTCCAAACATGAAAACCTTGATGTTATGATCCATACCACGGAATAATCCTTTTTTTTTGTTTTTGGATGGAATGTACTTTTAGTCGGTATAATGCCACTTTCAAATTCATCCAAGTCCACATGTAGCATTGGAATAAATAAATTACTACAAAGTTGTATTATTCTTTGGACCAAAACAACAAATATATCATGTTGCTAACATAACATGGATGACGCAACTATTACTTGGATTTTGAATAAAAATGGAATGATTTTTTCATAATAGACCACATTTGAATTCAACGTTGAATGGATGGCAACACCAACTATCACTTGGAATTTGTTTGAACGCTAAGACCTTGAATATTAGATGACAATGATACTTCACTTGAATTGAACTTAATGGCCAATCTTGAAACAAATCTTCAGTCTTTCTCATTATTATTTAAATCGTGACGGACCATCTTAATCCATAGCTTTCTCCATCGAGAACGATGATAAAGACCTAATTTCTTGAGGCCTTGGGTGATAAAGTGCTCATAACAACGAGAGCTCAACCTTGCATTAAGTGTAGTAACCAAATGAATCACTTTGGAACCGAAAAAAGATTCCTATCACCAGAAAGAGCCTGATCCCATGTTTTAGTGATTCCATCCCAATATGAATGTAAAGTTATGGCCTACTGAAAATGCAAATGAACGCATATGCGATCCATTTAGGTTTAGTAATAAATATGAGAGCAAATTTTGGGGTGTTACAATCCCATATACCATTAATGCTAGTAGTGCACTGAATTCTAACCACTTCCCTCCCAAAGCAAACACATGGGCTTTTGTGATAAGAAAATAAAGGGTAAATCCTTTCCCCTTGCTAGCTTCCAACTCCATCTTCACTCTAAGCATACTAAAATTACAAGCACCTGCAATGACCTTGTACGGGGGACACTTCTCTGCAGCATAATAGGGAACACCATTCCTGATGGGAATCTTCAAGATGTCAGAAATCTCTTCCATAGTAGGATCCAAGACATAGTCAGCAAACACAAAAATTCTCAACTAGGGATCATAAAACTGCAACAAAGAGTGAAGGCTATCTCTCTGATCAACAATAGGCTTGTTCATGTAACCCAAGATCTTCCCATACCGCCTTCTGAAATCATCTGAAACCTTGTCACTCATCAAGCCCACCAGCTTCTGAATACCCTCAATTTCTGGTTGCGGGAAAGTGTAATGAGCATTCCTTTTTCTGGGTATCTCTTGGACTTCTGTCATCTGGAGAAACAATGAATACCAGAACTTGGTACAAAGAATAAATGATAACCTGAAATGGAAACACAAACAGTTAATGCAAGTATGATGCGATGCAAATGCAATGCGAGCATATGATCAACAACTGGGACTGTCTAGATATGGAATACTGGACCCAAGTGACCAAGAACCAAGATCCTCTGAATAAAGCCCCATGAACAAGAATTCAGTCTCAAATAAGCCCCAAATCAGATACCAGATGACTTAAGAACTCCAAAATCCATGTAGCCATATCAAATCATAGAACTGTACTAGCAATGAGGTATGATGAGGTCAAGGGTTCCTGCAAACCTGTAAACCATTCCCAATATCACAGGTGTGCTCCGGGTCAAACATCACAGACTCTCAAATCCGAATAGCAATTATACGTTCACCATTTCCGAGAAATGGCTCATGACCAATTTAGGGAATCGGTTTGGCATTATGTACTATTCAGGGAGGTCTCAGCATGAGTCCGGGAAAAACAAGCATCCTTTCTAAGTTCCCATCTTCAAGCGATGGAATCTAGAAACAATAGTATATTCATCCTGAAGGGTACAATACTATCGTCATACTACCAGATGCTTTGTCTGAGTTCCTATAAAAGAATCAGGCCATCCTATGCAAGTTCCCAGTGGGCCCTCGGGTGCGAATGGGTTTGCCACAGAATGTGGTCCGCCACTGTCACCACTGGAGAGGGATGTTTCCACAAAGGTTATCAATGATCGGTCCCCAGATGCACATAACTATCGAGGTCGTGTAATGATCCAAGAAAGATTCCTGCATCAAAAAAATTCCAAGATGGTCGCAAGTCTGGGTGTGGAACTCACTACTACCAATATAGCAAGATGCCATGAAGCCAAAGTGAATGTCCATGCTAAGTCCTAGGGTGCACTCGAGCCCCGGTTACGAGCTTATCTCACAATAATAATTTCCAATCCCACAAAACAGAAAACCACTCCAGACAGTCCAGTATAATATATGATGCATGAAAATAAATACTGAAAACTGTAAATAAAGCTGTAAATAAAACTGTAAATAAACAACAGTAAAATACACAAGCAACAACAAACAAATCAACACCCAACGAAACAGAAATACGCAAGCGCTAGGAGAGACTCTCAAGGGGAAACCAGAGATTTTGGGTCCATCCCCAGCAGAGTCGCCAGCTATCGCTCCCTGGATTCCATCCTGGTACAAATGCGAAAGTGGCGCGGAAGAAAGTAGAGTCGCCAGCCAGACATTTTTATCCCGAAAGAACGGGAATGGTAATGTTGCACAAACCAAAAGAAAAGAAAAGGAAGGACACAGGTCCTGCGAACCAAAGAATCTGGGTTCGGGAGTCGTTTACGACCTGGGAAGGTATTAGCACCCCAGATCTTCCGTCGTACCCGACGGGATCCGCACTTGTAAAGAAACAGTTTCAAAGGGTGAAGGAATGAAAGCTACTACAAAGAAAAAGGAACTGAACTGGATAAAAGAAAGGAAATGGGGAAAATGTCAGGAAAATAAATGAGTGCTCGAACGGGCCCTAACCCGCTGCCTACGTACCTCATCTGGACATGAGGATCAGAGACGCCGTAGTTCCCCTAACTAGGGGTTGAAATATTTCTTGTGAATTATGGCTTAAACTTCCTATGTCAATTCTCAGGTGTTACAGGCTCGTCTAGCACGAGTACGTTACCGTCTTGCAAAGTGACAAGTAGGAGCAAGTTCGCAAGGTGAGAGTGAAGGTGATGAGAAGAGAAGTCCCAAAGGAGAGACGCTTATTGTTTGTCCAGTGTTTTTTATGAGTTTTTTATTTGTGTGGCACAAGAAAGTGAATTCAAGTCCGTTTCCATGGAATGTGTACTTGCTACTACATTCCAAGATGGAATAATAGAACAAGCACACCAAGTAAGGAGAATTTATCCAAGACTTGTTTCCAAGGGTTAGGGCCTAAGCTCACTAACTTGTTGAAGTTATTAGATGTTTTAGTGATTAAAAATGAAGAAGTATTCTTTATGGTTTTCTTGATGAAGATGACCTCATGATCATACTTGTGCATCATGCTAGACAAGTGTACTATTCCAAGATGGAATGAATACATATGCCCCATGGAATAAGGCTATTGCACAAGAAGTCATTTCTTTCTTTATTAAGTGCTTTTTTATGGTTTTGTTTGGAGATGAGAAAGAGAAAGAACCACAAAGGATCTTAAAGGTAAAAGTCTAATGGGGAAAGACTAATCCTAAAATCATCATGCAAAAGTGGTCCTAAGGTTAGTGCGGCTTGAAGCTATCCTAATGAAGAAAGAGCCAAGAAGAAGAAAAGAAGAGGAGAAGAAACCTAGAGAACAACTTACTCCTCTAAAGGAGATAAGTTTCTTCTAAGGGGGAAAGATGAAGAGTTGAATCACATGATGGCATAAGGCTCATCAAAAATCATAAAATAGAAAGCAAAGTAAAAGAGGAGATGAAGAATTAAAATATGGATAAACATCCACACTTCACTTACCATTGCACCTACAAATGTTAGCAAAATTTCCAGCACATCAATCAATACTAACACATCAACATAATTCATGGAATTAACATGCTCAAAGTTTCAAGAAGACAGAATCAACAAACATGCCAAGCTTTGCAAATACATGAATTTACATGTCGAGAAAATGAAGGCATACATCAACCAGCAAGAAAACCACCCTAAACTAGCATACAAACTGATCATACAATGATCCATGATGATTATAGTAAGTAAGGGAGGCAAACAAGCTCAAAATAGCCCAAAAATGTCACTCTGCTTCAGTGTTAACCGGTTAACCAAAGTGTTAACCGGTTAACCAATTTAAACCTGCAACAAAAAACACTGAAAACATATGCGTTAACCGGTTAACCAAAGCGTTAACCGGTTAACACTGTGCGAACAACAACAAATTCCTACAGAAAATCAGTCCAAACCAGCTTATTTCAAATAATCCACCAACAGTCCAACAATCAATTATGCATGAAATAGTAAGATCAATTCACATTAATCAAACATAATTAGGCTTATGAATATTAACACATAGATCTGATCACAAATCAACCAAACAATTCAAGCAAGACAAGTAAATACCCAAGCACATGGTGGATCTAAGCACAAGCATGCAAACATGCTAAAAATAGAGATAGATCTGAACTTAACCAACCTACAAAGCTGAGATGTGCTTTGGTAAATGTTGTTTGAGCTGGAAATGAAGAATCTCGCGAAAAACTTGGAAGATCCGGTGCTATTCTTCCCCCACAATGCAAAATAAATGCAAGCAAAGCATCTTGATGCAAGATCTTGGCTCCAAAAGCACTTCTAACCACCAAATCAGATCTGAACCAAGTAGTGAAACCAGAAAATTGATGCAAATAAGCTATGGATGAAGGTCTAGTTCCAAGATCTACAAACTTTAATGAAAAGTTTTGTTATCTTCAAAGAGGAACTTTGAGTGATTTGGAAATTGGGAGAGAAAATGAGAGAATGGTGAGAGAGTAATGAAAATTCAGAAATTGAGAAAGGTGAATTATGAGAGAGTTTTTATTTCTTGGTTTGGAGGGAAATGGAATAAATATCCTCTAGGTTTGGGGCCCAAAATTTTTGTTTGGAGTCCAAAAAAATGGTTTGGAATTAGCTTATAAAGGTGATTAGGATCTAGCCTTGGAATTAGGCTTGGTAAACCCTCTAGATCCTTCTCCATAATTTCCAATTAATTCAAAATGAATAAAATCATAAAGAATGAAAAAATGGAGCCAAAACACATGTTGAACCTGCTGCTGGAATTCAAAATTCGCAGCCGTTAACCGGTTAACACAGGAAAATTTTGAATTTTCCCTCCTTTTGGTGGGAAACTCCAAGAATACCCCGGCGCCAACCATTCTAACCTGATCTTGATTCTCAATCCTTTTAGGGCTTTGACCATGATACCAAACTTGTACAAAAGGTCCTGTGAGCTTCCTGTCAGGTCACCACGCTCTTGACTTTTTCTTGTAAGATCATGAGTTCTCAGATGATTGATCATATGCCTTATGCTGGAACATGTGAGTACTATGTTTTATTTTTCTATGCAAAATGCTAAGGATATGACATGATTATGATGATCATGATATTATGATGATGCTAAAAGAAAAGGGCAAATTTGGGGTGTTACAATATACAACAAACATACAGTTGTTTGTTAGGCAGACCGTGGACTCATGCTACAGGTGCAATGACATCCACGTTGCACCAAAAATTGAAGTATGTGTTTGATGGTAAGGTTGTGACCGTATATGGGGAAGAAGATATTTTTGTCAGTCACTTGTCGACTTTCAAATATGTTGAGATAGATGGAAAAATCCATGAGATGTTGTGTCAAGCATTTGAGACAGTGAATGTCAGTGAAACATCTCCAAAAGCAGTGGTTTTGAGTAAAGAGCAGACTGGTACTTCTATTGCTTCCTACAAGCAGTCAGTGGAAGTGGTTAAAGTTGGTAATGCCAAAGGCTAGGGAAAAATGGTTGAAGTCTCTATGAAGGAGGACAAATTCGGTGTGGGCTACCAACCATATCAAGCTATTGCGACATAGTGCATGGGGCCGATTACCTTCTACAGTGGAGGTACCATCAATCCAGATCAGATGTGTGCTTCTAGTGAAGATGGTTTTGACAGCAACTGTGATCTCGACAACTGGGTGCACACATGTGTCCCAGGGCAAGTGCTCAACAACTGGTCCTCTAAAGAAATTATCCAAGTTACTCTTCAAACAAAGTAAATTTCCTTATTTTTCTCATAATCATATGCATGTTAAATATTACACTCTACCCAAGGTGTAAAGATCCATTGTAGGACCACCTTATGCATTTGAAATTATTTTTATCATGAATAAAGGATGCCTTGCATTCAAAAATTATGTTCCTTTTGTTTCATTTTTTAAATTTTGCAGAAAACAATAAGATGGCAATGTTTATTTTCTTTTCCTTTTTCAAAGACTCATACTAAAATAAGGAATGATTCCTTAATCATGCAGACTTGTTCACTCGGATTCCACTGATAACATTTTCTCTATGGCCAAGTATGACTTCGATAATCCAATCTATCAAGCCGAAGAAGAGGGTGAGGAAGATTGTAAACTTCCTGAAGAATTGGCTAGGTTGTTGAAATGAGAGGAAATGGTAATTTAGCCTCACCAGGAGACAATTGAGGTGATTAATATTGGTGCCGAGGACACAAAGAAAGAGATTAAGATTGGGACAAGTCTTCAGGCCGAGGTGAAGGAAGAGCTGATCAGCATGATATGTGATTATGTCAACATCTTTTCTTGGTTGTATCAAGATATTCCAGGTTTGGATACTTACATTGTTGTGCATAAGTTTCCTTTGAGGGAGGATTGCCCTCCAGTCAAGCATAAGCTTCGTAGGACTCGTCCTGATATTGCCATGAAAACAAAATAAGAGGTTCATAAGCAGTGTGATACGTGGTTTCTTGATGCAACCAGTTATTCATTGTGGGTTGCTGATATTGTTCCAGTGCCAAAGAAAGACAACAAAGTTAGAGTGTGTGTCGATTACCGGGACCGCAATAGAGAAAGTCCGAAAGATGACTTCCATTTACCTCACATTGATGTATTGGTTGACAACACTGCTCCGTTCTCGGTATTCTCCTTCATGGATGACTTCTCCGAATATAATCAGATTAAGATGGAACCGAAAGACATGGAGAAGACAACATTTATTACACCATGAGATGCCTTATGTTACCAGGTGATGCCTTTTGGTTTGAAGAATGTCGGGGCAACGTATCATTGAGCTATGGTAACATTATTCCATGATATTAATCATCAAGAGATTGAATGTTATGTGTATGACATAATTGCCAAGTCAAAAATAGAAAAACATATGGTTAATCTGAAAAAGCTATTTGAAAGGTTGAGAAAGTTTCGATTGAGGTTGAATCTGAACAAGTGCACTTTCAGAGTGCGTTCTGGTAAATTACTGGGTTTTATTGTGAGCCAAAAAGGAATCGAGGTTGATCCAGCCAAAGTAAAATCTATACAAGATATGCTTGTACCGAAAACAGAAAAGAAGTATGTGGTTTCCTACATAGATTGAACTACATTTCAAGGTTCATATCTCACCTCACAGCCACTTGTGGACCAATCTTCAAGCTGTTAAGAAAAGAACAAGCGGTCATGTGGAATGATGATTGTCAAAAGGCTTTCGAGAAAATAAAAGAATATTTGCAGGGACCTCTGATTCTCATGCCTTTGGTTCTAGGGAGGTTGCTCATCATGTATTTGATGGTACTAGAAGGATCCATGTGTTGTGTTCTCGGTCAACACGGAGAGACAGGTATGAAAGAACATGTCATCTACTACCTAAGAAAAAGGTTTAATGATTGTGAATCTAGATACTCAATGCTTGAGAAGACATGTTGTGCACTTGCATGGGCTGCTAAGCGATTGAGACAATATATGATCACTCATACAACCTTGCTGATTTCAAAAACGGACCCTATCTAGTATATTTTTGAGAAACCGGCATTGACCGGAAGATTTTAAAGTTGGCAGATGGTGTTGACTAAATATGATATCCAATACATGTCTTAGAAAGCCATCAAAGGAAGTATTATATCAGAATAACTTGCGCAACAACCTATTGGTTATTACCAACTGATGAGGTTTGACTTCCCTGATGAGGACATCATGTTCCTCAAAGCTAAAGACTACGAGGAACCACTCGTGGAGGAGGGGCCTGACCATGAATCCAAATGGAGTTTGATGTTTGATGGGGCTACTAATATGAATGGTGTTTCTCCTAGGATTTTCATCCTAGTACAAACGCGAAAGTGGCTAGGAAAAGGTAGAGTCGCCAGCCAGGCATTTTTATCCTGAAGGAACGAGAAAGGTAATGCTGCACAAACCTGAGGAAGAAGGAAATGACGAAGGCCTTGGGAACCAAAGATCTGGGTTCGGGAGTCGGTTACAACCTGGGAAGGTATTAGCACCCCAGACCGTCCGCCGTACCCGACGGGATCCACGCTTGTATGTTTGTTTCAAAGGGTGAGAAAGAAGATTCTGCTGAACAAAAGAATTGCTAACTGGATGGAAAATGAAACGAGAAAAGGGACATGGAAAAAAGAGAACGAGAAGAAAGAATTGGGAAATTTAGGGAAAATAAAGAATGTGCTCGCACGGGCCCTACCCCGCTGCCTAGGTACCTCATCAGGGAAATGAGGATCAGAGTCGACGTAGTTCGCCTAACTAAGGTGGGAGCTATTTGTTTGTGTTTTTTATAGCTGAACTGCTTATGTCTATGCTCAGGTGTTGTAAGATCGCCTTGAACGAGTGCGTTTACCATCTTGCAAATGAGACAAGTTGTCGCAAGTTCGCGTTGAGAGTGAATGAGATGAGAAGAGGGTTCCCGCGGGAAAGTCGCTTATTGTTTATTGTCTTGTCTTTTATGAGAAGTATTTTGAATTTTTTTGTGAACATTCTCATACTAAGATTTATCCATCGTGGTAGATAACTTACACCTTGCCCCGAGACAGGACGTGTATAGGTAACCCACGACAAAGTCTCCTGGCGTACGAGAACATTCAACCTTTATTAGGTGTTTTTGTCATTTTCTTTATGAGATGAGAAAGAAAGACTCAAGTTGCAAAAGGACAAACTAAGTGGACTAAGACCCAACCCTAAATTGTTTATTGCATGCAAAATTGATATCCTAATGGTTTGTGAGGTTTTCTAATCCCAATGAAGAAAAGGAAAAGAAGAAAAAGAACCTAGAAAGCAACTTACTTCTCTAAAGAAGTTAAGTTATTTTTAAAGAGGGATTAACATGAATTTGTACAAACAGAGCCTAAAGGGCTAAGACAAACACAATTTGAAAGTATAAATAAGATTATAAAGAAGTTGTGTGAACAAGGCTTACCTCAACCTCCCTACAAAACAAAGGATAGCTTTACAAAGCATATTGAAAGCATAAACAAAGCCTAAAGCTAAGGAAAACGCAACTTGAAAGTATAAAGAAAAAGGAGGAAATAAGTTATATGAACAAACTTACCTCAACCTCCCTACAAAACAAAATTTATCTTAACAATGTATTTTGAAAGCAAAAACAAAGCATAAAAGCTATTAAGTACTGCACACGTCCTAGGATGGAACTAGGGTTCAAAATAAGACCTAAGTCTTAAGGTGAAGGTACCTAAAGTTATATGACTTATAAAGTCAGTAGCTACATGATATAGGTCCCTAAGGATGCTAGGATACCTCACAAGATCAAACTATGTTAAAATATGTACAAAATATTCACATAAGTTCACATGAATGCAAGTTAGGGTTCAAGGATGAAGTATGAGTGCATATGGAATACAAGCATGAATTAATACATGAAATGAGTATCAAAGTCAGTAGTGAATTCTTATGAATGTAGATTAATGAACATAACATCATGGATGCAATGGTTTAATCATATGGAGCAAGGAGGAGAAGATGTGAGAAGGAGTGTAGCAAAAATCGCGTAAGATCACAAATGATGCAAGTTGAGGATGAATGCCATGTGAATATGCATGAGATGATTATGGATCTGTATCATACAAGATATGAGATGAAATTAGAATGCATGAATATACATTTATAATTCCCACATAATTCATGTTAACAATTAGAGTAGAAGAGAAACAAGTTTATGTTAAACATGTTCAAGTAATCATGCACTTTGAAACACCGAAACAAATCAAATGAAGATGATTCAAAAAGTGGCCTATAACTGGAATTAAGGACCTAAAAGTGACCTATAATTAACTCCTAAAATTTACCAAAAGGTATCTCAAGCAAATGGCACGAATGCCTTGCTAAAACCTATGATATGGAGCAAATAAGCACATAATCGGGCCTATAATCTAGATGACATGAAAAATAGCAAAAAGGCTTGAAAAGTTATGAAATTAAATACCTAGCATTTTGAAGTAAGTATCTTACATGGTCTAAAAGGATTTCACAAAGTTATGCACCAAAGTGCCTAAACAATTTTCTAAATGGTCAATGTAACAAGGCATGATCGCCGAAAAACCACTCCACAAAGTGGATCAAAAAAGGCACCAAAAATTATGAAAACAAAGCCTAAGTAACATAAAAGTGTCACAAATTCCAATGGTTGATCACACACAAAAAATAGGTTTCACACCTATTGTAAAAAACTGTCTTTGGTCCCTTATGTCAAAACTATTTATTTTGGGACAGCTTGAAATAAAAAATCCAAATTAATTACTAAACCCAACCAAAATTGGAAACACAAATTATACAAAATTAATTAAGAGGATGAGGATCACTCATGAATTTTTCCAGAATTTATCATACCCAAAACTATTTTTAATAATTGCGACGAAACGGACAAAAAATGGTGATTTAAGGGAAAGTGAAAGGAAGTAAATTCTATAACCCGTAACCTAATCCCTAAGCTCCGATATCGACATATAACATCATAAATCACAAATAAATCCAGTGCCTCAGGTGGGAGGGCTCAATATGCACCTTAAGTTATATGATCTTAAGCCACATACTACTAAAATGGTGCGTTAAAGTGGAGAAAGTCGAGATTACTTACTTGATCGAAGTAACAATTCTTCACATAAAAGAAACCCAAAAACTTCATGCAAGGTATTGTAATCTCCCATAAGAAAAATAAATTCTTATCTCCCATATTTGCGTTTTGAAGATCCACCATATCCGAAAATAAACCTGATTCTCGAAAATACTCAATGTCCTTAAGGATGTTCCCATATGTCACTAATTGCCACAAACCCTCATAAAGACATATTCTCAAGATGACTGTATTGATATTTTCCCTGTATAATGTCATGACATTCTGTGTGACATTATATTCAGACATCATTTGGTTCATCCATACAACTTGAGAGTACTTGTTATCAACAGAGACACACCCTTCAGAGGTACTTTTTCCATACAAGACAAAGTTACTCTCATTAAAGTGGAGCCTGTCATAATCACATATATCAACATTTTGAGTAATTATGGTCTCTTATTCTGTCTCCTTTTTGGAGGAAACTCGCTCTTGATTAACCTAGAGATAATAGTTATCTCTAGACCTGACTCCCTTCATGATTACTACATTTTCTTCATTAGTCACAATACACTGATTTTGTGAAGTTTACACAAAATTCTGTATCACATAGTTGTCTGATGCTAATGATATTAGCAGTCAATCCTTCAACAAGAAAAACACTATCAAGATTTAGACCACTTGAGCCTTCATATTTTCCAACTCCTTTGATTTCTCCTCTAGCTCCATCACCAAAAGTAACATATCTGGTAGAATAAGGTTTGATATCAACCAACAAATTTCTTATTCCAGTCATATATTAAGAACAACCACTATCAAAATACAAATCCTCTTTAGTTGATACTATAAGAGAAATTTAATTTATCAAGGCAACATGCTTAGGAATCCATTGTTGTTTCTTGATAATAATGTTTTGCTCCGGTTTGGGTTGTGGAATTTGATCAGGATATCCATGGAGTCTGAAACAAAAAGGTTTTATATGACCAAATCTGCCATAGTAGTGACACCTCCATCTTTGATATCTTCACCTTTGATGAGTTATTCTTCTTATTTCATGATGTTGAGACACTGGTTTCAACATATGTTCATTAACATCCTTCTTGAACTCGGTTTGGATACCCCTTACAAAGCCATTAAATCCTATCCCAGATAGGTCTCCTGCATTTCTCCCAGACTGAAGAATGTCATCAAGTGTTTCAGATCCACTGTTAAGCATTCTGATTGATTTGGTCATTTGATCAAACTTGGAGTTCAGCATGGTGTCTTCATCGTACAGATGTGATATTGTTGATAAGTGCTCTTTCTTTTCAGCCTCCAGAGTTGTTATGATCTTCTTTTGTTTCTCTCCTTCTTGTATCACTTGTGACACCTTATACATAGCTTTTGATAGGTATCAACAAGTTCCTCAAAAGTTAGCCCATCTTCACTAGAGTCTTCATCAAACACACATGTTCTTGTCAAAATAGTGATATATTTAGCTGATTCTTCTTCAAAGTCACTCTTAGAATCTCCATCAGACTATGTTACAAATAATAATTTCTTTGTACCTTCAGATAAGTAGGACATTCATCTCTAATTTGGTCAAAACCATCACACCCATGACATTGAACTCTTCTGCTTTGGCTTGGTTTCTCTTCAGGCTTTGTCCTTGACTTATTTTCTCTGCTGATGTCAGATGAAGTGTTCCTGATATTTGATCATGAGCTAATATTCATCCGTTTCATGACCTTGTTGAATTGTCTTCACATCATGGCAACAAATTCCTTCAAACTCTCTTCATTCTCCTCTTCATCTCTTTCTACTTCTTCCTCAGTATTTGACACAAGGGTTATTCTTTTGCTATTCTTTTCAGGCACGTCAGTGAATCCTATTTCAAATGTCTGAAGGGATCCATTAAGGTCTTCAACCTTCATGTTGCATATGTCATGTGCCTCTTCTATAGCAGTCACCTTCATAGCAAATCTCTTGGGAAGAGATCTGAGAATTTTCCTCACAAGCTTTTCATTTGACATTTTTTATATCAAGAATATTCATGTGAAAATTATGAACAATCTCATCTTCTTTCATTCTCAGATTTTCAAACTTGGTAGTAAGCATTTGAAGTCTTGATATCTTGACATTAGAGGTTCCTTCATGAGTGGTTGTGATAATATCCCAGACTTCCTTTGCCATCTGACAGTGAAGCACTAATCTGAATATGTTTTTGTCAATGCCATTAAATAAAGCATTAAAGGTTTTAGAATTCCATAGTGCCAAATCATCCTCTTCTTTGCTCCAATCATCCTTAGGCTTCAAAGTTGTATTTCCATCTATATCAGTAATGACAGGGTGTTCCCATCCTCTATTTGCAGCTTTCCAAGCCTTCTTGTCCAGAGCTTTTAAGAAGGCAACTATACGAGGTTTCCAATAATCATAGTTAGACCCATCTAGAATAGGTGGTATATTCCAAAATCCTCCCTCCTTGTCCATATTACCAGAATAATGTCCCTAGATCTCACCCAGAAAAATAGGCAGGGTACCTGCTCTGATGCCAATTGAAATTCTGGTAACTGGTATAAAATGTCGAATACAATGTCACGACACCAATATCTGACAAGTTAAAAACAATTAAATACACAAATGAAGAAATAAAGAACACAGGGAATTGTTAACCCAGTTCGGTGCAAACACACCTACTCTAGGGGGCTACCAAGCCAGGAAGGAACTCCACTAACAATAGTATCAATTAAAATATCCACAACAAACACCACAATTTGAAATCTTTTCACTTAATTCCCACCCAATGTAAGTTCTACCTAGGAACTCCTAGATATGATACCCCTTTCACTCCCCCTCAATCATATCAGTGATCTTAAACAAGCAATCCCGAAATTATGAAGACACTCTTCAAATCAATCCTTAAGCTTGCTTAAAAGATTCAGTTAAGTACAAACACTCTTTCTTAAAAGCTTTGAGTGGAAAAAATACAAATACATACCTAGTCCAAAATAATCATCAAAAAGACAATTGTCTGGCTCACAAGAAAACTAAGAACACACGCAAAAACGCTGAATGAACAATCCTTATTTTCCACACATCTTCACACTAGGGTAAGCAGCCTTTAAGTAGAAACTTGAATGAGCATGGTCTTGTTGAACTTTCAAAAATTAGATAAAATATTTCCTTAAATAAAGGAACAAAAATTGAAACAACAAATGTTCTTCTAAAATCACTCCAAGTTGAATCCTCTTTTTCCTTCTGATAAACTGTGTAATTAAACTAAACATTTCTCAAGTTTAATGACAACAAAGCGGGTGCACAAATAAGGATTCATCTGGGTCGTTAGGCCCAGTCAGAGATGTGATGACATCAGTCTTGACATCCTGATACAAATAGTTGCATACTAAAATCTTCACACATGTATAATGCTTAAATCACATGTCATAACATTTCATATGACATCCTGATACAGACACATGTTTTACCATAAAATGTAGCCAATCTAAAACATCTACAGATCCAATGGGAAATCTCCCACCCTTAGATACTTGATAGCATATAGAAACCCTTGAGATCAAGTTTGAATCAAAATTTCATCAGGAGACCTCTTCAATCAAAAAACCTAATTTGGTGCCCTTTTTGCTTAGGAGGTGATGCAATGATTCAACATCTTGATCAATCTTCATATTCCAATGGCTTGAGGGATCAAATGAAGTGATATGAGATGTGAGAAATCCTTGAGGCTTGTTAGGATACCCTTGGCTCTTGTTCTTTGGCTTTGAAAGATCAAAACTTTGGGAAATCAATTGACCACATGCCTTCTGAATCTTCCAATGATGTTTGTCTTATTGGTTATGACTTGAATGTAATGTAATGCTTAAAAATGTATGCTAAATGATATGAAAATGAGTGTGCAAATTTTGAGGTGTTACAGCTTCCCATATTCAATCATTTGTTATTCTGAAAAGGTTGATAGCAACGACTATCAGTCGTTCGAGATAAACTGTGATTGAATACCAAAACAAACCAGAAAATTTGCACTATATGGAGAAGAAGAAAAGGGATATAAACCCAACAAAATAAACTCTGATTGGATATAACTTTGATGCAATGACTAGTAACCATGGTATAAATAACAAATGGGGGCTGCCTTTTGACGATGCCAGATGACTACTGGCTTGCCAATCTGCGGGTGGGCTTGAAAAATGTCTTTTTGTTCAACGACAGATGACTACTGGCTTACCACACTGTGGGTGGACTTGAAAAATTTGATTCTCTAGCTGAATCTTGTGCTTTATCTGCAGGCTAGATACACACATAGTTGACCTGCTGCCTAGGTCTTGCATTTGATTTGCTTGCTAGATATGCAATATGGGTGATTCACTGCATGAATCTTACGTCTAATCTGCTGGCTAGATACGCTTCCCATTGATCCACTATTTGGACTATGAATTTTAGTTTGTGGGATAGATATGCACTGAATCTCACGTCTGATCTACTGGCTAGGTACACGATTTTTGGTCCACTATCTGGACGGTGCCCTTGATCTGCTAGCTAGATCTGCACTATTTCGATGATAAATCCCACCATCAGGATCGCATATGGTCTGCTTGCTAGTGCTCTATAACAACCCTCTTCCTGGAGTATGCATTCAATCTGCGAGCTACATATGCATTCCAAGGTTAATCCACTAATTAGATCTCGCATCTGTTCTGCTGGCTAGTTATGTGATAAAATGTGAATTTGTTATGTTGGCTAGAACTGCACCTGGATGATTTCTGTCTTGACATTCCGTGGGGAAAAGATTGTTGTCTCGGTCTTTCAATTCTCTGAGGATTAACCCTTCTGTCGGGGATAATGCTTGCCACAAGATACCAAAAATAAATTGGTTGAGGATGTGTTGAGCTGTAATGACCCTGCTGGGGAAGTCTCTGTTAGTATAACTCTGCTTTTTGGGGAAAATTATGTCTGTAGAACTCCATTGTGGATTATAACTTCATGTCTGACATTTTTCTAAGGAACAATGATCACGGATTTGATCTCAGAAATCCCCGCGGGGATAACATCTCTGTTGGAGGAGAGTGTGAACAATTCGTCTGCTTCGAATTGACACACTTGCCAAAAATAAATTGGACTTAAATATAAGGATCCTGATAGGGAATACTTCAATAGTTCGAGGATGAATCCCGATCGTGAAACTCTACTAGGGGATTAAAAACATTCCGGCTTGGATGGGGAAATATCTTGTCAAGACTTTGCCGAGGAGATAGTTCTGCCACACTGAATTTCTGAATCTATGTGGGGAGGAAAAGTACTCAACTGGGTGCTGGGAATACCCGAGTTCTTGTAAGAATTACCTCACCGCTGAAAGATAACTCTGCTTTGGGAATACCAACCTTTCAACACTCTTCTATGAGGAGAATTTGAGAATGATTGAGATCTATACAGACTTATTGGGGGGAAATCTCGACAATACTTTGCGTTGAAGATGACTTTGTCTTTCGGGCCTCTGACTATGAACCATGCTACAAAAATGCACACACATGTCTCGTGGAATTGCATGTTTTGAATTCACTGTCCTCTGTTACTCAATATTCAAAGAAATTTTAAATGTTTTTCTCGTGCATGTTATTGTAAATCCACAATGTTTTCAAATGCAATGTTTTTTTTATCAAAACTTGGACATTTTTGCAAGCAAAATAGTAGAATGAAAACAAAGATGAATCTTTTTTACTGAATAATCCACTTTATTGATTGAAAGGCCTTGAGTAGGAAAATACATCCGAAAGCAATCCCCTGGAAAGAGGTGATCACTGTAAATTGAGAAACGAAACTACCCTAATGGCAATGTGAAAACACTATTCCACTAAGTTTCAATCTACTATGACCAATATGTCTTCAAGATTCGTCAGATTATCTTTGCTTTCTTAAGAGGATGATTGGACTGATTCCTATCCTTTGGACATTTCCTGTTTAAATGAAACGATGATGTAGTACAGATGACTCATATCACAATCATTTGTTTAATACCTCTTTTGCATGGACCGCCCTTTTCGGGTTTTCAGTCCACCAGGATACCCTTTTTTCTTGAGTTGTCCTTGCGGATTTTCAACTCATTGGGTGTACATTTTTTCCCTAATTTTTCCCGAACCCTTTTTTATTTTCTCTTAGGTTTGCCGGGATGCCCTTTTTTTCCTAGACTCTCTTTTTCCTGTCTAGCGGGTCTCTTATGCGAATTATTTTTTGATTGCATCTGAGTTGACATGGGAGGAAAAATCTGCGCCATCCATGTTTGTAAGCATTAAGGCTCCACCAGAGAAAACATGTTTAACCACGTATGGACCTTCATAGTCGGGATTGCATTTGCCCATGTGAACTGTGTTGGGATGAAGGATCCTATTGAGTACCAATTCACCAGCTTGATACTCCCGAGGACGCACTTTCTGATCAAATTCTTGTTTCATCCTTCTCTGATATAATTGACCATGGCATATAGCTGAAAGTCTCTTTTCCCTAATCAAGCTCAGTTCATTGAAGCGGGTGCGCACCCATTCTGCCTTATTAAGCTTGACACCCATCATCACCCATAGTGAAGGAATCTTGACTTCGACTGGTAGGACTGCCTCCATAACATACACAAGAAAGAACGGTGTTGCCCCGGTATATGTCCTCACTGATGTTCGTTACCCATCCAAAGGAAACAATAACATCTCATGCTAGTTGTTGTAGGTCACTACAATCTTCTGCACAATCTTCTTAATGTTTTTATTGGCCACTTCAACAACGTCATTCATCTTTGGACGATATGGTGAGGAATTGTGATGCTGAATTTTGAAATCCCAACACAATTCTTCCATCATTTTGTTGTTAAAATTGGAACCTTTATTAGTAATGATTCTCTCGGTAACTCCATATCGACAAATGATATCTCTTTTCAGAAATATGGCTACCATTTGCTTGGTGACATTGGCATATGATGCTGCTTCCACCCATTTAGTGAAGTAATCAATGGCAGCCAAGATGAAATAATGGTCGTTGGAAGCGGTAGGCTCAATTTTTATGATCATGTCAATTCCCCACATAGCAAAGGGCCAAGGAGAAGACATGACATTCAATGGACTCGGAGGTACATGCACTTTGTCTGCATAGATCTGGAATTCGTGGCATTTGCGGGCGTATGAACAATAGTCTGAATCCATGGTCATCTAGTAATACCCCGATCTCATTAATTTCTTTGCCATGGCATGTCCTCCGACATGGGTACCAAAAAAGCCTTCGTGCACTTCTTGCATCAACAGGTCTGCTTCTTGCTTATCCATACATCTAAGCAGAACCATGTCAAAGTTTCTCTTGTACAACACATCATCTGAATTCAAGAAGAAACTACTAGCAAGTCTTTTTATCATTAGAATATATCCCACTTGGATACTCCTGACTCTTTAGAAAGCATTTGATGTCATGAAACCACAACTTGTCATTAGAAATTGCATCAACTACAAACACGTATGCATGCATATCAAGGCGAGACATATAAATACTGGGCACATAATTCCATTGCATCACTTTGATCATAGAAGCCAAAGTTGCCAATGCATCAGCAAACTGGTTATCCTCACGGGGTACATAGTGCAGCTTTACTATTGTAAAGAATGTCAATAGTCTTCTCACATAATCTCGGTATGGAACTAAGTGAGGTTGGTGATTGAACCATTTGCCATTGATCTGATTAATCACAAGATCTAAATCTCGGAATATATCGAGGGTCTTAATTCGCAAATTAATTGCCACCTCTATACCCATTATGCAAACTTCGTATTCTGCTTCATTGTTGGTGCAGTAGAAAGTTATTCGGGCAGCAAAGGGAAAATGAACACCTTCATGTATGATGATTATTGCACCAAATCTGCGACCATTTGTAACACCCCAAAATTTTCCCTCTTATTTATTAACTATGATTAGCTTTACGCTTCATATTCATATGCACGTTCTCCATTAGGTCATAACATCGCAATCAGGCATTTTCATTGGCTCCTAAGACATGGGATCAATCAATTTCTTGTGATTGAATTTTCGATTCATAAGTGGTTTATTCGGCTATTGCACTCAATTTAAGTTTTTCAAGGGTTCTCATCTCGGGTAGGGTTTTGTTGATGATGTTAATCAATTGAAAATGGTATTCAAGTTTTCATATCAAAGGCATCATGATATTCATGGTACAAGAAGATCAAGTGGTGGACTCGTGTGATAATCAGGTCATTATGGTTCTCTCGGTTGGTCGTTAATGGTGGTACAAGTTAATGAGGTTTGAGATTGGAGTTGACTGAAGTTTGGATATTCATCGAAAACACAAGTTTGATACGGATTGAACCTTTGAGTTAATTTAAGCACGCTAAGTTGAGTCGGATGTATTAAGTGGAATTCGAAGATACATGCTCATTGAAACCGCATCCGGTCAAAACAATTATATCATGCCCATTTCAAAATCAAAGTTAACATCCAAGAATTGTATCCATTGACATTCATAGTTCATTCTTAGCCCATATCCATGTTCTTGTTTCCAAGCCGATTAATTATATTCTATTTCCACTTAACCATTTTTTAAGCCCAATTAAATCACTTCCTTGGTCTCATCTTTGTCCAAAGTTAATCACCAAAGCCCATTGCAAAATCCTGAATAGAATTATTCTAAGCCCATTTGTTGTCATTTTTCTTAACCCATTCTAAGTTTCTATCCAAATTCATTCAATAAAGTTCATATTTTTGTACATTTTAAAACCCATGATTGTTAAGCCCATATCCAATTGTTAGAAAAATTTCTTTGTTTTCCATTCTAGACCATCTATTTTCCTAACATTTTTATTGAACCAAATTCCATCCAATTTCATATTTTTATGTTAATAAACACCAATCCGTTTTCTATTATCCAAATGACCATTCATCTTATAATTATATGTCCAAGTCCGTTTGTTTAACCAAAGACCAATTTCCATTTGTTAACCAATATTCATTAGTCTATCCATACCATATTATGGTTCACACTCATATTAAAGTTCAACTTTGAATCTGATTATGAACAAAAAGTTTTATACTGAATAATCCACCTTTATTAACTATACACCATAAAATATTTTAACAAAAGGGATTTATAACAGTTTCAGATAACTTTAAAATCACAAAACCATAACCGATTTTCTTTTTTCACCTTGCATCACTAACAAACTTAACGAAAATCACAACAAGAAACATAGAAAAATCAGAGGAAGAGGTGAACAAAAATAAGAAAAAATTAGTTGTAACTCCCATAAAATTCAGTTACACAAACAGATAACAAGAGATGATCTGATACAAAACTCAACAAAAATAATCAGTTATAGAGAGTTTTCCAACAGAAATTGAAAAAAAGAAGATTTTAATCAATAAAATCAGTTGAGGGGGATCTCTCTCAATGAACATAGGAAAAGAAAACAGTTACAGAAACAAAGAAAAAAAAAGAAACAGAATAACAGCTACAGAAAAAAGGCAGAACCCTTTTCTTCAATCATTAACCTCACTCTCAATCTGCAGAATCGTCAATCTCTCGCCATCTTCATAACCCTCCTCAACCCTCACTCTCATGAATCTCGAATCTTTCCAAAACTCTTATGCAACATTCATCAATAAGGATCATCATCTGCAACATAACTTTATTTGATTTCCACATTCAACCTTCAATCTTTGAATTCACCTTCATCTGCTTCAATTTTTTCAAGAATCTGCACCTGCATCTTCAATCTCTAGACTTCACCAATCAGTAATCTCTTTGCAACTTTCAACGCTCCACCAATCTTCATCAACATTGCAACAATCTCTGATTCTGAACATCACTATCATTTCAAGAACCCTTGCAACATTCACATCAACACACACATAAATCAAACTTTAAGAAAACAGTTCGCACAAATCATTTCATGATGTCGCTCCCCGGATTTTCATCCCGGGTACAAAAGCGAACTGGTGTTGGTGATGTTGAAGGTTGAGGTTGAATAGAGTCGCCAGCTAGTCATTTTTATCCCGAAGGAAAGGTAATACTGCATAAACCTAGAAAGATATGGATAAGTCGGTTGCGAACCAAAGAGATTGGGTAAAGGGGTTAGTTACGACCTGGGAAGGTATTAGCACCCAGATCGTCCATCATACTCGACGGGATCCACGCTTACCTGATTGTGTTAAAGGGGGAATAGTGTATGTGCTAGCTGATCGTCCGTCGTACTCGACGGGATCAACTGATCTTTGCAAATACTGAGGCCTACCTCTGCCAATATGCACTGAATTATTCCCTCCTGTCCTTCGGGGTCCGGAGAATGGCTTCTTTGCATTGCTGGAGCTGGCACCATTATCAGAAATCTTGCCCATCTTCAACAAACTTTCAATTCTCTCTCCTGCTATGACCACATCAGCAAAGCTAGTGGAAGAGAAAGCATCAAGTCTATCAATATAAGTTCCTTGCAGGGTATTCATGGACACGTCAGCCATCTCTCTTTCTGACATTGGAGGTTGGATAGCAGCAGCCAATTGTCTCCATCTCTGAGCGTACTCACGTAAACTTTCCATCGAGGATTGAGACATTCCCATTAAGAGAGTCATGTTAGGTGCCATGTCCAAGTTGTATTGATACTGGCGCACAAAAGCTTCAGCCAAATCTTTCCAATTTCTGACGGTGGCCCTGGATAAGTGTGAGTACCATTCTCTGGATGCCCCGGTCAAGCTATCTTCAAAATAAAACATCCATAGCTTCTCATCCATGGTGTATGTCTTTAACCTTCCCAGAAAGGACTGCAAATGAGTGCGAGGACATGAAGTTTCATTGTACTTCTCAAAACACGGGGGCTTGAATTTGTGGGGAATCCTTACCCCTCAACTAGGCCCATGTCCATTACATCAAATCCCAAGGAGTTATGAGATTCCAAGGATCTTAACTTTTCTGATATCTCGTCCAGGCGACGGTCATAAGCTTCATTTGCCCCAGCACCTAACACTGTAAATTGCTCATCTTGAGGATCTTCCTGTAGAATACGATCTCCAGTTTTCCTTTGGCCATTCCCAAGGATATTAGCTTCAGAATTGTTGTCGGGTCCAAACACTACTTGAGTCGTTCGTGGATGCTCGTGCTCGTCGTTACTAGTACCTCCAGTGCATGCGTGGTTATCTTCCGGGGTTTGCCGCTCGACTAACTCCCTCAATCTTTCCTTGGTATGTGCCAGTCCAGTCATCATAGCCATAAACTGATTCATTTGAGTCCTCACATCTGTCATTTGAGTCCTCACATCTGTTAGTTCCTACTTTAGTTGATCCATTTGTAGACTCGGAAGGTTGTGTCGAGTTGGATATCTGTGGACTTGGTTGACGGAAAAGACCCTTCTGTGAGCAATATTTCCTGAAACAATCAATAAAGTGAGAAGACAACAATAAATCACCTACAAAAACAAAAGGTATGTGGTTAGAATGCAATGCAATATGCCTATTTGTCTTTCGAGGGTATCCGGTTTGGTTCTTGGTTTTGACCTTCCAGACCCCTTGGAGGAGATAAAGATGTTGAACGGAATCCACAAAAACCAATAATACATAGAATGTAAGTGGCATTGCCAAAATACAACCATTTCATGAATACAACAAAACAAAAACTCCCATGGTGAGTAGAAATACAATAATAATACATAAACTATAATACAATTAGTTCACGAATACAACAAAACAAACTCCCATGGTGAGTCGAAATACAAAAACAAGTACAAAGAAAATCAAACATCAAATCCATATGCATCCTCCCTGACTTCCTTCAGGAGAGCATCAGTCACAGGTCCAACTGGGTGCTCTGTGATGGTCCTGATGAGAAGGTTTCTGGTTGCGATGGCACTTGTAATCTTCAAATAATTATCTTGCTCTTTGGATCTTTTTAACCCTGCCCAGAGTTTTAACTCTGAGATTTCCTTCTGAGCGGCTAGAAGTGCTTCTCGGCTTCTTCTTTCACTGGACTCCAATTGTTCCATCTTGGCTTGCATCCTCTAATCTTCTAGAAAACGAGCCTCAGTTATTCTGACCCATCTTCCCTGACTCTCTTCCAGATAATGCTCAGCTCTTTCCTTCTGAATTTTTGCCTCTTTACATGCATTCTTCAACACAAGTTATCCTGCTCGGGCTTTCCTGATAAAGTCTTCAGTCTTCTCAATCTTGGTTACATGCTCGATGTGTAGCTTTTCTAACCTCTCAATGTCCAAATTAGCATCATTCCTTTCCCAAAGGGTCTTCTTTAAAGCTTCAGCAAGCTGGGTATTTCTTTCCTTCAGTTTTTCAAACTCTTCCAAGCTTACTATTTCTATAGGCTCAACTGCCGATGGCCCTGGTACCTCTTCCATGGTGAATGGCATACGAGTAATTTGTCCTCTTATGCGTAACCATTCAATGTACTGAGTAGAGGCTATGTTATTACACTTTCCCATAATGGCGGTTCCTTTAGTCTGTATATTGTCCCAAGCCCAGGTTGCTTGTCAGACTGTGGCACGGTTGTTCTGAACAGCACAATAAAGAGATTCTACTAGGTCTTGCTCCCTAGGTGAATGTACCAAGGCATACCCCAATTGTCTTTTGAAAAGCAAAGGATTATGATTGATGCAACCCTTCACTCTAATGAGAGGCACATTTGGGTATTGACCACAACTGGCTACTATATCTCGACCTTTGATGTTCTGAGTACACCACCTGATATCTTCTGAAGTAAGGGCAATCATCCTCTTAGCTCAATTCCTTGTCTGATGCGGGTTTAAGAAAGCTTCTATCTTCGGCATATGTTTCATCAACCAACTGTAGAAAAGAGGTGCACAACATCTTACCAATCTTCCTCTCTTTTTCTCATTCCTCTGATGAACTGAGTAATAAAAATCTCCTAATAAGGTGGGAACCGGGTTCTTTAGCATGAAGATGTGGATGGAATTCTTGCTTACAAATTTAGGCTCATCTGCAAACAAAATGATGCCATAAATGTTGAGAGCTTGGAGAGCACAGACAGTTTCCCAATTCCCTTTTGCAACAGGCTTTGTAGCCTGAGTAATCAAGAAATCCAAATGGAGGCCTGTGATTCCCGCTTTTGAAGTCATGTGTTCATCGATGGTGGTTACTTCCAGATGTAGTGCTTTGGCTATGTCTTCATTCTTCGGAGGAGTCATTTCAGGATTGAAAGGAATTCCTCTTCAGATGGGGATATCCAACAACATGGAGTATTCTTCCAGCAACGGACCTATCTGGAAGTCTGGGAAAGTGAAACAACGGAGGGGAGGGTCATAAAACTGCAGAAAAGTGTGAATCATTCTCCTTTGTGATGCATCCAGGTCCATAATTATGTCCAAGATTCTATCGTAACTTTTTCTGAACAGAAGTACATGATCAGGAGTAATGAGGGCCTGTATCTGTTTAATGCCTGTTAAAGGATACTCGAAGAAATGATAGGTGATGTTGCTTTTCCTTGTTGAATCCATTCTGAAGATGTGTGTTGAATAAGGTAACCGAAGAAGTGTTGTAGCAGATAGGCTAAGCAGAAGAACGGTCAAAACCAAACCAAGAAAAATGGATACCCTGTAAAACAAATAGACAAATGATAGAAAAGATGCAATATGATACATAATGATGATATGCAAGGGTTTGTGATCATGTGCTGGATTATCAGTTTCCTCTGGTGGGATCCTTAAGTGTTCAAAGTTTCAGATGAATGTTTGAGGACCAGTAACCGGGTGGGGGACTCAAATAAAGAGTCAATAGTCCAAGGTTTCAAAGAATCAGTCCAAAATAGTACAACCTTATAGCATTCCAGTAGCAAGGTAAGATGAGGTCTAAGGTTCCTGCAAACCTGTAAACATCCCATCCCACTCACATGTATGTACTAGAACAAAGATCCTCAGGTTTAGATCTATTATGAGAAGTGTAAACACATTCATCCTGGGGGATATAATGCTTACACTAATCATAAAGAATCCTCCCATAATTCACCTCAGATGCTGAAGGTCATCTAAAAAGGTCATCCAGACTTAGTAGACTTCCCAGATAGCTCTAGCACTACAGGAGATCTGTAGCACAGAGTTCTCAAAAAGAAACCCATGTATGAACCGTGTTTTCATATTCCCGCACCAGACCGAAATGAAATGGGAAAGAATACGAAACCACTCTAATCATATGTGTCTCTCAGGCCTTTGTATTGAGCCTTTTTCACTGAGCTACCCCACCCACTAAGGTAACAAAAATCCAACACAATGATAATAATAATAATGAAATGCGAAAAGCAGTAAATGAAAGCGATAAATAAAGCTATACAGAAAGCGATAAATAAAGCTATAACACATAAACACGTATAACACATAACACCCCCATGAACACAAATCAGACAAGCGCTAGGAGATACCCTCAAGCACTCAGAAGCTTTGGTTACAAAGTCCCCAGCAGAGTCGTCAAGTTGTCGCTCCCCGGATTTTTATCCCGGGTACAAACACGAACTAGTGTCGACGATGTTGAAGGTTGAGCTTGAATAGAGTCGTCAGCTAGGAATTTTTATCCCGAAGGAAAGGTAATGCTGCATAAACCTAGAAAGATATGGATAAGACGGTTGCAAACCAAAGAGACTGGGTAAGGGGGTTGGTTACGACCTGGGAAGGTATTAGCACCCAGATCGTCCGTCGTACTCGACGGGATCCACGCTTACCTGATTGTGTTAAAGGGGGAATATTGTATGTGCTAGCTTTGTATAAAAGAGATGGATGCACAAGGTGATGGTATACAAAGAATGAGATCTTAAAACTGAGGCTAAGAAAAGAAAGCTAGAAGGAGGAGAGGGGGGGGGGAGACCTGGGGACTTTTGTTCGATAGCCGTTAAGTTATGCCTACATATCCTCCCGTGCAATGAGGAAGTCAGAACACCGTAGTTCGACTCAAAGTGACTTGGATGTTTTGGTGTGAACTGCTTGCTTGTTTATGCTCAAGTGTATGACTCGTCTGGCTCGAGTGCTGTCTGTCTTGCATTAGACGGAAGAAGTGAGTTCTCGTTTTCAGAGTGAGTGTGATGAGAAAAGAATCCCGGAGGAGACGTTTATTGTTTGTTTTTGTGTTTTCAGTTTTTTTTTATTGTTTATGGTGTTTTGCATAGCATAATGAGATTAAGCCTTAATCGAGGGTTGGTAAACTCATTATATCATCCCTTGATTAGGGATAATGAGTATACTTAAGTATGAGATGGATATCCCAACTTAATTACCCTAACGATACAGGATTAAGACCATTAACCTATTTGTGATTATTATGTGTTTTTTTGGATTTTTGTTTTGTGTTAAGTAATGAGTTTACTCTCTAATCAGGGATTAGTGAACTCATTACACCATCCTAAGAGAAGGATGATAGATGAGGACACTTAAGATGAGGAAGATACCTCAAATTAATCCATGGTCAGGGATTAAGATCATTATATAACAAACCTTTATTAAAGTGGATTTTAATTAGAGATTAGATTAAGAAGTGAATTTTATGTTTGTAAGACTAAACCTGAGGAGGACTTGTCCATTAAATACTAGGGTTAGTCCCTCTGACCCAGAGGCAGAGATGTAACCCTAATATAAGGCCCAAGTTACAAGCTTAAGTCTTGATAATTATTAGGTGTTTTGATTAAGTGGTGAAAACAACTTAAAGGTTTAACACTAAGTATTAAAGTTATACACTCCATCCTAAGATAAGGATACGGGCATAACCCTAATACAGAGCCCCAAAACTTTAACTATTTAGCCTTTGTTATTGAGATGAGAAGCAGAGACTCAAGGAGACTCAAAAGGTAAAAACTAAGGGAGACTATTCAGAACCCTAAAATTATCATGCTTGGAAGTTCCTATGGTTTATGAGGCTTAAAGAGAAGTCTTCAGATGACCACCAAGGAAGAAGCAGATGAAAGAGAAAGAGAGAGAAAGATAGGTTACTTACTTCCTGAAGAAGTTAAGTAACCTAGGAGTGGGAGAGAAAGCAACACAAGTGAGTCAAAATCACTTCAAACACAAATAAATAGAAGGGTGAGAAGATATTGGACATGGATGCACATCCACATCCTGATTATCTTACCATTTTGCACCTGAAAAGTTAGTATATACATACACAAAGTGCATAATCAAAATCAGAAGCAAATCACATGATAAAAAATTGAAAATCCATCCAAACAATCCCTAAACCTACATGAAAACACCCTCAAAAGGAGGAGGTCTAAAGCTAAACCAAGTCAAGTTATGGTTTTCCTAAGTTTGGCGAGGGTTTTGGATACTTTGCAAAGGAAAAGTCAAAACAAATTGAAAAATGCAATGCAAATATATGACATAAATGTCCTAGATACTAGATGCAACATGTAAAAGAATGCAAAAAAGAAAATATTTTTGAATTAAGGTTATGAAAAAAGGGGGTTTTCAAAACCCTAATTCAAGTTTAATTGTCAAAACATGATCAAACCCTAAACTAAATTTGTGAAATGAGTTTGTAAATTATTCTTAATATTCAAAGAGGCTCTCTGATTTTTTTGGTGATTTTTAAATACATAAAAGTATTTTTAATTAATTAAAATGAATGAATGAATTAAATAATACAATTAAATGATTTAAAAATAATTTTTTAATGCAAAAAATGAAAATAAAAATATTTTTGGGTTTTTAATATTAATTAGAGTGAAAGTGTAAAAAATCAGAATTTTTGAAAATGTTTTGCTATTTTAAATAATTAAAGGAAACAAAAATGAAATAAATAAAATAAAAATGAAAAGTAATTGAAAGGAAGGGCTCAGATTGCGTGGAGGCCAGATCAAGGGTTAAGATTGTGAGTTAGCTTGACTGAAGATATGAGCATCCAAGGGTCCATGTTTAAACTTATAAAACGCGTGCAATCCAAAGGCCGATATTCAATCTGATTTAATTAATTAGGTTTAATTTAATTAAACATAATTAGGGTTAATGACTGATCTTAACCATCCACTCCCTAACCTAATCAGGATCTAAGGGCTCACGTTCAATCTGGGCACCCTAACCCTAATCACTTTCAGATGACTGGAACAGTGCTTCGGCCATCTTCTCCGGCCAACCCAAAACCCTATCTTCTTCCCCAGGCCATCCCAAGACCTCTAACCTTCCCAAAAACACTCCCCACACTTCATGGAACACAAATCAACAATCAAACAACATTTATAATACATGAATCAAGCAAATCGAAGCAAAAATCAAAGTACGGGCAAACTTTCAGAACAACATGAAATGGTCATTTCTTGCTCATTTTCAATTCTAAATACATCTAGATGATCAATGCAACATGACGATTCATTTTTTAACAAGAAAATGAGGTTCTGAGAAAAAAGTTCTTGAGCTATACCTGAGCTGGAGACCTTCGAAAGTGAGCTTTCAGAGTCTCCCTCTTGTGCAAATGGCCTCCTTTGAACCTCCTGAGGCTAATGGAATGCTTGGAATGGAGTTTAAACTGACTATTTTGAGAGGTTCAGTTCTGATATGGCAGAAAATGAGTTTCTTATGTGTTGGGTTTCAGGCCATTGTGAGGGGTGGTATTTGTTCTATGGGTGATGTGTGGTTGATTGGTGAAGGAATTTTTGAAGTTTGATGGCTGGATTGGGAGAATCGAAGAGAGGAAGTTTTTGGGAATTTTTGTGCAATCTGAGTGGGTGTGTGTCTTCTGAGCTCTTGTGTGTTATGTTTTATGATCTTTAGGCAATGTATAAACAATTGGAATGAGTCAGAAGAGTAGATATCCATTGTGGGAATGGCATGGCTCAATTGGCCAAAAAGTCAAAAGTTGTGTACTTGAGGTATGGGCCATGGCAGAGCTGATTTGAGGGCTTGAGTTGCCTCAACTAGCTTCAAGGAGCATCTTAGGATCAAACATTATGAGCTGTATGGCTTGGATCAAGAGTTTGCATAGGTTTCGCAATGTTGCAACTTTGTGATTTCTTGAGAAACAAGTCATGGAATTCTTTGGTTCAAGGCTCAATTCTGACTTTGAGATGTTGTTTGATCATGCCATATGTATTTGAGTGGATTAGAAGTCATGTAGAGGCCTGAAATTCACTTTTACACATTTCCCTCTTTGACATGAACTTGAAAATTACAAGATTTTTCCCAACTTTGACTTGCCATATCTTGAGTTCTAGGATGAATCAAGGGGAGTTCTTGTACTTTTTGAAAATGGGAAGATCCAATCTACAACTTTCATGTTTGAAGAAAATTCATTTGAAACCTTTTTGATCAAGAAAGAGGAGGTTGAAAACCTTTCCCAAAATGGAAAGTTTTCATTACAAGTCATGTCCAAAAATGGCAACTTTTGCAATGGCTCAAAATTCTTCAATCTTGTGATCTTTCAAACATTCCTAAGACCAAATATAGGTCATAGGACCTCAAATTGATGATGATGACCCTTTGGGACCCTTGTTGGAGGCCTCAAATGCCCCAATCTTGACGTTTCTTGCATAATAAGTCACAGCTTGATCAGATGACTTCCTCAGTGAATTTTTGCATTAAACTTTATACACAAGCTCCCTATATCATATAAAGACAAATGGAATCAAGAATGACCAAAATTTTTGGTTGTAAGGGCCTCAAACCCAAAACCCTAATTTCAGGTCATCTGTGTAGGAGCCCTGAGACTGCATGGGTGGCTCTACAATCTCTTGTGATTTTTTTAATTTCAAGAACCCTTAGGGGTACAATATGACCTGAGAACACACAAGGACCTTATTGTCATGCTTCATGGCCACTGAGATACCTTATACTCTCTTCAAGATTCATCTGATCACAAACCCTAGTTGTGCAGAGATGCAATGAGATATTAAAGGTGTATATGCATAGTAAGATGTAATGATATGCTATGCAATATGTGTGATCATAAGCCAAGGAATGAGAAAGTGAGAGGGAAAATTTGGGGTGTTTACAGCTGCCCCTATTCAAGCATGAGTTAGCTGTGCAGGATATAAGCGCCAGGCTTAGCAGACGAACAAGATAACTTGTGGTTGAATACCAAGACAGTCCAAAATTTGCGATCTCTGGTATAAGAAGAAAAGGGATTTAAATTGTTATTCACAAAACAAGACGATATAGAATAAAGATCGAATGATAATAATGGAGGACGACCATCGAGCAGAGGACAACTGCTGGGGATTAAAAGTCGGGAAATGCACTGACTGGGACGACCATCAGGCTAAAGAGTAAATAGTCCACGACGAGGATGGACATCGGATAATTTGATGAAATAAATGATGAGGGACAGTCATAAAAAAGGTGAAGAACGATCACCTAGCAGGGGACGGCTGCTGAAAATATCACGACATATGACGAATGCCTGATAGAAAGATCAACGATGGGGACGGCCATCAGATAAATGATGAAGGACAGTCATCAAAAGGTGAAGGACGATCACCTAGCAGGGGACGGCTGCTGAAAATATCACGACATAAGATGAATGTCAGATAGAAAAATCAACGATAGGGACGACCATCGGATAAATGATGAGGGACAGTCATCAAAAGGTGAAGAACGATCACCTAGCAGGGGACGGCTGCTGAGAATATCACAACATAGGATGAATGTCGGATAGAAAAATCAACGATGGGGACGACCATCGGATAAATGATGAGGGACGGTCATCAAAAGGTGAAGGACGATCACCTAGCAGGAGACGGCTGCCGAAAATATCATGACATAGGACGAATGTCGGATAGAAAGATCAACGATGGGGACGACCATCAGATAAATGATGAGGGACGGTCATCAAAAGGTGAAGGACGATCACCTAGCAGGGGACGACTGCTGAAAATATCACGACATAGGATGAATGTCGGATAGAAAATTCAACGATGGGGACGACCATCAGATAAATGATGAGGGACGGTCATCAATAGGTGAAGGACGATCACCTAGCAGGGGACGGCTGCCAAAAATATCACGAAATATGACAAATGCCGGATAGAAAATTAGTTTCGTTGTGAGAAGAGATAAACACGGACGAGTGTTTAAGCCCAAAAATAAAATGGTACAAGTGTCTCGACAGTGTATATAGACTAAAGATACAGACGAGTATCTTTAGGACCATGATATGGGCTAGTACCGATAGGAACAAATGCCGACGCTTGCTTAGGAATGATGATACGGACGGGTATCAATTGGTTAAGCAAGGAACACTGACGAGTGTTTGGTCTGCTGGAGAGTAGTATAAGGGTATTTGTATTGAGAGTGCAAAAGGGTATTTTGGCGACTACAGGGGATAGGTGATTTTGTATACTGCTCGGGAGTAGTATGTGTAGGGTACGGACGAGTGTCGGAAGAACTTTGTATAAGTATGAAGAAGAGTGTAAAAGGTATTCTGGAGATTTTATTGGGAATATGTTTTTGTTTGTACACCACTAGAGGAGTGATTTTGGTATCCATAGGTGAAAGGCTTGAACCGGTCTTATGATAATGCAAATGTATGTTTGATTTTTTCCGTAATGCTCCGTATTAGACAGAATGCTACACTTTGTTCGGGGAGGATGATGCGAATGCTATGATTATGAAAATGAGAGAGCCAATCTGGGATCTAAACTCTGCAGGGAGAAAGGATCACTGGACGATCTTTCTGGATAAATTTGTGGGGATACTCAAGCTGGGGATGAGAGAAACCCATGGTATTGGAAATTGTATCTGTTGGGGAAGAAACAAATTCAGTTATTGCTCGGGAGATCCTGCTTGGGGAGGAATGAACTTTTGAGAAGTAATTTGTTGTAATTCCTTCATTCAGGTTGTATCCCCGGGGGATGACGAGCTTCATGGGGGATGCTTTTGTCAAGCGATCCTGCTGATGATGTGACTGTCGACTTGGTTGGGGATATAGTGCCTGATATGCCCCATGCTGCAAAAGATTAAACACCTTGAGTACCTGCAACCTGTTAAACAAAGGAAACACACAAGTGTCCTGAGGCATCCTCAACCAGATTCCGTCATAGGAGTCAGATTTGCTTAAGAGTACATATTTCCTGCAAGCATTCATTGAAAATGGCTTATATATTTTCATGCAAATGTTGTATTACGAACTTTGGACATTTTTGCAAACAAAACAAAAAGGTAAAAAACAAAGTATGAGTGAATATTGATTTTATTGACTTGTGTGCCCTGAACAGGTGAGTACATTTGAAGAAGCTAATCCCTTAAATGAGGAGACTGCTATAAAATTGAGAAAATTAAAGTATTCTATTTGGCAATGCTGAAGTTGATGCTCCAATTTTCCTTTTGCTATGACCTGTATGACTTTGAACGCTTTTCTTATCTTGCTTTCTGAAGAAAGTTGATTCTGATCGATGCTTTGTCCTTTCGAAGCTTTCCAGGTTATTTGATACATACGAATTCAGAGTGCAGTTGTTTGCTTGTTCCCTAATTTTAAGTGGATCGCCCTTTCGGGTTTTCAATCCACCGGGATACCCATTTTTGCCTAAGCTGTCCGATGTGGCTTTTCAACTCAGCAGGCGTACACATTTTTTTTCCCTTTTTTTTCCCGAGTCTTTTATTCTGTTTTTGACTTGCCGGGATGCCCTATTTTTGCATGGACCTACATTTCGTTTTTATGTCCAACGGGTCATTTATGAGAAGTATTTTTTAACTACATCTGAATTCACAGGAGATGGAAAATATTTGCCATCCATGGTTGCGTGCATCAGTGCTCCGCCTGAAAATACTTTAGTTATCACGTAGGGATCTTCATAGTTTGGCGTCCACTTGCCCCTATGGTATGTATGAGGAGGAAGGATTCTTTTCAGTACAAGCTCTCCCACTGGATATTCCCGAGGTCTCACATTTTGGTCGAAGGCTCTTTTCATCCGTTTCTGATATAACTGACCATGACAAATAGTTGTTAATCTCTTTTCCTCAATCAGGCTCAGTTGATTATAACGAGATCGGACCCATTCTGCTTCATCCAGTTTCACATCCATTATTACCTGTAAGGAGGGAAATTCAACTTCAACAAGTAGAACGACTTCCGTACCATACACAAGCTGAAAAGGTGTTGCCCCGGTAGATGTCCTGATGGAAGTTCGGTACCCATGTAAGGCGAATGGTAACATTTCGTGTCAGTCTCTGTATGTGACTACCATCTTCTGCACAATCTTCTTAATGTTCTTGTTAGCTGCCTCAACAACACCATTCATCTTTGGCCCGTAAGGAGAAGAATTGTGATGTTGAATCTTGAAATCCTGACATAGTTCTGTCATCATTTTGTTGTTAAGGTTTGAACCATTATCAGTAATGATTCGTTCAGGAACTCCATATCGACAAATGATATCCCTTTTCAGAAATCGGGCTACCACTTGCTTGGTGACGTTTGCATACGAAGTTGCTTCGACCCATTTGGTGAAGTAATCAATGGCTACCAGGATGCATTTGTGACCATTTGAAGCAGTTGGTTCGATCTTTCCAATCATATCAATGCCCCACATGGCAAAGGGCCAGGGTGAAGACAATACATTTAAAGGACTTGGAGGCACATGCACTTTGTCTGTGTAGATCTGGAATTTATGGCATTTTCTGGCATAGGCACAACAATCTGCATCCATTGTGATCCAATAGTGACCTGATCTCAATAATTTCTTCGCCATTGCATGTCCTCCGACATGGGTACCGAAAGAGCCCTCGTGTACTTCGTGCATTAGCAGGTCTGCTTTCTTTTTGTCAACATATCTGAGCAAGACCATGTCAAAATTTCGCTTGTATAAGGAGCCATCAGTATTGAGGAAGAAACTGCCGGCTAGCCTTCTTAACATCTTCTTATCATTGGACGATGCCCCAGGTGGGTATGTCTGAGTCTCTAGGAAGCATTTGATGTCGTGGAACCAAGGTTTGTTGGCAGTAATAGTGTCCACAGAGAAGACATATGTTGGTCGGTCTAGTCTGGATACTAAAATCCGAGGCACATAGTTGGCAGTCTGTACTTTGATCATAGATGAAATAGTGGCCAAGGCGTCTGCAAACTGATTCTCATCTCGAGGGATGTATTCAAGCTTGACCGTTGTAAAGAAAGTCAACAATCTCCTCGTATAGTCACGGTAGGGAACCAGATGCTCTTGATGAGTATACCACTTGCCATTGGTTTAGTTGATTACCAAAGCCGAATCTCCGAATACATTCAAGGTTTTGATCATGAGGTCAATGGCTTCCTCAAGACCCATGATACAAGCTTCGTACTCTGCTTAATTGTTAGTGCAGGCAAAGGTGAGCTTTGTTGAGAAAGGCAAATGGACTCCCTCGGGTGTAATAAGCACTGCACCAACCCCACGACCGTTACAATTAACTGCCCCGTCGAACATCATAGTCCATGCTTCTTCTGGATTCGGCCCTTCAGTGTGAACATGCTCTTCACAATCTTTTGATTTTAAGAACATGATGTCTTCACCGGGGAAATCAAATCTCATAGACTGGTAATCATCAATGGGTTGCTCAGCCAGATAGTCAGACAATACACTGCCTTTGATGGCCTTTTGAGAGGTGTACTGAATATCATATTCTGTCAGCATCATTTGCCACCTTGCAATCCTTCCGGTAAGTGTTGGCTTCTCAAATATGTACTTGACTGGGTCAATCTTTGAGATCAACAAGGTAGTATGAGTCAACATATATTGTCTTAGTCGGCGAGCAACCCACGCTAAAGCACAACAAGTTTTCTCGAGTAGTGAATAACGTTGTTCATAGTCGGTAGACTTTTTTCTTAGGTAGTATATTACATACTCATTTCGACCAGACTCGTCATGTTGGCCAAACACACACCCCATCGATTCATCTAATATTTTCAGGTAAATTATTAGAGGTCTTCCTTCAACTGAAGGCATGAGAATTGGAGGTTCTTGCAGATACTCCTTGATCTTGTCAAAAGCTTTCTGACAATCATTGTTCCACCAGATTATTTGTTCCTTTCTTAGCAGTTTGAACAAAGGCTCGCAAGTTGTAGTAAGGTGAGATATGAACCTTGAAATGTAGTTCAATATACCCAAGAACCCTCAAACTTCTTTCTCAGTCTTAGGTGCAGGCATTTCCTGAATTGATTTAACTTTGTCGGGGTCAACCTCAATTCCCCTTCCACTCACAATAAACCCCAACAGTTTACCAGAACATACCCTGAATGTGCACTTGTTAGGGTTTAACCTTAACTGATATTTCCTCAAACGCTTGAAAAGTTTCAATAGATTTACCAAATGCTCTTCCTCTGTTTTGGACTTGGCAATCATGTCATCCACGTAGCACTCAATTTCTTTATGGATCATGTCATGGAATAATGTTACCATAGCCCGTTGATATGTTGTACCAGCATTCTTCAAACCAAACGACATTACTTTGGAGCAGAACGTGCCCCATGGTGTGATGAAGGTTGTCTTCTCTATGTCTTCAGGTGACATCTTGATCTAATTGTATCCAGAAAATTTGTCCATGATAGAAAATACCGAGAACTGAGCCGTGTTGTCTACCAATACATCAATGTGAGGTAATGGGAAGTCTTCTTTCGGGCTTGCTCTGTTCAGATCCCGGTAATCGACGCACATATGCACCTGCCATCCTTCTTAGGTACGGGTACAATGTTAGCAATCCACGGCGGGTAGCTAGTTACAGCAAGAAAACTGGTGTCCCATTGCTTTTGTACTTCCTCTTTGATTTTCATGGCCATGTCCAGGAGAGTATGATGCAACTTCTGTTTGACCGGCGGACAATCCTCCTTTAATGGCAACCCGTGCATGACAATATTTGTATCTAATCCCGTCATATCTTGGTAGGACCAAGCGAAGACATTGACATATTCTCGCAGCATACTGATAAGTTGTTCTTTTACTGGAGCTTGCAGACTGGCTCCAATCTTCACTTCTTTCACAACTTCCTCGGTACCAAGATTAATAGTCTCAACCTCCTCCTGATAAGGAGCAATCACCTTTTCCTCTTGTCTCAATAACCTGTCTAACTCTTCAGGTAAAACATAGTCTTCTTCAACCTCTTCATCTGCTTGATTAATCGGATTGTTGAAGTCACACAAGGTCATAGTAGTGTCGTTGTTAGTGCAATCTGGAGGACTATTTTTTCAAGGGTTGAGATTTGGTTTATTTTAGTGATTGATTTTATTTTTTTTTATAGAAAAAGAGTCAGTGAATGAAGTTTTTATTCAGAAAAACATTGCCATTTATTGCTTTGTGCGAAATAACAAATGAAAAGACAGAGAACGAAAAAGATTGTTTGCAAAAAGATGTCCATTGTTTATTAATATTCAATTTGCACAAATACATATGGCCCTATTACATTATTTTTTAGGTATCTTGGGAAAGATGCAGGACTTTGATGCATGCTTAAAACAGGAAATAATAATTACTCTGCAGCAGTAACCCTTATAATTTCCTGGGAAGACCAGTTGAGGACTTGTCGGCCCGGGATTCTTGGACGGATCCAACTTTCCAGGTTGTATTCACTCTCAGCCTCGTCTTCCAGAGTGTTGACAGCATCAGGGGTCAGCATTCCCCCACTTATGAACTTCGGCCCTCCAACAGCCTCCTCTTGAACTTGTCGGGATAGTCTGTAACCCAAACTGAATTTGTCTTCTTTCATTCCCACCTTCAGCAGCTTGCCCCAGCCTTGGGCATTCCCTTCTTCCACAACCTTCCGAGCCTGTTTGTAGGAAGAAATTGAGGTACCCATCTTCTCCTCTTGGGATGCAGCAGACACCTCAGTTGTAGCTTCATTGACATTCAAAGCCTCAAAACCTTGGCTCATGGTTTCATGGATTTCTCCATCCATTTCTATGTACTTGTACGTAGCCAGGTGTCTAACAAAGATATCTTCTTCTCCACAGATAGTGATAATATGATCTTCCCACTCATATTTTAACTTCTGGTGAAAGGTTGATGTTATCGCATCGGCGGCATGAATCCATGTTCGACCCAACAAACAACTGTAGGTAGGCTGTATGTCCATCACATAGAAGGTAGTTTTGAAAACTTGTGGGCCAATTACCACGGGTAGCTCCACCTCTCTGAGAACCGATCTCTTAGAACCATAAAAAGCTCTTACAACTAAACTGCTTGGACAAAGGGCTAGACCATCATACTCCAATTTGACTAAAGCTTTCTTTGGCAGGACGTTGAGTGATGATCCAGTGTCGACAAGGACGTGCGAGAGCAAAGCCCCTTTACACTTCAGAGTGATGTGTAATGCCTTGTTGTGGTTACGCCTCTCTGTAGTCAAATCAGCATCGGTAAAGCCTAGTCCATGACTAGTATTGACATTTGCGACTACTGATTCCAACTGATTGACAATGATCTCTTCAGGCACATAAGTTGCGTGCAGGACTTTGAGTAGTGCATTCCGGTGAGCCTTGGAACACATAAGCAGTGATAATATGGAGATCTTGGAGGGTGTTTAGTGAAGCTGATCCACGATTTTGTAGTCACTTCTCTTGATAATCCTCATAAACTCGTCTACATCGTGATCAAAGCGTGTCTTCTGAGTTTCTTTTGCAGCAGGTTCTTCTGGCACCACACTTTTACCTTTAGCTTTGGTAGCCGCCTCCGCCTCGGTATTAGTTCTGGGAATTTGTGAAGCAAAGAGACGTCCGCTTCTAGTAAAGCCTCCGCCTCCTCCTACATTATCTACCTGTGGTGCAAATGTTGAGGAGTCGAGAATGACTTTTCTTCCGTGGCAGTAAAGATTCGAACCATAATGCCAAGGCACGACACTGTTGTTATCATAAGGAATTGGTCCAGGCACCGTGATGGTCACCAGACTAATTGTAGCAGAAGAAGGAGTCATGATTGTCTGCGGATCGTAGTATATAGTAACAGGGGGTCTGATTGAAGGTGGCACAAATGCAGGAATCTGATAAGCCGATGAGAGAGTGTTGTTGGGATGTTGTTAGTGAGAATGTTGCTGGAAGTTGTTGTTGTGAGATTCTGGAACAGGGATCGTTGTCGAGTCGTAGTAGATAGTAACTGTTGAAACATCATTGTTGGTGTTTGTTGTTTTTGTAGTTGATTCCGTTGAAATGATTTTTGCTGTATTTGTAGAAGGGATTTCTGTTGCAGTTGTAGAAGCTTGAATTGTTGATGTTATCTGCAGGATGCCTTCCTTAATCAAACTGATGATACCATTCTTCAAACTTGTGCAACCATTAGTAGTAACCTTACAAGCTTTGCAGTAGGCCTCACAACCCGAAAACACTTGGCATTTTAAAAGCTGAGCTTTCACCTCGGCCAAAGGTGTTCGAACACTTGTAACATCCTCAATCAGGATCGATGGTTGGTCTTCTTCAATAGCATTAATCCTTGGTCCACCGTGGTTAGGTATTGGATTTTTGATAACACTCGGAGGAGGTGCAAAGTTTACAGCTTTGGAATCAATCAGGTCTTGAACCTTCATATGCATGGCCCTACACTTTTCTATGGCATGGCCATGAGCATTCGAGTGGAAGGCGCATCTTGCGTTGACATCATAATTTCTTGGAAGGTTGAGAGGATCTGGTGGAGCCAAAGTCCTCAATTCAACCAAGTTGAGTTTCAATAGTTGTAAGAGTAACACTGCATAGGGCATCAAAATGGGATCGATTACCCTGTTGATCTGAGAAGTCCTTTGTTGAAATGGACGCTGTTGTTGATTATTGTTGTTGTAAGGTCTTTGTTGTTGTTGTGGGAACTGCTATTGTTGAGGTGCTGGAGTAGGGATGGTGACAGCAGCCACTGATCTTTGCAAATACTGAGGCCTACCTCTGCCAATATGCACTGAATTAGTCTCTCCTGTCCGTCGGGGTCCGGAGAATGGCTTCTTTGCGTTGCTGGAGCTGGAGCCATTATCAGAAATCTTGCCCATCTTCAATAAACTTTCAATTATATCTCCTGCTATGACCACATCAGAAAAGCTAGTGGAAGAGAAAGCATCAAGTCTATTAATATAAGTTCCTTGCAGGGTATTCATGAACATGTCAGCCATCTATCTTTATGACATTGGAGGTTGGATAATAGCAACCAATTGTCTCCATCTCTGAGCGTACTCATGGAAACGTTCCATCGAGGATTGAGACATTCCCATTAAGAGAGTCATGTTAGGTGCCATGTCCAAGTTGTATTGATGCTGGCGCACAAATGCTTCAGCCAAATCTTTCCAATTTCTGACGGTGGGCCTGGATAAGTGTGAGTACCATTCTCTGGATGCCCCGGTCAAGCTATCTTCAAAATAAAACATCCATAGCTTCTCATCCATGGTGTATGCCTTTAACCTTCCCAGAAAGGAATGCAAATGAGTGCGAGGACAGGAAGTTCCATTGTACTTCTCAAAACACGGGGGCTTGAATTTGTAGGGAATCCTTACCCCCTCAACTAGGCCCATGTCCATTACATCAAATCCCAAGGAGTTATGAGATTCCAAGGATCTTAACTTTTCTGATATCTCGTCCAGCCTACGGTCATAAGCTTCATCTGCCCCAGCACCTAACACTGTAAATTGCTCATCTTGAGGATCTTCCTGTAGAATACGATCTCCAGTTTTCCTTTGGCCATTCCCAAGGATATTAGCTTCAGGATTGTTGTCGGGTCCAAACACTACTGGAGTCGTTCGCGTCTTCTCGTGCTCGTCGTTACTAGTACCTCCAGTGCATGCGTGGTTATCTTCTGGGGTTTGCCGCTCGACTAACTCCCTCAATCTTTCCTTGGTCTGTGCCAGTCCAATCATCATAGCCATAAACTGATTCATTTGAGTCCTCACCTTTGTAATCACATCTGTCATTTGAGTCCTCACATCTGTCAGTTCCTACTTTAGCTGATCCATTTGTAGACTCGGAAGGTTGTGTTGAGTTGGATATCTGTAGACTTGGTTGACGGAAAAGACCCTTCTGCGAGCAATATTTCCTGAAACAATTAACAAAGTGAGAAGACAACACCAAATCACCTGCAAAAACAAAAGGTATGTGGTTAGAATGCAATGCAATATGCCTATTTGTCTTTAGAGGGTATCCGGTTTGGTTCTTGGTTTTGACCTTCCAGACCCCTTTGAGGAGATAAAGATGTTGAACGGAATCCACAAAAACCAATAATACATAGAATGTAAGTGGCATTGCCAAAATACAACCAGTTCATGAATACAACAAAACAAAAACTCCCATGGTGAGTAGAAATACAACAATAATACATAAACTATAATACAATTAGTTCACGAATACAACAAAACAAACTCCCATGGTGAGTCGAAATAAAAAAAAGTACAAAGAAAATCAAACATCCAATCCAATGCATCCTCCCTGACTTCCTTCAGGAGAGCATTAATCACGGGTCTAGCTAGGTGCTTTGTGATGGTCCTGATGAGAAGGTTTCTGGTTGCGATGGAACTTGTCATCTTATGATACTTATCTTGCTCTTTGGATCTTTTTAACCCTGCCTGGAGTTTTAACTCTGAGATTTCCTTCTGAGCGGCTAGAAGTGCCTCTCGGCTTCTTCTTTCACTGGACTCCAACTGTTCCATCTTGGCTTGCATCTTCTGATCTTCTTGCAAACGAGCCTCAGTTATTCTGGCCCATCTTCCCTGACTCTCTTCCAGATAATGCTCAGCTATTGCCTTCTGAATTTTTGCCTCTTTACATGCATTCTTCAACACAAGTTCTCCTGCTCGGGCTTTCCTGATAAAGTCTTCAGTCTTCTCAATCTTGGTTACATGCTCGATGCGTAGCTTTTCTAAATGAGCATCATTCCTTTCCTAAAGGGTCTTCTTTAAAGCTTCAGCGAGCTGGGTATTTCTTTCCTTCAGTTTTTCAAACTCTTCTAGTCTTACTGTTGCTATAGGCTTAATTGCCGATGGCCCTGGTACCTCTTCCAGGGTGAATGGCATACGAGTAATCTGTCCTCTGATGCATAACCATTAAATGTACCGAGCAGAGGCTATGTTATTACACTTTCCCAGAATGGCGGTTCCTTTATTCTGTATATTGTCCCAAGCCTAGGCTGCTTGTCGGATGGTGGCATGGTTGTTCTGAACAGCACAATAAAGAGATTCTGCTAGGTCTTGCTCCCTAGGTGGATGTACCAAGGCATACCCCAATTGTATTTTGAAAAGCAAAGGATTGTAATTGATGCAACCCTTCACTCCAATGAGAGGCACATTTGGGTATTACCACAACTGGTTACTATATCTCGACCCTTGGTGTTCTGAGTACATCACCTGATATCTTCTGAAGTAAGGGCAATCATCCTCTTAGCCCAATTCCTTGTCTGATGCGGGTTTAAGAAAGCTTCTGTCTTTGGCATATGTTTCATCAACCAACTCTAGAAAAGAGGTGCACAACATCTTACCAATCTTCCTCTCTATTTCTCATTCCTCTGATTAACTGAGTAATAAAAATCTCCTAACAAGGTGGGAACCGGGTTCTTTAGCATGAAGATGTGGATGGAATTCTTGCTTACAAATTTAGGCTCATCTGTGTCGCTCCCCCAAAAAGACACCGGGTCAGATAGGGTACAGACGCGAACGGTCGGCGAGAGGAAGAAATGAAGGTGAAGATGAATAGAGTCGCCAACTAGGCATTTTTATCCCGAAGGAAAGGTAATGCTGCATAAACCTAGAAAGATATGGATAAGATGGTTGCGAACCAGAGAAACTGAGAAAGGGGATTGGTTACAACCTGGGAAGGTATTAACACCCAGATTGTCCGTCTTACTCGACGGGATCCACGCTTGAAAGTTTGTGTTTAAAGGGGTAGTGTCTATGCTATCTGTGTGCAAAAGCTGGAAACGAAATATACAAGTGTCAGTGCAAAAAGGTGTGAATGCTCAGGAACTGAGGCTTTGGAAAAGAAGGCTGAAAAGGGGGGAAAGACACATAGACTTTTGTTCGATAACAGTTAAGTTATGCCTACGTATCCTCTCGTGCAATGAGGAAGTCAGAACACCGTAGTTCGACTCAATGAGACTGAAAGATAATTCACTGATGAACTGCTTGCTTGTCTATATTCAAGTGTATGACATGTCTGGCTCAGGTGCTAACTTTCTTGCATTAGATGGAAGATGCGATTTCTCGTTTGTGAGTGAAGATGGTGAGAAAAGAATCCTGAAGGAGACGATTATTGTTTATTTTTGATGTTTTCAATCTTTTATTGCTTTTTGTGTTTTTCATAAGTCAATGAGCTTAAGCTTAAACCAAGGGCTAGTAAACTCATCACATCCTCCCTTTGATTAGGGGTAATGAGAATACCTTAAGTATGAAGTAAACACCTCAAACTTAATTATCATGATGTAGGATTAAGATCATTAACCTACTTGTGATTATTTAGATGTTTTTTGGAGCTTTTGTTTAGTGTTAAGTAATGAGTTTAAGCCATAATCAAGGATTTAATGGACTCATTACACCATCCTAATAGAAGGATAATAGATGAGAACATTTAAGCTGAGGAAGATACCTCAACTTAATCCATGATTAGGGATTAACCTCATGACAAAACAAAGCCTTTATTAAAGTGGATTTTAATTAATGGTAAGATTAAGAAGTGAATTTTATGGTTTGTAAGACAACTTGAGGGGGACTTGTCCATTAACACTAGGGTTAGTCCTTCTTAACTAATAAAGGAAGAATTAGAACCCTAATGCAAGGCCCAAGTTACAAGTTATTGTCTTAGTGATTATTAAGATGCATTGATTAAGAGATATAAACACATTAAAGGTTTAACACTTAGGATTAAAGTTATACACTCCATCCTAAGAGAAGGATGCAGGCATAACCTTAATCACAAAGCCTTAAAACCTTAAAGGTTTAGCCTCTGATCATGAGATGAGAGAGACACAAAAGAAGACACAAAGGTAAAACTAAAGGGGAACTAATCAAAACCCTAATTATTATCATGCTTGGATGTTCCTATGGTTTGTAAGGCTTGCAAGAGATCTTCAGAGAAGCCACCAATGGAAGAAGCAGATGAAGGAGGAGAAGCAGAAGAAAACAAGTTAACTTACTTCACTTAAGAATATAAGTTACTTGAAGAAAGAAAGTGGAGGATGAACATGAATGAGCAAGCTCACTCTAAAAGCAAAAGCAAAATACAGCAATGATGCATAAGAGAGATGAGAAGAGAAATGAGAAGTGAAGGCAAATTCACTTCTCAAATTACTTACCACCTGAAATGGTTAGCATAAAGGAATGAGATAAAATGAAAATGAAACAAATGCAAGGATGAAAACCAAAACCAGAAGCATATACATGATACAAATGGTGCTATGAGGTGATGAAAATGTATGTCAAGTGCTATGGATGATCATACAAGATATGAGAATGAAAATGAAGCATGTAGGAAGCATGAAAGCACATGAAAGTTCAAGGAATGAAATGAATGCATATCATGGCAAATGAATGAAGAAATGATCAAACATGATTCTAATGTGTCCTAAGATGTCTTAGAAGTCATGTGAATGCAAGAAATGTCATGGCAAGCTCATTTATGAATGCATATGCAAGATGTATGCAAATGAACATGAGAAATTAGGGTTTTCATGCAACATGAGATGCAAAAGTCAAAAACAGAAGCAAATCATAAGATAAAAAATTGAAAATGAACTTAAAGGAACCTTAACCCCATATGATATCACACCCCAAAGGAGGAGACCTAACTCTTAACCTAAAGAAAGTTGTGATTTTTCTAAGTTATCTAGGGTTTTAAGGTACCTTAAGGGAAAAAATGCAAATAAAATAAAAAATGCAAGATAAATTGATGACAAAATTATGCTAGATGCTACATGTCAAATGAAGAAAAATTCAAAAAGATTCAATGTCATACCATTCATGATTAGGCAGAAAAGAATTCTTGAAGTTAGGGTTCAAAAATAGGATTTTTATGAACCCTAAATTCAAGAAAAATGTCAAAGATGATTCAAAACCAAAAAGAAATTTGTATGAATGGTTTGACAATGTTTCTAAATGTCCTAAGATGCAATGTGAATTTTTTTTTGGATTTTTAGAAACCTAAATGATATTTTAATTAATTAATTTCCATTAATTAATTAAAATAAACATTAAAATATTTTAAAAATGATTTTTTAATGCAAAAAATAAAAATAAAAATATTTTTGGGTGAAAAAAATTATTTGGATGCAAAATGTAGAAGAAAATATTTTTTGGGATTTTCTAGCTATTTTAAATAAAATATGCAAAATAAATGAATTTAAATGTATTTAAAATGAAATAAAACAGAAGTAATCTAATCTGATGGTCTGGATTCAAAGCTGAGGGATTTGGGTTGACCTGGCGTGCAATCTAATGGATGAAATTCAAACTCAGCTAATCCTAATTAATTAAATAATTAATCCAGATTTAAAATTAATGAAATGATCTTGACCGTCTATCACACGCGGGAAACTAAGATCAAATGGCCTACGTTTAAACTTTGCCCTAACCCTAATTAAACACCTTAATCACTTTCAGGTGGCCGGAGAAGACCTCCGGTCATCTTCTCCGGCCAGCTTCTCCCTGAGCAAACCCCAAACTTCACCCTTAGGTCATTTCTGGAGCTCTAAAGCTCCAGATCAACTCCTTTCATCTCCCTGAACTCAAATCCACTCTCAAAACAAATTTCTAATGGCTAAATCACAATATTCGAAGAGAAACTCAAAAATGGCAAAACTTTCAGAACACGCATACAAGCTTATTTCTCAACCATTCTCAAAAGTAAATATATCATGGTGATCAGCAAAGCATGAAGAACAATCTAAGCACTTAAAATAGCACTTCTGGAAAAAAGTTTGAAGAAGTTACCTGAGCTTGAGCTTCCTCAGTTTGGAGCTTTCTGGCCACCGCTCTTGTGCAAACTCACTCCAATGATCTTCCTGAAGAAGCTTTGAGGCTTGGAAGGAGTTTGTTTTGGCTGGTTTGTGTGATTGCACTTCAACTGGCCAAGAATCGTGTTTTGGTTATGGGGTGTTTTTGGCTGTTTTAATGGTTGCTTTGTGTTCTATTGATTATTCTGAGATGAATGGTGAAAGAAGTTTGAAGATTGAGGGTGTGAGCAGAAAGTTTCGAAGGAATTTGCAACATGGAGAGATTTTGGGAACTTGAGGATTCTCAGGTTTCAGGATGCAATGTTGTGTGTTATGGCTTATGTGTGATCCATATAACAAGTAGTGATAGGCTAGAGAGTGGGTGGTGGCTGCAGCTGATTGGTATAGGGCAAGTTGCAAAAAGTCACCAACTTGTGTACTTGGGGTATGAGCTCTTGTGCAGCTGGCTTTTTGGCTTGTCCTGGTGCAGCTAAGATCAAGGAGGTCCATAGAATTGGTTTTGAGGCAATTCAGCAAGTGTATGAAAGGTTGTGTATCATTTTGCAATTTCATGAAGTTTTGGCCCCTTTGAGATTTCTTCATGGGCAAGGCATGAAAACTTGAAATTCTTGGGCCAATTCTGAGTTTTAGGCAATGCACTATGATGTTATGATGCTTAGAAGTGTGTTTGAAGTATCAAAATGAATTGGCAAGTGGTTTTGCAAAAATCCCTCTTTGGTGCATTCTTGAAAATTATGTGATTTTTGCCAACTTTGACAAGCCATAACTTGAGTTCCATAATGAATTAGAACTTGTTCTTGTACTTTTTGAAAATGGAATGATCCAATCTACAACTTTCATGACCAACAATTTTTCATTTGAAGCATTTTTGGTTGAGAAAGAGGAGGTTGAAATACTTTCCCAAAATGGAAAGTTTACATTACAAGTCATTTCCATTTTTGGCAACTTTTGGTTTAGTTCAATTTTCTTCAATTTTGTGAACTTCCAAGCACTTCAATGATCGAATAAAGATCATATAACTTCAATTTGATGGAAATATCACTTTGGTTCCATTGTTGGGGGCCTCAGATGTCCTGATTTTGCTCTGACTTGCTCAAGAAGTTACCCACTAAACATATGACTTCCATAATGAATTTATTCATCAAACTTGGTACACATGATCCTTATAACATATTGAGACCATTAGAAACAAGAATGACCAAAAAAATTGGAGTTATGGCCTCTGAAACCAAAACCCTAATTTCAGGTCATCTGTGTAGTGAAACCCTAGCTCTGCTTCCATGCTTTGCCAATTCTTGTGATTTATTGACTTCCTTGACCTTTGAGGGATATAATATGATGATTGAACATACATGGACCCTCTTGGAGTGATTGGAGACCTTTGGAGAGGCTCAGATGGATCCTTGGATTGCTCAGATGACAAACCCTAGATGTTGATGAACTTGAACTAATATAGTGAAACAAAAATGCAATATGAGATGGTATGCTTATGCTAATACAAATATGAAAGATCACAAGCCATGGTGTGAACTTAGTGAGGGAAAATTTGGGGTGTTTACATCTGCCCCTATTCAAACATGAATTAGCTGTGCAGGATGTAAGCGCCTGGCTTAACAGACAAACAAGATAACTTGTGGTTGAATACCAAAGACAGTCCGAAATTTGCATCCACTGGGCAGAAGAAGAAAAGGGATATAAATTGTAAAAGAAAGTATAGTATGATTATAAAGTGCGGGCGATGGAGGACGACCATCAAGCAGAAGACGACTGCTGGGGATAAAGCGATGACAGGGACGACCGACATGCTGGGGAAATAAAGAGATCATGATAGGGACGACCATCAAGTAAGATTCTTTGGGGATTAAAGGTAAAGGCAATGATGGGGACGGCCATCGGGTTTTGCAAAGTAAAGTAAACAACGATGGGGACAGCCATCAGATTAAAGAATAAATGAAATAATGATGAGGGACGGTCATCAAAGGTGAAGGACGATCACCTAGCAAGGGACGACTGCTCTTTATCATGACATAAGACTGTCGGATAGAAAAAGTCGTGGATGGGGACGACCATCAGATAAGCATGATGAAGGACGATCATCAAGAGGTGAAGGACGATCACCTAGCAGGGTACGGCTGCTCTCGGGACTTATCATGACATAGGACGAATGTCAGATAACAAGATCAATGATGGGGACGGCCATCGGATAAAATGATGAAGGAAGACCATCAAAAGGGTGAAGGAAGATCACCTAGCAGGGGACAACTGCTAAATATCACGACATAGGACGAATGTCGGATAGAAAGTGGTTCCAATAATGGAGACTCCGTTGGGGAAAGGATGAGGGACGATCATCCAAAGGTGAAGGACGATCACCTGGCAGGGTACGGCTGCCGAAAGTATCGTGACATAGGACGAATGTCAGATAGAAGAAAAGTTACTTTTACTGGGGAATGGTAAACACAGACGAGTGCTTATGCTTAAGAAATAAAAGGTATAAGTGTTTTGACGCTGTGTATAGATTAAAGATGCGGACGAGCATCCTTAAGACTATGATATGGACGCGTATCGGTAGAAACAAACGCTGGCGCGTGTTCTGAGATGATGATACGGACGAGTACCAACTGGTTAACAAAAAGCATGGACGAGTGTCAAATCTATGGGGAATAAGTGTATATAAGATACGGACAAGTATCTGTATAAGTATGAATGAGTATTGAAATATGAGCAAGACACGGACGAGTGTTTCAACTTGTTGGGGAAAAGTGTGATATGGACGGGTGTCATAAGAGAAAGCGTATAAGTTATGAACTTATGAATGTAAAAGGTATTCTGGCAACCTGTGGGGAGCGGTGACACGGACGGGTGTCAAAGGAGTGTATAGATATATCTGCAGGGGATGATATGAGATGACACGGTCGAGTGTCGAGGAGAGTATATATGAACATGTATCTGTGTTGGGGAGTGCAAAGGGGACGCTTTGACTTTCTGTTGGGGAGGTATGAGGTTACACAGACGAGTGTCGAGAAGAACATGTTATGGATAAGTATCTGCTAGTGGAAAGTGTTATGGAAACTTTACTGGGGAATGATGACACAGACGAGTGTCGAAAAGAGCATGTATCTGTATTTGAGAGTGTAAAGGGGACGCTTTGGCCTTTAGGTGCAAGGGATGTATTTTGTATACTGCTGAAGAGGTACTGTTGATATTTACAGGTGACTGGTTCGAACCTGACTTGTGATCATGCAATATGTTTGATTTTTGCCGTAATGCTCCGTATTAGACGGAATGCTATGCTCTGGGGGGAAAATGATGCGAATGCTATGATTATGCAAAAGAAAACGGTTCGGGATTCGGATCCCGCTGCTGTGAAGATCTCTGGTTGATCTGCTTGGAAGGAATATCCCAGCTGGGGAAGAGAACGTTGGTAGATCTGATAAGATGTATGGTTCTACTTGGAGAAACAGATTACTGATAAATCTATCCGGTAATGAGAAACCCAGCTGGGGAAAAGCTTCTGTCACTTTGTTGTGTGAGAATTTCAGGCATTGCTCTTTTGGATAGAGTCTGGAACTCTGTGGGGAGATGGTTCCCTTGACTTTGATGAGGATGAGAGATCTGGAACTCAGCTTGGGGGAGGAAAGATCACTGAACGATCTTCCTAAAGACTTCTGTGGGGATCCCGGCTGAGGATGAGAATGCTTTGGCAACTTTTGATGGGGAACAACATTCCAGATACTGTTAGGGGAGGAAGTATGTTTGGCATGCCCCATGTCGCATATTGAATACCTGCAATCTTGTTAAGACAAAGAAACGCACAAGTGTCCTGAGGCATCCCTTACCGGATTCCGTCATAGGAGTTAGATATTCCTGGAAGTAAATACATTTCCTGCAAGCATGTGATTTGAAAGGCACATCTGGTTTATGCAAATATTATGGATATTGGCCATTTTTCCAAACGAGACTAAAATGTACAAGACGAAGTGTGACTGAAAACTCTGATTTTATTAATCTGGGTGCCCTGAATTGGCAAATACAGTCAAAGAAACAAATCCCCTGAAATGAGGAGATTGTTATAAATTGAAAGAAAAAAGTACAAGTGCTGGCAATGTTGACGACGCTTTAGTGAGCTTCCCTTTGCTATGACCCGTATGACCTTGACGTTATTCTTATCTTGCTTTCTGAGAAAGGCTGATTCTGACCGATGATTTATCCTTTCGAAGCTTGCCATGTTGTAAGTGATACAGACGAATTCAAAATGCAGTTGTTCGCTTATTCCCTGATTTTGCGTGGATCTCCCTTTCGGGTTTTCAATCCACCGGGATACCCATTTTTGCTTGAGTTGTCCAATACGGCTTTTCAACCCAGCGGGTGTATATTTTTTTGATTTTTCCCTTATTTTTGCCCGAGTCTTTTATTCTGTTTTTCACTCGCCGGGATGCCCTATTTTTGCCTGGACTTACATTCTGTTTTTATGTCCAGCGGGTCATTTTATGCGAAGTATTTTTTAACTGCATCTGAATTCACAGGAGATAGGAAATCTTCACCATCCATAGTAGTGAGCATCAGTGCTCCACCAGAGAAGACTTTATTTACTATGAACGGACCGTCGTAATTCGGAGTCCACTTGCCCCTGTGGTCTGTATGAGGAGGAAGAAGTCTTTTTAGCACAAGATCTCCTACTTTGTATTCCCGAAGCCTGACTTTCTGATCGAAGGCTTTCTTCATTCTTTTCTGATCGAAGATCTCCTACTTTGTATGCCCATGACAGATTGCAGCTAATCTCTTTTCTTCGATCAGATTCATTTGATTGTACCGAGAACGGGCCCATTCTGCTTCGTTCAGTTTGACATCCATCAGTACCCGTAAGGAGGGTAATTCAACTTCAACAGGTAGGACAGCTTCCATACCATACACAAGTTGATATGGTGTTGCCCCAGTGGATGTTCTGATTGAGGTACGATACCCATGCAAGGAAAATGGTAGCATCTCATGCCAATCTTTATAAGTAACCACCATCGTTTGCACAATCTTCTTAATGTTCTTGTTAGCTGCCTCAACAGCGCCATTCATCTTTGGCCTGTAAGGAGAAGAGTTGTGATGTTGGATCTTGAAGTTCCGGCACAGTTCTGCCATCATTTTATTGTTCAAATTAGAACCATTGTCAATAATGATTCGCTCGGGTACTCCATATCGACAGATGATGTCTCTTTTCAGGAATCGGGCTACCACTTGTCTGGTGACGTTGGCATATGAAGCTGCTTCAACCCACTTGGTGAAATAATCAATGGCTACCAGGATGAATCTGTGGCCATTTGAAGCAGTCAGTTCGATCTTTCCAATCATGTCAATGCCCCACATGGCAAAGGGCCAAGGTGAAGACATTAAATTCAAAGGATTCAGAGGTACATGCACTTTGTCTGCGTAGATCTGGCATTTGTGGCACTTTCTGGCATAGGCACAACAGTCTACATCCATTGTAATCCAGTAGTAGCCTGATCGTAACAACTTCTTAGCCATTGCATGTCCTCCAGCATGGGTACCGAAGGATCCTTCATGCACCTCGTGCATCAGCAATTCTGCTTCTTTCTTATCAACACATCTGAGAAGGACCATGTCAAAGTTTCTCTTGTATAACGAACCATCAGCATTCAGGAAGAAACTACCAGCCAGCCTTCTTAATGTCTTCTTATCATTGGATGATACCCCAGGTGGGTATGTTTGATCCTCTAAGAAGCTTTTGATGTCATGGAACCAAGGCTTATCATCTTTAGCAATGTCCACGGAGAATACGTATGCTGGTCGGTCAAGTCTGGATACTGGAATCAGAGGCTCGAAATTGGCAGTTTGAACCTTGATCATGGAGGAAATGGTAGCTAAAGCATCTGCAAACTAATTTTCTTCTCGAGGGATATACTCAAGTTTGACTGTTGTGAAGAAAGTCAATAATCTCCTCGTATAGTCACGGTATGGAATCAGATGCTCTTGGTGGGTGTAACATTTGCCGTTGGTCTGATTGATTACCAAAGCTGAATCCCCGAATAAAGTTAAAGTCTTGATCCTGAGGCCAATGGCTTCCTCGAGACCCATGATACAGTCTTCGTATTCAGCTTCGTTGTTAGTGCAGTTAAAGGTGAGTTTTGCTGAGAAAGGCATATGAACTCCTTTAGGTGTAATGAGCACTGCACCAACTCCACGACCATTCATATTGACAACCCCATCAAACATCATTGTCCATTCTTCTTCTGGGTCAGGCCCTTCAGTGTGAACAGGCTCTTCATGATCTTTTGCTTTTAGGAACATGATGTCTTCATCAGGAAAGTCAAATCTCATTGGTTGGTAATCGTCAATGGGTTGCTCAGCCAGATAGTCAGATAGTACATTGCCTTTGATGGCTTTTTGAGATGTGTACTGAATGTCATACTCTGTCAGAATCATTTGCCATCTTGCAACCCTTCTGGTAAGTGATGGCTTCTCAAATATGTACTTAACTGGATCCATCTTTGAGATCAACAAGGTAGTGTGGGTCAACATATACTGCCTTAGTCGGCGAGCAGCCCACGCTAAAGCAGAACAAGTTTTCTCGAGTAGTGAATAACGTTGTTCACAGTCGGTAAACGTTTTACTTAGGTAGTATATTGCATACTCTTTTCGACCAGACTCGTCATGCTGGCCCAGCACACACCCCATTGATCCTTCTAATACTGTCAGGTACATTATTAGAGGTCTTCCTTCTACTGGAGGCATAAGGATTGGAGGTTCTTGTAAGTACTCCTTGATTTTCTCAAAAGCCTTCTGACAATCTTCATTCCACCTGACCGTTTGTTCTTTTCTTAACAGTTTGAATAGGGGCTCACAGGTTGCAGTGAGGTGAGATATGAACCTTGAAATGTAGTTCAATCTACCTAAGAACCCCCGAACTTCCTTTTCAGTCCTTGGTGCAGGTATTTCCTGAATGGCTTTGACTTTGTCAGGATCAACTTCAATTCCTTTTTCACTTATGATGAATCCCAACAGCTTACCGGAACGCACCCCGAATGTGCACTTGTTGGGGTTTAACTTCAACTGATACTTTCTCAGACGTTTGAACAATTTCAGCAGATTTACCAGATGGTCTTCTTCAGTGAGGGACTTGGAAATCATGTCATCCACATAGCATTTGATTTCTTTGTGGATCATGTCGTGGAATAGTGTTACCATAGCCCGTTGATATGTAGCACCAGCATCCTTCAGTCCAAAAGGAATTACCTTGTAACAGAAGGTTCCCCAGGGTGTAATGAAGGTAGTCTTCTCCATGTCTTCAGGTGACATCCTGATCTGATTATACCCGGAGAATCCATCCATGAAAGAAAATACCTAGAACTGAGCTGTGTTGTCGACCAATACATCAATGTGAGGTAAAGGGAAATCATCCTTTGGGCTAGCTCTATTCAGATCTCGGTAATCCACACACATCCTTACTTTGCCATCCTTCTTAGGCACTGGTACAATATTAGCAACCCACGACGGGTAACTAGTTACAGCAAGGAAACCGGCGTCCCACTGTTTTTGTACCTCTTCTTTTATCTTCATGGCCATATCCAGACGAGTACGGCGTAGCTTCTGTTTCACTGGAGGAAAATCTTCTTTCAAAGGCAGCTTGTGCATAACAATGTCAGTATCCAGACCTGGCATGTCTTGATAGGACCAAGCAAAGATGTCGATGCCTTCTCGAAGCATGTCAATAAGTTGTTCCTTCACTGAATCTTGCAGACTGGCCCCGATCTTCACTTCTCTCAAGTCTTCTTCGGTACCAAGATTAATTGTTTCAACCCCCTCCCGATGAAGAGTAATCACTTTCTCTTCTTGCCTCAACAACCTGACTAATTCTTCAGGTAGCTCATAGTCTTCTTCAACCCCTTCATCAGCTTGATTAATCGGATTGTCGAAGTCATACAAGGTCATAGCAGCGCTGTTGTCGGTGCAATCTGGAGGATAATCTCTACAAGGGTTGAGATTGGTTCGTTTTAGTGATCAATTTTAATCTTGTTTAGAAAAAGTGAAAATGAAGTTGTTATTTTGAAAACATTGCCATTTTATTGTTTTGTACAAAAGTGAAAAATGAAAAAGACAGTGAGCGAAAAAAGAGACTTGTTTGCAAAAGATGTCCTGATATTCATTGATTAATCATTTGCACAAAATACAATATGGCCCTATTACAAAATGAGTCCTGACACCTTGGGCATGATGCAGGACTTGATGCATGCTAAAAGACAGGAAATAATAATTACTCTGTAGGAGTAACTCTTATAATTTCCTGGGATCCTTGGACGTATCCAGTTCTCCAGGTTGCGGTCGCTTTCCTCCTCGTCTTCCAGACTATTCACAGCATCTGGGGTGAGCATCCCCCCACTGACAAATTTGGGCTCCTTGGCAGCCTCTAATTGATCTTGTTGGATTGGTCTGTAACCCAACCCAAATCTGTCTTCCTTCTTTTCCACTGGCAGCAGCTTGCCCCAGCCTTGAGCAGTACCTTCTTCAACAACCTTCCGGGCTTGCTGATAAGAGATGATTGAAGTACCCATCCTTCTCCCTGAGAAGTAGCCAATACTCCAGTAGCCTCATTAACATGTAGGGCCTCAAACCCTTGGCTCATTGTCTCATGGATTTCCCCATCCATCTCAATGTACTTATAAGTAGCCAGCTGGCTAACGTAAATGTCTTCCTCCTCGCAGATTGTGATGATTTGGCCTTCCCACTCGTATTTTAATTTCTGGTGAAGGGTAGATGTAACAGCGCCTGCGGCGTGAATCCAGGGTCTACCCAATAAACAGCTATAGGCCGGCTGAATGTCCATCACGAAGAAAGTAGTTTTAAAGACTTGTGGGCCAATCACCACGGGTAATTCAATCTCTCCAAGCACTAATCTCTTAGAGCCATCAAACGCTCTTACCACCAAGTTACTTGGACGCAATGCCAAACCATCATATTCCAGCTTCACCATGGCTTTCTTTGGGAGGACATTGAGCGAGGACCCAGTGTCTACAAGAACATGAGAAAGAACAACACCTTTGCACTCTAAGGTGATGTGTAAAGCCTTGTTATGATTGCGTCCCTCCGTCGTTAAATCAGCATCTGTGAAGCCCAGTCCATGACTAGTGTTAACATTTGCAACCACTATTTCAAGCTGATTAACAGTGATCTCTTCCGGCACGTAGGCTGCGTGCAAGACCCTCAAAAGTGCATTCCTATGGGCTTCGGAACACATTAACAATGACAAGATAGAGATTTTGGAGGGTGTCTGATGAAGCTGGTCCACCACTTTGTAATCTCTCTTTTTGATTATTCTCATAAACTCATCCACCTCTTGGTCAAAAGACGTCTTCGGAGTTTCTTTAACAGCTGGCTCTTCGAGTACCACATTATTCCCTTTTGCTTTAGCAACAGCCTCTGCTTCATCATTGGGTCTCGGTATTTGTGAGGCAAAAAGGCGTCCGCTTCTGGTGAAGCCTCCGCCTCCCTCAACATTGTCAACTTGTGGTGAAGAGGTTGATGAATCTAGAGTGATCTTCTTTCCATTGCTGAAGAAAGAGTTGTTGATGTTGTAGACGCTGTTGTGGTAATTTGCAAAATTTCATCTCTAATAAGGCCATCTATGCCAAGTCTTAGCCTCTCACAACCATCAATAGTAGTCTTGCAAGATTCGCAGCAGGCTTCACAACCTGGGAACACCTGGTATCTTAAGAGTTGAGCTTTGACTTCTGCCAGCGGCGTTCGAATATGTGCAACACTATCAATCAGTGCAGATGGTTGGTCCTCCTCTATGGCATTAATCCTGGGCCCACCATGACTAGGCATAGGATTTCTGGTAACATTTGGAGGAGGTGCGAAGTTGAGAGCTTTGGAATCGACCAGATCCTGAACCTTCATTTGCAAGGCTCTTCACTTCTCAGTATTGTGACCAGGTGCATTGGAATGAAAGACACACCTAGCATTGGCATCATAATTCTTTGGGAGGTTGAGAGGATCTGGTGGACCCAACGTCCTTAACTCAACCAGGTTGAGCTTCAGGAGTTGTGGCAGAAGGGTGGAATATGGCATAGGAATGGGGTCAATCACCCTATTTTCTTGAGATGGCCTCTGGTGAAAGGGGCGATGTTGTTGGTTGTTGTTGTTATTGTTGTATGATCTTTGTTGCAGAAAGTGCGGTTGTTGCTGATAGTGTTGTTGTTGTTGCTGTTGTTGAGGAAAAAGTGGTTGTTTTGGAGCTGGAGCCGGGATAGTAACGACTGCTACTGATTTGTGAGAGTATTAGGGTTTGCCCCTGCCTGCATGAATAGCATTTGTTTCACCCGTACTTCGGGGTCCTGGAAAAGGTTTTCTTGTATTGTTGGAGGAACTTGCACCGTTGTCAGAGATTTTTCCCATCTTCAGAAGACTCTCTATTCTCTCCCCATCTATGACTACATCAGTAAAGCTAGTGGAGGAGAATGCAGCAAGTCAGTCGATATATGTTCCCTGCAAGGTATTCATAAACATGTCTGCCATTTCCCATTCAGACATGGGTGGCTGGACAGCAGCAGTAAGCTGTCTCCACCTCTGAGCATAATCCAGGAAGCTTTCCCTTGAAGAGTGAGACATGCCCATTAGAAGGGTTCTATTGGGAGCCATGTCTAGATTGTACTGGTATTGACGGATGAAGGCTTCGGCCAAGTCTTTCCAACATCTTATAGTGGCCCTAGTCAGATGTGAATACCATTCCCTTGATGCTCCAGTCAGGCTGTCCTCAAAATAGAACATCCATAACTTCTCGTCCATGGTATAAGCTTTGAGTCTCCCCAAGAAAGACTGCAGATGAGTACGCGGGCAGGAGGTACCATTATATCTTTCAAAGCACGAGGGTTTGAACTTGTGAGGAATTCTCACCCCATCCACCAGCCCCATGTCCATTACATCAAAGCCTAGAGAATTCTGGGATTCAATAGACCTCAGTTTCTCAGAAATCTCATCTAGCCTTCGGTCATAAACTTCATCCCCAACCCCAATAACTATGAACTGCTCTTCTTGAGGATCCTCTTACAAGATCCTGCCTCCAGCAGTGTTACCTTGAGTATTCCTTATAACATTAACATATGGGTTTAGATGAGGCCCGTGATCATTGTTACTGGTACCTCCTGTACCGGGATGGTGTTCATCAGGAGTTTGTCTTTCCACCAACTCCCTTAGCCTTTCCTGGCTCTGAGCTAAGCCATTCATCACAGCCATGAATTGGGTCATTTGATTCCTCATCTCAACCCTTTCATTTTCCATTTGGGTCCTTACTTCATTCAAGTCTTGCTGTACTTGATCCATCTGAATGCCCGGAAGGTTGTTTCTCATCGGGTACCGGTGTATTCTGTTGACAGGGAACACTCTTCTGCGAACAATATTTCCTGAAACCACAACAAAGTGAGAAACAACAATAAAACAAAAACCTACAAAACAAAGAAAATGTTAGTATGCAATGCAATATGCTTATTTGTCTTCCAAGGGTATCCAGTTTGGTTCTTTGGTTTTGACCTTTCCAAACCTCGAGGAAATGCTGATGATGTTGAGAGATAAAGCCCACCAAAATAAAACAAACTGATATATTACAAAGGATGAAAATACATAGTTTGTTTACAATACATGTCCGTGGTGGGTCAAAATACAACAACGAAAGAAAAGTACATCAAAAGAAAGAAATACAAGCAAAAGGATCAGACATCCAATCCAAAGTCATCCTCCCTGACTTCCTTCAGGAGGGCCTCAGTCACTGGCCCTACTAGGCGTTCTGTAATAGTCCTGATGAGGAGGTTCCTGGTAGAAATGGCATTGGTCAACCTCTTATGCTTATTCTGATCCTTTGACCTCTTCAACCCCGCCCGGAGTTTTAATTCTGATATTTCCTTCTGAGCTGCCAACAAAGCTTTCTGCTGCTTCTTCCCACTAGCCTCCAACTGCTCTATCTTATCCTGAGTCCTCTGGTCTACTTGTGCATGGGCTTCAGTGATCCTGATCCACCTAGCCTGGCTTTCCTCCAGATAATGCTCTGCCCTAGTCTTTTGAGTATTTGCTTCCTTGCAAGCATTCTTCAGAACCAACTCCCCTGCTCTTGCCTTCTTGATGTAGTCATCTGTCTTTTAAATCTTGGCCAGATGCTCAGTCCTGAGTCTTTCCAATCTCTCATTATCTAGATGGCAGTCATTTCTCTCCCAGAGAGTCTTCTTTAAGGCTTCAGCTAGCTGAGTATTCCTCTCTTTCAGCTTTTCAAACTCTTCCATGCTGACAGTTGTTGCAGGTTGTACTGTAGAAGGTCCAGGTGTATCCTCCAAGGTGAAAGGCATCCGGGTGATTTGAGCTCTAGTACGGGACCAATCAGAATACTGTGCAGAAGAAATGTTGTTGCACATTCCAAGGATGGATGTCCCTTTGGTCTGGATGTTGTCCCAAGCCCAGGCAGCTTGTCTGACAACATCAGAGTTAAGTTGAATTTCACAGTAGAGAGTCTCATCCAAATCTTGTCCTCTGGGAGGATGAACCAAATCATATCCCAGTTGTCTTTTAAATAGTAAAGGGTTTTAGTTGATGCAACCCTTCACTCCTATCAAAGGCACATTAGGATACTGCCCACAGCTGGTAATGATGTCCTTGCCTTTGGTGCTCTGAGTGCCCCATCTGATGTCATATGATGTCAAGGCAATGAACCTCTTATCCCAATTCTTCTGCTGATGGGGGTTCAGGAAGGCATCTGATTTTGGCAAGTGTCTGAGCAGCCAAGAGTAGTACAGAGGAGCACAACATCTGACCAGTTTTCCTCTTTGCTTTTCATTCCTCTGATGGACTGAGTAGTAGAAGTATCCCAGCAAGGTAGGAACAAGGTTCCTCAACAAGAACAGGTGGATGGCATTCTTACTCACAAACTTGGGCTCATCTGCAAACAATATAACCCCATATATACTGAGGGCTAAAAGTGCACAGACAACCTTCCATTCTCCTACTGCAGCCTTCAGGGTAGCCTGAGAGATCAAAAAGTCTAGGTGGAGGCCTGGAACTCCAGCCTTGGTTGTCATGTTCTGCTCAATGAGGACAGGCTCTAAGTGAAATACCCTGGCTATATCTTCATTTCTGGGAGCAGTTATCTTTGGGTTGAAAGGGATCCCTCTCCTGATAGGAACTCCCAACAACAAGGAAAACTCTTCTAGTAGTGGTCCCATATGGAAATCAGGGAATGTGAAACACCTGAGTGGAGGATCATAGAACTGCAAGCAATTATGGATCATGCTCCTCTGAGATGCATCTAAATCCATGACCATGTATAATATGCCCCCATAGTGCTCTCTGAATAGTGGGATGTGGTCAGGTGTAATGAGGGACTGGACCTGCCTGATGCCAGTCAAGGTGGGCTCAAAGAAGTGGTAAGAGATGTTGCTATTTCTTGAAGTGTCCATGGGTGCTGGTGAAGAAGCTGAGAACAACTGCTGATGAAGGTCACTGACTGAGAAGCTGGAGGTGAATCTATGATGAAGACAAGCTGGAGGAGAACCACTGATAAACTGATGGAGATTGCTGGAGAAGAAAACGGAAGCAGTCTGAGTAGCAAAAGGGGTCAAAACCAAACCAAATATAAAGATGGATACCCTGTAAAACAAATAAGCAAATGTTAAATGATGCAGAAATGATGTATGCAAATGATATGCAAAAGGGTTTGTGATCAAGAGCTAAATCTGAATATCTGCCTTAGTAAAAGTCCATGTATGCTCAAAGGTCCGGATGGAGGCTTAGAAATCTAGTAACCGGGTGTGGGACTCAAATAAAGAGTCACAAGTCCCGGGTAATCACAAGAACTGTCCAAAGTGATGCATTCTTAAAACAATACTAGTAACAAATTATGATGTGGCCAAGGGTTCCTGCAAACCTGCAAACATCCTAACCTCCTCACATGTAATGTTCTAGAACAAGGATCCTCCGACTTGGATCAGTTATGAGAAGTGTAAACACTTCTAACCCGAAGGTACAGTGCTTACAATAACCATAAGAGATCCTCCTCTAATTCAGCTCAGATGCTGAAGGTCATAAAAAGGTCATCCAGACTTAGCAGGCTTCCTAGATAGCCCTAGTACTACAGGAAATTTGTACCACAGAGTTCTCAAGAAGAAACCCACGTCTGAACCGTGTTTCATATTCCCGCACCAGACCAAAATGGAATGGGAAAGAATATGAAGCCACTCTAGTCTAGGTTTCACTCAGGTCCCAGGTATAGGACCTTAATCACTCAATGAAACCCCACCCACCAAGGTAAACCAGATCCAACATAATGATAATGACAGTATGAAAATGCATAAAGACTGTAAAAGAAAGCAATAAATAAAGTTGTACATAAAGCAATAAATAAAGCAAATAAATAAGCACAAGTAACACATAACACCCCCGTAAACAAAAATCAAACAAGCGCTAGGAGGAACCCACAAAAAGAACCAGAATCCCTGGTTGCAATACAAGGGTCCCCAGCAGAGTCGCCAAGCTGTCGCTCCCCCGAAAAGACACCGGGTCAGATAGGGTACAGACGCGAACGGTCGGCGAGAGGAAGAAATGAAGGTGAAGATGAATAGAGTCACCATCTAGGCATTTTTATCCCGAAGGAAAGGTAATGCTGCATAAACCTAGAAAGATATGGATAAGACGGTTGCGAACCAGAGAAACTGAGAAAGGGTGTTGGTTATAACCTGGGAAGGTATTAGCACCTAGATTGTACGTCGTACTCGACGGGATCCACTCTTGAAAGTTTGTGTTTAAAGGGGTAGTGTATGTGCTATCTGTGTGCAAAAGTTGGAAAAGAAATATACAAGTGTCAGTGCAAAAAGGTGTGAATGCTCAGGAACCGAGGCTTTGGAAAAGAAGGCTGAAAAGGGGGGAAAGAAACAGAGACTTTTGTTCGATAACAATTAAGTTATGCCTACGTATCCTCTCGTGCAATGAAGAAGTCAGAACACCGTAGTTCAACTCAAAGAGACTGAAAGATAAATTCACTGATGAACTGCTTACTTGTCTATGCTCAAGTGTATGACATGTCTGGCTCAGGTGCTAACTGTCTTGCATTAGATGGAAGAAGCGAGTTCTCGTTTGTGAGTGAAGATGATGAGAAAAGAATCCCGAAGGAGACGATTATTGTTTGTTTTTTATGTTTTCAATCTTTTATTGCTTTTTGTGTTATTCATAAGTCAATGAGCTTAAGCCTAAACCAAGGGCTAGTAAACTCATCACATCCTCCCTTTGATTAGGGGTAATGAGAATACCTTATGTATGAAGTAAACACCTCAAACTTAATTACCATGATGTAGGATTAAGATCATTAACCTACTTGTGATTATTTAGATATTTTTTGGAGTTTTTGTTTAGTGTTAAGTAATGAGTTTAAGCCATAATCAAGGATTTAATGGACTCATTACACCATCCTAATAGAAGGATAATATTTGAGAACATTTAAGCTGAGGAAGATACCTCAACTTAATCCATGATTATGGATTAACCTCATGACAAAACAAAGCCTTTATTAAAGTGGATTTTAATTAATGGTAAGATTAAGAAGTGAATTTTATGGTTTGTAAGACAACTTGAGGGGGACTTGTCCATTAACACTAGGGTTAGTCCTTCTTAACCAATAAAGGAAGAATTAGAACCCTAATGCAAGGCCCAAATTACAAGTTATTGTCTTAGTGATTATTAAGATGAATTGATTAAGAGATTTAAACACATTAAGGGTTTAACACTTAGGATTAAAGTTATACACTCCATCCTAAGAGAAGGATGCAGGCATAACCTTAATCACAAATCCTTAAAACCTTAAAGGTTTAGCCTCTGATCACGAGATGAGAAGAGAGACACAAAAGAAGACACAAAGGTAAAACTAAAGGGGAACTAATCAAAACCCTAATTATTATCATGCTTGGATGTTCCAATGGTTTGTAAGGCTTGCAAGAGATCTTCAGAGAAGCCACCAATGGAAGAAGCAGATGAAGGAGGAGAAGCAGAAGAAAATAAGTTAACTTACTTCACTTAAGAAGATAAGTTACTTGAAGAAAGAAAGTGGAGGATGAACATGAATGAGTAATCTCACTCTAAAAGCAAAAGAAAAATTCAGCAATGATGCATAAGAGAGATGAGAAGAGAAATTAGAAGTGAAGGCAAATTCACTTCTCAAATTACTTACCACCTGAAATGGTTAGCATAAAGGAATGAAATGAAATGAAAATGAAACAAATGCAAGGATGCAAACCAAAACCAGAAGCATATACATGATACACATGGTTCTATGAGGTGATGCAAATGTATGTCAAGTGCTATGGATGATCATACAAGAGATGAGAATGCAAATGAAGTATGTAGGAAGCATGAAAGCACATGAAAGTTCATTGAATGAAATGAATGCATATCATGTCAAATGAATGAAGAAATGATCAAACATGATTCTAATGTATCCTAAGATGTCCTAAGATGTCTTAGAAGTCATGTGAATGCAAGAAATGTCATGGCAAGCTCATTTATGAATGCATATGCAAGATGTATGCAAATGAACATGAGAAATTAGGGTTTTCATGCAACATGAGATGCAAAAGTCAAAAACAGAAGCAAATCATAAGATAAAAAATTGAAAATGAATTTAAAGGAACCCTAACCCCATTTGATATCACACCCCAAAGGAGGAGACCTAACTCTTAACCTAAAGAAAGTTGTGATTTTTCTAAGTTATCTAGGGTTTTAAGGTACCTTAAGGGAAAAATGCAAATCAAATAAAAAATGCAAGATAAATTGATGACAAAATTATGCTAGATTCTACATGTCAAATTAATAACAATGCAAAAAGAATCAATGTCATACCATTCATGGTTAGGCAGAAAAGAATTCGTAAAGTTAGGGTTCAAAAATAGGATTTTTATGAACCCTAAATTCGAGAAAAATGTCAAAGATGATTCAAAACCAAAATGAAATTTGTATGAAATGTTTGACAATGTTTCTAAATGTCCTAAGATGCAATGTGAATTTTTTTTGGGATTTTTAGAAACCTAAATGATATTTTAATTAATTAATTTCCAATAATTAATTAAAATAAACATTTAAGTATATTTTAAAAATGATTTTTTAATGCAAAAAATAAAAATAAAAATATTTTTGGGGGAAGAAAATTATTTGGATGCAAAATGCAGAAGAAAATATTTTTTGGGATTTTCTAGCTATTTTAAATAAAATATGCAAAATAAATGGATTTAAATGAATTTAAAATGAAATAAAACAGAAGTAATCTAATCTAATGGCCTGGATTCAAAGCTGAGGGATTTGGTTTGACCTGGCGCGCAATCTAATGGATGAAATTCAAACTCAGCTAATCCTAATTAATTAAATAATTAATCCAGATTTAAAGTTAATGAAATGATCCTGATCGTCTATCACACGCGGGAAACTAAGATCAAATGACCTATGTTTAAACTTTGCCCTAACCCTAATTAAACACCTTAATCACTTTCAGGTGGCCGGAGAAGACCTCCGGTCATCTTCTCCGGCCAGCTTCTCCCTGAGCAAACCCCAAACTTCACCCTTAGGTCATTTCTGGAGCTCTAAAGCTCCAGATCAACTCCTCTCATCTCCCTAAACTCAAATCCACTCTCAAAACAAATTTCTAATGGCTAAATCACAATATTCGAAGAGAAACTCAAAAATGGCAAAACTTTCAGAACACGCATACAAGCTTATTTCTCAACCATTCTCAAAAGTAAATATATCATGGTGATCAGCAAAGCATGAAGAACAATCTAAGCACTTAAAATAGCACTTCTGGAAAAAAGTTTGAAGAAGTTACCTGAGCTTGAGCTTCCTCAGTTTGGAGCTTTCTGGCGACCTCTCTTGTGCAAACTCACTCCAATGATCTTCTGAAGAAGCTTTGAGGCTTGGAAGGAGTTTGTTTTGGCTGGTTTGTGTGATTGCACTTCAACTGGCCAAGAATCGTGTTTTGGTTATGGGGTGTGTTTGGCTGTTTTAATGGTTGCTTTGTGTTCTATTGATGATTCTGAGATGAATGGTGAAAGAAGTTTGAAGATTGAGGGTGTGAGAAGAAAGTTTCAAAGGAATTTGCAACATGGAGAGATTTTGGGAACTTGAGGATTCTCAGGTTTCAGGCTGCAATGTTTTGTGTTATGGCTTGTGTGTGATCCACATAACAAGTAGTGATAGGCCAGAGAGTGGGTGGTGGCTGCAGCTGATTGGTATGGGGCAAGTTGCAAAAAGTCACCAACTTGTGTACTTGGGGTATGGGCTCTTGTGCAACTGACTTTTTGGCTTGTCTTGGTGCATCTGAGATCAAGGAGGTCCATAGAATTGGTTTTGAGGCAATTCAACAAGTGTATGAAAGGTTGTGTATCATTTTGCAATTTCATGAAGTTTTGGCCCCTTTGAGATTTCTTCATGGGCAAGTCATGAAAACTTGAAATTCTTGGGCCAATTATGAGTTTTAGGCAATGCACTATGATGTTATAATGCTTAGAAGTGTGTTTGAAGTCACAAAATGAATTGGCAAGTGGTTTTGCAAAAATCCCTCTTTGGTGCATTCTTGAAAATTATGTGATTTTTGCCAACTTTAACAAGCCATAACTTGAGTTCCATAATGAATTAGAACTTGTTCTTGTACTTTTTGAAAATGGAATGATCCAATCTACAACTTTCATGACCAATAATTATTCCTTTGAAGCATTTTTGGTTGAGAAAATGGAGGTTGAAATACTTTCCCAAAATGGAAAGTTTACATTACAAGTCATTTCCATTTTTGGCAACTTTTGGTTTAGTTCAATTTTCTTCAATTTTGTGAACTTCCAAGCACTTCAATGATCAAATAAAGATCATATAAATTCAATTTGATTGAAATATCACTTTGGTTCCATTGTTGGGGGCCCCAGATGCCCTGATTTTGCTCTGACTTGCTCAAGAAGTTACCCACTGAACAGATGACTTCCATAATGAATTTCTTCATCAAACTTGGTACACATGATCCTTATAACATATTGAGACCATTAGAAACAAGAATGACGAGTTTTTTTGGATTTATGACCTCTGAAACCAAAACCCTAATTTCAGGTCATCTGTGTAGTGAAACCCTAGCTCTGCTTCCATGCTTTGCCAGTTCTTGTGATTTCTTGACTTCCTTGACCTTTGAGGGATATAATATGATGATTGAACATACATGGACCCTCTTGGAGTTATTGGAGACCTTTGGAGGGGCTCAGATGGATCCTTGGATTGCTCAGATCACAAACCCTAGATGCAGATGAACTTGAACTAATATAGTGAAACAAAAATGCAATATGAGATGGTATGCTTATGCTAATACAAATATGAAAGATCATAAGCCATGGTGTGAACTTAGTGAGGGAAAATTTGGGGTGTTTACAATCTGCAAACAAAATGACGCCATAAATGCTGAGAGGTAGGAGAGCACAGACAATTTCCCAATTCCCTTTTGCAGCATGCTTTGTAGCCTGAGTAATCAAGAAATCCAAATGGAGGCTTGGGATTCCAGATTTGGAAGTCATGTGTTCATCGATGGTGGTTACTTCCAGATGTAGTGCTTTGGCTATGTCTTCATTCTTCGGAGGAGTCATTTCAGGATTGAAAGGAATTCCTCTTCAGATGGGGATATCCAACAACATGGAGTATTCTTCCAGCAACGGACCTATCTGGAAGTCTGGGAAAGTGAAACAACGGAGGGGAGGGTCATAAAACTGCAGACAAGTGTGAATCATGCTCCTTTGTGATGCATCCAGGTCCATAATTATGTCCAAGATTCTACCGTAACTTTTTCTGAACAGAAGTACATGATCAGGAGTAATGAGGGCATGTATCTGTTTAATGCTTGTTAAAGGATACTCGAAGAAATTATAGGTGATGTTGCTTTTCCTTGTTGAATCCATTCGGAAGATGTGTGCTGAATGAGGTAACCGAAGAAGTGTTGTAGCAGATAGGCTGAGCAGAAGAACGGTCAAAACCAAACCAAGAAAAGTGGATACCTTGTAAAACAAATAGACAAATGTTAGAAATGATGCAATATGATGCATGATGATGATATGCAAGGGTCTGTGATCATGTGATGGATTATCAGTTGCCTCTGGTGGGATCCTTGAGTGTTCAAAGTTTCAGATGAAGTTTTGAGGACCAGTAACCGGGTAGGGGACTCAAATAAAGAGTCAATAGTCCAGGGTTTCAAAGAATCAGTCCAAAATAGTACAACCTTATAGCATTCTAGTAGCAAGGTATGATGAGGTCAAGGGTTCTTGTAAACCTGTAAACATCCCATCCCACTCACATGTATGTACTAGAACAAAGATCCTCAGGTTTGGATCTATTATGAGAAGTGTAAACACATTCATCCTGGGGGATATAATGCTTACACTAATCATAAAGAATCCTCCCCTAATTCACCTCAGATGCTGAAGGTCATCTAAAAAGGTTATCCAGACTTAGCAGACTTCCCAGATAGCTCTAGCACTATAGGAGATCCGTAGCACCGATTTCTCAAAAGGAAACCCATGTCTGAAACGTGTTTTCATATTCCTGCACCAGACCAAAATGGAATGGGAAAGAATACGAAACCACTCTAATCCTATGTGTCTCTCAGGCCTTTGTATTGAGCCTTTTTCACTGAGCTACCCCACCCACCAAGGTAACAACAATCCAACATAATGATAATAATAATGAAATGTGAAAAGCAGTAAATGAAAGCGATAAATAAAGTTATACAGAAAGCGATAAATAAAGCTATAACACATAAACACGTATAGCACATAACACCCCCAAAAACACAAATCAGACAAGCGCTATGAGAAACCCTCAAGGACTCATAAGCTCTGGTTACAAAGTCCCCAGCAGAGTCGCCAAGCTATCGCTCCCCAGATTTTCATCCTGGGTACAAACACGAACTAGTGTCGGTGATGTTGAAGGTTGAGGTTGAATAGAGTTTCCAGCTAGGCATTTTTATCCCGAAGAAAAGGTAATGCAACATAAACCTAGAATGATATGGATAAGACGGTTGCGAACCAAAGAGACTGGGTAAGGGGGTTGGTTACGACCTAGGAAGGTATTAGCACCCAGATCATCCGTCGTACTCGACGGGATCCACGCTTACGTGATTGTGTTAAAGGGGGAATAGTGTATGTTTTAGCTGTGTGTAAAAGAGATGGTTGCACAGGGTGATAGTATACAAAGAATAAGAGCTTAAAACTGAGGCTAAGAAAAGAAACTAGAAGGAGGAGAGGGGGGGAGACCTGGGGACTTTTGTTCGATAACCGTTAAGTTATGCCTATGTATCCTCTCGTGCAATGAGGAAGTCAGAACACCATAGTTCGACTCAAAGAGACTTGGATGTTTTGGTGTGAACTGCTTTCTTGTATATGCTCAAGTGTATGACTCGTTTGGCTCGAGTGCTGACTGTCTTGCATTAGACGGAAGAAGCGAGTTCTCATTTTTAGAGTGAGTGTGATGAGAAAAGAATCCTAGAGGAGACGTTTATTGTTTGTTTTTGTGTTTTCAGTTTTTTTATTGATTTTGGTGTTTTGCATAGGATAATGAGCTTAAGCCTTAATCGAGGGTTGGTAAACTCATTATATCATCCCTTGATTAGGGATAATGGGTATACTTAAGTATGAGATGGATATCCCAACTTAATTACCCTAATGATACAAGATTAAGATCATTAACCTATTTGTGATTATTAAGTGTTTTTTTTGGATTTTTGTTTTGTGTTAAGTAATGAGTTTAATCTCTAATCAGGGATTAGTGAACTTCATTCCATCTTAGAGTGATGTAAGAATTACCCACTCCATTGAATGAGACTTGAATACACTCTTCTATGCATACTCTCAAATAAAAAGCTTCTAAAAAACTTCGAACAAACAATAAACGTCTTTCCTTCGGGAATTCTATTCTCATCTCCCTCATTCTAAATGTAAGAACTTGCTCCTACTTGTCATTTGCAAGACGGTATGAACTCGAGCCAAACGAGTCAAACATCTGAGCATAGGCATAAGCAGTTCAAACCCTAAAAACACAAGTGTAACACCCCAAAATTTCCCCTCTTATTTTATAACCCTAACTGGCTTTGCTTCAAATTCATGCATCTTCCATTAGATAATAATATTCATAATCATGCATATCATTGGCTTTTAAGACATGGGATCAAAGTATCTTCTTGGAATTGGGATTATCTTGTTCAGAGGTAATTCATATGACCATTACACACATAAGTTTGAAGCAAGGAGTTGAACTTTTATCATCATTAGCATCCTTTCACCAAGCTACAAAGATTTCTAATTCATGGTGATCGAGCTTGTTAAATACTTTTGAATCGAAGAGATATAGATTTTTGGATTCATTATTCTCAAACTCTCTCATTTATCTGTTGATTATAATAAAAGTCACTTAAGGATTGAGAAATTTAGTTGGAATTTCATTAAGGAGGGGATTGGGTATCAAGGTGTCATTATGGATGTGAGGTTGAAACATAGCACGAATATTATCTTTCTTATAAATAACAAGTAGGGATTTAAGTACTTAGGGTCATGATTAGTCAATTATTTGACTCTAGGATTCATTCATGTGGTTTCAAATCACAAAGGCTCATACCATAGTTTCAAGTACCATCCATTCAAAATTCAATATCCAAATTGCAAGTCAATTTTTCTATATCCATTTTCAAATACCATTTTTAGGCCAATTTCCTAAAGTTTTTTTAACCCACTAATTCATTTTTCCTCGTCGATTAACCATTCACAAGCCCCTTTCATATTTTGGTAACCATAACTTTAAGCCCAATTAAACAATTTTCTTAGTCTCACTTTTATCCAAAAATCCAATTTATCTGATTTCATTTGTCGAGCCAAATATCCTTTTTATTTCTCTTGATTATGATAATCCTATTTCAAAATTCAATAACCATTCAATTCATTTATAATTCTATAAATCCAATTTCATTTTGATCATTTTATTTTTTATCAATCCACATCTAATTTTCAATTTCATTCTTTTAAAAAATCTCATTTCTCTCCAAGTCAAGCTCACATATTAGGCACATGTTGAATCTCAATATCCAAACACATGCCCATTTATCATTTAATTGCTTTTTTCACCATCCATTTTTCAGCAACTTAATTGAATCCATTCTAATTAAAACAAAATTAACATCCACCAACGAAACTAACAACTTCAGTTTCATTCAATCTCAACGTGGAAGAGGATTTTAATGGCAGTTGCAGTTTAACAACAAAATATTCATTAACTGAGTTCACGGTTCACACTTGAAAAAGGCTCATATAACTGATAAAAAGATATAACAGAACAAGAATTCAGGGACAGAAAAAGAAATATTAGTGAAACTCTAAAAAAAAACTCGTTCACAAAAAAGAGTCAGTTACAGATCAGAAAGGAAAATTGGATAACAGAAAACCAAAGAAAAGAAAACTCTGAACAAAAAGGAAGAGACTCTCTTCACTCCATCTTCAATCTTCATCAATCTCACAATTCTGTTACCTTCTTCAACCTCTTCATCAACGTTGCATCATCAACGAGGAATTTTTTTTTTGAATAACCTAGTTTAATAAATAAAATACTGAAATAACCTACTTTTGGAAGTATTTACGAAAATGTATTCGCCATTCCAATTGGCGAAAGCTTGAAAAATTCATTCAAAAAGACACACATTCGCCATTCCAATTGGCTAATGTGCCTTATGATAAAAAAAATATTTCCTTTACATGTATTCGCCAATCTGATTGGCGAATGTGTTTAATTTTTTTCCCCAAAATTTGTGAACATTCACCAATACATTTGGCTACTTAGATTTTTTTATTTTTTTAATATTTTGCAGTATATATTTATTTTGCAGTGTATATTTATTTATTTTTTAATATTTTGGAGTATATATGTATAGTTGTTATTTTTTTTACTTAATATTGATAATTAAATAAATGAAATTAAAAAATTTCAACAAAGAAAAATGTAATAGAAAATTATTATTGATAATTCAAAAGTGGCATTACAAATGATTAATTTCCTGCCCGATCTAGATGTCCCCAGTTCCATATCCACGTGGATGACCCCGCCTTCGAACTCTACCACGAGGTGGTTGAGGTGTCTCTTGTCTTTACATGTTTGGTGGAGGAGGTTGTTGTTGAGCCGAGGATCCTTGAGTATTTGTTATGTTTACAACCATTTGTCCCCAATAACCTGGTGGGTTGCTGCCAAAGGTGCTGCCGTATCTTAGTTGAGTGCCCATGTTTTCAAAGTTGGGTCGTAGTGATTGCGTTGGGTTGGGTGAGGACGATACAATTGAATGAATGAAGATATTGCCTCATTTTGAAAATGATACAAGGGTGAGGGGCTATGGTGGGCTGGGGTGGAGTTGAAGGAGATATCGAGGGTATATTGGTGTGGGTTAGGCTTTTGTTGTTGTGATTAGGTGTCTGGCAATAATGGATTACAGGTTTGGAAGAATGGTTGATGGGTGTTTGAAGTCGATGGCTAGAATTGGGTGGGTAAGTCATGGTGTGAGGTTGGTGGTTGGGCATATCCTACAGCCTGCGAGCGCGGGTCAAGCAAGTATGGGTTATCAGTAACCCATTGTTGTGTTGTAACTGACCTAAACCAAACCAAATATTCTCTAGTTGGTATAACATTTTAGAAGACTGGGTTGTTTAGGACGTGTTGGCGGCGATCTCTCCATTGTTGACGCAACTCCATAGCAAAATCTTTCGAATCATCCATATTCCATTTGGCATCTACTCTTTTTAAATGCCATTCTCCCAAACATGTCGGAGGGCCCATAATATCTTGTTGCATTCTGAACTGCATTTTCACCTGATCAGTCTGATGCATTTCAATTATAGTGAACCGAATGATTGGTGTTTTTTCTATCCATATTTTAACATCCTCGGGGTTAGGTTCGTGGTCCAGGCCAAGATATGGCCGCCAAATAAACTACATTAAAAAGAAAAGATTTTTTTTAGTTGAGGGAAAGGATGCTAATCTATAAAGCAAAGTTATAGTAGTTTAGTTCATAATACCTGGTCGACACCCACATGGTCTAACAAATTGTGATAGACAACTATATAACTTCTTGGATTTCTACTGTAATCCATCCCAAGATCGGACCAGCTAAACAAAAAAGAATTAAAAGCAATTAGTTACAATAATCGTAGAATATTTAAAATTTAATATCGCCAACAGAATTATAATAGCACATTTACTGGTTGGCATAGGGGAACGAACATGGATTCATGTTGCGTGGGGCGAGTATCGGCAGTCTTGACCACCCCCATGCTTGTAAAAAAAAGCACAACCAAAAAATGTACAAGTATCCTTTGCTGCATTTTTACAAAGGGCACTATCCAAATGGGCCAAAACAGTTGACCCCCAACTATATGTGTTTACCTTGTTGATGTTTTGCAACAACAGTAAATACATTATAATAATTGTGTTACCGGTACCGTCAGGAAATAAAAAATGGCCAAATAAAATCATAATATAACACCTAGTTTTAATAATCTTTTCATACTCAGTTGATTCATCATTTAATGTTATACTAGCATAATGGGCTCTAAGGACTCCTAGATTAATAGCTTGACCCCTGTTAAGAGTATTTGATGGCTCCTCCTTGTCAATGAGAGGGGCACCTAACAATTCCTCTATTATTCTGATATCTTTGTTGACCTTACCGAAAATAGCTTTACCATTTACACGTAAAGCCAACAGCATGTAAACATCTTCGAGTGTAATCGTGTTTGTCTCCGGTCTCCGGTCTCTCTAGTAATGCCAAAATAAATTTTGTGTCTACCGAATTGTTGTTTAGTTTTACAACATTACCAAATCTGCATGAACGTAAATACGGTTCTATGATTGGATCATATGGTATGTAGTCATGCACCCGACAACAAAATCTTTTTACATTCTGTAGACACAAATGATATAAATTAACATAAGTAAAATTTATATATATATATATATATATATATATATATATAATTTGTACTATATATAAAATTATATATATATATATATATATATATAATTTGTACTATATATATATATATATATATATATATATATATATATATATTGAAAATAATCTAGAAATGATATAAATTAAAAATAATTGTAGCATAAAAAAACTTACAAATGTAGCAATATTTTCTATTGTTCCTCTATGTTGGTCACCTGTTGTTAATAGTTCCATTGAATCTTGAGTTGTTGAAGTTATGAAATTATCTAGAATCTTAGAGTGTTATTTTATGAAAGGATGTTTAAGAAAAAAGATTGTGGAATGTATTTATAGGTTAGAAAAAAAAACAGTACAACAATAATTCTATTTATAGGTATGTTTCAATGTTTCAAATATGACTTACCAAAAACTTTCAACATTAAACATATCACATTGATTCATCGTATTTGAGGTATAGCTCAATCACCGTAATATATGATCAATGCACATATAAATGGCGAAATATTCGATTGTAATCTATCTGGGTTCAACTTTTGAAATACCTAGGTTACTCGGTTCTCAATTACCCGACGGTCAAATTTTGCTCATCTGAAACAGAGGTTGGAAAAGAAAATACAGTGTGGTCTAGTAGATGACATCATTTACAAAAATCCAGTCTTTTATGAAGATAACGGGGTCATGTTTTTCCAATTAATTGTATATGATGACGAAAGTGTCCATACTATGTTTCTCAACCATGAGTATTCTAGTTTCAATGATATTGAGATTTATATTACGCTACACCAACAACAGATGTCTCAAATCGTTGATCTTTCGCAAGTGTTTTGAGAATTCGGCAATAATTTAGCTGAAGTCGATGTTGTTGATGACGAGGAGGAAGAAAAGGAGGCAATTGTTGATGAAATTGTCAATGAAGATGAGGTCCTGACCAGTCATGTATATTGTCCTCCACAACACATGACAAGGATGAACTTGGGAGGTGATGGCCCATCTTCAGATATATTTTACAATCCGTATCTTCAAAAGAAAGGTGCATTAAAAGAGGGTGACCATTTTTGAACAAAAGAAGAATGCGTCCGAGCGATAAAACAGTACCACATGGATTTATCAGCTGATTATAAGGTCGACCGAAAGAACCCAACTCTGTATAAGACATGTTGTCGTAATATGGTGTGTCTGTTTCAATTGACAACATCGTACAGAAAGAGAAGTGAGGATTGGAAGGTTGTGTCTATGGGTCCAGAGCATACTTGTATAATCATTAACATAATTCAGGATCATCGACAACTGAGCTCTCAGCTAATATGCAATAATATTTTATCAATCATTGGCGACGAACCGTCGGTAAAGGTCAACAAGATAATTAAGCACATAGTTCATAAACACAAGTATACTATGTCGTACAGGAAAGCATGGATAGCTAGAACGAAGGTTGTTGCCGCCATATTTGGAAATTGGGAGGACTCGTACAAAAAACTCCCAAATTTTTTGTTGGAAATTAAGCACTACGCTCCAATGACTGTTGTCATTCTTGAGACCTTGCCAATGTATACTTCAGAAAGTCATTGTGTTAGTGGAAATGGCATATTCCACCGACTCTTTTGGGAGTTTGACCCATGTATAAAAGGTTTTACCTTCTGCAAGCCTATAATCCAAATTGATGGAACATGGCTCTATGGTAAATACAAAGAACTCTATTGATGGAAGTGGCCCAGGATGGAAATAACAACATCTTCCCAATTACATTCGCTCTAGTCGAGGGGGAGACTGCTGAGGGATGGAGTTTTTTTATAAAAAATCTATGACTTTATGTTTCTTCTTAGCCTAACTTATGTTTGATTTCTAACAGACATGCATCAATTGAGAGTGCATGGAAGAATTTTGGTAACAGCTGACAGGATCCTCCTTTGACACATGTCTATTGCATTAGACACGTCGCTCAAAATTTCATGAGAGAGATCAAAGACAAGGCATTGCGGAAAAAGTTCATGAATGCAGGGTATCATTAACCGAACCGTGACACTATCATGAATAAATCAGACTAACAAATGAAGATGCATTCAGATGGATCAACCAAATTCCATCGAATAAGTGGACCAGGGCATACGACAAAGGACAACGATGGGGTCACATGACCACAAATCTTGTGGAATCAATGATCTCAGTTTTCAAAGGCATTCATAACCCATCGATAACCGCTTTGGTGAGGTCAACCTAATTTAGGCTCGGGGAACTTTTTGACACCAGACATTCAAAATGGAGTTCTATCCTACAGTCTGGTCAAGTGTTCAGTGATAGTTCAATGACATTCATTAAAGAGGAAGCTGCCAAATCTAACACACATGTGGTCACAATTTTTAACCGTAATAAAGGGAATTTCAATGTTGATGAGATAATGGATCACGGCGAAGGGTGACCGAGGGGATCCTATCGGGTAGAATTAGATAAAAATTAGTGCGACTGCGGGAAATTTCAAGCCTTTTGTATGCCTTACTCCCATGTCATAGCGACATGTTCAAAGGCTCGGTTGGACCCATCAAACTTACTGTTCGTTGTTTACCAAGTGAAAAATCTTTGCAATGTCTACAACAAAAGCTTTTCGGTGGTTGCAAATGAGGACTACTAGCCTACATACAACGGGGAAATAGTCTGGCACAATAAACATATGCGAAGAAAGAAAAAAGGGCGTCCTAACAGCACGCATATTCGAACATAAATGGATACAACGAACAAAATGGTGAGAGTATGTAGTTCATATCGTTAACCCAGGAACAATCGTAAGAAATGTCCCAATGTTGGACCAAGCACAACGACATAATTTAAACCAATGTAACTGTATCTCTTTATAACAGAAACATCGTTCATTTCATTCATATCATTAAATTCTTACAACTACGTTAAACTTAAATAACCCAACAACAAGATAACATCATCTGGGCTATTACAAGAACATACATAAATAAAAACAAGAACATACAAGAACACACATAATTTAAAACATGAATGTACATAAATAAAACAAATAAAACATTCAACATATCTAGGCTATTACAACCATCAAGATAACTTCATCTGGACCTAACATCATTATAAGAACACCCGCATCATTAACCACTTTTCTCCACTTCATCACACCTGACTCCACAATTCGCTTCTCAATTTTCCTGATCTTTTCTTTATGCCCGATTTCTCCTTCTAACGAGCAATTTAATTCCCTATGCAAATGTTCCAAAGTCTGCGTGTTCTAGAGTAGCATCTTCAAAGGAGGCTTTGTTTCTAAGAAAACACCAAAGCATTTTTCTTCAAAATATCCAATTTTGGAAGCGGTTCTTCTAATGTTGATGATGATGATGATGGACGAGGAGCAGACATGTTGTGATGAGGAAAAGAAAGAAATAACAAATGAGAATGAGAGGGAGGGATTAAAAGGAATGAATGAGAAATGAAATCTGTTTATAAAGTGAACGTATTTATAGAGAAAGAAATATGGCTTGAAAAAAATTAATAAACTACTTAGTCAACTCATTTGGCGAATGCATGCAAATTAAGAAAAAAAATTCCACTCATTTGCCATCTCATTTGGCGAATAAGTGTAAAGTAAATAAAAAAAATTTAAATCACACACATCAGCCTTCTCAATTGGGGAATGTGTGTATATCTTTAAAAAAATCCATTTGTTCCCATTCGCCAAATGGTTTGGCGAATATGCACACAAACTATGTTATTTTGGAAATATATTTGAATACTACGTTATTTTGGAAAACAATTCATTAAACTAAGTTATTAAAAAAATCGAATAACGGAGGTGTGTTGATGAAAGGAGGGATAAATTTTTGAGTTTGAGTTTTTAGGTTAAGTTCTATTAATTTATAATCCATGTTAGTGGATTGGGCTTAGCAAAATTCAGCCATGGTTCTATTATTCACACACCAATTTCACACAGATACCCCTTCACGTGCATAGGTAAAATAAAATGGGCCCCATCTTTAATAAATCCTTATATTAAAACCCTCAATTTCACAATGCACCCCCTATGCGCAAAGCTAAGTTGGTAATGAGCCTAGTTTCCATGTAATTTCTATCCATACTCTGATGTCACTATTACACCCCCCTGTGCTCTTTATATATTTTTAGAAATTGCTAACAAGTTTTTGTGTTATAGTTGTGAATTAAATTCCTTCTTAAAATATTTTTGTGGATTAATATGGTGATTAGTTTATTGATAATTTTAATTAGAATTTTAGTGATAATTTTAATTATTTGTTTTGAACTAATCTTGGTAAGTCTTTATTGCTTTTTTTGATCGATATGGATCGATATCGGTTACAGTGGATCTTCATGAAGAAATTATGCAAGATAAGAATTTATTTTTCTTATGAGATATTACAATATCTTGCACGAAGATTTTGGGTTTCTTTTATGTGAAGAATCGTCATTTCGATCAAGTAAGAAATATCGACTTTCTTGACTTTAATCATTCATTCTAGTTTGTATGCAGATTAGAGCATATAACGTAAGTTGCATATTGAGCCTTCCTACCCAAGGCACTGGATTTATATTTATTTATGGCAATTTGTCACGATAATCGAAGCTTAGGGATTAGGTTATACATGATAAGATTTGCCTCCCTCACACTTTCCCTTAACCATACGTTTTTGCCCATTTCATTGCATTTATTAAAAATAGTTTCGGGTGTGATAAAATTCTGGAAATAATTCATGAGTGATCCTTATCCTCTTAATTAATTTTGTATAAATTTTTATTCCATATTTGGATGGTGTTATTAATTTGTATTTTTGAGTCCAAGATGTCCCAAAAGACGTTGTTTTGGAATAAGGGACCAAAAGTATTTTCTTCCAATAGGTGTGAGACTAATATTTGGTGTGTGATTAACCACTGTAATATATGGCATGTTGATACTCCTTGAGCATTTTTTTAAAATAATTTTTGGTGCCATTTTGAATCCACTTTGTGGAGTTATTTTTCGGTGATCATGCCTTATTATCTCGCCTATTAAGTGAATTGTTGTGACACTTTGGTGCATAATTTTGTGAATTCCTTTTAGCCAATGTAAGCTATAGAATTCACCATGCTATAGATTTAATTTCATAATTTTTTGAATCATTTTGCTATTTTTTTCATGATTCTTACATTATAGGTCCATTATGTGATTACTTGCCTTAAACCCTAGACTCTAGGAAGGCATTTATGCCACTATTTTAGGTAATGGTTGATCACTTATTATAGGTCTATTTTAATTCCTAAATTCCAATTATATTTCACTTTTTGAACCATCTTCGTTTGGTTTGTTTTTGTGTTTCAAAGTGCATCCTTATTTGAACTAGTTTGACTTGAAACTTGTATCTTCTCTCCTAATTGTTAACATGACTTGTGTGTGAATCATAAATTCTTATCCATGCATTCCAATTTCATTTCATCCTTTGTATACTACTGACCCATAATCATCTCATGCATATTCACATTTCATTCATCTTTAACTTGCATCATTGTTAATCATATGTGATACTTGCTCCACTTCTTCTCACATCTTCTTTTCCTTGCTCCATATGCTTAAACCATTGCATCCATGATGGTATATTAATTCACCCTCATCCATAAGATTTCACTATTGACTTTGGTACTCATTTAATGAATTTATTCATACATGTATGTCATATGCACTCATATTCCATCCATGAACCCTAACTTGCATTTATGTGAACTTATGTGATCTTTTTGTACATATTTTGACATAGTTTGATCATGTGAGGTACCCTAGCATCCTTAGGGACATATAATATGCATATAATAACTTTGGAAGTCATTTAACCTTTAGGAATCTTCCCTTTAGATTTAAGAATTGTGGGTTACTTAGAATCGTTCGTTAAGGTGTTTTACTACTTGTTTTGATTACTTCATGTAGTTGTACTTCAATATGCAAATTATTTTGGTACTAACCTTTTATTTAGGGGATATGGTAATTCATTGAATATGTGGATGCTTATCCATACTCGTACTTCTTCTCCCTTCTCTTTTAAAAGCTTTCTCTTGTGTGATTGTGATAAGCATCTTTATGCTTCTTTGACATTTCACTCTTGTCATCCCTTTTAGTTCTTATCTCATCTTCAATCTTTAAAGTGAGTTAGAACTTGTTCTAATTCTATCTTCTTCTAGGTTTTTAGTTCTTCAAACCTCACTAACCTTAGGATCTCTATTGCATAATAACATAGGGTGAGTCTTAGTTTTCATTAGACTTTTCCCCTTATCTTCACTTGAGTCTTCTTTCTCTCATTTCAAAAGAAAATCAAAACACCTAATAAAGGTTAAGCTTTCTCATGTGCCAAGGGACTTTGTAATGGGATAATTGTATACATTCCATATGGGGATGAGGTGTTGGGTATCTATCATGATTAATAAGTCGTAGCATAAGGATGGTTTGGTGATGTTGCTCTTTAGAAATTGGGCGACCACTTGTTTGGTGATGTTGGCATAAGATGCTGCTTCAACCCATTTTGTGAAGTAATCAACGACGACAAAGATGATACGATGACTGTTAGAAGCATTAGGTTTGATCTTTCTGATCATATCCATGCCCCACATTGCAAAGGGCCAAGGAGAAGAAATGATATCAACATATTCAGAGGAACATGCACTTTATCTACATAGATATGACATTTGTGGCACTTGTGGGTGTACTTACAACTATCTGACTTCATTATTATCCAGTAATACCCTGACCTCGACAGTTTCTTTACCATTACATATCCTCTAGCATGGGTACCGAAAGATCCTTCATGAACTTCTTGCATTAACATGTCTACTTCGTGTCTATCCACACATCTGAGCAGAACCATGTCAAAGTTCCTCTTATATAACATATCATCTTAATTCAGGAAGAAACTACCAGACAATCTTTTCAAAGTCTTCTTATCTTTGGTAGACTCCCCAACTGGGTACTCTTTCCTTTCAAGAAATATTTGATATTGTGAAACCATGGCTTATCATCGTCCATCGCATCAACTGCAAACACAAAAGTTAGTATGTCGAGACGAGACACATCAATATGAGGCACATAGTTCCACTACAAAAGTTTGATCATAGAAGATAAAGTAGCCAAAGCGTCGGAAAAATAGTTTTCATCACGAGGTATATGGCATAGCTTTACTTTCATGAAGAAGGTACACAGTCTTCTCGTGTAGTCTCTATACGGGATCAAATTAGGCTGATGGGTATACCAATTCCCATTGACTTGATTGATTACCAAGGCTGAATCTCCAAATATATCAAGGGTCTTAACCTGCAAGTTAATCACTTCCTCTATTCCCATGATAAAAGCATCATATTCTGCTTCATTGTTGGTGCATCTCAAAGTCACTCAGGCATCAAAGGGCATGTACACTCTCTCCGGTGTGACAAGAACTGCTCCAACTCCGCTACTATTCATATTGATAGCCCCATTAAACAACATACTCAATTGGAATTCAGGGTCTGGCCCCTCCTCCAGGAGTGGATCCTCACAGTCTTTAACCTTGAGAAACATGATGTCCTCATCAGGGAAATCAAATCTCATTGGTTGGTAATCGTCGATTGGTTTCTGTGCAAGATATTCTGATAAAATACTTCCTTTGATGGCTTTTTGTGAAGTATATTGGATGTCATATATAGTCAGAACCATTTTCCACCATGCAACCCTTCCTGTTAGTGTTGGCTTCTCGAAAATGTACTTGACTGGGTCCATTTTGGAAATTAATAAAGTTGTGTGTGTGAGCATATACTGCCTCAATCACTTAGAAACCCATGCGAGTGCACAACATGTCTTCTTAAGCATTGAGTATCTAGATTCACAGTCATTGAATTCTTGCTCAGGTAGTAGATATCATGTTCTTTTCTACCCATCTCATCATGTTGACCGAGAACATAACCCATAGAACCCTCGAGTACAGTCAAATACATTATCAATGGCCTTCCTGGAACCGGAGGCATAAGAATTGGAGGTTCCTGCATGTACTCTTTTATTTTGTCGAATTCCGCTTGGCAATCGTCGTTCCACTTGATTGCTTGATCTTTTCTTAACAATTTGAATATAGGTTTGAACATGTCTGTTAGGTGAGATATTAATCTTGCAATGTAGTTCAATCTAATCAAGAAACCACAAACCTCTTTTTATGTTCTCGGCTAAGGCATCTCTTGTATCGCTTTTACTTTTCCAAGATCGACCTCAATTCCTCTTTCACTTACAATGAATCCCAGCAGATTTCCAGAACACACTCTGAAAGTGCACTTGTTCAGATTCAACCTCAATCGAAACTTTATTAGTCTTTCAAATAACTTCTTCAAATTTATCAAGTGTTCTTCTTCCATTCGTGATTTGGAAATCATATCATCCATATAACACTCGATCTCTTTATGAATTAAATCATGGAATAATATTACCATTGTTCTTTGATATGTTTCCCCGACGTTCTTCAACCTAAAAGGCATTACCTTGTAAAATAAAGTACCCCATGGGGTAATGAACATGGTCTTCTCCATATCTTCAGGTTCCATCTTAATCTGATTATACCCGGAGAAACTGTCCATGAATGAGAACACTGCAAACTGAGTCGTATTGTCAACAAGCACGTCTATGTGAGGTAACGAAAAATCATCTTTCGGGCTTTCCCTGTTGAGATCTCGATAATTAACACACATTCGAACTTTCCCATCTTTATTCAGTACGGGCCCTATGTTGGCAACCCTCAGAGGATAACTTGTCATGGTGAGGAAACCTGTGTCCCACTGCTTTTGAACCTCATCTTTGATTTTCATGTCCATATGTGGACGAGTTCGACGAAGTTTCTGCTTGACTGGCGGACATTATTCTTTCAACGACAGCTTTTGATGCAATGTGGATGTAACGACCCTAGCACCATGGATCCATGGCCGACCCAACAAACAACTGTAAGCAGGTTGGATGTCCATCACGTAGAAAGTTCACTTGAACACCTAAAGACCTATCTTTACTGGAAATTCCACCTCATCAAATACTAACCTTTTAGACCCGTCGAAGGCTCGAACAATCAAATCACTAGCTCTTAACACAAGGCCATCCATTTCCAATTTCATCAATGCCTTTTTTGGCAACACATTCAGCGATGAACCTGTGTCAACTAAAACATGCGACAAGACGGCTCATTTGCACTCCATGGTAATGTGTAAGGCTTTATTGTGGTTTCTCCCTTCAGTAGTCAAATCATAATCGGTGAAGCCTAGTCTATGGTTGGCATTCACATTGGCCACCACACTCTCAAGTTGATTGACTATAATTTCTTGGGGAACGTATGTCGTCTTCAAAACCTTAAACAACGCCTCTCGGTGTGCATCTGAAGACATTAGCATAGGGATGATAGAGATCTTAGATGGTGTTTGGTTCAATTTCTCCACAATCTTATAGTCACTCTTCTTTATTATTCTCATAAAATCTTCTACCTCCTTCTCAAAATTTCCTTTAGGATTATTCTCATGTACATGGACTTCTTCGACCACTTGCTTCCCTTTAGTGTTTGCTGCAGCTTCAATCTCTTTATCATTGTGCAATGTATGTGGAGCAAAAAGTCTACCACTTCAAGTGAAACCTCCAAGGCCACCCACATTTTCTATGTTAGAGCTGTTGGACCCCAAAGTCTCTACCTCTTGCTTCTTTCCTTATTAATACATGTTGGCCTCGTAGTGCCACAGAATAGCTTTCTCTGACACGGACGAGATCGGCCCTGTTACCGTGATGGTAACAAGTTTGTGCCTATCCAACACACTGATAGTAAAGGGAGCTGCCCTTGTGGGCACTTGAATTTTAGCCAGAGTATAGTAAATGGTAACGGTCGATACCTTATCATTCTTCTTTGTAACACTGTCGAATTGTAGACAACCTTCATTTATCAAATACTACAAACCAGCTTTCAGCTTCTTACAACCATTCTCTTGATTCAAACAACCCAGAAAATTCCCATCCCATCCCGGGAACACTTGTCCATTTAGCAGACGAGCTTTTACTTTTAGTAACGGAGTTCTCACTTGATTGATGTCAGCTATCAAATTCAATGCTCTACCGTCCTCAATGGTGTGCACACTTTCTCCCCCATGATTGGGCATAAGATTCTGAAGAACATTATAAGGAGGAGAAAAGTTGATTGCTTTGGTCAATCAAGTCTTGTACCTTGTTCTGAAAAGCCCAACACTTTTCAATGGTGTGCCCTTGAGCACTTAAATGAAACTCACACCTAACATTTGCATCAAAGCCTGGTGGCAAATTATCAGCAGAATGGGTTCTCAATGTGCAAAGTTCAACCATATTTAGCTTAAGCAGCCGTGACAATAGTGTTGAGTATGCCATAGGAATAGGCTCAATCTTACGATCCCTCATTCTTGTTCTTTGCTGGTATGGCCTATGTTCCTGCTGTTGGAGTGGTTGTTGTTGAGCATGTGGTTTAAGAATGGTCACTACAACTGCTTGGTAGTAACCTTGAGAACGATATCTGCTTCGGCCCCTATATACAACATTGGTCTCTCCTTCCCTTCTTCTTTAGCCACTGGAAAAAGGCTTCCTCACGCCATAAGAACTACTACCACTTACGTCCTGAATCTTTCCCAACTTCAACAAGTTTTCTATCCTTTCTCCATAAACATATTTTCCATTTCTCTTTCTATCTAGGGTGGTTGTACTTGTGTGGCCAACTCTCGCCACCTCTGGTTGTACTCTTTAAATCATTCTTTATTTCCCTGAGACAAGTTCTACAATTGGGTGCGATTTGGAGCCATATCGATATTATACTGATATTGCTTGAGAAAAGCTTCAGCCAGGTCTTTCCAAGTTCTGATGGAGACCCGACTTAACTTTATGTACCAGTTCAATGAAGCTCCTGATAAGTTGTCTTGAAAGAAGTGCATCCATAACCTTTCGTTATCGGTATGAGTAGTGATCTTACCAAAATAGGCATGAATATGAGTCCTCGAGCATGTACTTCCATTGTACTTGTCAAACGAAGGCGCCTTAAACTTCGGAGGACTTCTGACACCAGGCATGAGTCCAAGACTGGTCACATCTATGCCCATGGAATTTTGACACTCCATGGCCTTAATCTTTTCTGCCAGCTCCTCTTACCTCCGAATGTTAGCCTCATTCATGTGGCCAATATTAGCATCCATTAGTTTAAATTAATCCTCTTGTGTATCTTCCAGCACTATGTTACAGGAAGCAGTCCCATCAGGTGTCGGTCCTCTGTTACGAGTAACATTCTCGTTCACATTTCCAACAGGAGTCCCATCATTACCATTTCCTCGATTCCCATCCCCTGGCTGCTCAACCAATAATTGAAGGCGTTCCTGATTTTGCGCCATGTCAGTCATCAGTTCCATGAATTGTTCCATCTTTTGTCGGAGCTCAGAGAGATCATTATGCATTTGATTGGCCATCATTGCTCGGTTTCTTCTAGTAGGATACCGATGAATGCGTTTATCCGCTATAACGCATGAAGAAGACACAAGATGAGAAATCAAATCTTGTACCTATAAAAGAAACTGAAATATGATATGTATGTTATCCAATGTTATGCTTTTCATTCTTAAGGCCGTCTGTGCCCCGATTCCGGTATTTGGAGAAATTCAGACATCCTCTGAGACAAGGCTATGGAGAAAAAGCATTTGCAGAGAATTCAAATATCATCGAATATGAAATTCTGGTATCAAATACAAGATGTTGAATAAGATTTCACGACATTAGTATTTGAACAATGACAAGGTAAATAAAGTGTAAAGTAAAAGGGAAGTAACACAAGGAATTGTTAACCCAGTTCGGTGCAAACACACCTATTATGGGGGGCTACTAAGCCAAGAAGAAAATCCACTATTAGTAGTATCAATTCAAAGTTAAACCACCCAGTTTACACTCCTCACTTAATCATTACCCAATGCAATTTCTATCTTAGAACTCTTAGATAAGAGACACCTCTCACTCCCCCTTAATCACACATTGTGATAATATCTAAACCTTAAAAAGAAAGAAGAACACTCTTCCAAGACAAAACTTGATCTTGCTTAAAAGCTTCAATCAATAACACTCATGCTTAAAATAATAGAGTGGACATAATATAACTCAATAAAATCAGTTCAATTCAAACATCTAGGTGATGTTAGAATGGCTCACAATGAACAAGACAATCATATACCCTAAACCAGAATGTGCAACCTTCTCAATATCTCTCAATCTTCGTGATTTGTCATTAGGGTTACATAAGAATAAATAAGAAATAATATTGCTTGGGCTTGGGTACTAATAACAATTAGATTTGATTCTTCCATAAATTCTAAATGATCTTCAAATATCATTCAATGCAAATAGCATCCAAAATAGGAAGATTTGATTCTTCCAAAAGCGGGATATACTGATCTAAAATTACCACCAAATATTGCACAGATAAACACTCAACATAAGTATACAAAAGATAAAATTGCAATTGATTAACAAAAATTCTGAACTGAATGTTATGTCATCAGATGTCATAACATCTGGTTTGACACCAGGAACAAAAATCTGCAACAACAGAGAATCATACCTGCAGAATACTTGACAGACATGTAAAGATATCAGTCATAACATCATAAGGTAGAATCTTGTTTTACCAAAATTTCTGCCAATCATAGAACTAACAATCTCCCCCTTTTGAAAATTTTGGATAAAACACTATAAGAGTAGAAATCAACACAGAAAACACAACAGCAGAAATAAACATAACAGACCATCAGAGAAAACCAGCAGCAGAAAGGACATCAACCTCAAGCCATAACACCAAGAGAAAAAGGATAGGTATCAACAATAATAGGTATCACTACTCCCCCTTTTTAGCCATAATTAGACAAACTAAGAAAATAGATAACAATAAAGGGCAACTAAAAGGCATCCATATAAATAAACCATCCATTCATAAAAAACCAAGACCAAAAGAGAAGAAACCAAGTCAAAGGATTACAATCCCTGCTTATACAGAGCCAAATAAATTAGAACTACTGTCAAAGAAAACCAAAGATAAAACAATCAAAAGCCACAGTCAAACAACCATAACATTAGTCTTCATATGAACTGGAACTACCATCCTCAGTACCAACATCAGTACTTGAGTCACTCTCAGCAGAACCTTCACCATCGACATTATCTTCAACATCAAAATCATCTGTCTCATCCCTTACATCTTCCATATTGACATTATTATTGGAAGTTTCAGCCTGCTCAATCACTTGGATCAATTTCTCAAACCTTCTCTTCCTAACATCTATCTCCTTGCAATCATCTTTGAGCACATAAATCACAGTTGTCTTGTTGGTAGGTTTGTTGTCAGAAGATGTTCCAATAGATGTTACAGCAATATTAGGGACGTGAGTTCCCATAAATATTTTGTAGTGAAAAGACAGAGTTATCTCTCTTTTGCACAGTGAGTCGGTGTCAATAAGAGTTCCAGGGTACTGGCTCAAGATGATACCATAGAGTAGTGAGGGAAACGCTATAGGGAGCTTCATAACTAGAGTACATGTATGCTTCATGGTCTGATTAAAAATGTAAGTACCATAGTCAAATTTAGTTTTGGTACCAACATCATAAATAACCCTTCCTAGCCTAGTTGCAATGGTAGGTGTATGGTTGGTAGGCACCCAGTTGACAACACCTATTCTATGAAGCATAACATACTTCACACTCAACATACCAACATACAATCTGTTCTTCATAGGCCGAGCCTTGATTTGTTTTGCAGTTATTTCCTTGCACACTTGATTATCAGTGACCTCAAGCTCAGGGTGAGCATCATTACTTCTACCTAAGTAGTGATTCATCACAACAGGAGAAAAACTAACAGGTTTTCCTTTGACATTAACTCTTTTGAAATTTTTGGATTTCCCATCAGCACAGTCTTCAGTGAGGTTGACAATGAACTCTTTCACAAGAGTCTCATAACACTTGGCAAACCTAGTAACAATTTTTAAAAGGCCAGCAAAAGAAATAAGATTCATTACCTCCTTGAATTCCAAGGCATCATTCCCAAGTTCCCTTTCAAGAGCTAGCCTCATTTGGTAGACATATTTCCACTTGCTCACACTTTCAACATAGTGAAAAGATATATTACCCAGAGGTACATCAGGAACCTTCACATCATTTTTCTTAAGAGAAGTTCTTATAACATGTGTGATGTCCTGAACATCCTGTTCGACATCATAAGCAGAATCATCCTTGAAATCAACAACTTTTCTTTTCTTGGTAGAAAACTTGCTCCAAGACCTGGGGGTCCAATCACCTTCTTCACACTACCTTTGACAGGAGAATTTTCAGCAACAAATTTTCCCTTTCTCTTCTTCAATCTCTTAGCCACACTAAGGTTGACATTTACCAGCAGATCATTATCAAAAGGGATATCATCCAGGTCAATAATGTCATCAAAACCAACATTCTCCCCAACAGGAGATGTTTCAATTTTAGTTCCATCATCCTTAATCACAGAGCTAGCAAGCTTGTGATGGTTTTCAACATTCAGACCCTTCTCAGAATGAGAAAAGTTAACATTAACCTCAGAAGGAGGATATGAAACCATAGAAAGGGGTGCGGAAATGCCAACAACATTGTGACCCTCATTTAAAACCTTGGTTACAAGATGTCTAATGACCCTATCTACATACTCGGTTCCTTCCTTGTAGTTATAATCAAAAGACGGTTCATGAGAAGTACCAGAAGAGTTACCTTTAGACAATTCTCCTGAAGCTTTGATAGGAACAGTTCTTGTCTTCTTCGTACCATCAACAACATAAGGTATCACAGAAAAAGGAACGATCTTCTTACCCTCAACCTAGGTAATATGCATAGGTTGAGCCCTAGATTCAGAAGCTGAGTCAGTTGGAGAGGACTTCTTGGAGGGAGACGAACCACGTTGTTGGAACATTTTGACAAGGTTTGGAGTAGAGATAATGTGAATACAATGGTTTCTTCGAAGAGTATGGAAGATGAAAGAGTTGTTGGGAGTGAAAAGAAAACTAGGGTAGCGTGTGAGGATGATAGTAAAGATATTTTGAAATTATTGCACTTGAAGAGGGAAATTAATTTGCTGGACATAAATGGAAAATACAAATATATTCATACAAAACATTAATTGACAGTAAAAATCTTGAAACCATAATATGTCCTTAATGATGTTCCAACATGAAGTTAATTGTTATAAGCCTTCATGGATACAAAATCCAAGTTTACCCCTCAATTTCTCAAATTAGTTAGCATCTAATGCCTTAGTGAAAATATCAACCAGTTGCAATTCAGTGGCAACATGTTCCAAAATAACAATCTTCTCCTCAACAAGCTCTCTAATGAAGTGATGACGAATATCAATGTGTTTAGTTCTGATATGTTGAATAGGATTCTTGGAGATGTTGATAGCACTCAAATTGTCACAGTACAATGTCATGACATATTATATGACATTTTTTCCTATTAGCACTAGTTGAGACCAATTGCTTTCAACTATAGTATACTCAACTTCTATAGTAGATAGAAGGACATATATTTTCTCCTCACTAACTCAGGAACTAAGGTTGACCTTCATAAATAGACATTCTCCTGATGTGTTCTTTATATCAACAACATTTCCTATCCAATTTGTATCACAATACCTAGGGAGCACATAGTCATATCCATGAATGTTAAGCATTTCATAAACACTTGTTTTATTCATATAATTCAAAATCCTTTTAACTTGTAACTCAAGAGAGTAGGTTGATTCATCAACAATTTTTGGCTCAGTTTTTGACACAAAGCCAGACCTTGATTTTACTTCTCTTGGTTTGGTGGTGACACCTTTGTCGTGGTTTCTTATGATAATATTTTTAGGATGGTCTTTCTGGATTCTAATACAAGGTTCCTTGATAAAAATATCAAACTTAGATTTTGTATTGACAAAATTGAGATCAACATTTTAGTTAGTGACTTCAGCAGAGATGTTAGAGTATGTTTCAACATCTTTCGGAACATCGGTTTCCTTGTGCAGATCACCAACAACCACATTTATGTATTCCATCATAGTTTTGGCTCTAGAGTTGAAGGCTCTATAAACTACTTTGTTTGTAGAATAACCCATAAATATTCCTTCTTTACTCTTCAATTTTGAAATTCCTCTGACAGTTTCTGTAGAGATGATTCTTTTTATCCCTCTTTGGTGCAGATGGTCAAGATATTGATCCCACGGTTTCACTTCATCTTCTTTGGATAAAGCACATATGGGTGAGTAAATAGAATCTTGAGAGACCTATAGGAAATATTTATCCTTATTCTTTGACTCCATTCATAATTAACTCATTCTTTTCATTAGTTACCAAGCATTCAAATTTAGTGAGGTTGACATTGAGAAGTTTAATCCATTCATAATTAACTCATTCTTTTCACACAGTTGACTAATTGTATTCAGATTAGCAGTCAACCCTTTGACAAGAAACATTATCAAGGTTTAGAGCATTTGAGAAATTTAGTTTTATAACCCCCTTGATTTGACCCTTGGCTCCATCACCAAATATCACATGATTAGTGGGAAGAGGTTTCATGTCTACTAATAAATTTTTAATCCCAGCCATGTGTCTAGAGCAACCACTATCAAAATACGAGGCCTCTTTATCTACAACCATGAAATGAGTATAATCTATTAGACTAGTAGCATCAACCCTAGGAATCCATTGCTTTTTATCCACAAGGATGTTTTAAATAGACTCAGTTTGGAAGACAACCTTAGGGAATCCATACAATCTGTAGCAGAAAGGCTTTATATGACCAAAGCGCCCACAACAATGACACCTCCATCTCTGGAATTTTTTTCTTTTGTAGTTTCCTTGTCTTCTGTCATGATGTTGAGACATTTGATTCAAAATATTTGGTTTGATCATAGAGTGAACAAGATCTGAGATATGTTCTTTTCCTTTATTAAACCATAGACCAGTCACATATCCAACTAACTTTCCAACTTGTAGAATCTGATCTAAAGTATCTGAACTACTGTTCAGCATCCTGACAGACTTGATCATTTGATCAAGTTTAGATTTTAGTAATGCTACCTCATTTTCCAGCTTGGAGATAGTTTCCAGATGCTCTTCCTTCTCAATCTCCAATTGAGATATGATTTTCTTCTATTTCTCTCCTTGTTGATAGACTTCTTCACTTCTAAGGCACAACTTTCTGTAGGATGCTTCCAGTTCTTCAAAAGTTAATTCATCATCACTAGAATCTGAGTGTTATCTGCCAGTTATAGAAGTAGCCTCCTTAGTAAGACTTTTCTCTAGTTTCTTGATATGTCTGTGGCATTCAGATTTAATGAGACAAAACCCTCACATCCATAACATTGCATTCCTTTGGCTTGAGAAGAGTTCTCTTCAACTCTTGTTTCTCTGCTGATGTCAGATGTGATGTTCTTGACATTTGGTCTTGTCTTCTTCTCCATCCTTCTCATCACTTTATTAAACTTCCTTCCAAGAACCAATAAGGTATTTGAAAGGCCTTCATCGGTATCTAGCTCATATTCTTCTATTCCATCTTCAGTATTGGAGACAAGAGCAATGCTTTTATTCTTTTTGTCAGATCTATCATTCATGCCTATCTCAAAAGTTTGAAGAGATCTAATAAGTTCATCCACTCTCATCTTGTTAATGTAATGAGCTTCTTTTATGGCAGTGACTTTCATGTCAAATCTCTTAGGTAGAGATCTGAGAGTTTTTCGTACCAACTTCTCTTTAGACATTGTTTCTCTTATAACACTGGAGACATTATCTATTTCAAGAATGTTCATATGAAAATCATAAATGCTTTCATCATCTTTCATTCTCAAGTTTTCAAATTTAGTAGTGAGCAACTGAAGTCTAGACATTTTTACCTTAGAAGTACCTTCATGAGTAGTTTTGAGAATATCCCAAGCATCTTTAGCCACAACACATGTGTTTACCAATCTGAAAATATCTTTTTCAATTCCATTGAATATGACATTAAATGCTTTGGAGTTTCAAAGAGCAAGATCATCATCTTCTTTAGACCAGTCCTCTTTCGGTTTCAAATCCGTTGTATCCTTCCCATCTTTGTCTTTCACAACAGGAAGATCCCATCCTTTCAAAACATCTTTCCAAGCCTTGTTGTCCAAAGATTTCAAAAAGAAAACCATTCTTGGCTTCTAATAATCATAATTTGTTCCATCCAGAATATGAGGCCTGTTCATAAATCCTCCTTCATTGTCCATATTACCAGAAAGTAACTTCCCTTGATCTCACCCAGATACAGAGCAGGATGCCTGCTCTGATACCAATTGAAATTCTAGTATCAGATACGAGATATCGAATAAGATGTCACGACATTAATATTTGAACAATGATAAGGTAAATAAAGTGTAAAGTAAAAGGGAAGTAACACAAGGAATTGTTAACCCAATTCGGTGCAAACACACCTACTCTAGGAGCTACCAAGCCAGGAAGGAAATCCACTATCAATAGTATCAATTCAGAGTTAAACCACCCAGTTTAAACTCCTCAATTAATCAGTACCCAATGCAATTTCTATCTAAGAAATCTTAGATAAGAGACACCTATCACTCCTACTCAATCAACACTATGATAATAACAGAACCTTACAAAGAAAGAACAACACTCTTCCAAGACAAAGCTTGATCTTGCTTAAAAACTTCAATAAAAACACTCATGTTTAACAGCATTGAGTGGACCAAATACAACTCAATAAAATCAGTCCAATTCAAACTACTAGGTGATGTTAAAATGGCTCACAAATAATAAGGCAATCCTAAACCCTAAACCAGAATGCGCAACATTCTCAATATCCCTCAATCTTCGTGATTTGCCATTAGGGTTACATCAGAATAAATAAGAAATAATCTTGCTTGGGCTTGGGTACCGATAACAGTTAGATTTGATTCTTCCATAAATGCTAAATGATCTTCAAATATCATTAAAAGCAAATAGCATCCAAAATAGGAAGATCTGATTCTTCCAAAAGCATGATATACTGCTCTAAAATTACAACAAAATATTGCACAAATAATCACTCAACATAAGTACACAAAAAATAAAAGTGTAATTGATAAACAAACATTGTGAACTGAATATTTTGTCATCAGATGTCATAACATCTGGTTTGCCATCATGAACAAAAATCTGCAACAACATAGAATCATACGTGCAGAATACTTGACAAACATGTCAAGACATCAATCATAACATCATAAGGTAGAATCTTGTCTTACCAAAATTTTTGCCAATCATAGAACTATCAAAATATTGTGATCAAGTGTCGAATAGTAGACAATAATTTGGGAAAAACCAATAGCCATCGGTGACGTAACATTTAGATGTCATAACAAAGCAAGAATCCCCAGTGGGTTAATGTCATACAAACATTCAAATGAAAATTATGAATCAATAACAATGATTCCCACAACAAGCCTATGGGTAATCAGACATATCAAAACTCTATGCCATATGAAGCTCTACCTCTTTTAACCTAAAGTTGATACCCTTAATATGCTCGAACAAAATTATAACCTCTAGGTTTTTAGGATTCTCTATCAATCTTTGAATAAGGAGATCTCTCCGATCAAAGAATTTATGCAAAGTATTGATGTACGTGTGAAACATTTCGTCATCTACCTTGTTCTAAACTGGTTCGGACCTAGGTTTCATCGTTTCAGCAAGAATCTTGAGATCAATAATTTCTTTATATGCCTCTTCTAGAAGCTTTTGAATCAAATCCAAACTTTCATGATATTCACAGCATTTGGAATGAGTAGCCTGAAGTTCATCCCCATGGTCTTCAATTTGGCATCCAGCTCTTCGATTTTGGCCTCAAACCCAGCTTCCACATCCTTCTGCAATTTCTGATTATCGGCCCACTTTTGTTGCCATAAGGTGATAGCCTAGTTATCTTCCTTCAAAGAATTATTGATTCCTCTATGCTTTGCAGCCAGAATCTTCTCAATTAAACCTTTCTTGTAGAAACAATTGTCTTTGTCTTCGAGTTCTTTCTGTTTGTCCTTCAACCTCTTCTCAACATTATGAGCTCTTTCTTCCAATCCTTTATTTAGGTGTGCCATCCTCTGATACAAAATATGGACCTTATTATTTTCTACAATCAGTTGATGAACTAGAGCTTTTAACTTTTGATAATCTTCCAGAGGTATAGTAGTCTTGGGTTCGGCCACTGAAGGAGGAGCTTTAGTAGAAAAAGGTAAGAGGGTAATTTGGGCTCTTTTCTTCAACCACGTGTCATACTCAGGAAAAGTTTGATTATTGCTCCTGCCGAAGAATAATATCCCTTTCTTCTGAATAAACTTCTAGGAACTAGCAACATTCCTTACTAGCGTGAGACTGTCTTTCACAGTGAAGTAAAAAGTTCTCGTCAACTCAAATTCCTTAGGAACATATTTTAGAGCATACCCTAATTGTCTTCTCAAGAAAATTGGATTACAGTAGATACCCCAGTTACTCCCAAGAGTGGCACATTTGGGTAACTCCCGCAACTAGTGATGAAATATCTTCCTTTCAACCTCATAGTGATCCAATTAATGTCCTTAGCATACAACCCACTCAATCTCTGAGACCAAATCAGATTGGGATCAAGGAAGGTATCAGTACTCGACAAGTGTCTCATAAACCACCGGTGAAACAAAGGAGCACAACAGTGTAATAAAACTCTCAGTTTCTTTTCATTCTTATACTGTACTGAGTAGTACAAGTCTCCCATAAGAGTTGGTACCATATTCTTTTGCACAAAGAGATAGATTTCATTCATATCTACGAACTTGTCAATGTCGGAAAATAGAATGATCTCGTATATCGAGAGAGCAAAGATAGCACAAACATAATCCCATTGAGAAGTATCAGCAAGCTCCTTAGCTTTCTTTACCAGAAATTCCAAATAAAAACTAGATACACCTCCTTTTGTGGTAGTTAAATTGGAAGTCACCACATACGAACTCAAATAAAGAGCCTTGGTAATATCAGCATGAGTAGGCCTACACATCTCAGAGTAGAATGGAACCTGTTCCTGAAGAGCCACCCCTAAAATCACAAAATCTTCTTTTAATAGTGGGCCTAACAGGAAATCATGAAATGTGAAAAGCCTAAGCTGATGATCATAAAACTATAACGTAGTATGTATAACACTCTTCTCGTAGTCAGTCAGCTCCACCACCATGGTCAAGATACCCCCATGACCCTTCGGGAACTCCTCAACATGATCAGGAGTAATCAGAGCAACCATCTTATTTAGCAAGACAACCTTGGTATCAAAGAATTTGTAGAGAACATTTTTTCCCTCAGATTTTCTCCCATCTCTAAACAAGAACTCTGAATGAAATCGGAGACAATATTGGAACCCTGAGCATGAAAAACTTAAATGGTTAAAGATGATATGATGCAATGCAAGGGATGTGATCAGTGACATGTGACTGTGATGTAAGTGTTGGATATTGATCCAAGTGTTTGTGTAGAGCCATGTCAATAATAACACCTCTATACATAACCCAAACTGAGAACCATAAACCGTATAGAACCAGATCACTGTTCTTAGAACACATAGAAGAAGTGGGTATGTAGAAGGTCAGGTTTCTTGCAAACTTGTAAACAATCCCCCATATCACGGGTGATGCTAAGGGTCATCTTCTCTAACTCTCAGGTCGAGAAGCGATAATACGGTCATTGTTTCTGGTTTGGCATTATAAACTAATCGAGAAGGTATCCATTGATTCCTGAAAGAAAAAAGGTAATCCTATGCGAGTTCCTAGTGGGCCCTCGGGTGCGAGTGGATTTGCCAAAAAATATGGTCTGTCACTGTCACCACTCGAGATGGTTATTTCCAATAAGGTCCTTAATGATCGGTCACTAAATGCACATAACTTTCAAGTACATATCCTGAAGTGGAGAAGATCCCCACACATAATATTTCCAAGACGGTCGCAATCTGGGTGTGGAACACAAGGCCACTCATCATGACAAGACATCATGAAAGTACAGTTTCTTTCGACGCTAAAGTCTAAGGTGAACTCGAGTCTGTGTATTGGGCTCTTCTCTTAGAACACCCATTCCACCAAAAAATAAATCCAGACAGTCCAGTATATATGATGTATGATAAAATAAATGTGGAAAGCAATAAAGTAAGGCTGTAAAGTAAAGTTGTAAATGAAACAGTAAAGCTATACTAAAGTGCACAACAACACACAAATAAACACCCAATAAAAAAATAAAACAAGCGTTACGAGAGACTCACAAAAGGTGAGTGACCAACAAGAGGTCAACTTTTCCCAACAGAGTTGTTAGTTGTCGTTCCCGAGATTTTCATCCTAGTACAAATGTGGAAGTGGTGCGGAAAAAGAAGAAGAGTTGCCAGCCACGCATTTTTATCCCAAGGAAAAGGAAAGGTAATGTTGCACAAACCAATGAGAAAGGAAAGGACAAGGTTTTGTGAACCAGAGAGGATGGGTAAGGGAGTCGATTACGTGAAAGGAAGGTATTAGCACCCCTTCACATCCTTCGTACTCAATGGGATCAAAGCTTGCTTGTACTGCTCCAATGGTGTTGTTATCTGCTTCATGTGTTGATAAACTAGAATTGGAGAAAGAACGAGAACATAAAGATAAGAGAAACAATGTAGGGAAAAGAAAGAAATGTGCTCAAATAGGCCCTAACCCACTGCCTACATATCTCAATGGGCATGAGAATCAGAGCGACATAGTTCCCCTAACTAGGGAGGAAACTTGATTGTTTGTGTTTTTTAGGGAACAACCAAGGTTCTAGCTCAGGTGTTGCAGATTTGCTGAACCGAGTGCGTTATCATATTGTAAGAGAATGGGAGAGGCACATTCTTATGTTTAAGAGAGTGAATGAGGTTGTCGCTCCCGACAAATGAAACAGGGTCATATGAAGGTACAGACGCGAACGGTCGGCGAAGGGAACAGTGAGGACACACAGCCGTGAACTCACTGGAGGATGAATAGAGTCGCCAGCTAGGCATTTTTATCCCGGAGGAAAGGCAATGCTGCATAGGCCTAGAAAAAGATGGATAAGACGGTTTGCGAACCAGAGAGACTGAGAAAGGGGGTTGGTTACAACCTGGGAAGGTATTAGCACCCAGATTGTCCGTCGTACTCGACGGGATCCACGCTTAAAAGATTTGTGTTTTAAAGGGGTAGTGTTAGTGCAATTTGTGCAAGATGGCTGGAAAGCAATATGTACAGGTGTCAGTGCAAAAGAAGTGAAGTGTATAAGTGATGTGAAGTATGAAAGTGTCAGTGTAAGAAAGGAGTGGAATGCTCAAGATCATGAGGCTAAAGAAATGAAGCTGGAAGGAGGGGGAATGGACAGAGACTTTTGTTCGATAACTGTTAAGTTATGCCTACGTATCCTCTCGTGCAATGAGGAAGTCAGAACACCGTAGTTCGACTCAAAGAGACTGAAAGGATGAATTGACTTGCGAACTGCTTGCTTGCCTATGCTCAAGTGTATGACCTGTCTGGCTCAGGTGCTTACTGTCTTGCATTAGACGGATGAAGCGAGTTCTCGATTGTGAGTGAAGATGATGAGAAAAGAATCCCGAAGGAGACGATTATTGTTTGTTTTTGTATTTTCAGTCTTTTATTGCTTGTGGAAGTTTGTCATAGGAAAATGAGCTTAAGTCTAAACCAATGGGTTAGTAAACTCATCACATCTTCCCTCTGATTAGGGGTAATGAGAATACCTTAAGTGTGAAGTCAGATTCTCACACTTAATCACCTTTGGTGTAGGATTAAGATCATTAACCTACTTGTGATTATTTAGATGTTTTTGTGATTTTTGTTTAGTGTTAAGTAATGAGGTTAAGCCATAATCAGGGATTAAACAGACTCATTACACCATCCTAAAAGAAGGATAATAGATGAGAATGTTTAAGCTGAGGAAAACTCCTCAACTTAATCCATGATTAGGGATTAAACCCATGACAAAACAAGCCTTTGATTAAATGGATTTTATTTAATGGTATGATGATGAAGTGATTTTTATGATTTGTAAGACAACTTGAGGGGGACTTGTCCATTAACACTAGGGTTAGTCCTTCTTAACCAATTAAGGAAGAATTAGAACCCTAATGCAAGGCCCAAGTTACAAGTGTAATGTCTTGATGATTATTAGATGGATTAATTAAGAGAGTTCTACACCTTAAGGGTCCAAGACTTAGGATTAAAGTTATACACTCCATCCTAAAAGAAGGATGCAGGCATGATCTTAATCACAAAGTCTTAAAGCCTTGAGGGTTTAGTCCCTGATTATGAGGTGAGGGGAGATGACTCAAGGAGAGACACAAAGGTAAAAACTATGGGGGAGACTAATCAAAACCCTAATTCATTATCATGCTTGGTTGGTCCCTAATGTCTGTGAGGTTTTCAAGAACAATCTTCAGATGAACCACCAGGAAGCAGATGAACAAGATCAAGAGAAGCAAAGTGACTTGCTTCATTCAAGAAGTCAAGTCACTTGAAGAAAGAAAGTGGGAGGAACAAGAATGAGCAAGCTCAAACTCATACACAAACAAAAATGCAGCAATGGATGCAAGAGAGATGAAAAGAAAAGGTTATGAGAAGTGAAGGCAAATTCACTTCTCAAGATTACTTACCACCTGAAATGTTAGAAACAAATGCAATGCAATGCTAGATGAAATGAAATGACATGATGCAAAGCAAAACCAGAAGCATGGTGATGATGATTATGATGTTATGAAGTGCTGCAAACATGAGGCAAGGCAAAGGGATGCTCATACAAGATCATGAATGCAAATGATGCAAGTTAAGAAGCATGAATAAGCATGGAATGTTATGAATCATACAAGACAAATGGCATGGCAAATGTGTAATGTAATGATCAATGATGCTTCATACATGCCTTAAGATGTTAAATGAATCATGAGAATGCACAAAATGCAATGACAAGTCATGTTATGCAAGGAAATGCAAGAGGGATGCAAGAGAAGGCCCAAATTAGGGTTTACAAAGCAAACATCAAACACAAACTCAAAACAGAAGCAAACCCTAATATGAAAAATGGAAAATGGTACCTAAAGAAACCCTAGACCTATAATGAACCACTGCCCAAAGGGGAGCTCTCAACTCTCAACCAAACTCAAGATATGATTTTTGCAAGTTATTAGGGTTTTTTAGGGTTTGTAACAAAAGAAATGCCAATCAATTAGGAAATGCAAGATCAAATCATGGCCTTTTTATCTTTGAAAGTACATGTCAAATGGAAAACAATGCAAAAAGAATCAATGTCTCAACCTTCACCATTAGGCAGAAAAGAATTTTCAAACTTATGATCAAAATAATGCATCAAAAATGATTTAATTCAATGAAAAATTCTTAAAATGCATCAAGATCAAAAAAGAAATTTGGTTTGAAGGTTGGACAATGTTTCTAAATGTCTTAGAACATTTCATGAATTTTTTTGTGATTTTTAAATACCTAAAAGTATTTTTAATTAATTAATTCTCATTAATCAATTAAAAATAATCTTTTAAATATTTAAAAATACTTTTTCAGTGATAAAAAATAAAATAAAAATGTTTTTGTGTCATAAAAATTAATAAAACCTTAAAGAAAAAGTTTCATAATTTTTATGATTTTTTAGCTATTTTAAATAAATTATACAAGTTAATTGAAATAAATAAGAATAAAAATTAAAAGAAAAAGAAAGTAAACAGAATGAGAGGCTGGGATTTGATCTGGGGGAGATTGGGTTGACTTCGCGCGCGATCTAGCGGTCCAGATTTAAACCTCTTAAATTCAATTAATTAAACTAAATAAACCTGATTAAATTAGTTAAATGGAAATTAAAATTAATGATGCCATCTGGGCCCTTGGTCCGTACGCGGGAAGCATGATCTAATGGCCTCAATTCAAAACCCACTAATGACTGGATTAAACCCTAATTAGGGCAAGTTAACCTCAGACGGCCGGAACAGTGGTTCCGGTCGTCTTCTCCGGCGTATCACAAACCCTAGAAAACGTTTCAGGCCACCATTCAACAAATTTCCTGCCCAGAAACAACCCCCCATCCTAACTAAACCCTAATCCAAGATCAAAAGGCATTTATTTAACATGAACAAGGAGAATCGAAGACAAGAGCATTCACGGGCCAAATTTCAGAGATGCATAAAATGCCCATTTGTTCACCATTTTTGATTCTAATCATACCACAGTGATCCCCAGAGCATGCATTTTTGATTTGTAACAAAAGAAACAGGTTTTAAAAAGTTTGAAGTTTGAGACTACCTGAGATGACAAGTCCTGTTTCTGAGCTTCCAGAGCCTTTTCTTGATGCAAGCTAGCTCTAATGGATCCCCTGGTGTCAATGGCAAGCTTGAAAAGAAGTTTAGCAAGCTATTTCGAGTGATTCACTTCTGGTGTAGCAGAAAATGGCCTTGGTGCACAGGCTGTTTTAGGCCAGTGTAATGGGTGGTTTGGACTCCTCTGAGTGTGCCTGACTCATTGGTGAAAGAAAGTGAAGTGTTTGAGGGATGGACAGTGAGATTCGAATGGAACTGGTTCTGAGGATGAAGAATGGTGAGGTTCAAATCAGGCTTGATTCAGGCCTGAGTTTTGGTGGTTTGGGGGCTTTGAGGTGTGGTGAGTTGAGTGGTGATCAAAGTTTTTGTGTTTAGTGGCTGTGCCAAGAGATTCGACAGAACTTGCAAGTTGGGAGATTTTTTGTATAAGTGATGAGTGAGTGAGTTTCAGCTTGGCCTGCCCTTATGCTTTGCTTGCAAGTTGTCCATGTGATCCTCTCTCATTGGTCAGATGATTGGACACATGCTTTTTTGATAGATAAGTCAACTTTTGCAAGATATCCACCTTTTGTGTAAGTGGTGCATAGCTCATGGCATAGGCAAGGACAATGTTGGTTCTGGTGCAGCAAGATGTGGGAGGGGCCTAGCAAAACTCAGCAGCCAATGTCATAAGTTGGTGAAGTGGTCATGAGTGAAAATGCAAGTTGTTGTACTTTTGGTTCACATGTGATCTTTGGCCAACCAAGCATGAAATCATGGGCAAGCTTAGTCCAATTCTGATTTTATGGACTTGGAGAATGTTTGCATGATGGTTTGACATGAACTAGAGGCTGCATTTTGACTTGATTCAAGACTTTGCAAAATTTCCACTTAGTGCATGACATGAAAAACAATGATTTTTGCTAACTTTAACACACCATAACTTTTGATTCAAGAAGAGTTAGATCATGTTCTTGTACTTTTTGAAAAGGGAAAGATGAGATCTACAACTTTCATGACCAAGGTTTTTCCATTTGAAGCCTTTTTGGATCATGAATCAAGGCCTGAAAATTGACCTAAAATGATGCATTCTTGAAAAGTCAACAAAGCCCAAAAAGTCAACTTTTGCAAAAACCCTAAATTCTTGATTTTTATGAACTTCAAACTTCTTCCATGATCAAATAAAGATCATATACACTCAAAGTTATGAAGATCACCCATTGGTTGGGTCATTGGGGGCCTCAGATGCCCTGATTTTGCACTGACTTGTCCAGAAAGTCAACTCTTGATCAGATGACTTCCCCATGGAATTTCTTCATGAAAATTGACATGCATACTCCCTATACCATATAAAGATCAATGGAAACAAGAATGACCAAAAAATTAGGGGTTATGGCCTCTGAAACCAAAACCCTAATTTTCAGTCAACTGTGCAGTTCATCCTGGCTCTGCATCCACTCAAACCCTAATTCTTGTGATTCCTCTGCATTTTTGACTTTGTGGAGATGGAATAGGATGATTGGGCACACATGGACCCCTTTGAGTTGATTGGTGGCCTTTGGAATGGCCCAAGATGCCTTTGGCCTGCTCAGGTCACAAACCCTAGGTGCAGATGACCTAGAAACTATCCAGTGAACAAAAAATGAGATATGACATGATATATTTGTGTATATGCATATGAGATGATCACAAACCATGGTGTGAATGGGTGAGGGCAAATTTGGGGTGTTTACAGCTGCCCCTATTCAAGCATGAGTTAGCTGTGCAGGATGTAAGCAGCGGCTTAACAGGCAAACAAGATAACTTGTGGTTGAATACCAAAGACAGTCCAAAATTTGCACTCACAGAATGAAGAAGAAAAGGGATATAGATTGTAAAAGCAAATAAAGTATATTGTAAAGTGTAAGCGACGGAGGACGACCGTCGAGCAGAGGACGACTGCTGGGTAAAGAGCAATGACGGGGACGGCCGACATGCTGGTAAAGTGTACGAAAATAAAGCGATGACGGGGACGACCGACATGCCGGTAAAGTGTATAAAGCAATGACGGGGACGGCCGACATGCTGGGGATAAAAGGTAAAGCTAAGACGGGGACGGCCGACTAGCTGGGAAAATAAAATATCATGATGGGGACGGCCATCAAGATAAAGTAGTAACATTCTCTGGGGATTGGTGAAACATGACGGGGACGGCCATCAAGTTCACAAAGGTAAAGTAACCAACGATGGGGACGGCCATCGGGTTAAAAAAAGAAAAGGGACCACGGCGGGGACGGCCATCGGGTTAAAGAATAAATGAAATAAACAGATGATGGGGTACGGCCATCAAAGGTGAAGGACGATCACCTAGCAGGGGACGGCTGCTCTGTTGGGTATAAAAGAAATATGATGGGGACGGCCATCAAAGGTGGAGGACGACCACCTGGCAGGGTACGGCTGCCAAAATATCAACGATGGGGACGGCCACCGGATAGAAAAGGTCAACGATGGGGACGGCCATCGGACGAGCATGATGGAGGACGACCATCAAGAAGTGGAGGACGACCACTCAGCAGGGGACGGCTGCTCTCAAAGTTTATCATAACACAGGATGAGTGTTAGACAACTAAAATCAACAATGGGGACGGCCATTGGATAAAGTGATGAAGGACGATCATCAAAAGGTGGAGGACGACCACCTAGCAGGGGACGGCTGCTAAAATCAACGATGGGGACGGCCATCGGATGAGCATGATGGAGGACGACCATCAAGAAGTGGAGGACGACCACTTAGCAGGGGACGGCTGCTCTCAAAGTTTATCATAACACAGGACGAGTGTTAGATAAAAAGGAAATTTGACTGCGATCTACTGGGGATATAGTAAATACGGACGAGCGTTTACATCCAAGAAACAAAAGGTATAAGTGTTTGGTATTGTGTATAGATTAAAGATGCGGACGAGCATCCTTAAGACTATGATACGGACGAGTATCATGTAGAAACAAACTGACACGTGCTCAGAGCTGATGATACGGACGAGTATCAACTGGTTAACAAGGAACACGGACGAGTGTTGCATCTGAAAGTATCCTTCTGGGGAATAGTAGACACAGACGAGCATCTATATTCACGAAGACATAAGTGTTTGACACGGTGTATGGATTAAAGATGCGGACGAGCATCCTTAAGACTATGATACGGACGAGTATCATGTAGAAACAAACATTAGACGCAATGTTCTGAGATGATGGTACGGACGAGTACCAACTGGTTAACAAAGAACAAGGACTACTGTCGAATCTGCGGGGATATACATGGTGTATATAAGATACGGACGAGTATCAGAGTAGGTGTACCAATGTATAGGTGAGTGTTTATCTGCTGGGGATATGACACGGACGAGTGTCAAGAGAGAAAAGTATAATATTAACAAGTGTATGGGTGATAAAGGTAAGCGACTGCGCTGGGGATATGACACGGACGGGCGTCAAAAAGGGTGTATAGGTATATGTAAGTGCAAAGAGGGTGTCTTTGGCTTCCTGCTGGTGACACGACACGGACGAGTGTCAGGATGTATCTGCAATACTGGTGATCTTGGTTTGTAAAGTGTATTCAGGCAACCTGCTGGGAAATGATGATACGGACGGGTATCAAAAAGGGGATATGCACTGGTGTTTGTGATATGGGGCAACTGCTTTTGCTGGGACTCTGATGGGGATGTATTCTGTATGCCGACAGATTGTCAATATTTACAAGTGTTCAAATCACAACATGACTTATGATTATGCTATGCATTTGATTTTTTTGCCGTAATGCTCCGTATTAGACGGAATGCTACGCTCTGGGGGTGAATATGATGCGAATGCTATGATTATGCAAAGAGGCACCGATCCGGGATCCGGATCCCGTTGCCGCGGAGATCTCTGATCGATCTGCTTGAAGTGAACATCCCAGCTGGGGATGGGATCATTGGTAGATCTGTAGTTGTATCTGCTTGGGGATATACGTCATCGATTGACATATTTTCATAATACGGGACCCAGCTGGGGTTTGTAGAAGCTTTCTCTCTCTCTGTTGTGACTTCTTCGTGCGCTGCTCTTCTGAATAGAGGCCTGAAGCTCTGTGGGGAGATGATTCCCTGATTTCTGTATTCTGTTGAGGAAGAATGGCAACCCGGCTGGGGAAGTGAGAGGCAACTCAGCTGGGGAGAGCAATGGGGAGCAACTCAGCTGGGGATAGAGCATTCCCGATGCTGTATGTTGATTTGGCAACTTCGCTGGGGGAATGGGCACCCTCGATGCTGTATGTTGAAGATAGACCGAGTTGATAAAGATTCGCCTACTTGCTGAGACGTAATCTGCATGCCCCAGGTTGCATTCTGGACACCTGCAATCCTGCAAAGATAAGGAAACGCACGAAAAGGTCCCGAGGTACCCCTTACTGGATTCCGTCATAGGAGACAAGTACTTTCGAGAGTAAGTATATTCCCTGTAAGCATGTGCTTTATTTTTAGAGAAAGGCATCTGTACTTATGCAATTGTGTTTTTAGAGATACCAGACAATTCTTTGCAAAACATAAATGTAAAAAACGAGACATGACTGAAAATCTGATTATATTAATTCGTGTGCCCTGAATTGGCGAGATACAGTCAGAGAAACATATCTCCTGAAATGAGGAGATTGTTACAAATTGAGAAATAAAGTGCTGGCGGTGCTGGCGATGCTTTCAAGGAGCTTCCTCTTCTGCTATGACTCGTATGACAATGACGTTCTTCTCGTCTTGCTTTCTGGAGAGAGTTGATTCTGATTGCAGCTTGATCCCTTGGAGCTTACCAAGTTGTAGGTGATACAGACGAATTCAGAATGCAGTTGTTCGCTTATTCCCTTATTTTGCATGGATCGCCCTTTCGGGTTTTCAATCCATCGGGATACCCATTTTTTGCCTGAGCTGTCCAATGCGGCTTTTCAACTCAGCGGGTGTACATCTTTTCATTTATTTCCCTTATTTTTGCCCGAGTCTTTTATTCTGTTTTTGACTCGCCGGGATGCCCTATTTTTGCCTGGACTTACATTCTGTTTTTATGTCCAGCGGGTCATTTTATGCGAAGTATTTTTTAACTGCATCTGAATTCACAGGGGACGGGAAATCTTCACCATCCATGGTGCTGAGCATCAGCGCTCCACCAGAGAAAACTTTCCTTACAACGAATGGTCCTTCATAATTCGGAGTCCATTTGCCCCTGTGGTCTGTATGAGGAGGGAGGATTCTTTTCAACACAAGATCCCCTACTTGGTACTCTCGGTGCCTGACTTTCTGATCGAAGGCTCTCTTCATTCTTTTCTGATATAACTGCCCATGACAAATTGCAGCCAATCTTTTCTCTTCGATCAGACTCAATTGTTCGAATCGGGACCGAACCCATTCTGCTTCACTCAGTTTAACATCCATCAATACCCGTAGAGAGGGTAATTCAACTTCAACAGGTAGGACTGCTTCCATACCATATACAAGCTGATACGGTGTTGCCCCAGTGGATGTTCTGATTGATGTGCGGTACCCATGCAAGGCAAATGGTAGCATTTCATGCCAATCTTTGTAAGTGACTACCATCTTCTGCACAATCTTCTTGATATTCTTATTTGCTGCCTCAACAGCGCCGTTCATCTTTGGCCTGTAAGGAGAAGAATTGTGATGTTGAATCTTGAAGTCCCGGCACAGCTCTGCCATCATTTTGTTATTCAAGTTGGAACCATTATCAGTAATGATTCGCTCGGGAACTCCATATCGACAGATGATATCTCTCTTCAGAAATCTGGCTACCACTTGTCTTGTAACATTTGCATATGAGGCTGCTTCAACCCACTTAGTGAAATAGTCAATGGCGACCAGGATGAATCTGTGGCCGTTTGAAGCAGTTGGCTCAATTTTGCCAATCATGTCAATGCCCCACATAGCAAAAGGCCATGGTGAAGATATGATGTTTAACGGATTTGGAGGCACGTGCACCTTATCTGCGTAAATCTGGCATTTATGGCATTTTCTGGTGTAAGCACAACAGTCTGCATCCATTGTGATCCAGTAATAGCCTGATCTTAACAACTTCTTAGCCATGGCATGCCCTCCTGCATGGGTACCAAAGGATCCTTCGTGCACTTCATGCATCAACAAATCTGCTTCTGTCTTGTCAACACATCTGAGGAGTACCATATCAAAGTTCCTCTTGTATAAAGATCCATCAGTGTTCAGAAAGAAACTTCCAGCAAGTCTTCTTAAAGTCTTTTTATCATTGGAAGATGCCCCAGGTGGGTACGTTTGATCCTCCAAGAAGCACTTGATGTCATGGAACCAAGGCTTATCATCTTTAGCAATATCTGCTGCAAATACATATGCTGGTCTATCAAGTCTCGATACTGAAATCTGAGGTACAAAGTTAGCAGCTTGAACTTTGATCATGGATGAAATGGTAGCAAGAGCATCCGCAAACTGATTCTCGTCCCGAGGGATATACTCAAGCTTGACTGTTGTGAAGAAAGTCAATAACCTTCTTGTATAATCCCTGTAAGGTATCAGATGATCTTGGTGGGTGTACCATTTTCCGTTGGTCTGATTGACTACCAAAGCTGAATCTCCGAATACGGTCAATGTCTTGATCCTGAGGTCAATGGCTTCCTCAAGACCCATAATGCAAGCTTCGTATTCAGCTTCGTTGTTAGTGCAGTTGAAAGTGAGCCTTGCCGAGAAAGGCATGTGAACCCCTTTAGGTGTAATGAGTACTGCACCAACACCACGGCCATTCATGTTGACAGCCCCATCAAACGTCATAATCCATTCTTCTTCTGGGTCAGGCCCTTCAGTGTGAATAGGCTCTTCACGATCTTTTGCTTTAATGAACATGATGTCTTCATCGGGGAAGTCGAACCTCATAGGCTGGTAGTCATCAATGGGTTGCTCAGCAAGATATTCAGATAGTACACTGCCCTTGATGGCTTTCTGAGATGTGTACTGTATGTCGTATTCTGTGAGAATCATCTGCCATCTTGCAACCCGTCCGGTAAGAGCTGGCTTCTCGAAAATGTACTTAACTGGATCCATTTTTGAGATTAATAAGGTAGTGTGGGTCAACATATACTGTCTCAGTCGGCGAGCAGCCCACGCTAAAGCACAGCAAGTTTTCTCGAGCAGTGAATAACGCTGTTCACAGTCGGTAAACTTTTTGCTTAGGTAGTATATCGCATACTCTTTTCGACCAGACTCGTCATGCTGGCCCAGCACACACCCCATTGACTCTTCCAATACTGTCAAGTACATAATCAGAGGTCTTCCTTCAACTGGCGGCATGAGGATTGGAGGTTCTTGTAGATACTCTTTGATCTTGTCAAAAGCCCTTTGGCAATCTTCGTTCCACCTGACCGTTTGCTCCTTTCTTAATAGCTTGAACAAGGGTTCACAAGTTGCTGTAAGGTGAGATATGAACCGTGAAATGTAGTTCAATCGACCTAAGAACCCTCGAACTTCTTTCTCAGTTTTCGGTGCAGGCATTTCTTGAATAGCTTTGACTTTATCAGGGTCAACTTCAATCCCTTTCTCACTTACAATAAAGCCCAGCAGCTTACCGGATCGCACCCCGAATGTGCATTTGTTGGGGTTCAACTTTAGTTGGTATTTCCTCAGACGCTTGAATAACTTGAGCAGATTCACCAGGTGATCTTCCTCTGTAAGGGACTTGGCGATCATATCATCCACATAACATTCGATTTCCTTGTGGATCATATCGTGGAATAATGTTACCATAGCCCGTTGATAGGTTGCACCAGCATTCTTCAGTCCGAATGGCATCACTTTATAACAGAACGTGCCCCAAGGTGTGATGAATGTTGTCTTCTCCATGTCTTCAGGTGACATCTTGATCTGATTGTATCCCGAAAATCCATCCATGAAGGAGAATACCGAGAACTGAGCCGTGTTATCCACCAATACATCAATGTGAGGTAATGGGAAGTCATCTTTCGGGCTGGCTCTGTTCAGATCCCGGTAATCAACACACATTCTTACTTTTCCGTCCTTCTTAGGCACAGGTACTATGTTAGCAACCCACGGTGGATAGCTAGTCACAGCAAGGAACCCGGCGTCCCATTGCTTTTGTACCTCTTCCTTGATTTTCATAGCCATGTCTGGGCGAGTTCGGCGCAACTTCTGTTTGACTGGTGGGCATTCTTCCCTCAAAGGCAGCTTGTGCACAACAATATCGGTATCCAACCCTGGCATATCTTGATATGACCAAGCAAACACATCAACATACTCTTGAAGCAGATCTATCAGCTGTCTCTTCACTGAGTCTTGCAGGCAGGCCCCGATTTTGACTTCTTTTACGTCTTCCTCCGTACCAAGATTAATCACTTCAATCTCCTCCTGATGAGGAGTAATGACTTTTTCCTCCTGTCTCAACAACCTAGCTAGCTCCTCAGGAAGCTCATATTCTTCATCAACCCCTTCATCAGCTTGATTGATCGGATTGTCAAAGTCATACGATGTCATAGCTGTGCTGTTGTCGGTGCGGTCTGGAAGGCACTCTCTGCAAGGGTTAAGTTGGTTCATTTTAGTGATTGATTTTAATCTTGCTTTCAGAAAAAAGTGAAATGAAGTTATCATTTTGAAAACACCGCCATTTATTTTTGTACAAAAAGAAAAATGGAAAAAAAAAAAAAAAAAAAAAAAAAAAAAACAGTGAGCATAAAAGGAAAAGACTCGTTTGCAAAAAGATGTCTGATACTTCATTAATTTAATCTTGTTTGCACAAAAGTACAGATGGCCCTGGTTACAAAATGAGTCTTGTCATCTTGGGCAAGATGCAAGACTTGGATGCATGCTATATAAAAAATACAGGAAATAATAATTACTCTGCTCGAGTAACACTTATAATTTCCTGGGAAGACCAGTTCGAGACACTGCTCCCCGGGATCTTTGGACGAATCCAATTCTCCAGATTGCGCTCCTCTTCCAGCTCGTCTTCCAGACAGTTGATAGCATCGGGGGTTAGCATTCCCCCACTGACAAATCCTGGCTCTGCAGCAGCCTTTGCTTGACGTTGAGTTGGTTTGTAACCCAACCCAAATTTGTCCTTCTTCTCCTCCACAGCTAAGACCTTGCCCCAGCCTAGGGCAGTTCCTTCCTCAACAACCTTCCGGGCTTGTTGATATGACGACATGGAGATTCCTGAAACAGCAGATGCTTCATTGACATTCAAGGCTTCAAAACCTTGGCTCATCGTTTCATGGATTTCTCCATCCATCTCAATGTACTTGTAGGTAGCCAGGTGGCTAACAAAGATGTCCTCCTCTCCACAGATTGTGACAACTTGACCTTCCCACTCAAATTTTAACTTTTGGTGAAGGGTAGACGTTATAGCGCCAGCGGCGTGAATCCAGGGTCTACCCAACAAACAGCTGTAGGCGGGCTGAATGTCCATCACATGAAAGATAGTTTTAAAGGTCTGCGGGCCAATTGTCACGGGCAGCTCAATCTCTCCCAGAACCGATCTCTTTGAGCCATCAAAAGCTCTAACCACCAGGTCGCTGGGTCTCAATGCCAAACCATCATATTCAAGCTTCACCAGAGCCTTCTTTGGTAAGACATTCAGGGAAGAACCTGTGTCCACCAGCACATGAGAAAGGACAGCTCCTTTGCATTCCAGGGTTATGTGCAAGGCTTTGTTGTGGTTGCGGCCATCCACTGTCAAGTCAGAGTCGGTAAACCCTAGCCCATTGCTAGCAGTAACGTTTCCAACCACGGTTTCCAATTGGTTGACAGTAATCTCCTCGGGCACGTAAGCTGCGTGCAGTACCTTCAGTAGTGCATTCCGATGGGCTTCGGAGCACATAAGCAGAGAGAGGATGGAGATTTTGGATGGCGTCTGGTGAAGTTGATCCACAATTTTGTAATCACTCTTTTTGATGATCCTCATAAACTCATCAACTTCTTGATCGAATGGAGTCTTCAGGGCTTCTTTGGCAGCTGGATCTTCCTGCATCGGGCTCTTTCCTTTTGCCTTGGCAGCAGCTTCTGCTTCGGCAGTAGGTCTTTGAACTTGTGAAGCAAAGAGACGTCCGCTTCGGGTGAAGCCTCCGCCTCCGCCCACATTATCAATTTGTGGTGCAGGTGATGATGTTTCCAGAGTGATTCTTTTTCCTTCACAGTATACGTCAGAGCCATAGTGCCAAGGGATGGCCCTATCGCTTTCATATGGTACAGGTCCAGGCACCGTGACAGTGACTGGACTGATTGCTGCTGCTGAGGGGACTGTTATTGTCTGTGGATCATAAAAGATTGTGACTGGTGCTCTAGCGGGAGCAGCACCTTCTGAATGGTAGGCGGAGTTATTTTCTGGATCGTAGAATATGGTAACAGTGGAGACATCTTCGTGATTGTTTGCTGGTGTTGTAGAAGGTTCTGTTGGAAGAACTGTTGTTGTTGTTGATGGGGAGTCGAAGTGGACTGAAGCTGAAGTTGTAGCAGGAGAAACTGTTGAAAACTGATCATTGGGTAGAACAGATGAAGTACTTGCTGATGTTGCTGATGAATTGTTGGGAACAATTGTTGCTGTATTTGTAGGAGGATCTGAAACCGTTGTTGCTGAAGTTGTCGGGTTTGCCGGGAATGATGTAGTGATCTGCAGTAAGCCACTCTGAATAAGGCTGTCAATGCCATTCCTCAAGTCTTCACACCCATTCCAAGAAATATTGCAGTATGGGCACCCTAGTTCACACCCCGGAAATATATTGCTTTCACGGAGTTGAGCCTTGATTTCCACCAATGGTGTCCTGATCTGATCCACACTAGTTATCAAATAAGACTGTTGGTCTTCTTCAATGGCATTAATTCGGGGACCACCATGGTGTGGCATTGGGTTTTTATTGACATTGGGCGGAGGTGCAAAATTCAGAGCCTTGGAGTCTACTAAGTCTTGTACCTTCATATGCAGTGCCCTGCATTTTTCTGTACTGTGACCAGGCGCGTTTGAGTGAAAAGCACACCTAGCATTAGAGTCATAGTTTCTTGGTAGACTGTTTGGATCCGGAGGCGCCAACGTTCTTAGCTCAACCAGGTTGAGTTTCAGAAGCTGTGGCAGCAAAGCAGCATACGGCATTGGAATCGGGTCGATCACTCGATTAGCTTGAGATGGCCTCTGTTGGAATGGCCTCTGTTGATTGTTGTTGTTGGAGTTGTTGTTGTTGAAGTTTCTTGGAGGATACTGATTCTGATGATGATACTGAGGTTGTGGTTGGAAGCTTTGTTGAGGAGGTTGATAGACTGGCAGAGGGTGTGCTGGAGCAGGGATAGTGACTGCTGCTATGGACCTTTGAACATATTGGGGCCTACCCCTGTTGGTATGAATGGCATTGGTCTCGCCAGCTCTTCTAGGGCCTGCAAAAGGCTTCCTTGTACTGCTGGACGAACTGGCGCCATTATCGGAAATTTTACCCATTTTTAACAGGCTTTCAATTCTCTCCCCAGCTATAACAACATCTGCGAAGCTAGTGGACGAGAAAGCAGCTAACCTGTCAATATACGTTCCCTGGAGAGTGTTCATAAACATGTCTGCCATTTCTCTCTCAGACATTGGTGGTTGAACAGCAGCAGCCAATTGCCTCCATCTCTGGGCATATTCTCGGAAACTTTCCCTTGACGACTGTGACATGCCCATCAGGAGAGTCCTATTGGGTGCCATGTCTAAGTTGTATTGATACTGTCGGATGAAGGCCTCTGCCAGGTCCTTCCAGCATCTCACAGTTGCCCTTGTCAAGTGGGAATACCATTCCCTTGATGCTCCAGTCAAGCTATCTTCGAAGTAAAACATCCAAAGTTTCTCATCCATCGTATAAGCTTTTAATCTTCCGAGAAAAGATTGCAGATGGGTTCGAGGACAAGAAGTCCCATTATACTTTTCAAAACATGGAGGCTTGAACTTGTGAGGGATCCTGACCCCCTCTACTAAACCCATGTCCATGACATCGAACCCCAAAGAATTTTGGGATTCCAAAGACCTCAACTTCTCAGCCAACTCATCCAATCTCCTATCATAGGTTTCCTCTCCAGCACCCATGACTGTAAACTGATCCTCCTGAGGATCCTCTTGAAGTACTCTGGCTGCAGTAGCTGTTCCTTGAACGTTTGCAGGAATATGAATCTCAGGATGTAGGTGTGGACCAAACACAGGGGGGTTAACATGTGGTTGCACCCTTTCATTGTTACTGGTGCCAGCAGTTCCCACATGGGGGTCATCTTGAGTTCTCCCCTCTACCAGAACTCTAAGCCTCTCCTGGCTTTGAGCTAAATTATTCATCACTTCCATGAACTGAGTTATTTGGGTTCTCATCTCCACCCTTTCATTAGCCATCTGGGTCCTGGCCTCATTGAGGTCTTGCTGCAACTGGTCCATCTGGATGCCCGGAAGGTTGTTTCTTGTAGGGTACCTGTGTGGCCTGTTGAGAGGGAATAACCTGCGGCGAGCAATAATTCCTGAATGTCACAACAGAGGTTAGAAACAATAAAACAAAACCTACAAAACAAACAAAAGGGTTAGTATGCAATGCAGTATGCTTATTTGCTATCAAGGTATCCGGCTTGGTCTTCAGTTTTGACCCGTCCAGACCCTTGAAGATGATGCTGTTGAAGTTGCTTTTGAAGTGAACCCAGATGGAAACAAACACAAATATATTACAAAGGTAAAATAATACAAATTGTTCATTTTTTACAACACTAGCCCTCTAAGGGGTCAAAAATACATCACCAAAAGCAAAAGTACATGGAAAAGGAACAACAACAAGCAAATAATCAGACTCCAAGGCCAAACTCATCCTCGCGAACTTCCTTAAGAAGTGCTTCGGTCACAGGATCAGCCGGATGCTCCGTAAGATTCCTGATGAGAAGGTTTCTTGTTGCAACAGCTGTAGCCAATTTCTTGTTCTGGCTTTGATCTTTGGATTTCTTCACTCCAGCTTTGATTCTTAGCTCTGAATTTTCCTCCTGGGCTGCTGCCAGGGCTTTTTCCATCTGCTCCATCTTATCTTGAACTCTCTTGTCTTCTAGAGTACGGGCCTCAGTGATCCGGACCCACCTGGCCTGACTTTCCTTCAAGTACAAGTCTGTTCTTGCTCTTTGGAACTGGGCTTCTTTACAAGCATTCTTCAGAATCTGCTCACCAGCTTTAGACTTGTTGATATAATCCCCAGACTTCTCAATCTTGGTCAAATGCTCCACTCTCAACTTTTCCAATCTTTCAATCTCCCTCACACCTTCACTCCTCTCCCTGAGGGTCTTCTGCAAGGCTTGGGATAACTTCTCATTTCTGTCCTTCAAGCTTTCAAACTCTTCCAGGCTGACTGTTGCTGGAGGTGGTGCTGAAGATGACTCAGGCATGTCTTTGATGGTGAAGGGCAATCCTGAGATTTGGGCCCTAGCATAGGACCACTCATGATATTGGGCTGATGCCACATTATTGCACTTCCCCAGAATGGTGATTCCCTTGGTTTGAACATGATCCCAGGCCCAGGCAGCCTGTCTAACAGTTGCCAGACTAACCTTGTTCTCACAGTAGAGGGTCTCAGCCAAGTCCTTTTCCCTAGGAGCATGAACCAGTGCATAACCTAATTGCCTCTTGAACAGCAGGGGGTTGTAATTGATACTTCCCTTGACTCCTACCAAAGGCACATTAGGAAAATGCCCACAGCTAGTGATTATGTCTCTGCCCTTGGTACTTTGATTGCACCACCTGATATCTGCTGTAGTTAGGACAGAAAGTCTCCTTGCCCAGTTGCTTTGCTGGTGAGGGTTTAGGAATGCATCTGTCTTAGGTAGATGCTTGAGAAGCCAGGCATGGAATAGTGGAGCACAAATCCTCACTAACTTCCCTCTCTGTTTCTCATTCCTCTGATGTACTGAGTAATAGAGATCACCCAACAAGGGAGGCACTGGGTTCTTCAAGATGAACAAATGGATTGCACTCTTGCTGATGAATCTGGGCTCATCTGCAAATAACACAATTCCATACACACTTAAAGCCAACAGAGCACAAACAGCTTTCCACTCCCCCAGGGAGGCCTTCAGACTAGCTTGAGAGATTAGGAAGTCCAGCTGTAATCCAGGGACACTAGATTTAGAGGTCATGTGTTGTTCAATCAAAGCAGGTTCCAGGTGCAAAGCTTTGGCTATCTCCCCACTGCTGGGAAAATCCATTTCAGGATTGAATGGGATCTCCCTCTTGATAGGCAAACCAGTCAAAGATGAGTATTCTTCCAAAAGAGGACCCAACTGGAAGTCTTGAAATGTAAAGCATCTCAATGGGGGGTCATAGAACTGAATGCAGGTATGAATCAGGCTCCTCTGAGACGGGTCCATGTCCATAACTAGGTCAAGTATGTCCCCATAATGTTCCCTGAACAAAGGGATGTAATCTGGTGTAATCAGGGTTTGGATCCTCCTGAGGTCTGACAAATCTGGTTGGAAGAAATGATAGGTGATGTTGTTCTTCTTTGGAGCCATGATGTTGAAGACTGAGCAGAATGCTGAAGCAGGGAGAGCCACTGATTGGCTGGTGCTGAAGCAGACAGATAAAACTGAAACAGATGCTGATGAAGATGGGTCAAAGCTGCAGATGGGGTCAAAACCAAAACCTGATGAACAATGGATACCCTGAAAAACAAATAAGCACATGTTAATATGATGCAATGAGTATGCATGCAAATGAAATGCAAGGGTCTGTGACAGAGCTGGATCTGAATAAATGCCTTGGTATAGATCCATGTGTGTCTAAGAATTCCAGATGGAGGTCTAAGAAATCCAGTAACCAAGGTAGGGGACTCAAATAAAGAGCCACATGTCCAGGGTTTTAGAATCACAAGAACTATCCAACATGAAGCATTCTTAACAAAGTCAAAGTAACAGGGTATTCTGAGGTCAAGGTACCTGCAAACCTGTAAACAGCCCAACCCCCTCACAGGTAGTGATCTAGAACAAGGATCCTCAGACTTGGATCTGTTATGAGAAGTGTAAGCACTTCTAACCCGGAGGTACAGTGTTTACAATTACCATAACAATTCCTCCTCTAATTCACCTCAATTTCTGAAGGTCAATACTAAAAGGTCATCCAGACTTAGCAGGCTTCCCAGATCACCCTAGCATTGCAGGAAATCTGCAACACAGAGTTCTCAAGAAGAAACCCATATCTGAACCGTGTTTCATATTCCCGCACCAGACTGAAAATTGACTGGGAAAGAATATGATTCACTCTAGCCTAGGTGTCACTCAGGTCCCAGGTATAGGACCTAAACTCTCAATGGAACCCCAACCCACCAAAACAATCCAGATCCAACACAGACAGCATGACAGTATGATATATATGAAAACTGTAAAGAAAGCAATAAATAAAGCTGTACAGAAAGCAGTAAATAAAGCAAATATACAAACACAAATAACACCTAACACCCCAGTAAACACAAATCAAACAAGCGCTAGGAGGAACCCACAAAAAGGAACCAGAAGCCTTGGTTGCCTCTCACACTTCCCCAGCAGAGTCGCCAAGCTGTCGCTCCCGACAAATGAAACAGGGTCATATGAAGGTACAGACGCGAACGGTCGGCGAAGGGAACAGTGAGGACACACAGCCGTGAACTCACTGGAGGATGAATAGAGTCGCCAGCTAGGCATTTTTATCCCGGAGGAAAGGCAATGCTGCATAGGCCTAGAAAAAGATGGATAAGACGGTTTGCGAACCAGAGAGACTGAGAAAGGGGGTTGGTTACAACCTGGGAAGGTATTAGCACCCAGATTGTCCGTCGTACTCGACGGGATCCACGCTTAAAAGATTTGTGTTTTAAAGGGGTAGTGTTAGTGCAATTTGTGCAAGATGGCTGGAAAGCAATATGTACAGGTGTCAGTGCAAAAGAAGTGAAGTGTATAAGTGATGTGAAGTATGAAAGTGTCAGTGTAAGAAAGGAGTGGAATGCTCAAGATCATGAGGCTAAAGAAATGAAGCTGGAAGGAGGGGGAATGGACAGAGACTTTTGTTCGATAACTGTTAAGTTATGCCTACGTATCCTCTCGTGCAATGAGGAAGTCAGAACACCGTAGTTCGACTCAAAGAGACTGAAAGGATGAATTGACTTGCGAACTGCTTGCTTGCCTATGCTCAAGTGTATGACCTGTCTGGCTCAGGTGCTTACTGTCTTGCATTAGACGGATGAAGCGAGTTCTCGATTGTGAGTGAAGATGATGAGAAAAGAATCCCGAAGGAGACGATTATTGTTTGTTTTTGTATTTTCAGTCTTTTATTGCTTGTGGAAGTTTGTCATAGGAAAATGAGCTTAAGTCTAAACCAATGGGTTAGTAAACTCATCACATCTTCCCTCTGATTAGGGGTAATGAGAATACCTTAAGTGTGAAGTCAGATTCTCACACTTAATCACCTTTGGTGTAGGATTAAGATCATTAACCTACTTGTGATTATTTAGATGTTTTTGTGATTTTTGTTTAGTGTTAAGTAATGAGGTTAAGCCATAATCAGGGATTAAACAGACTCATTACACCATCCTAAAAGAAGGATAATAGATGAGAATGTTTAAGCTGAGGAAAACTCCTCAACTTAATCCATGATTAGGGATTAAACCCATGACAAAACAAGCCTTTGATTAAATGGATTTTATTTAATGGTATGATGATGAAGTGATTTTTATGATTTGTAAGACAACTTGAGGGGGACTTGTCCATTAACACTAGGGTTAGTCCTTCTTAACCAATTAAGGAAGAATTAGAACCCTAATGCAAGGCCCAAGTTACAAGTGTAATGTCTTGATGATTATTAGATGGATTAATTAAGAGAGTTCTACACCTTAAGGGTCCAAGACTTAGGATTAAAGTTATACACTCCATCCTAAAAGAAGGATGCAGGCATGATCTTAATCACAAAGTCTTAAAGCCTTGAGGGTTTAGTCCCTGATTATGAGGTGAGGGGAGATGACTCAAGGAGAGACACAAAGGTAAAAACTATGGGGGAGACTAATCAAAACCCTAATTCATTATCATGCTTGGTTGGTCCCTAATGTCTGTGAGGTTTTCAAGAACAATCTTCAGATGAACCACCAGGAAGCAGATGAACAAGATCAAGAGAAGCAAAGTGACTTGCTTCATTCAAGAAGTCAAGTCACTTGAAGAAAGAAAGTGGGAGGAACAAGAATGAGCAAGCTCAAACTCATACACAAACAAAAATGCAGCAATGGATGCAAGAGAGATGAAAAGAAAAGGTTATGAGAAGTGAAGGCAAATTCACTTCTCAAGATTACTTACCACCTGAAATGTTAGAAACAAATGCAATGCAATGCTAGATGAAATGAAATGACATGATGCAAAGCAAAACCAGAAGCATGGTGATGATGATTATGATGTTATGAAGTGCTGCAAACATGAGGCAAGGCAAAGGGATGCTCATACAAGATCATGAATGCAAATGATGCAAGTTAAGAAGCATGAATAAGCATGGAATGTTATGAATCATACAAGACAAATGGCATGGCAAATGTGTAATGTAATGATCAATGATGCTTCATACATGCCTTAAGATGTTAAATGAATCATGAGAATGCACAAAATGCAATGACAAGTCATGTTATGCAAGGAAATGCAAGAGGGATGCAAGAGAAGGCCCAAATTAGGGTTTACAAAGCAAACATCAAACACAAACTCAAAACAGAAGCAAACCCTAATATGAAAAATGGAAAATGGTACCTAAAGAAACCCTAGACCTATAATGAACCACTGCCCAAAGGGGAGCTCTCAACTCTCAACCAAACTCAAGATATGATTTTTGCAAGTTATTAGGGTTTTTTAGGGTTTGTAACAAAAGAAATGCCAATCAATTAGGAAATGCAAGATCAAATCATGGCCTTTTTATCTTTGAAAGTACATGTCAAATGGAAAACAATGCAAAAAGAATCAGTGTCTCAACCTTCACCATTAGGCAGAAAAGAATTTTCAAACTTATGATCAAAATAATGCATCAAAAATGATTTAATTCAATGAAAAATTCTTAAAATGCATCAAGATCAAAAAAGAAATTTGGTTTGAAGGTTGGACAATGTTTCTAAATGTCTTAGAACATTTCATGAATTTTTTTGTGATTTTTAAATACCTAAAAGTATTTTTAATTAATTAATTCTCATTAATCAATTAAAAATAATCTTTTAAATATTTAAAAATACTTTTTCAGTGATAAAAAATAAAATAAAAATGTTTTTGTGTCATAAAAATTAATAAAACCTTAAAGAAAAAGTTTCATAATTTTTATGATTTTTTAGCTATTTTAAATAAATTATACAAGTTAATTGAAATAAATAAGAATAAAAATTAAAAGAAAAAGAAAGTAAACAGAATGAGAGGCTGGGATTTGATCTGGGGGAGATTGGGTTGACTTCGCGCGCGATCTAGCGGTCCAGATTTAAACCTCTTAAATTCAATTAATTAAACTAAATAAACCTGATTAAATTAGTTAAATGGAAATTAAAATTAATGATGCCATCTGGGCCCTTGGTCCGTACGCGGGAAGCATGATCTAATGGCCTCAATTCAAAACCCACTAATGACTGGATTAAACCCTAATTAGGGCAAGTTAACCTCAGACGGCCGGAACAGTGGTTCCGGTCGTCTTCTCCGGCGTATCACAAACCCTAGAAAACGTTTCAGGCCACCATTCAACAAATTTCCTGCCCAGAAACAACCCCCCATCCTAACTAAACCCTAATCCAAGATCAAAAGGCATTTATTTAACATGAACAAGGAGAATCGAAGACAAGAGCATTCACGGGCCAAATTTCAGAGATGCATAAAATGCCCATTTGTTCACCATTTTTGATTCTAATCATACCACAGTGATCCCCAGAGCATGCATTTTTGATTTGTAACAAAAGAAACAGGTTTTAAAAAGTTTGAAGTTTGAGACTACCTGAGATGACAAGTCCTGTTTCTGAGCTTCCAGAGCCTTTTCTTGATGCAAGCTAGCTCTAATGGATCCCCTGGTGTCAATGGCAAGCTTGAAAAGAAGTTTAGCAAGCTATTTCGAGTGATTCACTTCTGGTGTAGCAGAAAATGGCCTTGGTGCACAGGCTGTTTTAGGCCAGTGTAATGGGTGGTTTGGACTCCTCTGAGTGTGCCTGACTCATTGGTGAAAGAAAGTGAAGTGTTTGAGGGATGGACAGTGAGATTCGAATGGAACTGGTTCTGAGGATGAAGAATGGTGAGGTTCAAATCAGGCTTGATTCAGGCCTGAGTTTTGGTGGTTTGGGGGCTTTGAGGTGTGGTGAGTTGAGTGGTGATCAAAGTTTTTGTGTTTAGTGGCTGTGCCAAGAGATTCGACAGAACTTGCAAGTTGGGAGATTTTTTGTATAAGTGATGAGTGAGTGAGTTTCAGCTTGGCCTGCCCTTATGCTTTGCTTGCAAGTTGTCCATGTGATCCTCTCTCATTGGTCAGATGATTGGACACATGCTTTTTTGATAGATAAGTCAACTTTTGCAAGATATCCACCTTTTGTGTAAGTGGTGCATAGCTCATGGCATAGGCAAGGACAATGTTGGTTCTGGTGCAGCAAGATGTGGGAGGGGCCTAGCAAAACTCAGCAGCCAATGTCATAAGTTGGTGAAGTGGTCATGAGTGAAAATGCAAGTTGTTGTACTTTTGGTTCACATGTGATCTTTGGCCAACCAAGCATGAAATCATGGGCAAGCTTAGTCCAATTCTGATTTTATGGACTTGGAGAATGTTTGCATGATGGTTTGACATGAACTAGAGGCTGCATTTTGACTTGATTCAAGACTTTGCAAAATTTCCACTTAGTGCATGACATGAAAAACAATGATTTTTGCTAACTTTAACACACCATAACTTTTGATTCAAGAAGAGTTAGATCATGTTCTTGTACTTTTTGAAAAGGGAAAGATGAGATCTACAACTTTCATGACCAAGGTTTTTCCATTTGAAGCCTTTTTGGATCATGAATCAAGGCCTGAAAATTGACCTAAAATGATGCATTCTTGAAAAGTCAACAAAGCCCAAAAAGTCAACTTTTGCAAAAACCCTAAATTCTTGATTTTTATGAACTTCAAACTTCTTCCATGATCAAATAAAGATCATATACACTCAAAGTTATGAAGATCACCCATTGGTTGGGTCATTGGGGGCCTCAGATGCCCTGATTTTGCACTGACTTGTCCAGAAAGTCAACTCTTGATCAGATGACTTCCCCATGGAATTTCTTCATGAAAATTGACATGCATACTCCCTATACCATATAAAGATCAATGGAAACAAGAATGACCAAAAAATTAGGGGTTATGGCCTCTGAAACCAAAACCCTAATTTTCAGTCAACTGTGCAGTTCATCCTGGCTCTGCATCCACTCAAACCCTAATTCTTGTGATTCCTCTGCATTTTTGACTTTGTGGAGATGGAATAGGATGATTGGGCACACATGGACCCCTTTGAGTTGATTGGTGGCCTTTGGAATGGCCCAAGATGCCTTTGGCCTGCTCAGGTCACAAACCCTAGGTGCAGATGACCTAGAAACTATCCAGTGAACAAAAAATGAGATATGACATGATATATTTGTGTATATGCATATGAGATGATCACAAACCATGGTGTGAATGGGTGAGGGCAAATTTGGGGTGTTTACAGAGGTGAGAAAATAATTCTCGAAGGAAAGACGTCTTGTTTGTTTTGAAGTTTTTTAGAAGTCTTTTATTTGGAGGGTTTTGCATAAGGGAGTGTACTGAGGTCTCTTAAAATGGAGTGTGTACTTCATACATCACTACAATATGGAATGATAAAGAATTACACTAAGAATGAGGGATATCCTAAAACTTATTTCCAATGTTTAAGGCTTAAGCACACTATCCTACTTCATTTATTAAGTATTTTTGTTGTTTTGGAATGAAGAAGTGTTTTGAGTTTTCTTTGTGAAACATCTTCATGATAAGACTTGTTCATCATGATAGATACCCTATAATGCATCCACGTATGGAATGAATGCATGTATCCCATGGTATAAATCTCATAGCACATGAAGAGATTCAACCTTTATTGGGTGTTTTTGAAGGTATTTTGATATGAGAATAAAGAGAGCAAAAGGTTAAACATCTAAGGGGCACTAAGACTAACCCTATGATTATCCTGCTTGGATGTCCTATGGTTAGTGAGGTATAAGAGAACTCTATCCTAAAATAAATGAGGAGAAGAGAAGAAGAACATAAGAATCAACTTACTTCTAAGATATAAGTTAAGTTATTCTTAAAGAGAAATGAAGATGATTGAGCAAGAAAAGAAGAATTTGATTCTTATCAAACACACTTAGAATAATTAAAATATGAGGGAAGAAGTTAGAATGTGGATGCACACCTACACTCTTCTCACTTACCATTATCCCGTGAAAAGTTTAGCAATACAAGTCACAATTGAAATGAAATAACAAAGAGAAGTCAAACAAGTCAAGCAACAAGAGAGACAATGTTATAAGGTTTGAGAAGCTCTAAGATCAGAACCTATGTCTAAAGGTGTTCAATTAGGGTTAAGGCACTTAATGAGATCAAACTAAGTCAAGGGAAGTGTTAGAACATCATACAAGTTCATGCAATGCAAAACCAATGAAGTATGGATGCATATGATCTATGAACTTGAACAGATGCATGGATGAACATCAAATTCAGAATTGAATGACCTATGATGATGTATGAAAATTTTATAATGTTCATACAAATAACTTATGTAATGATTCAAGAATAAGAATCAGCAAACATCAAACAATGTCACATAAGAAACCTAATGCAATTACTTGAGATGCAAGTCATATGTGAAGGATAAAATGCAAATATGAATGCATATTATTATGGGTCAGTAGCATATGTAAAATATGAATGCATTATGATGCATATGAATGAACATACAAGAATGGTTTGTGATGATTCAAGTATAAAAAGTGAGATGAAGAAGAAGTGAGACAAGTAAACATTTAGCATTTATAGAAGTTACATGTTAGAGATGCATGACATGTAAAATGAATGTGGATGAATGTAGGTTATTAACATACATCTTATGATATACAAATGAGATAAATGAATGATCATACTTTATGCAAACAAAAGTCATGTAGAGCACAAGAAAAAATGAGATGTGAAATTAGGTCAAAAGTTCAAGTTATGATGCACAAACACACACTCAAATGAAAAGTCAAAGTAAGAGATCCATAAATATTAAGAGATGGACCATAATGTTCTAAATGTTACCTATAATCCCAAGGGAATATCCTCAAACAATGGCACAAGTGCCTTCTAAAGAACTAGGTCTAAAGGAGGGCAAAGGATCACATAATGTTCACCTAATGATAAGACCTCAAACAAATAGCAAACTACTTGTAAAAATTATGAAAATAGGCCACAAATGACCTAAGTCAGAACTTAAACATTCATCAAAAGTTCATTTTAAAAAAAAAACTAGGTTAAATGAAGGCTCAAATTTACATTGAAACAAGTCGAAGGAATGCACAGAGATATGATTCAAAATGCATGATAAAATTATCTTAAAATTTAAGTAAAAATATTTTTGGATTCTTTGGCATGTCATTTGAATATGGAAAAAAGAATGAATGAAAAACTATTTAGGAGCTATGCAAAATAAATGGAGAAAGTTCAAGTATCAAAAGGACTTTTATTTTGAAAAGAAAATAAAAGAAAAATGAAAAGTAATATGCAAAAATTAATAAAATCAAAATTAAAAAATGTGGAAAATTAATAGAATGTGTTAATATGCGGTGTGAATTTTTTGTACAATTTTTTAATGTCAGTTGGTATTTTAAATAAAGGAAAGTCAAAAAAATGATAAAAATAAAATGAAAATATGAGAAAATGAAGGAGGGGGTGCATAAATAGTAAAATCTAGTTACAAAATGCACTTGGGCCTAAACTAGGGGGTGGATATCTTAACAAATTCCAATCCAATAAGGTGTGTGGTTCAGAGATTTACGGTGGGACTTAGTCAACCAATTACTCATTCTTATGTGTTGGATGCAATCAGTCAAAATCAATCAAGAAAGTATGCAAAACAGATGAACTAGATGAAATGGATACAAGAACACACATGTACGCACACACATCCAAACAAGTCAATGTCATACGTAAAAAAGAAAGAGCAACATGATAGGGAGGCTCCTTTATTTATGCATTAACGCATTCTGGAACCTTGGATCAAAGTCATCCTACAGCTGTATTATAAACTGGTGAATGCATATGGTTTATACAATCTAGAAGATTAAGGTGATTGGAGAAGATTCCAGTCGTCTTCTCTGGCGGGATGCTACCATGGATTAAATTGCAGAGGTCCAGAAATACATGAAACCTATATTGTTCTAATCCTTATATTCCATAGATCATGAATCCAAGCTTTAAAAACACATACCATGCACATACAGAGAGAATCTAAGAGAAGCATTCTTGTCCTAAAAAATGAACTATGCCTTTAAAGTCCTATCAACTAGCCAGAACCAAGCATATGCTTCTATTAAGCTCATATCAAGCAAAAACAAATCAAATCAGTGAGATGCAAAGCAAGAAGAGTTGAAGAAGTACGAAACTGAAACTTGGAGGATCTTAGATCAAAAGAAATCCAGAGATGTATCTTGAGCTCTTAAAGTTGTTTGGAGCCAAATAAAGGCTAGTAAACACGAAAATCCAGTGAAAATGAATAGGAATATGGATCTGCAATGATGTGTTTAGTTTATCTTTACTCCATAAATGGTGTTGGATGATTGATGATGATGAACTTGATGAGAACTTGAAGAGATTCGTGGAAGATTCCAGAGAAAACCAGAGAGAATGGAGATGAAGATTTTATGAAAATTGCAAAAATGAGAGAGAATAATCAAAAGCTCCTGCAAATTCTGTTAGTATTTGGTTTTATATGGTTATTTAGAAGTTAACCATGATGGTTGATGGTTATAACTAGGGTAAATTGGACGTGGTTAAAGTTTTTGCACAAAGAAGCTTCTAGTTCAAGATTGTGAATGAAAATTGTGTGTGGTGATTTTGTTCAAGTGTGGATCAACTTATTGCTCTTATGGTGAGGCTATGATGATGATGAATGATGATGGAGTGATTTTATGGTAGTTTCATAAACAACTTGCTTCACAAGTTTTTTCATTTGAATTTTTTTCTATTATGAGCATGGTGTATGTGAGCATGGCATGAGTGTAAGGTTTGTGTTTGTCCTATAATGGCAAAGAAAATGATTATATGCATATGTATAGGCTGACATGAAGCAAAACAAACAAGAGTGATACCAAATCACTTCTATTTTGGGCACCAAGAACTCAATGAAAACTTTGAATTTTAATGGAGGATTTCTTCATGTTGAATTCATGAATTGGAATGATCTTTGATGCAATTAGAGGGAATGCACGATAGAACAAGATTGGTATTTGAAATGAGTTGAAATGAGGCTTGGAAGTTGATCAAAATTTCCTTAGAACAAAATCAAGCAAATTGGCCCATGGGCGTGTCAAGCCTGGCCCAAGCCTATGGAAAAAACTCAGCTTTGAGAACCCCTCTTTGAACCATCATATATTCTCATACATTAATCCTATGAAAAAAATACAAACATCAAAGTTGTAAAGGAGATCAAGATGAAAAACTTTGATGTTCAAAAAAATTTCATTTGAAGCTTTCTTGATGGAGAAAAATGGCTTGACATTCAGCACACCACATGTTTGATGAAATGACTAGCTTCTGGCTCGCCCATGACTTGGTTGCCCAACAATTTTGCTCTAGTTTTGCTACACTTCGATTGATCATATCTCTCAATATTGATCCAATGAAGGTGTTCTTATTATGGATTTAAAGCTTAAAACAAGATATTTTGTTGTGGCTTGGTGGAATTTTAATTTGAGCTTTTAATTTTGAGAAAGCCAGCTTCAAAGAGAGGTGTCAAAATGGCCAAAAGTTGCCATATTTGGAAACCCTAATCTTTTTATTTTTGGAAGCCTTGTGATTTCTTGATTTTTATATGAATATCTTGACTTTTCTTGATCAAATCATCACCATTTATCATATTTGACTTGTGGACCATGAATTTGACCTCAAAAAGTTAGGAGTTGACTTTTTCCTCTTCATATTTAACTTTTCTTCAATTTCTTGATTTTCATGTAACTGATCAATTGGAAACCCCCTGAAATGATCCAATGGACCATATTCCATCCCTAGGTACTTGATAGAATATAGAAACCCTTGAGATCAAGTTTGAACCAAAATTTCATCAAGAGACCTCTTGAATCAAAAACCCTAATTTGATACTATTTTGCTTAGGAGGTGATGCACTACTTCAACTTCTTGACCAATTCGCATCTTCAAATGGATTGAGGGGTAAAATAAGGAGATATAAGAGGAAATAGACCCTTGAGTCTTGTTGGGAGACACTTGGCTCCTATTCTTTGGCTTTGGTATGATCAAAACTTTGAAAATAACCTGATCACATACCCTATGCTTCAACTAATGACATATGCTTCATTTTACTATGACTTGAATGCAATGCAGGAGACCTTTGGAATTTGAGGGAGGTGACCATGTATTTTTGAAGGTTACCCTGAGATTGAGATTGAAAGGACCCTTTAAGTCATGGAAGTTAAGTCCAAGATATGTGGGACCATATCAGGTCTTATAAAGGATTGGTGAGATAGCTTATAGGCTAACCCTACCAACCTCTCTATCAGAGATGCATGATGTCTTTCACGTGTCTCAACTTCGGAAGTTTGTTCCCGACCGTCTTCAACTAATACTTCTAGATTCTATTGAGATATAAATTGATTTGACTTTTGAACCACAACTGAGTCGTATCTATAATACCTCAAAATTTGCCCTCTCATTTTGGTGGCATTTAGCATATCACATTGCATACCTAAATCCATAGCATGACCTAAAGCATTGCATCATGATCAACATGGTTGAGGCATAAGGCTTGTGATCAATGGTTGAAGCAGTTGATGGTCACCGAAAGAAAATCAAAGGGCAACATGGCTTCCCAATATTGTGAAAAGGGTTCACAACACCCTACAAGTTTTTATTTGAGGCCACAAGTCCTAAAAAGAAGTGAATTGTTCAGAGAGTTCAAGTAGTGCAATATCTCTTGACAATAAGCGGCCAAATTAGGGTTTTTGATTAACTGAGCTTCCCAAAGAATTTTTTGTTCAAACTTGATTTCATTGTTTCCTACATGATATTAAGTATCTAAGGTTGAAGTTTTACCCATGGAATCATTTTGGAAGGTCTTCAATTGATCAGTTGATTGAAAATCAAGGAATTGAGAAAAAGTCAACCATGTTGAGTAAAAAGTCAACTCCTGACTTTTTGAGGTCAAATTCATGAAATTAAGGTTACAAGGAGCCTATGGGCCAAATTTGATCAAGAAATTATGGAGGAATCATGAGAAATCAAGAAAATCAAAACTTACCATTTTTGGAAAATTAGGGTTTCCAAAAATGGCTAGTTTTGCCATTTTGCATCCAACTTCGGGAGAGGCCTTCTCCCAAAATAAAAGTCAACTGAAAATTCCACTTGTACTTTTTGAAAGAGGACATATTGAGCTTCAAATCCATAGGTGGAACATATCCATATCATTAAAATTGAGTGATTTATGATCTTGCAAAGTTTGGACAAATCAAGGTAAAATAGGGCAAGAGGCAGGGCATGCCTTGCAGCCTGCGCGCATGACTGGCCAGGAATTTTGTCAAACAGGTGGAGGGCAAGAAGTAAGGCCATTTTTCTTCATCAATATGATCTTAAATGGAAAATCTTCCAACATCAAAGTTGTTCCTTGCCATGTTTTCTACAAGTTTCATGTTTACCAAATTTTCATTTTATCAATATTTTTGGGGCATATGAGATGGTGAAGTAGAGAGGTTCAAACTGAAAGCCATGGGCATTTTTGCCTTAGGCATGCCAAGCTTATGCAGGCCAATGGTGCATTCTTATGATGATGAGTTCCCTAGCAATTTTTAGGCACCAAAAGGCATTGTCCCATCATGTACCAAACTTCAAACATGCTCTATGTTACATCTACTTCAATTTGAGCCTAAGAATCATAGGAATTGGTTGCTTGAGGTGGAAGAAACAAGCCATGGAAGATCCATACTTTCCATCTGTTTTCTTGCATCTTAAGCTAGTGCATTGAATGTGTATATCAGTTCAATCCAAATTATATAGGTCTTATGTTATGATGCAAACATAAGTTCAATGTACCCTATCATGGAGATAAGGGCCATTGCATACTTGCTGCAAACATGATCAAATCATTTCAGCTTGTATCACATTCCACCTCACCATAAAGATCATGAACATGCTTACATTGGATCCATTTGCCTCAAGCTATACTTGCCTTAGCAGACATAATGTACTCCTCATAAGCAGACTACAATTGCATGTTTTACTTGATCATGCTAATTACCATAGGGAACACGCAAGAGGACCTGCATTGCCTTGCTGCATCATGGATTCATCTAGTCTAATTGCACTTCATTTCAGCTCACCATAACAAGCATGTTCAGTAGCACATGAGATCAGATTCGAGCAATGGAAGGTTCTAGGGTTTCAGTTTGCATAACTAACTTGACTCAGCTCTAACTGAATCAACTCAGTTAACCAGGATCTAACCATGGTTCTAACTACTAACTAGGGGAGTTAAGATCACTATAAATGCCAAGGAACAAGCTGAATGGATCTTCTTCTTCATTGTGCATGATTTCCACACCATAGTTCATCATTTCTTTGATCTTCTCTCTCTCTCTCTCTGAAATTGCAGTGCAATGTGTGAGGATTAAGCTTCACCTTCATAAGCTTCCTTCTTCTTCTTCCATTGCTCAAACTCATTGACAAAATTGGAGCAAAATTCATGGAGAAATTCAACCGAAACTCTCAAATTGCACCAATCATGTTCTCTGCAAATTGGCATGAATCTCACTGATCTCAATCTCCAGCACTGCATTCATCATCTTTATAGCCTCATCATCATGATCAGCATAAGATCCATGGCTCAAGTGGTTTGAAAGAATCAAGATTCAGTTCTACAACATCACTGCATCACATCATTATTCTTCAAAATTTTGCACGAATTGAGTGTTTATTTCACTCAAGAAGGATTCAAGATCAAACATCCAAGAGATTGCAATCAGAACCTCTGGATTTCTTCAACAATTAACCTCTGCATTTCCAGGTTTTTTCCCTAATCTATCTTGCACGGTTTCCATTGATTTTGCTTGTTTTGTATGAATTTGAGCTTGGTTGGAGATGTGATGATCCTGGCAAGTTGATAGGCTTCTTACAGGCTTAGATTCAATTTTTAGGCTTGGATTTCTTTGCTTCAATTAGACTTGTTTAGGCATGGTAAATGAATTCTGAGGCAAGATTGATGACCTATGCAATGAGACGAATCCTTCCATGGTTTTATTTTGCGTTTTACTGATGGTTTGCGTTTGCCCTAGACGGAATATGAACGGAAAAGATGACTGGAGACTAGCTCTGGCCATCTGAACAGTGCTCTAGCTTTAATGCAAATTATGTCCTAACCCTTGGATCTTCTTCATCCTACGAACCTCATGCTGCCACCAAATAAATGAACACATGCTCTTCACGTGCTTGGTTTAGTGCCTGAGTGATAGTGTGCGTGACACTCACCCTTGTTATCATGTATCTCACCCTGGATCTCTATGATTCGTTTACTTTGACTATCATTGCGTGTGTCAGATGAATCCCATGATCCTTATGGAGTCAATGTGTTGACTGAGCCTCACCATAATTCCATGGTCAACGCATGTATTGTATTGGACTTCCCTTGCTTTTTGCACCCCCATACAAATGAGCCCATTGGTTTTCATTTGATTCAGCTTTCTATATGCACCCCTTCATCTTTTTCTTTTCTTTTATTTTTCATATTAATTCTAGTTCAATTTTTAATTTGTAAAAATACCAAACCTCCATACAAAATTCCCAAATAATTCATGGACCATTCTCAATATTGTTAGAAATTTTTTCACAAATTTTTATTCCATTTTTCACTTATTTTTCGTCCAGAATTAACTTTCCATTTAATTTCTTTTATATTTTCTTTATTCTAAACACCTTGACTTCTCCAATTTCTTTCTTTCAAACCAAAATAGGTATAGGACCCGTTCCTTTTGCACTGTCCAGAGGACACCTTGAAGGTCATAAAATCTTTTTTTCCATTATTTTTAGATCATGTTTAGTATTCTTTTGAACCCATTCTTTGAGCTTGTGTCCATAAAACCCTAATTCTCTTTGTATTTCCCTTTGCATGATTTAAAATGTGAATTATTGGGAGATTTTTTAGAGATATTCTTGTCTCTGGTTGGTGATCTTATAGGTCCATTTTCATAATTTTTCAATGCCATTTGGTATTTTGTTTTCAAGTACCTTGAGTCACAAATTACATCTTGGTCCTCATTTCAACTTTCTTCTTCTCAATTTTGGTAAGATATTGATGCCATTCATTTGAGGTCATTAATTTGAGTCTCTTAGGTCCTACTAGAAGTCTAAGTGATTCGTATCCATTTTAGGTCTTCGTGTTTTGATTTTGTTGATTACTTGATCCATAAGTCACATATATGCTCATTTTCCCTAATTCTTCTCCTCCTTTCACCTTGACATTTTATTAAGCCCTGGTTTTTGTATGTGAAGTTCATTTTCCTTTGAAAATGTTTGACTTTTTGTTCTAAGTCTTTTTCTTATTTTTAAAGTCATGTGTCCATGTTCATTCGTTCATCCTTTCAACATATTGTTTGAATCTCTCTAACTTGAATCTCTTTGCTCCCACTTTGTTTTACATCTTAGGATACTCTCAATAAGTGTTAGCTTCTGGATTTTTCATTCACCTTTGACCTCATGCACGTTTACCGTGCTTAACGACTTAATTTTCTCATATAACTTCACCTTAACTCCTATTAGGGTTTAGCACCATTTTAGGGTATAGTTTGAAGTCGTATCTCCTTATGACTTTATAATACTTTAGTATGAGTTAGCCACTACCACTAGAAGTTAACTATCATGTAGGGTACCTTAGACTTAGGTCTTAGTCTTAGGAGTTCATTAAGGCTTTCCTTTAGCTAGTGGTGAGCTTTCCTTGAGGTGTGATAGGCTTAATTGTTAAAATTGCTTTATCATGCTAACTTTTGTTTTGTAGGGGGTGGGAAGATTGAGGTAAGCATCACTTCATTCCCATCTTTATGTTTTTTAATTGTGGTTACCTTAGCACCTTGTGCTTAGCTCATAGGCTTTCCCCCTTTATTTAGAGACAACTTAACTTCCTTAGGAAGTAAGTTGATTTCTAATTTTCTTTTCTTCTTTTCCTTTTTCTCATTAGGATTAGAAAATCTCACTAACCATTAGGATCCCCCTTTTGTATACAATAAATTACTTAGGGTTGTGTCTTAGTCCCCCATAGTTTTTCCTTTTGCAATTTGAGTCTTCTTCTCTCATCTTCAAACAAAATAAAAAAGACACTTAATAAAGGATAAAAATAGTCTCTTGTGTATAGACTTATTCCATGGGGCACTCATATTCATTCCATCTTGGAATAATGTGGGCTTATCTAGCATGATGTAAAAGTTTGATCACGAGACTATTTTCACAAAGAAAACATAAAATAAATTTCTTCAAAAGCTACCAAAACATGTAATAAGTTCAACAAGCTAGTGAACTTAGACCCTAATCCCTTGAAGCAAGTCTCGGATAAATTTCCTTACTTGGTGTGCTTGTTCTACTATTCCATCTTGGAATGTAGTAGCAAGTACACATTCCATGGAAAAGAGTTTGGATTCACTTCCTTGTTCCAAATTCATAAAAAACTCTTAAAAAGCAAACAACAAACAATAAGCGACTTTCCTGCTGGAACTATTTTCTCACCTCATTCACTCTCAACGCGAACTTGAGACGACTTGTCTCATTTGCAAGATGGTAAACACACTCGTTCAAGGCGAGCCTGCAACACCCGAGTATAGACATAAGCAGTTCCAGCCATAAAAAACACAAATAAATAGTTTCCGCCTTAGTTAGGCAAACTACGTCAACTCTGATCCTCATTTTCCCGATGAGGTACATAGGCAGCGGGGTAGGGCCCGTTTGAGCACATTCTTTATTTTCCCTACATTTTTCCCTTTTCTTTACGTTCTCTTTTTCCAGATCCATTCTCACTCCAATTCTATTTAGCCGTTCTTTTATTCAGCAACATCTTATTTCTCACCCTTTGAAACAGACAAACAAGCGTGGATCCCGTCGGGTACGACAGACGATCTGGGGTGCTAATACCTTCCCAGGTCGTAACTGACTCCCGAACCCATATCTTTGGTTCGCAAGGCCTTGTCCTTTCCTTCTTCCTCAAGTTTGTGCAACATTACCTTTCCCATTCAATCGGGATAAAAATGCCTGGCTGGAGACTCTACCTTTTCTGTGCCACTTTCGCGTTTGTACTAGGATGAAAATCCCGGGAGCGACAGCTGGCGAATCTGCTGGGAATCGAACCCAGAATCTTTGGTTTCCCCTTTGAGAGTCAATCCTAGCGCCTGTTTGTTTTATTTCTTCGGGTGTTTATCTGTTCGTTGTTGTGCGCTTTAGCTTTACTGTTTTCATTTATAGTTTTACTTTACAGCTTTACTTTACATCATTTATTTATCGCTTTCAGTATTTATTTTCCATGCATCATATATACTGGACTGTCTGGTTTGGCTTTTTTCTGTGGGATGGGGTTACTGTGAGATGAGCTCGGAACCGGGGCTCGAGTGCACCCTAGGACTTAGAGTGGTTCCACTTTGGCTTCATGGCATCTTGCTATGTTGGTAGTAGTGAGTTCCACACCCAGACTTGCGACCGTCTTGGTAATATATTGATATCGGAATCTTTCTAAGGCAATATACGACCTTGATAGTTATGTGAATCTAGGGACCGATCATTGAGAACCTTTGTGGAAACTTCCCTCTCCAGTGATGATAGTGACAAACCACATTTGTTGGCATACCCACTCATATCTGAGGGCCCACTGGGAACTTGCATAGGATGGTCTGGTTCTCTCATAGGAATCCAGTTAAAGCAAATTGTTCGTATAACGATAGTATTTTACCCTTCGGGATGAATGTATTATTGTTTCTCGATTCATTGCTTGAAGCTAGGGACTTATGAGGGATGCTTGTTTCCTTGGACTCAATTGAGACCTCCCTGAGTAATACATAATGCCAAACTGATTCCCTGATTTGGTCATGAGCCATTTCTCGGAAATGGTGAACGTATTATTGCTATTCGACTTTGAGAGTCCAAGATGTTAACCCGAGTAGCACACCCGTGAGATTGGGAGGGGTTTACAGGTTTGCAGGAACCTTAAGACCTTCAACACACCCATTGTGCCAGCATGATTCAGTATTGTGATCTGTTCTCTTAGACATTGATTCTAAGATTTAAACCTTTGATCAGAGAGATTATGATGTGATGATATTGTGACCCTGCACAGACACTTGTTTATATGATTGACTCTACACAGACACATCACTGACCACATGCCTCGCCTTGCATAAGCATCATGACATCATTAATCATATGTGTTCTTTTTATTCTCAGGGTTCATATTACTCCCAATTCCCGGTTGCATTGCTACTTCAAGATGGAAACTCTAAGGAAGAAGAATGTTCACTACACTTTCTCGTAACCAGAGACAAAGGGTATTTAGAAGTTAATCAGCCTAATGAATGACAAAGTTTTGGATGACTTCAAGAGAGAGTATGGAAAGATCTTAGAATATGTGAATAAACCAGCAGTTGATCAAAGGGACAACCTACATTCCTTGTTGCAATTTTATGATCCATAGTTACGAGTCTTTGTGTTTCCAGATTACATGTTAGCACCTACCTTGGAAGAGGTCTCCAGCATCCTGAAGGTTCCCATCAGAGAAGGTATGCCTTACTATGCTTCAGAGATCTTCCCTCCATATGAAGACATAACTGGTGCCTGTCACTCAAGTATGCTCAGAGTCAAGATTGGGCAAGAAGCTAACGAGGGTAATGGGATTCCTTTGGATTTTCTCATCACAGAAGCTCATGTTATTGCATTGGGAAACAAGTGGGCAGAATTCAGGGCATTGCTAGCTATGATGGTATATGGAATAAGTTTATTCCCATGAGATAAAGGGTTAATCAGAATGGAGGCTATTACCATCTTTTTCAAGAGAAACCCAGTTCTTACATTGCTAGGTGATTTCTATTATGGAGTTCATTACTGGAATGAGAAGAGAAAAGGGTATGTGAACTGTTGTGCTCCTTTGTTTGTTGACTAGTTTGTAAAGCAACTCCCAAAATTAGGACCTTTCCAATACTTGAAACAAGCTTGGAAGTGGTCCAAAAGATTGATGGGCTTAACCTCAGACAACATATCATGGGGGTGCAATAGAGACCTGATAGGCAAGGAGGTCATTGCTAGTTGTGGCACTTTCCCCAATGTACCATTGTTGGGAAGGAAATGGGGAATAAACTATAATCCTTCATTGTCTAGAAAACAGTTTGGTTAACCTCTGAAGGTTCCACCGTCAGCTAAAGAGGTAGTTGAGTCGTTGTATTTCTCGACAGAAGAAAACATGGAGTTGTGTGTACAGGTAGCCCAAGCTTGGGGGGTCAGGATAATGAAAGGAAAGAAAGATTTTAGGAAGGTGGACCCAAAAACATATGATCCTTTTGCTACATGGTTGAAAGATTGTGTAAAAGTATTACTTCTCTCGTTCTCTCTAGAGACCCCTTTATACCCTAAATAGAAGTCACCCTTGGATTCAGTACCTCTCAAAGACTACCAGAAATTGGAGGCCTTGGTTAAACAACTTAGAATGGAAAATCAAGAGGCCAACAATTCGTGCCAAAAGTTGATGATTTAGAATCAGAAGTTGGAAGAGAGAGCTCACCAGGCTGAAGAGATGGTCAGGCTCAAGCAACAGGACTTCCAAGAGAGAGAACTCTACTTCAAGAAAAGAGGGTTAGTTGAAACTCACAAGGCGAGCCAACACTAAAAAGATAAGAAAGCTTTGAACGAAGCTAATGAAGTTATAACTTTATGGAAGGAGAAATGGGAAGATAATCTGAATAAGCAGAAAGAGTTAGAGGCCAAATACAAACTGGAGATCAAAAGCCTTCAAGACTCCTTAGGTGAACAAGGAGAGCTGCTCCAAAAGGCCCACCACCAACAAAAGGATTACCTTAAGGATATGGCAAAAAGTCAACAGACAGTGGAAGATGCTCAGAAAGAGATAGAAGAGTTAAAACTTCGGGCTGATGTTAAGAAAATCAAGGCCGAGTCGAGTACAAGCAAAAAAAGTGAGAAGATATTCCTACAGCAAATTGAGGAGTAGCATGCCTCTTTTGACCTAAGGTATCTCCTAGTCCATAAGCTCATATAAGATCCAAATCATCCAGACATAGCCCCGTTGCTCCAAGGTGTCAAACGCCTTAGCTGGAGGTTGCAGGATGTAGAATTTCCTAGGGTCTAGTCTTGTATTCACATATCTGGATTACCCACAGGCCTGTTGTGGGATTCCTCTCTTATTGATGTACTTTTCCTTTTGATGTATGAACTGGCACCTTACGGGGACTTTATTATTTCAAATTTCATTGACTTGTCTTGGATCTTTGATTGTTATCTTTTACACGGACACATGATAATAAATGCTAATTCTGAATGTCACACAAGGTCTTCCTCCAAAGGCTATTCTCTTAGTACCGGGACGGAAAAGTAAAACAAAACTCTTGAGGATAAAAGGAACACATCATTGCATACATATCATTTTCATTTTCTTTCTTTTGTAGGTTTCTTCAGGGTACTTAATTTATCCATTTTCAGGGAAAGATTGCGAGAGTAGCTAGGATCCTTCATCCCAGATAGATCATTCCTCACTGGTACGCTACCCGCAACAATCAAAGAAACATCATGGACACTGTGCAGACAGAACTCAACAAACTCCGCACCTGAATGGGAGAGTTTATGGCGATGATGCAGGGCATGGCCCTAGGGCAAGAGCTGAGGAATGTTATGCAGAGGCTTACTCCTCCCCAAATTGACCCTCTAGTGGTTACTCCGGAAGCCCAGGGAAATCCACCCAACAACAACAGAGGAGACGGACCTCCGGGTCCGGAAACTGACACACCTACTCTTATTCCTATGGAAGATCGCCATGAGGATCAATTCCCTCCTACCAATGATGATATGGGTTTTGGCACGGGTGTGTAACACCCCAAAATTTGCCCTCTCATTTTGCATAACATTTAGCATATCATATTGAATATCATAACCAAAAAAATTGCATCATATTCATCATAACAGAGGGGAGGTTTGTGATCAGTGGCTAAAGCAATTGAGGGCCATCCAAAAGCAACAAAAAGGGGAAATATGTCTTCACAACATTGTGAAAAGGGTCACCAGAGTCCTATGGACTAATTTTTATCAAGAAAAAAAATTAAAAGAAAACCGTATCGATACATACGAGTTTCGTATAGATACATGTTTCATTTATGTATCAATACATACGATGTATGTATCAATGCATAAGTAAGTTAATTTGTTGGAAATAACCAAAGCTTCAGTATGTATCGATGCATACATCTTTGTATCGATACATACTTGTTATATAAATAACATGTATCGATACATACGAGTTTCGTATCGATACATAATCTTTTTTTGTTGTTTTTTCAGTTTCTTCTCCTCCACTTTCTCCTTTCCTTTCCTTTTCCTTATTCTATATTCTTCACATTTGTTCCACACTCTTCACATTTCCTTTTCCCTTGGATTACTCTACCACATTCTAGAGTTTTCTACAACCTTCCAAGGAATATTCCAAGGAATATTCCAAAGAATACTCTAGAACTCTCTAGAACCCTAACTAACTCCAAACCTAACCTAACTCCTAAGAAACCTCCATTCCCAAACCTCATGTCAAGCCTACACATTATATAAACCCACTTCATCCCAAAGCTAAGCTCTCTCTCATTTTTTAACTATTCTTCATCATTTTCACTTCATCTCTTTCATTCTTCTCTCAAACTTTTCCACCATTTTAAACCTCTCTCCAAAGCTTCTTCCTAGAAATTCTTCAAATTCTTCATTGGAATTTGAAGAACTTGAAGCTAAAACCACCATTAATCATCTCATTGTGAAGCTTATTTGAAGAATCAATTCTGATTTTGGAAGAGTTTTGAGCTTATTGGAGGTTATTGATCAAGTGTTCATCAAGAAGCATCATCAACCACATTTATTTTGCGCGGTCGTGGATCAAAGCTTTAACTCTCCGGTTTTCTTCTCCATTTGCATTCCGATCTACATCGCAAGACTAACCGAAGCAATCCTCCACTTCGTAGGTTGGTGATCTAAATCCGCTTCTCGATTTAACTTATTCTCTTCATCTCGCCATGACAACATTCTTCGTGTGTTTATCATTGTGTATGTGCTTGACCGTTTAATTTCGTCTTGATTATGATTTAATCACTTTGTTTGTTTGTAGTTAGAATTATAGCTTATTCTAGGTGCCATTAAGGTTTAAATTATGTCTTTTAGGCGTAAAATTTGTTCTCATTAGATGATAGTTGCATTAGGAGCTTCAGGAAATAAGTCGATCGTAAGAAGTGCTTTTTGCCTCATTATCTTGGGCATTATTTCTCCCTTTATCACCATATATTGATATGTCCTGATTTTAGGGAATTTTCGAGATTAGTTTCGACATCTCATTCCTTCATTTCGAGTCGTTTCGACACGCTTCCGTCCATTTCGCATATTTTGTGTTTATGTGTTTGTTTGTGCATGAATTGACTTATTGCATATTTTTGCTATGTCCATGCACCTTTTGTCATGTAAATAATCATGTTTCATTATGTTTTTGCATCTTTTGCACATTTCTCTAACTCATTTGCATTTCATTGTATCAATATATATGTTGCATTTCACATAACCATGTATGTATGTGCATTTGGTTGCATTTTGGTTGCATGTTTGATCACATCATTCAATTCTGAATTTTGCATTAAGCTTGACATTCTTGTTGATGTATCATGTTGCATATTCATGATCAATGTTCATTATGTTCATATGCCATGTTCACGTGCCATATTCGGCATAGTTGTTGCATAATAAATCATGTGGTGCATTCTTGCATAATCCTTAAAAAATAATCATGACATTCAATCATGCGCTTGATCCATATTCATGTTGCATATTCATGTTAATTGAGCATTTCATAATTGAATTTGTGCATTAAAAATGAAAATAATCAAAACTGCGTTTTACATTTCATAGTTGTCTTTGCATATAGGAGGTGTAAAATGTATGCTTCTTGTTGTGTAGTTCATGTTGTTTATGACTTTTTACACCTACTTTCATGCTCTCTGATAGCTGTAATATCTTGTTTGTATTTTGTGTTGTCTTTCATAGCTGATTGTGTGTTTAAGTGCTGTAAATAGCTGCTGAATTTTAGTTTAGCATAATGTAGGCACCCTTATACTTAATATTGAGTCTAGTTTAGGTCCAAGTTGCCTTAGGAATTATTTGGTATGTTTACCTCATTCCTTTTTATTAAATGTACACCACTAACCCTTGTTTTTTAGGGAGGTTGAGGTATGTTTCCTTACACCTTATTCTTTTAATTCTTTTATGCATTTCTTTATTCATTTATTTCCTTTACCTTTCATGTTTGTGTTTAGTAATATTCCCCTTTGTTCTCTAGAATCAACTTAACTTCCTTAGAAAGTAAGTTGCATTCTATTCCTTTTTCTTTTCCTTTTGCTAATTAGGATTAGAAACCGCATTAACCATTAGGACCTCCTTTTGCATTGAATAAATGACTTAGTTTTATGTCTAAGTGTAACACGGTGGGAGAACTGACTTTAAGTTATGTCGCGGATAGCAAGAGTCGCCACCGACTTTTATTTTATCCAAAGGAAAGGCATAAAAGAACAGGAAAGACCTTTAAAAGATTTTTGGGTCCGGGGGGTAGGTTATGTAAAGGGAAGGTGTTAGCACCCTTTACATCCATGGTTATCCATGGGCTCTTAGTTACTTAGCTCACTTTGAATTGTTTTTGAAAAGGTGAAGTATGTGAATAAAAATTTTCATAAGAGTTAATAATGATCCATGTGCGGATGCGTAAAAACTTGTGTTTGAAAATTTGTTTGAAATTTGTAAAGTGTTTGAAAATTTTTGAATGAAGTGAGCAAACAACTATGAGGTACCTACCCTAAAGTTTAAGTCTTTCTGTTCTTTATCCTTTTAATGGTAAGACTATCCCTATTATTAAGGAATAGGTAGTCATTACCTTGGATGTAAGGGACATATGAGGGACATCTGTTAATGAAGGCAACTGTGGGGTGTATTAAGCATTTAGGAGGGACTGTCATCATTATTCGAAAGGGACTTGATCTTTATGAAAGGCAACCATTAGGGACTTGATGACTTTATTTTGAGGGACTTGCTTTATACACCCCACTTGACCTTATAATTAGGCAACATTGAGGGATAGCCCTAGAAAGTGAGATGGCGATTAAAAATCGACTTACGTGTGTGAGTGTTTAATTTAATTTATCTTATAATTTTGAATGATCTAAATTTTATTTTAAATACAATACATGTTTACACTCCCTAAATTACTAACCATGGCATGAAAAATTAAATAAATTAAATATTTACAAAAATTTACACCAAGGAGCAATTACATAATAATAATATAATTAAAATAAATAACAAATAAATAAATATAAATAATAAGCAAAAATAAATAAATAGGCAATAATAAATATAATAGGGGTTAGTAATAATAATAATAAAAAATTAAATAAGGTTAGTGAAATAATAATAATAAGCATAATAATAAAATAAATGGATTAGTAATAATATGATTAGTAATAATAATAAACAAAATAAGAATTAGATTAATTATAAAATTATATACAACTTAATAATTCTAAACATAAAAAATTATAATTATAAAATTTAATTATTTTTTAACCATATATATATTTTTTAAAAGAATAAAATTTGGATTATGAACAAAATTATAGAAACAATTTCATATTATAAAAAATTTGGTTATAAGCATATTTACAAGATTCAATTATATTAAATATTATATTTACAAAAATAAAGTTAGAGAAATAAAATTAGGTTTTAACATTTGTTTAGAGAAAAATAAATTAGGGTTTTATAAAGTTAGATTTTAGAAAAAATATTTTTTAGGGTTTATAATATAATATACAAAATTAATAAATAAATACACATATATTACAATTTAATTACATAATAAAGAAAATAATTTAAATTGAGAAAAATAAAAGTTTAGAATTTTAGAAAATATAAGTGTTGTCTTAGGTATTTATTAAATATATATACATGCATAATTTATTTTTTAATTGATAAATAAGAAAACAATTTAAGCAAATTAATTAAATAAATTAAAACAGAAAAATGGTAAAAAGAAACTTACCTTGGCTGGGTTTGAACCCAGGACATCCTGCCTGCAAGCAACAAAACGTACCACCAGGCCAGCCACATATTGGTGATAATGGAATGAGTTGAATCAGTTTTATGCAATGCCTGGAAAAAATCAGAAAAATAAATGGAAGCAAAAGGCCTGGGGGAGGATTGAACCCAGGACCTCTTAACACACAAACGCACGCATGACCATCCGGCTGGGTGAGCAAATCTGATATTGGAATGAGAACAATACATAATATATTATAACAACTTAATTCCTGGAAAAAGAAATAAAAAGGAACCAAAGCCAGGGTTCGAACCCCTGCCCTTTGCTTTGAATACCCAAGACCAAGCAGCCAACCACTGGGACAAGCCATGCGCTTGTGATAATAACTCAACATTAAAACATAAAATATTTAAAACACAATTTGAATTTCTGAAACGCGCGCCAACATCCTTCTTCTTCTCCAAATTTCCTGCGAATCTTTATGCAATTTTACCTGCGAATCTTACTGTGTGTTCTTCAATGTTTTAAACCTGCGAAAATGAAACATCCACAAAACAGTATCGATTCATGAAATTAATTAGTGTTTTATGATCCTCACAGTCCATACAACATTCCTATGTTCTCAAAATTCATTTATATTTAATGAATCGAAGAACCCTAATTTGGAGGTCCAAACCCTAATCATGGCCGAATCCATTCTAGGCAGTGAAGCTTTAGTTTAATGATCCAGAAACAATCTACACAACATCACATACAAGATTATGCAACCAAAATTCATTAATATGCAGCAAATTAATGGAATCGAAAAAAATATTTTCAAGAGCAAAGTGAACTCGGGTTGAGCAATATAGCATGGTATTGATGCATATGAGTGTTGGTTTTGCTTCAAGAATGTCCAAGGAACATTGCTATGTTCTTATTTTACCTTAAAACACCTTGTATCAATGAATCCGAATGTGAGGTTTTGGATGGTTTTTTGATTTGTGAAACTTACTTTTGGAGGCAGAAAATTCGTGGCTTTGTGATGGCAATGAGTTAAGCACTTATAGGAGAGTGAATTAGGTCAAAAAGATTGATTGTTTGTGTGGAAAAATTGATATGAAAAGATCCAAATTGATCATGCCTTTAAAATCCAATATTCTTGTATGAAGGCTTGCTATTTTTGGACAAATCTTATGATTTCTTTCCTCTTCAATTCAAATCAATATTTAAGACTTTCTAGAAGCTTAATCTCCATCAAATCTTACATTTTCATATTTTATTTTTATTTAAAATGATTTTTAATGAATTAAATCAAAATAAATAAAAATAAAATAATAAAAATTCTGATTTTTAATGGTTTGGGTCGTGCATGAAGTCATTGTATGGGTTGGGTCATTATTTAGCAAGCTCATTTGGAAGAAATTGGTTTTAGACCTCTTTTTTCATCATAAACCAACTCAAAATTTCCCAACTTTGCAAGGGCACATATCCTTCAATTTTAATGCTATGAGGGTGTTCTTGGACATTTTAGAAAGCTTGAAGAGTCCTCTAACCAACCCCACTGGTTTCATGTCCATATCATTTACCAATCTCAAGTTATGCCCTTTTGAAGTTGTAGACTTTTTGTTGACTTTCAAAAGGACCTATAATGTCTTAGCTCATACCTTCCAAATGAAGCATTTTTTGGGCTTGGCTTGTGAGACACAAAGTTGTAGAGAATTCAATTTCCTTCAAAATGAGCTTTGAGTGGAGACTTGGTGATGAAGTATGTGAAAGTTATGGCTGGTCAAAGTTCAGTTGACTTTTACTAAAGAAACCCTAATTTAGAAACTCCTGATTCTTGATGATCTGGAATCTCCTTGATGAATCATGATCAACCCTTGATCAAATGATGAATTTTACTTCATATACTTGATGTTGGCAAAAAAATCATGAAGTTTGACTTTGGTTTGACCACAGTTGACCTCAGTTTGACTTTTTAACTGCATTGACTGATTTTGACTTATCTGATCATCTGACTGAGCAAACCTTTGAGAAAAGTCTTGAAACTTGTCATGGGGGTTCTTACACACATATAAGATGTTATGAAGCTCACTTGAAGTCTTGGAAGTCCATTTAGCCTGATTAAAGTCAAAACCCTAGTTTTGGATGCATTGCTTAGGAGGATGCATTGTCTGAGGGAATTGTCAACTCTTCTGACCAATTGTGAACTTTGTGAACCTTGTGAACTATCATAAAATGTCTTGTGAACCTCATTGGAGATATTGTGACCCTTGTGAACCTTGTAAAGTGACTTGTAGACTTCATGAACCTCATGAAAGGTCATGTAAGCATTGTGAATCTTGTGAACCTTGTGAACCTTCATAAAGTGACTTGTAGACTTCATGAACCTCATGAAAGGTCATGTAAGCATTGTGAATCTTGTGAACCTTGTGAACCTTCATAAAGTGACTTGTAGACTTCATGAACCTCATGAAAGGTCTTGAAAGTGTTGAGAAACTTGTGAACCTTGTGAACCTTCATAAAGTGACTTGTAGACTTTATGAACCTCATGAAAGGTCTTGTAAGTGTTGGGAAGCTTGTGAACCTTGTGAATCTTCTTAGAACACAAAGTCTTGTATTGTGAGGGCAAAGTTTGGGGTGCAACAGCTGCCCCTGTTCAATTTTCTGAAACCTGAGGGGTTAGATTGGTATGTTTGCCAGTCGTGACCTGGAAGGTTGAAGGGGATTGAACACAAAAGCCCAAAAATTTGCACTCACCAGTGCATAAAATGATATAGATGGCTAGTTGAATACGATTGAGTGGGCTTAAAGATGCCACTTGGAGGAAAGTTCTTCAAATACATGTCTTGGAGGATGAAGCATTCCAACATATGGAGGTATAATGATAGCTGGCAGGAGGATGGAGCAGTCCTGAGGTAATGATATGATTTCAGGAGGATGAAGCAATCCTGAAGTAAAGAAGCTGTCAGGAGGATGAAGCAATCCTGAGGTAAAGAAGCGGTCAGGGGGATAAAGCAATCCTGAGGTATTGATAATATGCTTTCAGGAGGATGAAGCAGTCCTGGTGTAATAAAAAACTTTCAGGAGGATGAAGCAGTCCTGATGTAATGATAAGCTGTCAGGAGGATAAAGCAATCCTGAGGTAATAAATAGCTGTCAGGAGGATAAAGCAATCCTGAGGTAGCAATGTGATTTCAGGAGGATAAAGCAATCCTGATGTAATAGGAATTTTCAAGAGGATAGAGCAATCCTGAAGTAATGATGATAGCTGTCAGGAGGATGAAGTAGTCCTGGTGTAGTAATATGTTCCCAAGAGGATGAAGCAGTCTTGAGAGATGATAAGTCTTCAGGAGGATAAAGCAGTCCTGATGGATGATATGCTTTCAGGAGGATGAAGCAATCCTGATAATCATAAGTTTGTTTGCTGGATAATTAACCTGAAAACAAGGTAGCATTCTGTATAATAATATTAGTTTATGCATTATGTATGTATGTATGATATGATGCACTTAGGTGATGTACTATGTATCTATGGATATGTATGTTATGGTATGATGTAAATGATGTATGTATGATATGACACTGCCTGAAGCGTCCGGATATCTTCGTATAACAACTGCTGGCCAGGGAAAATAAATCCCGATTCGCTTGCCGAAAAATATGAGGAACTCGTTCCCGTCTTGTTTGATGATGAGGTATACATAATCTTCCGTATGCTGGGGATAGCAAGGTACATATAACCTCCCGTCTGCTGGGGATAGCAAGGTATATATAACCTCCCGTCTGCTGGGGATAGCAAGGTATATATAACCTCCGTCTTCGTTTGATAGTAGAGTAAATATAACCCCGTCTTCGTTCATCGTACCCTTATTGGAAAGTAATTTCCCATATATCCGTATGAGGATAAAAGAGATGGATATAAATTCCAGGGGAGATGTGACTTTATGAAGATGGATTTATCCTACTGAGGGTTTGTAACTTTTTTGTAGAGATGAACCGGCGAAGCTTCGTTGAAATCCTTCCCTCGTTCGTCCTTAGTAAATACTATTACTGCATTTTCATGCATTTCTGGTAAACATCAATCATATTAGAAAGCATACATGCATTTTTGGTAAACATCAATCATATTCAAAAGCATACATACATTCAAACACAACCAATGGACGTTTCGCTTATGTAAATAGGGTAAAAGTAAATCTGGATTCAAAAGATGGAATTTATTTATATCAAAAAGTGACCCATACACGGGCAAGTTTGTACAAGGAGACATAAACCCTAGTAAGAGGATTTTGCCATAAAGTTTTTACAAAACAAGGAAAATCAGCTATGTGGGAAATAATCCTATTGAGTTTCAATTCTACTATTGCCATTATCTTCAAGTATCTCATCTTCTGCTGTTGAGACGGAAACGATTGGATTGAGCTTTATCTGTTCGAGCTTGAGTAAGTAACACAACTGGTTGCAGTTTCATGGGTGATCCAAACGAGACATAGTCATACGCTTTAATCCCTAACTTTTTCCTGGATTGCCCTTTCAGGTTTTCAATCCACCGGGATACCCATTTTTGCCCAAGCCGCCTTTTCAGGTTTTCGACTTGCCGGGTGTACATCTTTTTATATATATATCCCTAATTTTTGCCCAAACCCTTTTGGTTTGCCGGGATGCCCTTATTTTTGTCTAGGCCTGTCAACCTAGCGGGTCTCTTTTCATGCGTAGTATTTTTTAACTATGTCTGCGTTTACAGGCTGCGGGAAGTCTTCACCATCCATAGTAGTGAGTATCATGGCACCTCCTGAGAACACTGTCTTGACTACAAATGGTCCTTCATATGTTGGAGTCCACTTGCCCCTAGGATCACCCTGTGGTAATATAATACGCTTGATTACCAAGTCACCAGCCTGATATACCTTTGGTTTAACCTTCTTGTTAAAAGCTTTAATCATTCGCTTCTGGTACATCTGGCCATGACAAACTGCTGCTAACCTCTTTTCATCAATCAAATTTATCTGGTCCAGTCGAGTCTGAATCCACTCATCTTCATCCAAGCCTGCATCCTTCATAATTCTTAAGGAGGGGATCTGAACTTCAATGGGCAGAACTGCTTCCATACCATAGACTAAGGAGAATGGGGTTGCCCCTGTTGAAGTACGTATCGTAGTACGATAACCATGAAGAGCAAATGGTAACATCTCATGCCAATCCTTATAAGTAACAGTCATCTTCTGTACAATCTTCTTGATGTTCTTATTAGCAGCTTCAACGGCCCCATTCATCTTTGGACGATACGGAGAAGAGTTGTGATGCTTAATCTTGAACCGTGTGCAGAGATCAGTAATCATAGTGTTGTTCAGATTAGAGCCATTGTCAGTAATAATCCTTTCAGGGATGCCATACCTACATATGAGATTATTCTTAATGAATCGAGCCACAACATTCTTGGTAACAGATGCAAATGAAGCTGCCTCTACCCATTTCGTGAAGTAATCAATAGTAACCAGGATGAAACGATGCCCATTAGAGGCAGTAGGCTTGATCTCACCAATCATATCAATGCCCCACATGGCAAAGGGCCAAGGAGCCGTCAACACATTCAATGGTGATGGAGGTACATGGACTTTATCAGCATAGATTTGACACTTGTGACAAGTTCTGGAGTGTTGATAGCAATCAGCTTCCATGGTAGACCAATAGTAACCTGCTCTCAATATCTTCTTTGCCATAGTATGACCACTAGAATGAGTGCCAAAAATCCCATCATGCATATCTTCCATAATCTCAATTGCTTCCTTCTTATCCACACAACGAAGCAAAGTTGAATCATGATTGCGCTTGTACAAAATCCCATTACTCAAAAAGAACTTAGCAGAGAACCTTCTCAGAAACTTCCTATCTTTGACAGATGCCCCTTCAGGGAACTCCTGAGTTTCAAGATATCTTTTCACTTCATAGAACCAAGGCTTCTCCTCTGCCCCTTCAGTGTCAATCTCATTGCAGTATGCAGGCTTTTCAAATCTATCAATAGTAATCTTGGGAGCTTCATCATCCCAACTGATCTCAAACATGGATGCCATGGTGGCCAATGCATATGCCAACTGATTCTCTCTTCGTGGAATATGTCCAAAGGTAATCTCTTTGAAATGTGGGATCAAAGAAAAAACATGCTCTCTGTAAGGAATGAGATTATCATGCTTGGTATCCCAATCTCCTTTAATCTGACTAACTACCAGGGCTGAATCTCCATACACATCAAGGAACTGAATCTTCATATCAATAGCAGCTTTAATACCCAAGATACATGCCTCATACTCAGCCATGTTATTGGTACAATAGAAACAAAGTCTGGCAGTAATCGGGGTATGACAACCTTCAGGGGAACTGATCACAACACCAACACCATTACCAAGTGCATTGGAAGCACCATCAAAAACCATAGTCCATCGGGATCCTTGTTCAGGTCCGTCATATTGTCCAGGTTCTTTGGTAATAATCATAATGTCTTCATCGGGGAACTCAAAACTCATTGACTGGTAATCATCCACTGCTTGATGAGCCAGATGATCAGCAACAACACTTCCTTTAATGGCCTTCTGAGTAGTGTACTGTATGTCATATTCTGTCAAGATCATTTGCCATCTTGCAATTCTTCCGGAGAGAGCAGGTTTCTCAAATATGTACTTGATTGGATCCATCTTTGAAATCAACAAGGTAGTATGGGTCAACATATACTGTCTTAGTCGGCGAGCAGCCCATGCCAAAGCGCAGCAAGTTTTCTCGAGCAGTGAGTATCTTGTTTCACAGTCGGTAAACTTTTTGCTAAGGTAGTATATTGCCTGCTCTTTTCGACCAGACTCGTCATGTTGCCCCAACACACACCCCATTGAGTTGTCTAACACAGTTAAGTACATAATCAAGGGTCTTCCATCAACTGGTGGCATCAAAATTGGAGGTTCTAGTAGATATCTCTTGATTTCATCAAAGGCAGTCTGACACTCATCATTCCATTCCATCACCTGATCTTTCTTCAACAACTTGAAGATTGGCTCACAAATGGCAGTTAGCTGGGAAATAAATCTTGCAATGTAATTCAACCGTCCCAAGAAACCTCTGACCTCCTTCTCAGTACGGGGAGCTGGCATCTCTCGTATAGCTTTTACCTTTGCAGGATCCACTTCAATACCTTTTCCACTGACTATAAAACCCAGGAGCTTACCAGATCTAACTCCAAAAGTACACTTGTTTGGGTTCAATCTCAACTTGTATTTCTTCAACCTCTCAAACAACTTATGCAGATGATCAAGATGTTGTTCTTCATTCTGGGACCTGGCTATCATATCATCCACATATACCTCTATCTCATGATGAATCATATCGTGAAACAAAGCCACCATAGCACGCTGATATGTTGCCCCTGCATTCTTTAAACCAAATGGCATCACCTTATAACAAAAAGTGCCCCACTGTGTAACAAATGTTGTCTTCTCCATATCTTCAGGAGCCATCTTGATTTGATTGTAACCAGAGAAACCATCCATAAAAGAGAATACCTTATGCTGAGCAGTGTTGTCTACCAGAATATCAATATGAGGAAGTGGAAAGTCATCTTTGGGGCTAGCTTTGTTCAAATCTCTGTAGTCTACACACATACGTACCTTACCATCTTTCTTAGGAACTGGTACCACATTTGCAACCCACTGAGGATAAGAAGTCACTGCTAAGAACCCTGCATTGAACTGTTTCATTACCTCTGCTTTGATCTTTTCTGACATTTCAGGACGCATACGACGAACCTTCTGCTTCTTTGGACGACAATCTTCTTTCACTGGTAAATGGTGAACCACAATGTCTGTATCCAATCCTGGCATATCTTCATAAGACCAAGCAAAGATCTCCACATAGTCACGTAACATCTGAATCAATCTGCTCTTGACACTGTCCTCTAAATCAGCCCCTATCTTGACCTCTTTTCTGCTTTCTTCAGTTCCCAGATTCACAACTTCGACTGGCTCTTCATGTGGCTGTATAGCTTTCTCTTCTTGTTGTAACAACCTAGCAAGCTCTACAGGTATTTCACAATCGTCCTCATTTCCGTCTTCAGTTTGATTGATCGGATTCTCGAAATTATAATTGGCAATAGTAGAACTGTTATCAACAGGATCCAGAGTGGATGAGGATCTGCATTTAGTGATGTGGGTGTGTGTAAGAACACATAGCTGATAAAACAAAAATAAAAGAAAAGAAAGACAAGGAACACAATATTTACGAAAACGAAACGTCCACTGATTTTATTGAATGAAGTATGTAAATGAAATGACATCCCGTAACAAGCACACCATTGTGCCCCGGGTAAGGCACAAGGCTTGAAAGTTCAATTGTTCAAAGAAATTACAAACTTAAAAGCAACAACACAGTAATAGTATTTACTCCTGACTAAAGGAGATAGGGATAACATCTTCAGCTTTCCAATTATTGAGTCCAGCACCCACAGTAGGAAAAATCCAAGCATCCAAATTGTAGTCTTCATCATAGTCTCCCACAGCATTGATCTGATCTTTCATAACCCCTTGATTGGTGATACGAACAGTACGAGCACGACGAACAGCCTTCTGGGACTCTGCAGTGAAACCCAAACCAAATTTGTCAGACTTGTATGGGATATCAGGAAGCTGACCCCAAATAGTACAACCACCTTCATCTACCACAGCCCTAGCATCATTGAGGGAGGCCATTGCCATTGTTGGAGGTTTTCTGGTGACCACAGGAACTTTCTTCGCAACAGGAGGAGCTACATAATCATTAACAACCCAGGGAACCACTTCAAATGTCTGACACGGAGTTTCAATGTATTCACCTTCCATTTCCAGATACTTGAAAGTGTTTACATGGCTGACAAAGTATTCTTCTTCTCCATAGACAGTAACAACCTTTCCATCTACCGGATATCTCAACTTTTGGTGTAATGTAGATGTTACAGCACCTGCCCCATGGATCCAGGGACGACCAAGCAGACAAGAGTATGAAGGACGAATATCCATCACATAAAATGTAGCAGTAAAAACCTGGGAACCAACTTTAATTGGTAAATCAATTTCCCCATGCACTACTCTTCTAGAACCATCAAAAGCCTTCACCACAATACTACTGGGCTTCAGCACAGCGTCTTCAGGACTCAGCTTATTCAGGACTTCCTTGGGCAACACATTCAGAGAGGAACCATTGTCTATCAGCACATGTGACAGGGTAGTGCCCCTGCATTCAATTGAAATATGCAAGGCCCTGTTATGATCCCTCTTGGCAGGGGTCAAATCAGCATCAGAAAATCCTAACCCATTATCATAGGTCAGGTGGGCAACACAATTCTCAAACTGGTCAACAGAGATAGCATTGGGTACATGAGCAGTCTTCAGAAACTTGATCAAGGACTTGGCATGAGCCTCAGAACACAACAACAAGGACAACATAGAAATCTTTGAGGGAGTATGCCCCAACTGATCAACAATGTCATAATCACTCTTGCGAATGATTTTCAATACTTCTTCCATCTGCTTAGAGAGATCATCAGCAGCTGGCACATCAGTAAATACATGCTCAATAACAGGACCTTTGCTCCGAGCATCAGTGGTGGAAGTAGCAGCAGGAGTAACTGCATTCTTAGAAGTAACTGGAGATGAGAAGACTCTTCCACTACGTGTGATCTTGCTAGATCCAGCAATATTATCAATATCAACAGGCACATCAGCTAAGGGTTCTTGCTTAACACCATGGATGTAAACATCAGACCCATAATGCCAAGGCACAGCTTTATCAGATGTATAAGGAATAGGACCAGGAGTAGTAATGATCAGAGGAGCCACTCTGGCTTCAGCAACAACTTTCACAGGGCCTTCAGCAGTGATCTTGATTGGACCCTGATGAGTGATTTTAATAGGTCTCTTTGAAGTGATTCTTACCGGTACTTTGTCAACCATATCAACCTCTTCAATCTTCCTACCTTGAGTCAGATGATCCACCATACTTTCTACAGACGACGGAGTCCTCTCAAACACTATAGTATACTTATCCATGAGACGTTGAATTCCATCTCTCAATATGAAGCAACTATCCGGCTTATAGGTACAATACAAACAATCTTCACGACAACCTGGAAAGAGTCCAGCCTGTCCTAACCTTTTCTTGATAACAGACAATGGTGTGGTCAACTCCATAACTGAATAGACATGTAGATCTTCATCAATGGCATTGACAGTCTTCTCGTGATTTGGCATGGGAGCAGTAATCACATTTGGAATACCCGGAGGGTCAAACTCAATCTCTCCAGCCTCAATCATATCTTGAATTTTGTTCTTCAAGACCCAGCAGTTATTAGTATCATGTCCCTGACAGTTTGAGTGATATGCACATTGTGCATTGGGATTGTACCTGGGTGAGGTAACATTAGGATTCTGAGGAGCCTCCTTCAAAGTAATGAGTTCAGCTTTCAACAAATGTTGCAGTGCCTGAGCCAGTGACATGTTGATCTTTGTGAACTGCCTTCTAGCCCTCTGTTGGTTGCCCTGTGGCTGCTCTGTTGTTGCAGGAGTTGGATTTGAAATATGAACTGCACTAACAGACTGATGCCTTCTGTTACGATCAGGCTGACCATAAACAGCATTGGATTCTTTCTTCCCAGTGGGAGGCTTCTTTGCAGTACCTGATGAAGAAGTACCCACTTGGATCTTACCATTCTTTATACCATTCTCTACTCGCTCTCCCGTCATGATCAACTCAGTGAAGCCAGATGATGAGCTTCCAATGAGATGACTGTAAAACGGACCATTCAGCGTACACATGAACATATCAACCAATTCCCTGTCAGTCAAAGGGGGTTGAACTCTTCCAGCTAAATCTCTCCACTTCTGAGCATACTCTTTAAAACTTTCTTTGGCACCCATAGACATGCTCTGAAGCTGCATGCGAGTGGGAGCTAAGTCAGCATTGTATTGATACTGCTTATAGAAAGCTTCAGCAAGATCATTCCAGTCTCTGATGTTGACACTCTCCAACTGATAATACCACTCCAACTGAGCTCCAGATAAGCTCTCTTGGAAAAAGTGGATCCACAACTTCTTGTCAGCAGTGTGAGGTTGAATTCTTCTGACATAAGACCTCAGATGCAGCTTGGGACAAGAGACCCCATCATAGACAACGAAAGTAGGAACCTTGAAACCAATGGGTATGACTACCCCAGATATCAAACTCAAATCCTCAAAATCCAGCCCAGATGATTTATGCAACTCCATAGCATCCATCCTATCCACCAGCATCTTGAATTTGTCCTCATTAGGATCATGGTAGTAGTTAGCCTCAGAATCAGAGTCCCCCATAGTGTTGTGGAGACTGCCTCCCTCTTTTTCAGATTCCTCAGATTCATAGTCTTCAACCTGTTCTTTGGTCTTGACAGGCCCTTTGAACCTTCTTCCCATGTTGAGCAGGCCCCCTGACCTTCTAGTCTTCTTAGTCTTCTTGGCCAGCAGTGTCTTCAATTCATCCTGCCCCTTGGATAGGTTCAGGATCAGCTCTTGGAACTGTGCGTTCTGTGCCTGGAGATCCTTAACTGATTGTTCAAGAGCCATTACTGAAATAAACAGCGAGAAGATGAGAAACCTGTGCACAATTAAACCTGTGATGCGATGATATGATGTTTTAATGCGTATGCAATGTTTTCAAGGACCGCAGGATTTAAATTTGCTTAAACAAACAAGAAGGTAAACTTTTATTAGTAATAAATTTGTTTTGCCTCTTGGGCTTACAGAAATGAAATGAAATAAATACAAAAGATGGGGTTTTAAGTCTCCCATGGACGTTTCCTCTTTGTGTTGAGGTATGAGTTGAGATTTCGTTCCTCATGAAGTTGCTTTGTTAGTTCCAGGATTCTTTCTTGGCTTGCTTTGTAATGTGCCTCGAAAGTATCCCTTTGCTCCTTCAGTTGGATCCAAGATCTCTGCAAGTCTTCCATATCAGTAGGCATGTCTGGGTGAAGGATGGTATAAGCTGTGTCTCCTTCAGCAACAGGTTCCATGGTAACTGGTAGGACGGCAGGATATGGCATCATGAGAGTCTGAGCACGAGATCGTACCCATCTGATGTAAGCTTCCATAGGAATAGTATACTTAGGCTCCAGTGTCTTGCTGTCAACCCTGCTTACTTTTCCCCAAGCTCGTATGAATCTCTGACGGTAACCTTGAAGATCGTTGTCGTAGTCAAACACAATGCCCTGAATCAACATGTCATATGGACCATCGCTTCGAGCGTAACCAAACTGTCGTAAAGCCAGAGAGGGGTTGTAGGTAATGCCTCCTCTTATGCCTAGAAGTGGCACATTAGGAAACTCCCCACAACGGTCAATGATGGTGACATTCTCCATAGATCTGGAGCACCAATGGATATCTGAGTGAGAAAGTGACATGATCCTCTTGGACCATCTGAACCCTTGCTCATTCTTCATTACTGAGCGAGGAAGGTGAGAAATAAACCACCTAGAAAGCAAAGGTATGCAGCACATCAAAATTCCTCTTGCCCTTGTAGTACGAGTATGAAGAGAGTGCAGAATGTCTCCAAGCAATGTAGGTACTGGATTGTGACTCAGGAATATGTTGATGGCATGAACGTCTATGAACTGATCTGGATTGGGGAACAATACTAAGCCATATATTAGCAAGGCTAAGATTTCCTCAAAAGCATCATAGCTCATGGCCTTCAAGAACATTTGAGCTTTATCCATTAATACCTTGGCAAGAATACCCTTAACTCCGCTTCTCGTTTCTAGAACAATGTCAGACTTCTTCAGATGTAGAGCTGCAGCAATAACCTCTGGTTTAAGCTCCTTCTCCAAACCTGTGAAGGGTCTTTGGTCAAGAACAGGTATACCTAGAAGTTTAGAGAACTCCTCCATGGTTGGAACCAGTTGATAATCAGGGAATGTAAAGCAATGGTGCTTAGGGTCAAAGAACTGAAACAGGACACTCATCATGTCTTCATTGAACCCTGAAGCAACTAGATCCAATAGGTGACCATGTCTCTTGATGAACTGGGAATGATCAGACACATGAGAAACCAACTCTTTAAGCTTAGCAGGTATGCCCACAAAATTGATCCTGATGGTGTTTCTACGAGCAGAGGCCATGACCTGCAACAAAGAACAAAGATAAATCCTTTGGTCCTTGAAATGGTTAGTGAAAATGCTATGCTTATGATGCATGATGATGTCATGATGTTATGCTCAATCACGAACATGTGGCACACACAAACAAGTCACACCATAGCCCTAGGTTTAAAGGCTTGCATGAGGTTCAAAGGTAAGTACCCTCCCCTGAAGTTAGATGGTTCATCCTGTCCTACAAAAGTAACCAGGTTCTAAGGGATATCAATATCATTGATCCTTCACAAGGGTGGTTGTTCAGAAGGCAACTTACTTGCCAACCAAAACCCTCCAAGTTTAAGATCTCAATGAGCGTAGTATCGAGTGTCAACCAACTTCAGTCTGCACCAAAGCCGGTTACCTCACTACTTTCTAAAGGCCAAGATGAGTTAACTAGGGTTCTAAAAGTTAGTTAGTGCATTGACAAAATATGGCAGCCTCATATTATCCTCAACTTGACTTAAGGAACATAAGCACCAACCAAGAAGTCACACTAACTATGGCCACCAGATCAACCATATCGATATACGTCGTACAGTTTCCTTGGTCTATTGCCATTTACCTAAGGTACACTAGATCCGGGTTAGGACCTTTCACACATAAGAGCACCCCAACAAGTAATATAAAGCAAACAAGGCAAACAAATTTAAAGTGATCTAATTCCTAAGGGTACCCCTCTTTAATACAAATCCCCAGCAGAGTCGCCAGTTCTGTAACACGGTGGGAGAACTGACTTTAAGTTATGTCGCGGATAGCAAGAGTCGCCACCGACTTTTATTTTATCCAAAGGAAAGGCATAAAAGAACAGGAAAGACCTTTAAAATATTTTTGGGTCCGGGGGGTAGGTTATGTAAAGGGAAGGTGTTAGCACCCTTTACATCCATGGTTATCCATGGGCTCTTAGTTACTTAGCTCACTTTGAATTGTTTTTGAAAAGGTGAAGTATGTGAATAAAAATTTTCATAAGAGTTAATAATGATCCATGTGCGGATGCGTAAAAACTTGTGTTTGAAAATTTGTTTGAAATTTGTAAAGTGTTTGAAAATTTTTGAATGAAGTGAGCAAGCAACTATGAGGTACCTACCCTAAAGTTTAAGTCTTTCTGTTCTTTATCCTTTTAATGGTAAGACTATCCCTATTATTAAGGAATAGGTAGTCATTACCTTGGATGTAAGGGACATATGAGGGACATCTGTTAATGAAGGCAACTGTGGGGTGTATTAAGCATTTAGGAGGGACTGTCATCATTATTCGAAAGGGACTTGATCTTTATGAAAGGCAACCATTAGGGACTTGATGACTTTATTTTGAGGGACTTGCTTTATACACCCCACTTGACCTTATAATTAGGCAACATTGAGGGATAGCCCTAGAAAGTGAGATGGCGATTAAAAATCGACTTACGTGTGTGAGTGTTTAATTTAATTTATCTTATAATTTTGAATGATCTAAATTTTATTTTAAATACAATACATGTTTACACTCCCTAAATTACTAACCATGGCATGAAAAATTAAATAAATTAAATATTTACAAAAATTTACACCAAGGAGCAATTACATAATAATAATATAATTAAAATAAATAACAAATAAATAAATATAAATAATAAGCAAAAATAAATAAATAGGCAATAATAAATATAATAGGGGTTAGTAATAATAATAATAAAAAATTAAATAAGGTTAGTGAAATAATAATAATAAGCATAATAATAAAATAAATGGATTAGTAATAATATGATTAGTAATAATAATAATAAACAAAATAAGAATTAGAAACTATTAAGGAAATAAGAGCAATTTAATTATAAAATTATATACAACTTAATAATTCTAAACATAAAAAATTATAATTATAAAATTTAATTATTTTTTAACCATATATATATTTTTTAAAAGAATAAAATTTGGATTATGAACAAAATTATAGAAACAATTTCATATTATAAAAAATTTGGTTATAAGCATATTTACAAGATTCAATTATATTAAATATTATATTTACAAAAATAAAGTTAGAGAAATAAAATTAGGTTTTAACATTTGTTTAGAGAAAAATAAATTAGTGTTTTATAAAGTTAGATTTTAGAAAAAATATTTTTTAGGGTTTATAATATAATATACAAAATTAATAAATAAATACACATATATTACAATTTAATTACATAATAAAGAAAATAATTTAAATTGAGAAAAATAAAAATTTAGAATTTTAGAAAATATAAGTGTTGTCTTAGGTATTTATTAAATATATATACATGCATAATTTATTTTTTAATTGATAAATAAGAAAACAATTTAAGCAAATTAATTAAATAAATTAAAACAGAAAAATGGTAAAAAGAAACTTACCTTGGTTGGGTTTGAACCCAGGACATCCTGCCTGCAAGCAACAAAACGTACCACCAGGCCAGCCACATATTGGTGATAATGGAATGAGTTGAATCAGTTTTATGCAATGCCTGGAAAAAATCAGAAAAATAAATGGAAGCAAAAGGCCTGGGGGAGGATTGAACCCAGGACCTCTTAACACACAAACGCACGCATGACCATCCGGCTGGGTGAGCAAATCTGATATTGGAATGAGAACAATACATAATATATTATAACAACTTAATTCCTGGAAAAAGAAATAAAAAGGAACCAAAGCCAGGGTTCGAACCCCTGCCCTTTGCTTTGAATACCCAAGACCAAGCAGCCAACCACTGGGACAAGCCATGCGCTTGTGATAATAACTCAACATTAAAACATAAAATATTTAAAACACAATTTGAATTTCTGAAACGCGCGCCAACAACCTTCTTCTTCTCCAAATTTCCTGCGAATCTTTATGCAATTTTACCTGCGAATCTTGTTGCGTGTTCTTCAATGTTTTAAACCTGCGAAAATGAAACATCCACAAAACAGTATCGATTCATGAAATTAATTAGTGTTTTATGATCCTCACAGTCCATACAACATTCCTATGTTCTCAAAATTCATTTATATTTAATGAATCGAAGAACCCTAATTTGGAGGTCCAAACCCTAATCATGGCTGAATCCATTCTAGGCAGTGAAGCTTTAGTTTAATGATCCAGAAACAATCTACACAACATCACAAACAAGATTATGCAACCAAAATTCATTAATATGCAGCAAATTAATGGAATCGAAAAAAATATTTTCAAGAGCAAAGTGAACTCGGGTTGAGCAATATAGCATGGTATTGATGCATATGAGTGTTGGTTTTGCTTCAAGAAGGTCCAAGGAACATTGCTATGTTCTTATTTTACCTTAAAACACCTTGTATCAATGAATCCGAATGTGAGGTTTTGGATGGTTTTTTGATTTGTGAAACTTACTTTTGGAGGCAGAAAATTCGTGGCTTTGTGATGGCAATGAGTTAAGCACTTATAGGAGAGTGAATTAGGTCAAAAAGATTGATTGTTTGTGTGGAAAAATTGATATGAAAAGATCCAAATTGATCATGCCTTTAAAATCCAATATTCTTGTATGAAGGCTTGCTATTTTTGGACAAATCTTATGATTTCTTTCCTCTTCAATTCAAATCAATATTTAAGACTTTCTAGAAGCTTAATCTCCATCAAATCTTACATTTTCATATTTTATTTTTATTTAAAATGATTTTTAATGAATTAAATCAAAATAAATAAAAATAAAATAATAAAAATTCTGATTTTTAATGGTTTGGGTCGTGCATGAAGTCATTGTATGGGTTGGGTCATTATTTAGCAAGCCCATTTGGAAGAAATTGGTTTTAGACCTCTTTTTTCATCATAAACCAACTCAAAATTTCCCAACTTTGCAAGGGCACATATCCTTCAATTTTAATGCTATGAGGGTGTTATTGGACATTTTGGAAAGCTTGAAGAGTCCTCTAACCAACCCCACTGGTTTCATGTCCATATCATTTACCAATCTCAAGTTATGCCCTTTTGAAGTTGTAGACTTTTTGTTGACTTTCAAAAGGACCTATAATGTCTTAGCTCATACCTTCCAAATGAAGCATTTTTTGGGCTTGGCTTGTGAGACACAAAGTTGTAGAGAATTAAATTTCCTTCAAAATGAGCTTTGAGTGGAGACTTGGTGATGAAGTATGTGAAAGTTATGGCTGGTCAAAGTTCAGTTGACTTTTACTGAAGAAACCCTAATTTAGAAACTCCTGATTCTTGATGATCTGGAATCTCCTTGATGAATCATGATCAACCCTTGATCAAATGATGAATTTTACTTCATATAATTGATGTTGGCAAAAAATCATGAAGTTTGACTTTGGTTTGACCACAGTTGACCTCAGTTTGACTTTTTAACTGCATTGACTGATTTTGACTTATCTGATCATCTGACTGAGCAAACCTTTGAGAAAAGTCTTGAAACTTGTCATGGGGGTTCTTACACACATATAAGATGTTATGAAGCTCACTTGAAGTCTTGGAAGTCCATTTAGCCTGATTAAAGTCAAAACCCTAGTTTTGGATGCATTGCTTAGGATGATGCATTGTCTGAGGGAATTGTCAACTCTTCTGACCAATTGTGAACTTTGTGAACCTTGTGAACTATCATAAAATGTCTTGTGAACCTCATTGGAGATATTGTGACCCTTGTGAACCTTGTAAAGTGACTTGTAGACTTCATGAACCTCATGAAAGGTCATGTAAGCATTGTGAATCTTGTGAACCTTGTGAACCTTCATAAAGTGACTTGTAGACTTCATGAACCTCATGAAAGGTCATGTAAGCATTGTGAATCTTGTGAACCTTGTGAACCTTCATAAAGTGACTTGTAGACTTCATGAACCTCATGAAAGGTCTTGAAAGTGTTGAGAAACTTGTGAACCTTGTGAACCTTCATAAAGTGACTTGTAGACTTTATGAACCTCATGAAAGGTCTTGTAAGTGTTGGGAAGCTTGTGAACCTTGTGAATCTTCTTAGAACACAAAGTCTTGTATTGTGAGGGAAAATTTTGGGGTGCAACACTAAGTCCCCCTTAGTTTGTCCTTTTCCCATTTGAGTCTTCTTCTCTCATCTCCAAACAAAAATCCAAAATACATTTAATAAAGGATTGAAATAGCCTTTTGTGTATAGCCTTATTCCATGGGGAACCCATATTCATTCCATCTTGGAATAATGTAAGCTTGTCTAGCATGACGCACAAGTCTAATCATGAGGCTACTTTCACAAACGATAAACTCAAAACACCTCTCATAAAAGACAACGAACAAAGACATCACGTCTTCTATTCTCATCTCCTAATCTTTGCGGACGAATGCGACTTGCCTCGACAGTTTAAACAACGATATGGTAAACACCCTCGAGTCAGAGCCGGTAACACCTGAGCTAGAGCTATGGCAACGTCATACTAAAAAATATAAAATAATTCCTGCCTTAGTTAGGAGAACTACGTCAACTTTGATCCTCATTTTCCCGATGAGGTACGTAGGCAGCGGGGTAGGGCCCGTGCGAGCACATTCTTTATTTTCCCTACATTTCCCCATTTCTTTCCATTTTCTTTTCCAATTCCCTTTACCATTTCAGTTCCAGTTGTAGTTAGCAATTCCTTCGTTCAACGGCATCTTATTTCTCACCCTTTGAAACAGACTACACTTCATCGCTTTACTTCATAGCTTTATTTACAGGCTTTTGCAATTTACTTACTGTTGCATATACTGGCATATATTGTACTGGTTGTTCTGGTTTTCCTTCGCGGGATGAGATTTGTTACTGTGAGATAAGCCAAATACCCGGCTTGAGTGCACCTAGGATTTAGAGTGGTTCCACTTTGGCTTCATGGAATTTAGCTATGTTGGTATTAGTGAGTTCCACGCCATGACTTGCGACCTTCTCGGGAATGTATTGATGCCGGAATCTTTCTGGGGCAATACACAACCTTGATAGTTATGTGCAGTCATGGGAACGATCATTGAGAACCTTTGTTGAAATATCCCTTTCCAGTGATGATAGTGGTAGACCACATTTGTTGGCAAACCCACTCGCATCCGAGGGACCACTGGGAACTCGCATAAGATGGCCCGGCTCTCTCATAGGAACCTAGTCAAGGCAAATTGTTCGTATGACGATAGTATTGTACCCTTCAGGATGAATGTACTATTGTTTCTCAATTTAGTGCTTGAAGCTGGGGACTTATGTGGGATGCTTGTTTTCCCCGTACTCAGCTGAGACCTCCCTGGGTAGTATATAATGCCAAACCGATTCCCTGATTTGGTCATGAGCCATTTCTCGAAAATGGTGAACGTATTATTGCTATCCGGCTTTGAGAATCAGTGATGTTGACTCAAAGTAGCATACCCGTGAGATGGCAGGGGTTTACAAGTTTGCAGGAACCCTGAAACTTCCAACATACCCGCTTTGTCATCATTGTTCAGTATTATGATCTAGTTTTACATGGTCCTTTGGTCCTGAGATCCGGGATTTTGGTGGTACTATTATTATGACTCTTTAATAGCACATGACTGTCTTCTCAGCACCAACATTATACCAGTGATCGCCAGACCTTTGATCATATGTCAGTGCATTGCATAACATCCTCTGCATGCTTGCATTACTGACACATGCTTACTCATTTGCAGGGTCGCATGTCGCATCCTCATGAACATATTATACGCATTTACTGTACGATTTGCATATTTTGCATTTTACAGGTTATTCGGACTTCCTAACTTATTCAACTTCAGGCAATATAGCTGGTCAACGTGTTCATCGGTATCCAACAAAAAGAAACCGAGTAAGAATGGCTGAACGAATGCAGAACGATCTCAATGAGCTCCAACAGAGAATGGATCAGTTCATGGAAATGATGACCGACATTGCTCAGAATCAAGAGCGTCTCAGGTTGATGGTTGAGAAACCCCAGGAAAATGTTAATAATGCTAACACCAGAACACCGACTGAGAATGTGGATCCTAACACTTCCCGTAACGGAGAGCCAAATCTAAATAGGACTGCAACCCGTAATGTGGGTTTAGAAGACACTTAAGAGGACCAGTTCACTCTACTGGATGTTGATATGGGTAATATGAATGAGATCAATGATCGCATGTATGAAGAGCTGGTAGAGACGATTAAGGCCATGGAATGTTAGAATTCCCTGGGCATCGATGTAACCAATCTTGGGTTTGTGCCAGGAGTCAGAATACCTCCTAAGTTCAAGGCGCCATCATTTGACAAGTACAATGGTAGCACGTTCCTTAGAACTCACATTCACACATATTTTGGAAGGATCTCGGCTCACACTGATGACGAGAAACTTTGGATGCATTTCTTCCAAGATAGTCTATCTAGAGCTTCATTGAGCTGGTACATGAAGCTGAGCAGGGTCTCTATCCGATGCTGGAAATATTTAGTTGAAGCTTTTCTCAAGAAGTATCAATACAATATTGATATGGATCCAATCTGCACTCAGTTGCATAACTTGTCTCAAGGACCTAAGGAAAGCTTTAAGGAGTACGCCCATAGGTGGTGTGAATTGGCTGCACAGGTTCAACCTCCATTGCTCGATCGGGAAATGGAAGACATGTTTATGGGCACCTTGCAAGGTGCATACTTGGATCGTCTGGTCGCTTGCCCGTCCATCAGTTTTGCTGATATTGTCATCGCTGGAGAAAGGATAGAAAATTTCCTGAAATTGGGAAAGATCCAGGATGCAAATAGTGTTGGTTCTTCTGGTGTGAAAAAGCCTTTTGGCAATGGCCAAAGACAAAGAGAAAGTGAGACAAGTATTGTGTATAGGGGCCGAGACAGAGGTCGTTCTCAAGGTTACTACCAAACAGCTGCAGTAACTATTACGCCACAGTTTCAACAACCTCAAGGTCAGCAACATCAAGCACAAAGACCAAATCAGGAAAGAACAAGGGCAAAGAATCGCAGACTTGATCCCATCCCATGTCCATATGTTGTATTGCTTCCAGAGCTTCTAAAGTTGAACATGGTCGAGCTTCGTACCATGAGAGCTCCTTCTCCTAATAATCTACCTTTGAATTTTGATGCAAATGCCATATGTGAATTCCATTCGGGTTCCCAGGGGCATAATATTGAGAAATGTTGGGCTTTTCAGAACAAGGTACATGACTTAATTGACTAAAAAGCGATCAACTTCTCTCCTCGCCCAAATGTACTCCAAAACCCAATGCCTAATCACAACGGAGCTGGTGTCACATGTGTTTTACCAGATGGTCCACATTAAGTTGGAATCTTCAAGAAGCAAATAAAGCCAGTAGTATTCAGATATTCTCAGCAATGGCAACTGTTTGTTTGTTTTTCTTCAATGTATATGTCTTCCCTATTGAGGGGAACTACGTCACTTTGATTCTTCATTGGTCATTAGTCAATGGAGATACGTAGGCAAAAGATCGTCAGGTCTTTCTGAGCAACCTTATAAGACAACTTTATTCTCCAGCTTTACTATTTCCTTAAGACGTCTCGTGTCAGATTCAGAATAAATGGAAGAAGAGGTATGATTACCATGGTTGGGTATACGGCTGCAACTTGAAGATTACAAGTATGTGAAAGAGCTGTTGATCACTGAAAGTATCCAAGACTGACAGGTCCAGAGGGAGTCAAGCCTCCTCAACAATGGCAATATTCAGTTTCTTTACTACATTTTCATTTGTAGTTTCCTTTATTTGCAAAAATATTTGTATACATGTA